>BMAU01003532.1:0-1200000 GCA_019973935.1 Trichonephila clavipes
GTTGCAACATGTCTTGCTTTTTCCCTTTACCAAGAAGCCATTTTTTAAACAATATCAAATAAATGTCACGCTAAATTTTGCACTATTGTTACTATTCTCTATTAATATGCAATAACACTGGTCCCATGCATACACAGAAATACACAAAGAAAAACTTAACACTAAAAATAATCAAAATCATTCAAGAGACTTAAAACACAATAAATCTTAAGCTAAAATTGCACACAATGCTTGAAATACAATTACAATTCTCTAGAAACAAAATAACACTGTTCCCCATGCAGAAAAAACACTAAGTATTTCCAAAATTTCTAAAGAACACTTTTTAACCAAAATTCCTAATACAATATGCAGTTTGCAACTCAAAAAATATAACAGTACTCACCCATTTGAAGTACTCAGCTTGCCGTCGAAGCAAATTATGTGCACTAGTGGTACGGCTTCCGAAAATCGCTTTTCCTTCGGACACTCTCGCCGTTAACACTGTAGGTGTAGATCAGTTTGATCTTCTATGAGCAAGGACGCTCCCTTTCTCACAGCTGAATTGACCGCAGAACTGGCTTCCGAAAATCGCTTTCCTTCGGACACTCTCGCCGTTAACACTATAGATCAGTTTGATCTTTGAGCGGGACGCTCTTTTTCTCCGAAGCTGAATTTACTTGCAGCACGGCTTCCGAAAATCGCTTTCCTTCGGACACTCTCGCCGTTAACACTATAGATCCAGTTTGATCTTTGAGCAGGACGCTCTTTTTCTCGAAGCTGAATTTACTTACCTTTTGGCTTCCGAAAATCCGCTTTCCTTCCCGGACACTAGCCGTTAACACTATGAATCAGTTTGATCTTTTATGAGCAGGACGCTCTCTTTCTCGAAACTGAATTTACTTGCAGCACGGCTTCCGAAAATCGCTTTCCTTCGGACACTAGCCGTTAACACTATAGATCAGTTTGATCTTTTTTATGAGGTAGGACGCTCCTCTTTTCTCCCGAAGCTGAATTTACTTGCAGCACGGCTTCCCGAAGATCTCTTTTTCTCCCTGCGTTGCGGTCCGTCCGTAAAAATCCAAAATTTTCCTCCTCTCACGGGTCCTGAATGCTAACTTTTTATCCCAAAGCGCTGCCACCAAAACTCCTAAGCTGTAACGTTTGAAAGAATAACGGTAGCGTATTCTTGATGAATTAAAATATGGAATTTATTACGTCACAACTATTGAAAATTATTTACAAAATGATACATTAAAGTTATTAAAAATTAATTAGATTGTTAGAGTCCACTATTTTGTGAGGGAAGGAGGTTTCGTTGGTTACCGCTCCCGTGCAAGTTCAAAGCATCTCTCCTCTCATCTTCCGGTCGGGTCGCTAGATTCCTCGGGAAGTCAAACAGGGGTTGCGCTGGATCGGAAATTGCACGTGTGGAGCGTCGAATCTACAAAGGAAACCGACACCAGATGTTGTTGTTGTTTTCAGCGTGACGTTACAATATATATATATATAAACGAATGTTTGTACATATGAAATCGCTTCACTCCAACAACGTTAAACCGAGCACTATGGAAATTTGCATGCATATGTATTTTTATGTGGAGAAGGTTTTTGAGCTACCCTCTTTGTTGCAGCTCCACACCAGGGGGCGCTGCAGTATATCAACTTCTGCATCATTCAATTAATTGCCAAGTTGCCAACATTGTGGCCAAAAATGATGCCAACTTGGCTTTATCGTCAACATTTCGCTATGTTTCCATTGAATCGCCATTATAATGCAAGGAACGGTGTTGCTTGCGAATATTATAAATTTAACATAAAACAAATACAACAGAAAGTAATATTAACGTATTACACATCAAGATGTAAATTACTTACAATATTTTAGGCATTCATTACACAAAATTCGTAACAATATGTTAGTTTTGTTGAGCAGAGAACAGCTTAGGAAGGTGTTTTCGAAAATCGACCCACAAGGAAGTTACGGGGGTGATACAAATTAAAAAAAAAACTTTTTTTCAGCTCTTAGACCTACAGACTTAAAATTTAGCAATTATGATTTTTTGTTCAGCTGAGATAGGCAAAAAGTTTTTTTTTTGTGTGTCTAATTTTCGATTCACTTAAAATTAACGCATAAAAAATATTTTTATTCTTTAATCTGAATTGTTTAACATTTCAATTCACCCGTGCAGAGAATGGGTATACCAGCTAGTATACATATAATATTAAATAAATAAATTCAATCCTTTGTCATATGAAATGTATTATTTAACGAATTGTTAAAATTTGATTTCATTTTCCAAAAATATTCCATTCAAATTTTATTTTTAACATATATATATTATCCTCTCCCTCTATAAAATAATTAAAAAAAACTTTAACAAAATATTTAAAAAATATATTCTAGGATTTTCTTATAGTTGTGTTCGCATTGGAATATTACATTGTTGATAAAATAGTGATAAAAAAAGTTGATAAAAAAGTGAATGCAACTTTTTATTCTTTGTATAGTAAGATGTGGAAATGCAATTTTTAGATAACCAATTTAATATTGTAATTGTTTGTTACCTTCTTTCGCTCGAGATTTTTGTATTGTTAATATTTGTTATATAATTTTACTTTATGTAAGATGAAAAGAAAAACTACTGTTTTTTTTTAAGTTCCAATCTTTCTAAGAACTGAGTTACTTCATGGTTTTAATAATAAAATTGCACCTATGAAATCCGGGATTTTAATATCTAAACTCTGTCCAGTAATATATTTCTTTCATCAATGGGTTTTTTAATTAGATGATATTTTAATTAAGCACATCGCAAATATTGTGGAATTAGTCAATTTTAAAATTTATGTCACTAAGATTTAATTACTTTGTGTAAACACCTCTAAAAATAAATAATAAATTGAATTCTGTAAAACCTTATTTGTGTGAGGGTTGATACTTAAATATCATACCGTTGACCAATTACGCCAAATGAAAATGCAACGTCGATTCTAAATGCCGTCATCGCTATTATTGCTGTCTTCGAAGTGCATGGGAATAGTTTCTATTATTAGTTCTATTTCGTGGCATTTTGCGACTTCTGATTTGGTGAGGGAGTGCATGTTAACGTCACGCTATTCAGCTACTCGAGGGCTTTTGGCGACGGACCTCGTAATTTTGAACCATGGTCAAGTGACGAGGACGACATCTGAGTTGACACCTCCCCCTCTCCTAATTACCACCCCACACTAACGGGAGGAAGTTTCAGCTCTCGACATATTAACGTGTATCGCTCCCCTATACGACGGGTATTTAGCGGAACTAGGCTCGAACTCATGACATGCCGGCCACGAGTCCGTTACCTTGACCACTACACTACTACGGTCATCTTTTGATTTGATGGAATTGGTCAACGGTATAATACGTGAGTACCATCAATTTTTATTCAGCAAAATTTAAAGTAGAAGCTCAATGGCTGAGTGGTTAGTGCATCGCACTTCCACACTCCAAGTCCGAGGATCAAACCCCGGGCTGGGTAAGTTTGATTCAGCCTTTCATCTCTTCAATGGGTTGATAAAAGGAGTACCAAGCTTGCTTGGGAACTTAACACTGGGGGTTTTCGCGTCAGACTGACCTCCAGACCAGAACATCTGCTCATGCACCTCAGGGCCCAAGGTCGCGTACACTGAGTTGGGCAGAGTAGACCTCGTCCCAAATGACATGTCCTGCCACTGAGTTAAATTAAAATATAAAATACTGGCTTCTTTTTTTTAATTCCCAGACTATCTAGAGATTTAATTATTTTACATAATATTTGTCTTATTCTAAACTATGATAAGATCTTAATTACTAAAAAACACATTTTTAGGGCAGGAGTAAAAGTATACATATAAACATTTTAAAATAACTTATTGTGACGGAAGGCTTTATTTTTATAAAACTTTTTGAATCTGCAAGAAACCATTCTGTTTACTATACATAAACAAATAATAATAATAATAATAATAATAATAATAATAATCGAAAACTCTCTCTCTTTAAAGTTTATTCCATTCTTAATCTCTACGGACTAGTATGCCGCAATGTAGTTGTCTGCAGAATGGCTTATACTAATAATATTTTTATTAAAATAATATATTTACACGAAGTTTTTTCCATCATGCAACAAGACTGAAAAACGCGAATAGGATTATTTATAAACATATTACTTCAATACATCAAAGGAGTATTTTTCATAGTAAACTTTCTGAGAAATAAAAGACGCGTCGCTGACGGAAAGACTAAAAGAAGAAATATGTTTCTACAAAGATAAGGACATTACAAATACAGACGGCGGGATATAAAGTAAATTCTTGTTACTATTATTTAAAAGTTAAATTCTGCCTCATTGTGTGTGATACATAATATCAAAATTTCTATTTTTATATAATCTGGTAAAATTAAAAAATTGTATATGTTAGAATGCTAACTTTTTAAATTTTAAATTATATTTATTCGTATTTCATGTGTAACATTCTATTTTTCTTTTGTAGAAATTTTAACATTTTCTGTTTCGCGTTCTCTTAAATTTAATGTAGTCGTTGTCATGAATATTTTGACCGAGGGGCTTCTTTTGAATGGGACGCTTCTGTTCTGGTGTCACAAAAGACCAGGCTTGGAAAGGGGCTGATTCCCGCTAAATCTTTCGAGGTCTAAAGTTCTCACGTCGCCGTGTTGTAGAAGTTTTGAGAACCGGGTGCCAGCTCAGGTGTCGTTCTCGCCACTTGACTGAAGTTCAAACTTATGAGGCCTGTCCCCAATAAAATATTTCCAGGGCACCTCCCTCCATCAGTTCTTACCTTGCTAGTCTTGGTTCCGGAGGGATTTTTCCTAAACTATATTACTCTTTTTTTACTCTTTTAATGTTTGTAATATTTCATCACATTTAAAGGAAGACATTTTAAAGTTATAAAAACTTTATAACGATATTAGTACGAGTAATAATACTGACACATAATACACGACGTTATACTTCAAAACTATCGAAAATTCGGTGGGCTGTATTCTGCTGCTATCTATTAATTGGTTTCGAAAACGGTTCTTCCCCAATTAGGTATCTTAGTTTTCAGATAACCTTAGTTTCCTGGTATTCAATAAACAATATTTTAAATAGATTTTGTTTAAATTTCCAATGACCAGGGTTTCAAAAGACCATTACACCACAAGGAGGTAGGAACAAAAACAAACAAAACAAAGTAGGAAATAACAACGTTATGAAAAAAGTCTTTGAACCCAATAAATCCTTAGCTTGTCAATAAAGATCGCACAAAGAGGAGCCTTTTAGTGCTGGACAGTGGTGAATGTGGCCAGTGTGTGTCCTCCCAAGTATCACAGAGCGTGCAGAAAGGGGTCTGTGGAACATGAATTCGATGAAGATGTTTGAGGAGACAGTCGTGTTCAGTCGCCAGACGAAACTCGGCAACTGCTTTACATCTTGGCCACATGGCCACATCTTGGCTATCTTTGAGATTATTTCACCAGATCTTGTTGGAATTTCTCTCTGTGAATTAAATTGAAATGAAATAATTCATCTTTTTCATAATAATACGCTTGGCGCTGGTAAAAAGGACAACTTTCCTTGTTGTCATATTTTAAAAAGATACCCAATTGAATATCAACGATCTCAAGAGGTTATAACGTGCTATGCGTATATCTTTTTAACCTTTATAATAACATGTTTACCTTTCTTTGTTTCATAAATTTTTATAAATTTCAAGAAATGAAATTACTTTTCTACGAGATGTAGTACACATGATTAAGATTTTAAAAAATGAGAAAATTTGCTTCGGGAAAGTATTTATCCTAAAAAAAATCTCAGAAATACTTTTCTATTGAACTGAATAGCAAAATTGATTTAAAGAAAAAGCTTTACCCCAATAATTTATCAGACACACACATACATTAAAAATTATTATTAAAAAAAAAACCTCACAAAATATTTTTTAACAAAAGGTATATTATTAAGATTGATGAGACAACCAAAATGGATAAGACCTTTTTTAAGAGTGAAACGTGTGGGGTTGAGATTTTATATTAGGAATTTTACGTACTTCTCACATTGTATGGTTTCTCACATTGTATATATCCCTTTTTCCAACCATTAAAACTAAAAACGTAGGTCCAGTGGCACATACAAGTGTGTGTGTGTGGGGGGAGCATGGATCCGGACTCCTCCCCATAGCCAGTGCTTATTTAAGCTCATTTCAGGTCCTAGGCACAGTAGATCAACAGGCCCTCTTGGCACTGGAGGATTGAAATTTATAACCAAAAAATCAGGTTAAGTCCAGTTTATCCCAGTCCCTGGGCCCACTTCCCAAGCGCCCAATGGATAAATCGGCACTGCCCATAGCTCTTGATTTCTTTTTTTCGATTGATTATAATCCTATGTATATGTTACGTAAAATTTAAATCAGTATTTGTTATTACCAATTTATTTTGCAAATTAATGATAATTAATTATTAAATAATTCACTTTTTTTACCGTTTTGTTCTCAAAATCAAAATCAAATGTTTGGCGGCGTATTGAGGTTGTGACGGGTCTTTACGCGACCTTCTCACTAATTCTCTTGGGGAATCTTTGGGTTAGCATTCACGTTTAATTCACAGCTATCCCTCTCAAGAAGAAACCTTGATATGCAGATTAGTTAGAGTATATAAAATCAGAGTTTGGTAATTGTAGGAGAGAAGAAACGGTGAATATGTTGCAGCGTAACGAGATTTAATTGCTTCACATAACGTGAGTTAAGAGCGGAGTTTGCCACTATACTAAATTAGTCGATTGAGAATTTATAGTCTAAGGTAGATTAGATTAAATTGAAATGCTTACTTGCGCTTATTCACTCAGGGTTTATTGCTTCTTTATATCACTCCTAGAGCTTCCTCTAGTGGTTTAACTTGTGGATGATTAGTGTGCTTGAATATTAATAGTAAATAAGAATTATGATGGAAGTTTCTGGTCATGTTTTGTTTCCTCCCACACCCTTAGATAAGCCAGGATGGTGAGAGAGCTACTTCAGGGGGAAATCGCTCACAAGGTATGATACCAGAGTGGTAAACTTTCGACCCTCGACCCCCCCTCCTCCTTGAAAAACCTCCGTGCGTGCCACTGCGTAGGGCTAAACTAAAAAGCAAATAAATTATTTCTGAAGGCCAGGTTTATATGTGTGACAAAACGCTATGCATTTATTTTCCCCAGAATAAAATAATCCAAACAATCTAAGCAATGCCCCCATCGAAGGTCTCAATAATTCTTCCCGACTCAGCAATTATCTTTATACCAACTCGATTCCAAACAAAAGTATTATAAATTGGTAATAAAACTTAATGTAGAAACAGTTCCCAATTTCCAGTAATGCAAAGGATTACCCTCCACTGTTTCCAGGTACACAACCTCATCCTTTAATAAGCATCATTTTCTTTAGTCCGGGGACAGATCCGGTAATTAACTCCAATACATCCATCATCGTTTGTTGGAAAACCTTATAAAATTGACCCCCTGTTCCCTTGAGGTTTGTCGGTACATGAAAAGTTCGACCGCAACGAACATGCCTTACCCCTCTCTGTGTTTAAAATTCATGCTGAAGCAAATGCGATTGCTTTTAGGCTTATGTTGGGGGTTGGGGGGGGGTAGAAATAGGGGCTTATCACGAAGCACATCGAATTCGTTGTCTATTATGATGCCGAATGCTAAAGCTGTAATTTAGGGTTGCGGTTGCATTAATGCAGCAGAAAGGGGAATGGCTTGTAAAATAATCAGAGCTTGGTTTTTTGTTTTAAGTTTTATTTTATGATTCGTATTTGAGTAATTATTTTTATATCAATTGGTGTAATTTTTTCTGTTTATTTATATTGATAAAATCTTCTATTTTCAGATATTTAACCCCCTCTCATAGTTTTCTGTTTTTAAAATATGCTATTCTTATTCCTTTCCGTTCTAATTTCTTTTCAATTGAAATTTGTATTTTGTTGTTATTAATTTCACTTCTAGAAACTTAAGAATATTCAAAATCTGGACCTTGAATCTTATATTTTAAATGTTTTAAAAGCATTATTTATGACATAATAGTCTTTGCTTACTTTCACATCATCATTTGCCTCTTTTCTCGTAAATATGTATACTTTTTTTTATGTTTCACAGTTTTTTTTTAATTGAAATTTATCATCTTTTGTGTTTCTGTTAAACTGCAAAATACTTTAAAACCTTCTTTAAAGTTGCGAAAAGTAGTTGATTTGTTGTTTTATTTTTAGTGTGTGCTTCTTGCTCTTTAAATAAAATAATTTTTCAGTTTAAACCCAAATTCTTTTATCGAATTGGACATTTTCAGTAGAGATAGGATTTATAAGCTATATATATATATATACATATGAAACTTGTCAAAAGGAGAGAAAGTCACCTATATGGTCGTTTTCATACAAACCAACTAGGTGTCAGTCAATGCATTTTCTGTCGTTCAACTATCACTCTTCTAATGTGAAAAGAGAGGAAAATTCCTTTCACACGCGGACACTAATCTCACTGAAAATGGTAAGAAGTAGGGGAAAAGAGAATATCACACTCATCGGTAAAATAATTGAATCCGAAAAGGCATATAAAAGTTTTCTCCATTTTCAATACACAAGTGACAGCGTGTGAAGAGCGTAGCTTCTTCAGTATCCATTTAGTTGAATCTACAAGTTGAAGCATTACAGAGCTTTCTCCATTTTCAATACAGAAGTGGCAGCGTGTGAAGAGCGTAGCTTCTTCAGTATCCTTTGTGTTGAATCAACTACTGGGGAAGCGAACGTAGTTTTCGAGTGCACGAGGGAGTGGCACAGCAAGGAGTCTCAGTTGATCCCGTGTGAAGGGACCCTGACTATTTCTATTCAAATTTAGCTCCCGACTGTCTGTTCTTTCTATTATGTGCGGCACAAGTTGACTCGTGTGAAAAAGCCCTACAAGCAGTGGCGCACTCTATGGAGAATCCCCAGGTCCGGTTTCCCCAAGGCTCTTGATTCTTTCTTCGATTGATAATAATTCTATGTATATAGTACGTACAATTTAATTGTTTGCTACTAATAATTAATGTTAATTATTCATTCAATAATTATTTTTTTACTTTTTTTTCTTCCCGAGAATCAACAAAACCAAAAGAATATGGTGGGCGAGGTATTGGAGCATGATACAAGAATGGTGAACTTCGAACATTTGACCCCCATCCCTTGAAAATTCCTGTGTGCGCCACTGCCAACAATTTATATCTTTAAATATCCCTTATACTCGCGTCATTCGAAATTGCTGTGGTGAGAACATTCGGAATACTTTACTGTAAGCACTGGGCAGTAAAGTAGTAGACAGAGGTTATGGAATCCAACAAAAGTTCAAGTTCTCACATGAATTTGTGTAGAAATTTAGAAAAGTTCAAAATTTCAAGTGATATAAACTAGTATAGAGTTTATTGAACAATATTAAACTAGTTAGCCCATAATGTTATTCATGATTTATGTATAATTATATATAACTAATGAGATTTTTTTCTTTACACACACTCACTGAGTAATTAATATTACTTCAATGATTATAGTGGGCTCAATTCATCCCGATCACATGATAAAGACAATCACTTGTTCTCCATGGAATTCAAAACAGACAACAAACCAATTGTACTTGTTGTTCTATAAGTAAAACTTAGATAAAATTTGAAATTTCATGATTGGGAAATAAAGTTCAAATGTTATAAAAAAATGTCTTCAAAAGATTTTAAAATAAAAGAAATCCTATTTTATGCATATAATTTTGAATAAAATGCATTTTGCCTACTTTTGTGCGTTATTATTGTTAATAAGTTTGTAATTTTTAAGATAAAGTTTCTGAAGACATCAAAAGTTGGCAACAACGAAGCACATGAACTGATTAGCTGGAAACACATGATTGCTTTTATCGTCTGACAATGACGTAACATGAGTTTTTGAACTGATTGGCTAAAAACATATGATTATCATTATCATGTGACTATGACGTCACATGAATTGAGCCCATTGAACCGGACTATTTTGACGTACATTTGAATTAAAAGGTAAAATTAAACTTAAGGAAATATTCGTATTGCATCTACCAATCGTACACGCTATTATTGGTAGTGATGTTAGATAAATGATCACAGGAAACGAATTTTCGGAGGGGGATAAAATATCTGACAAAATGTCATATAAAACAAACTGATGATAGATTTAAAAATGTTTGAACGATGTAAAACAGCGCCTAAAAATGTTCTAACTATAACAAATTAAGATAATACTGTGCTCGTTGAAATGCACGAGCCAAACTCGACACACAACAGGGAAAATCACTTCAAGGACAGTATCAGTTGCAGTTACAGTGTAACTCAGTACGTCTCGAGTGGGTATTACAGCAGACTGTTGAATCAATTTAAAGTGCGGAAATGCTTAATACGACATTGAATATGCTATCTCAGGAGTACAGATGATCATTTTCCAAGTTAATATGGCCGTTGTCTGGCTCTAATCGCAAGGATATCACTTCGACTGTCTGAGTGGCAGCTGCTGCACATTTGCAGTATAACACTAGATAATATTGAGAGGTTTTATGGAAATTATTACGGCGTGAAAACCCTTCGCTAAAATTGAATTGCTAGATAAAATACCTTTTTTATATTAATATTCGGAATCTTAATAATTAACGTTAAATAATTAACGTTTTGATTGTGAGTCTAAAACTGTATATTAATGTTCAACTGCTGAGGTTGGTAGGTTTGTTTATTCCAAAGGCGTAAGTCTATCACGTTTGGTTTAGAGGTAGAATAGAAATATGGACATATGAAAAAGGTAAGAAATAGTTTAAATTGATTCTTTTAGTGGAGAAAGATAAATTTAAACTTTTTATGTTTGTGTGTGTAATGATTAGGTAAAAAAGGCTTATAGAGAGTGCATCTATTTAAATCAAAACGTTTTTTCCCCCTTTTTTATATTAGTCTGTCAAATCGTAGAGGGAATGTTTAAAACATCAAACTGGCTTAGACCTGAATTTTTATTTTCTATATAGATTTCCATTTTTCTTTTTTAAAAAATTTAATATGCTGATTTTATTTTGAATGAGAATGTCTTCAATAGTTCGATTTATTTCCAATTGTTTTCTCCTTTACCTTCCTTTAACCTGGGAGCAAGAGCGCTCTTAGTGCTAACGTTAATGGTCGCGCGTGGTGACTGAGTCACCACAATACTTTTTTATAATTATTTTTAATGTACACGACAAAATCATTATTCCAGTGAATAATTTAATCAATAGAGAGTATACTTACCAACTTTTAAGGACATTTCAATTTTTCTTTGATAGTTTGAGAAAAAATATCAACCAAACTGAACCAAGAAGTTTCAAATGTGCGTGACTATAATATATATAAAGGACAGAAATCACACACAGACACTTTTTGCTAACATAACAGGAATGTAATTTGCAGGCAAAACTGTCACATTGTATTCAAATTATTGTAGTTTATTGTCCTTTGATGATAGCAAGTTGATTTTTTTTTTTTTTGCTTATGTCTTTTTGACTGGGTGGTGTGTGTCTTGTGCTACAGTTATGGCTTCATATTTTTCTTGATGGAATTATTTCGGTAGCATTTGAAAGTTTTCCTTTCAACTCAAACGTTTCATGTTCATCGATTTCCTCAAATTTACTTTCGCTATCATGATTAATATACTTTATTTCAGCAGTTCTTCCCTTGCTTGTTCAGTTTCAACTTCATCCAATAGAGATAGCACAGATGCTCATTTCATTTTTTATATTCTGATCATTTACATTTATAAAACCATAATGAGTCGTACAACACAGCATTCAAGACTACTAAGTCGTCCACAGGGGAAAAAAGTAGTTTGTTCATAGAAAATATTTTGGAACGAAGGTGGTCGCGTGGAGAACCCAGTCACCCCCAAGTACCTTAAGACTGTAAAAAAACGTTTGCCACTGTCAAAAAAAAAGAGGGAGTAAGTGACAAATACATTTTAGTTCCCATGAAGACAGCCATATAGGAGGATACGGTCAAGGTCATTGGTAACAAATAAACAGTTTCCCCAGAATTAACGATTTCATGAGCCTGGGGTGACTCTGTGCCCCGCGTGCCCACTCCCGGGCTAAATATATATAAAAGGTATAAATTTGATTTTTCCCTTCTTTTTTCTCTTTTTCCAAGAGGTGACTGATTTATTCAAATAGCTCTAGTGTTTTCTCTCTTCGGCATTAAATTAAGCATCAATAACATTCCTAAAATATATTCTGCGTATAATTTTTGAGCTGATTACTTAATAAATACTTATTTATGAAAAATAACGGACAGAAATCAAAACTTTTAACTTGTTTTTAGCAAAATAGGAATCTTAGGAACTACAGAAATTCAATTAAAAACGAATAAAACATGGCTGTGCGAAAGTTTAAAAATGACTGATGCAAGTGATTTTCTTTTTAATTTAAGGATTAGCTGTTACTTATGTGTTCTATATCATTATGTATACGAGACCAATTTCAATGCTTTAATTCGTAGCCTTGCTCTTTGCCTCTTTGTACGTGTAGTATTTGATCTTTCATTTCAAATTCTTTCGAAAATCAGTTGGTTTAATGATCACAATTCTATTTTCTCCGTATTTTTGTAGGGTATAGAACACCAACTAATCCAAAGAAGAATTGTTTATGTACCTTGTATTAAATGCACTCATAAACCACGTATACATCAGATTGTGCCTTTACACTAGATGTCTGAAATTTATCTTTGCACTTAAAAAAATGCACAAAAATAAACAAACATTGATAAATTTACAGTGTTTTTTTGTTTCATAAGGAAAACATTGAAGTTTTGAAAAATGTACATTTTATATCCAGGATCAAAGCTAATAGTTTTGCTACCCCGGACAAAAATGGAATACGCCACTCCTCTCTTTAAAGCAAAAAAAAAACCCTAATTAAAAAAGATGAATTGATCACATCGATACACACCTGTGTATCGATGCAGGCAATTAGTGCAGTCAATTTTCTCTCTTCAAACAATTAAATATATCCAGCAATGGCCTTCAATAATTTACAAAATAGATGTAAATTTATCTTTCAGATTTTTTCGTAATTCCGTAAATGTCCATAATTCTGAAGATGTTGGTCAAATAAGGTCCGTTACAAATGTATCAACTTCCATCCACTCCAAAATTGATTAATTTGTAGAATAGTGCGGAGTGCCAATGAGAATTGTACCACGTGCCATAGGTTGCCGACACCTGATATAGACACATTTTGGATAATCTGTATTTTATCTGTATAGTATCTTTCTATTTAATGTAGCTTGTGTCTTTTATAATGAACAGGATTACAATAAAAATGTTAACACAGCTTCATTATTTATTATTTCCACAATATTTTATTGTGTGTGTGTGTGGTTCAAGTAACATATTTATCACAATATAACTCTGATTTTAAAAGCTTGATTCCAAACATGCAAAGACAACAACAGAATCCATATAATAGTCATTTACTAACTTACCAAGTACAATTTTTCATCCAGCAACCAATTACCACACCCTAATAAATAAATTCACGACCTATTTTCAATTCTTCCTCAATATGGTGCTGATCCCCTCATAGTTTCCAATCTTCTCGGATTTATCTCAACACTGTTCCTGGTGGAGAGCCTTAAGCTTGCTGATTGGTGGTTTAGGGTTGAGATAGTAGTTCCGGCACTGGATGACGTGATGCTTTAGCGGAACGCTAACTCCCCAACCCCCTTACAACGAACTAACGAAGAATAGAAAAGGAGGGGGAGAGAAAGGCCTTTATCAGTTTTCCTAAACACCCTCCACAGGCTCTGTACCTCTATAAACTTTAGCACAAGCTGAACTTTGTAATAAGTCCCATTAAACTCGAGTTTACTGGGAGCTTCATTTTTCATGTTGGGCGGAAAATCTTGCGTTATGTGTGCGAGGGTCATTGTTGGATGGTTGGGACATGGGACGTTGGGGGTGGATTCTGGAATAAAGAGTCCAGTTTCTCACCTTTAGTTCTCCTCTCTTCAGAATTCAATCTCACGGATCAAAATTTTACGATGGTGTTAATCTGGAGGAGCGGGCACATGACTAAAAAAGAATGAAGTTAGGGTGTGGGAGTTGGGGATGATGGGGTGGTCGGGAAAAGCGGAAGCAAAGATTATTAGACATTTGGTGCCGGGGATTGTGTTCTTTATTTATTTATTATTTTTTTATCTTTTTCGTTTTCCCGCACTTTCATTGTGTTGGGATAAATAAGATTATTTTATTGATTTTTATGGCTTCGAAAGGTGTCCATCTGTTGGTATTAACGGTTGTTTTGAGATACTGTATCGTTCGGGGGAAGGGAAGGGGACGTTTGGAAAATGAATTAGGTATGGGGTTTTGAGAGGGAGTGATAAACTTTTTTTTTATGAGTAATTTATTTTCTCTTGTTATATTCAATGAAATGAAACAATTATTCCATATGATAATATTGATGTACTTTTATGCATGCGTTGGACGCTTTCAAGGGGGCGGTAAAAGACCCAGGAAAAATTAGGGGGTGTTGGGATGGCACGAAAGGGCTTCGGCAGATTAACCAAATATAATCTAAAAAAGACTAAAAAAACCACGCTGATTACATACTAACAAAAGTAAACTTTAATACTGGTTATTAATACTGGTACATTTCTATCATGTGTATGAAAATTCACATAATTCGGTAGTTCGTGAAGTGGATGAAAATCTTAAAGATTACATTACATTCAGATCTACATTAAATTGAATGATATAGTAAATTTTAATTTCTGTAGTGTCCGTGTTGTGTCTTTGTCTGTGAGCAGTATTAAAAATGTTTCGTCCACTGCATTTCATTACGTATATTATCCAAGGAATATAATTAAATATCTGAACCAGGATTTAACGTGTGATTCCTTAAAGGCTGAAACTGTCAATTTTTTTTTAAAGCAGTAGTTTATTGTGAATTACTTCATATCATCAAAACCTTCTTTCAAAAGCGTCTTTATAATAGGTAAGCTAAAACTTTTATTTCACTCTTTCAAATAAAGAAGAAATTTAATAGCATTTCAATTCCAACATTACCCTATCTAATACTAAAATATATAATACTACACATTTAATTATATTTGTGGCAATAGCTATTTAAGATTCGCAAGTAAAAAAAACCTCCAAAGAAACTGGGGGCTTTAGAAAAAAATTAAATTTAAAAAATATGTTCTAGCTGTAGTGGAATATTATTTTAAAATTAATTCTTGTTTTCACCATGCATTATGTACGCTCTTATTTCTCTGATGTGGGAGGGGACGGTATCGAAATATTCACTAGAAAAGGGGGCACCAGCTCACAAAAGATTGGGAACCTATGATTTAGACCAGTGATTCCCAAAGTGGTCTATATAGACCCCCAGTGGTCTTTGACGACTTGTAAAGGGTTCACGTCAGTGAAAAAAAATTTAAGGGTCAATGAGGAGGTCAACGATAGAGGCTCTCATTCAACCACATCGAGATTTTTATTTTAAAAGAAAATATAATCAAGGGGAAACCAGATTTTATTTATTTAACAGATTTATTTACTAGAGTTAATGAGGTTGGTTTGCAGTCACAGGGTGAAAGCATACATTTTATTAAAACAAGAACCATCATTTCAGATTTTCTTGCCATAATTAAGCTAAAGGAGCATAATATTGGACATCGCGAATTTTCCGTTTCTCATTTTATCACAGACAATATGCCAAGATAACGTTTTTTGAACCTACGTGCATTCAAATGTTCTGTATTCAGATTTCGAATCTAGGTTTGAGAATGCTTTGGCTATGGTAGACAAAAAAAAAGACACTACTAACCGAATAAATTTAGGGTTAAAGTCGACATTATTGATGACAAGAATTAAAATTTTTTATTGAAGCTCCAGATTAATCCCTCTTATTATTAAAAGCCTTTTTGTTTGATGCTCAATTACTTTATGTATTACTAAATTTAAATTTAAAATTAATTTACTTGTTTTTCTAAGTTTTAAACACTATACTTCACTATAGTTAAAAAATTTAATCTTTTAAAGTAAGTAGCTCTGTACCAAATGTCATAAAGAAATTTAAGTTGATCAATGTGCAAAAATTTAATATTGGGTAAGCAGAGGGTCTAACCAAACACGAAAAACATGACAAGGGGTCTATGAGTCAGAAAAGTTTGGGGACCTCTAATTTAGACCATTTATTTCTCTTTTGGTGAACTTCAAGAATAAATTTTGAATTACTGACTGAAGATAGAAACCTGAAGATTAAATGGACTATTTATTGGATTATAAAGTTTATGTTTTTGGATTTCATTGAAAAAAACCTTATTTTTATCTCGTAGAGTTTTTTTTCTAGCTTCATTCCAGAATTATCGTGTAATGGATCACACAGAAGAGACGGCTTCATGGACAAAAAAAAAATGCTGCACACTCACTTTCATATCACAGTTCACGCTGCTTCTAGAAAAGACAGGGAAAAAAACTGCGATCCATTTCTGCCTTTCTTCCAGATCTAGAAGATGGATTACTCGTTGGTAGACAGAGTAGACGTTGAATGACAAACATAAAAACTTCCTGAAATTTTCCAGGGTTCGGGTTGTCCTTCACGCGAAAAAAAAAATATCGGGCTATATTCGCATTTAATCGAGATTAGTCTTCAGTTATTTGAAGAAGTGGAGAGCCAATAATGTAATGGCATCCTATTGGGAAAGGACAATTCTTCAATCCATCAATCAGCTATCTTTGTCCAATCATAAGCGGAGAACGACAAGATAATTACGAACAATAACCACCTTTCCAACAAGTTTAGTTAATAACAATGCTTTTATTATTAGTGAAAGTATAAGAAATTCTTCAAAAAATTCTGTATTATGATGAAAAGGGCAAAGATAGAACATCTTAATGTCACGTATAGGAATGGTTGATAGAATCCAAAATAATGAAGGAATTGCAAGGATTGTAGAGTAATACTAATCTCTGTGTATAATCTTAAACATCATTTTCCATCTACTTCATCCCTAACAAGTAGTAATAGTAATAAGAAGGCTGATAGATAAATACTTTAATACATTGAGACGAATTGCTACTTAGTTCAGTGTTTCTCAAACTTTCTATACTTGCGACCCAATTTTCAATCATAATTTTCCTCGCCCCCTTACATATAATATCAATGTATTGAATTCAAAATTAGTATACTTTGACGTAAAGGTACAAGGCTTCTCTAATTATAAACCATACAAATTATCAAGATAAATTATAAATTTTGTATATAATTTTATGACATACCCATAGAAATCACTGGTGATTATTAAACTTGTTCTTATAACTTAGTACTGTTAAATTAATTTATGAAACACTTTGTGCAGTACTGATACATGTATAAATGTACTATATCAATATAAATGTGTATTTTATTTTTTATTATGTCAGAATGTATTTTTTTTTTGCTTCCTTTCAGTAAATTAATAATTTTTTTAAAACAATGATCTTTTATTTTCGACTTTTTTATTATCTCGCGCCCCCTTGTAGAGTTATCACGCCGAGAAACACTGACTTAGTTACTTCGAATCCAGAAATGTGCTTAATCACATTAAATGGTAACTCCATCCCCTTTTTAATGAATAACCCTTAGTGGAAATAGTCTTTTTATACCAGTAAAACAAAGAATTGCTTATTTATGGTAATAAATCCTCATATTTGACACTGAATTTAAGAGGTAAGGACGTTTTGTAGTCCTCTCAAGCAGTTAAGAATGCTGCACATCTGTTTTCTAAGGATGCGCTAAGGTTATCAACAAGAAGTTGAGGAACACTACGACTTTTCAAGAAGTGCAATTTCCAAGCTCCTGACGGTACGCGATGTTGGTTTCGCTGCAATGCTTCTCAAAAGTATGTCCCAAGTAAGCTTTCTCGGAATGAGTTTAGATGAGAATGCTGGCCACTCTGTTGGCTGTATTGTTTCAGTTTCAAACATGAACTTTACTAGTTGAGAGTTGTATGAAAACTAACATCATCATCTGTTAAAAGAACAAATCATCAATAGCTGTAGCGTAAGGTACGTCGTAAGGTTTCAATATTTTATCTGTATTCTTTTCAGCTATCAAATTACCATTACGAATAACATGTAGGTCTATACGTCCATCTATGCTGATTCCAAGCTCCTACCATCAAGCCATCTAAAGTGTATTGGGATGTTTTAAAAACGATCATATTTTTACGAATTTTGTGTAATTAATATTTAAAATAATGTAAATACTTTATATCTGGATAGGTAATACGTTTATATTACTCTATGTTGTATTTACTTTATGTTAAAATTGTAATTTTCGCAAGCAACGTCATACCTTACATTACAATGGCAATTCATTGGAAAGTTGGCGAAATCTTGGCGATAGGGACAAGTTGGCATCATTTTTGACGACCATGTTGGCGAGGTCCTGACTCTATGGATTCTTCTGGAAATGAGTGGAGAAATCTATTAATATCAGATTTATGACGCAAGCGGATTTTTCGAGAAAGATTCGTGAGGCCTATGAATAGGGATTCACTCGCTGAAACTGGGTTTGTCTTGTATTGAACGTTAAAGAATAGCATCAATTTGACCGTGAAGAGTTGGCCAGTAGTTATTTATTACTTCGGCTTGTGTATAGAACGAATGAGTATTTGTGTGTGTGTAAACTTTAACATACTTCTATTTTAGATATTGACAGTAGTGTCTGAACGCCGTAAAATGTGTTAGAGAGTTTCTGAGATTTATTAATCGAATTTGAGTACAGTATCCTGTATTTCAAGGATTGTGTTTCGACTGTGATTTTCCAATTCTCCAGAAGAACTGTCTTGCTCTTTACGACTGATTTGCATAAAATCCTTGAACCCCAATCTAAGTAACAATAGGATTGTTTCGAGTGCCCCTTTCCCCCCACATCTAAACACGCTGAATGTCACATTCCATTCTGAATCAGGATTCGTCTTTGAACAGCACCTGACTTCCATCTCACTACATCAAATATCAATGTTAGCGGGACACCTTCAGACAACAAGATGTCTTGAGGTTAACGGAAAACGCACCATTAGCCTACATCCGTAAACACTATCTTCATTATATCTATTTTGGACTGTTTCCTTTGGTGCCTTCCGTCCAGTTATGACTAGCGACTGCCTTTGTCCCTGAGTAACATTATTTGTTGTGTTTCTACGAGCAGTTAATGAGACATACTCGTCATCAATTGTTGTGGTAAATTGTGTAGTTGTGTTAAAAGAATTTCGCATTACAGGATATTGCAAAAAAAAGCATATATTCAACAAAATTAAGTTTATTAAAGTACATTTTATTTATGTAAATTTGCACAAACGCATGTTGTGTTAAGCCCCCCCTGGGGTGATTATCTCTTTGGGTATCACCGTGAGCTAGGGGTGTAGGATTAGCGGAAGAACTAGACGTATACATTATCTTAATACAGTTTTATTAACATATTAAACTTAATACTTTAACAAATTAAAATATAATAATATATGTGAGAGAATGTACGGTGACAAAACACAATATATATATATTACCAAATTGTCCTGACTCGAACCACTATCAATAACTGATTTGCCTAAACACGATTCCAATAATATTACAGATCCTAATATTAAATATTCAATCCTACCTGGTTGTAGTATCAGTAATGATCACAATAATTCAAGATGGGGTATTGCAATAACTCGAGTGCAATGGTATGCACCTTGATCAATGGATCTCTATCACGCATAATTACTATTCTTCGCCACGTAGCGTTATCTAAAACTTCTTCAATCTAGAACCACGAACCGTTTACATTCCTCTAATTGCCATCGCGCTTACTATAACTTCTGATATTTAAAAGCTTCTTGATTTGCGTCTTTCATTCACACTTCACTTCTTGGATTTGGTTGGAAAAGAGTTGCCATTAATTCTGGCCCCAAAGAACCCAAAGGACATGTTAAAGAAAAGACGCGTGAGCCCGTTACAATGTATTTAATAAAGATCAATGAAACAAAAGCATCCACAAGAACTTAACGAAATTTAATACAAAATTTTCAAGGTTTTTTTTTTGAAAGAAAAAAAAACATTTATTGAGATTTTGGCAAATAATTTGATATTTTTGTTTGCATTGCCTTTTTTTAATATCAAATTGTTCGATGTTCGTCCATTTTTTTTATTCATTGACTCAATGATATTTTTTGAACTTTATACAAACTCCAAAATACCTTTGTCTGGCATAATTGGAGCTGTGCGCACATTATCATCATCTGCTGCAACGGATTCTTCCGATAAAACAGTAGAACAGTCCCACATTGCAGAAACTCTCTCAAACATTTCATCAAGTGTCTAGTGTTTTCCGTATTTTGTTCATTCCCAGAAGAAAAATCTTTTAGTTTCATGTTAAGGGGGAGGGGGGAGGCAGGAAAATACATAGCAGTTTGTTGGGACTAGGGATTGCAATATTGGACCAAAAGTCCAATACCGGTATATTCGGTATTTTTAAATCTTTATACCGGGATACCGGTTTTAATACCGGTAGTAGAAATTTTAGAAAAGGAAAGAAAACACAGGTAATTATTTGTTTCATTTGCCCGTTTTATTAGAGAGTGAAAATATCACAAAAATAATGTGTAACTTATAAATTTTATCCGTATATGTAAAGCATCACGGAAAAGAAAAGGAACATCTTATTTACATTACGCCAACATATTCTTTTCATCATATAAATAATGAAATCAAACCGAAGTATTATCAACTAACTTTTTATGTTGTTTAAAGTTATTCTTATTCATTATTGTGGGTATATATATATATATATATATATATATATATATATATATATATATATATAATGAATCTGAAAAAATATTTTGAACCCTAAAGTATGATATGCAAATACAATGTGAATTACAAACTCAACAATTTAAAAAATATCGAAATATTACCCACTTTCTTCACAACCACAACCTTGTTTTCCACAGATACAAATATCAGACTACTAATCCTGCGCGAGTGCAGTATCGCTCTGAGCTGCAATAGGATAGTTTGGGCCTACCTCCTTGGATGATTCACATATTTTATCACTTCTCTTGATTGTACAGTGCAACTTTATATCCATAGTCTAATTAAATTTGCCTATTAGGGAGACACAAAAACAAAAACGTACACTATTTTGCTATGTAAGCGATTCCTGAACATATAATGGAAACAATTATAAAAATGTTTAGTCAATACCGAAAATCCCGTATTTCAACTTCTAAATACCGGCATTACAAAATTGTACAAATGGCTCAAAATACCGGTATTCGGTATACCGGTTTTGCAATCACTGTTCGGGACCGTCGTACGTATTATTTCATTTTTATATTAACAGCGTTTTCGCGTTAAATGTATTTCACTGTATATTACTACTTAAATATATATAATACTAGAAAGTATCAATAATATAAGAGTATTCTACAAGGAATAGATCCATCATCAGATCAATCAAAAATTTCTGTCCAGTATAAACGGCAATGTCAATTGCAACCAATCCCTGTACAAGAAGTGGGACTAGTAATAATATTAAATAATAACAACAACAAAATAGGTTACGAAATCTTCCAAAAAAATTAGACGAACACCAAGTACTTGATATGTTTACTTCGAAACGAAAAATAAACGTCTCCTAACAACAATAACAAAAAGGGAAAAAAGGAAGGGAAAAATAATAATAATAAAGAAAGAGGAGTGGAATGAAACTTTTGGAAAATGATTACAAGAATTTCAATCGATCAAACCCTGACAAGGGTAGAGGGGACTTGAAAATGGCAATTTTGTCTCTAACTGAAATACCCCCCAAAAAGTAACAAATAAAATAATGATAAAAGTAAAAAAAATAATAATAAATAAAAAACGCTGCAGCAATAGTCGCCAGAATGTCTGAATAGCACCGAAATCCTCCATTCTTAGATGACAAGAGCGAGGAAATAAGAAATATATCACACATACACACATCGGTTCTTCCATTTTTATTTATAGTAGTCGTTTTGCTCTTCTTTTGGTACCACCGCTTGAAGACGGGGTTTAGAAGAAAAATTGAAGCGGACCCCTTTCTTTTCTTAGAGGGATGTTTAATGAATACTGTGACGTCATCAGGAGAAAACATTGAGAGCGAGAAGAGAGAGAGTTTGTGAAAAATCGTCATTTTAATCGATGTTTGATGGTGATTGCTGCTTGTAAATAGATGTGCCCGGTTAGTTTGAATGGGATGCGATGGCATTATTTTAATGAATGACACCCTCCCATGGATGGGGGAGAGAGACATGTAAGGGGGATGCATAATTATAATGGGCCTTCTAACACGTACATTCAATTTGGAGGTGGGAAATAAATAAAAACAAATAATAAAACCCACTGTTTTAATAGGAGTGAGTGCTTGGTGTCCATTACTTGGGATATATTTTCCGGTTTCTAATTTAAATGGAATGCAGTAATTCACGGTTAGATATTTTGGAGAGTTTCCTTCAAGAAGGCAGAAGATATTTGTCTGTATTTCTCTGCCTAATCGGCTAAAGGTGTTGTGATGAGGCGTTTTGATGTAATGACTTTACTTCTTTTGCTGGGAAATGACATGATATCAATCTCAAATACTAGTACCTCTCTTATTTTTTTAAATTTCGAAGGGATGTACAGAAGAAAATCAATCAGATGATGTACTAGAGAAATTTAGTTTTGGTTGATAATTAATTTCTAGTCATGATCAAATACTAGTTTTGAATGTACCACCTAGATTCGAGGTAGTGACACGGATTACTTTGACGAAAGACCCGGATTAGAATCAGAGAGGCATGTATGTTTGTAAATATATAGTGCCTTTGTGGCACTATAAATATTTGTCGAACCGAAAGTCCCCTCGAAAGGCTGGTGGTAGGGAAAGAGGAATGAGAGACTAAAGGATTAACCCTGTGGAGTTATCTCTCAAAATTGAACACAGCAAAAGCGAACAGTTACTCTACTGTAATTTAGCTTCCCCTCCCTCTTCCTTGCCGAAATGAATTCCGTGGGCCTCTAACTAATGTTATTTTAAACTGGGGGAGGTCGGGAGAGAAGTAACAACAGCGAGTTTTTGATGAAATCTTGTACCTAAAATATAAGCATTTTGTTACTTGTTTCTTTTATTTACTATTTAAAGTTTTTTTTTAAATTGAGGTTTAAATTTTTATTTGTTTGAAAGTATCAATCCAAAAATGTAGCACTCTACAAAAGTGTTGTCGTAGACATAATATTACTCCCTAAGACATAATATTTTGCAAATATTTTGAAAGGGTAGAGGAAGAATTATCAAAGAGCTTAAAGAAATGTACATAAAGTATTTTAAAAAATTTTATGTATCAGTCCATATAATATATAAGAAATATTTAAATTGAACTAAAGTTCATTAGAGGATCATTCCAAAGTCTTAAGACAAATTTTATTTTAAAATTAATTTTTTTAATGATATTTTTGTAAAGTTACTTCATATTACATCACCTTTTATCTTGTTCGTCTCTAAAAAGCACACAAGTTATATACATATTTTTAAAATTAAATTTCCTATATATTCTCCTATCACTTCAAAAATTTAAAAAAAACGTCAAAAATTATCTTCAGATATCAACATGATTTACGGCTTTTGTCGGGGAAAAAATTCGAAAAACTATTTATTTATGTGAACTAAATTTCACATTTCACCATTAATATAGAAAAAAAAATTGAAAATATTTGAATTTCTTTTATTAAAAATTTATAAAATATTTTTCATGTTAAAACATCGTTATTATAATTCATTGATGTTTTAGTACTAAAAGACAGCTTTTCTCCAAAGTATAATAAATAAAATATAAGAATTCATTACGAAATGTTTATAAAGTATATGGCTTGATTTCAATAAGGTGAATGGATTGCCCCAAAAAACTCAAGGAGAAATGTATTGATTAAGAATGTTTTAAAATACTTAATTAATTTATATTGAACAGCTTATTTTATGTCATTGTCCGGATGTAAGCATTTTTAGCTTTAACATGTCAGTAAAATATTTGAATTATTTTTCTTACTTTGAATCGCGACTCACTAACTGCAGATTTCAGTTATTTCACACTGTTGTAATACTTACATTTGCATAAAAAAGTCATGTCAGTAGAAACTCCTAACATTCTCAGACGAGTTTAAGTCCGACTGTTTTATCGCATGACGTAATAGTGTTTTATTATCTAAGCTTTTTTTTATAACTCACCCAGACTGTATTTGTAAGTCGTTGTTCTCGAAAAAATTCACTTGCCCTTTTTTATTATTAGTGCGCAAAAAATTTATTTCTTTATTCTGATAATGTTGCTACTGTTTGTGTGTGTGTTCTATTCTTATTTTTTTTAAATTTTCTTATTTATCGCTGGTTTTCTTTATTATTACCGTAAAATCCACCGCATCACGCGCACCTATACTTTGAAGCTGAAATAATAAATTTTAAGTAAAGGGTGTTTTTTTAGAGGTATAGAACTTTAAATTGCAATAAAACAACGATGTATTATTAGATTGACATGAATTTTTTTTTATTCGAAAGATAAGGCATTACATTTTAAATATGATTTCTGGCATATGACTGCCACGGCTGGCTCGGATGTAGTCCAATCTTGACGTCCAATTTTCGATGACTTTTTCCAACATTTGTGGCCGTATATCGGCAATAACACGGCGAATGTTGTCTTCCAAATGGTCAAGTGTTTGTGGCTTATCCGCATAGACCAATGACTTTACATAGCCCTACAGAAAATAGTCTAGCGGTGTTAAATCACAAGATCTTGGAGGCCAATTCACAGGTCCAAAACGTGAAATTAGGCGGTCACCAAACGTGTCTTTGAATAAATCGATTGTGGCACGAGCTGTGTGACATGTTGAGCCGTCTTGTTGGAACCACAGCTCCTGGACATCATGATTGTTCAATTCAGGAATGAAAAAGTTAGTAATCATGGCTCTATACCGATCACCATTGACTGTAACGTTGTGGCCTTCATAGTTTTTGAAGAAGGATTCCACCAGCCCATAAAGCGCACCAAACAGTCAGTTTTTCTGGATGTAACGGTGTTTCGACATACACTTGTGAATTAGCTTCACTCCAAATGCGTCAGTTTTGTTTGTTGACGTAGCCATTCAACCAGAAGTGCGCTTCATTGCTAAACAAAATTCGCTTATGAAAATCAAGAACAACGGCAATCTCGTTTTGGGCCCATTCGACGAATCTACGCCTTGCTTGATGATCGTTTTGATGAAGTGCCAAACCAAACTGAGAATAAATCACTTGACAGCTGTTAAATCGGTCGCCATCTTGGAAAGTAATGCCAACTTAAACTTCTATACCTGGAAAAAAACACTCTTTATATTCGTCGTATAGCGTGCTCCCCCTTTTTAAGGATCTTATCTCCCCTGCATAATGATCTTATCTTTGAAGTCATTTATTATAGGCTTAAGAAAAAATAGTATACATCTAGAACCATAAAATTAAGTTCATAAAGAATATAACTTCTTTTTAATTAGCAGTATTCTGATACATGCAGTTCTATGTATAAAAGTCTATATGTAGGATTTTTTTCCGTGCAGTTCTTTTTTTTTTATGTTTGAAGTTCTCATTTTTATATCCGGCGTATTATGCGCACCCGTAATTTTCGATCTTATTTTGTGTGTTAAAAGTGCGCGTTATACGCCGGATTTACGGTGCTAAACAAATGAGATAAGTAATCCCTCACAAGAATGATAGTGACTATTTTTTTCACATACAAAATGATATGATTTTATGCAACACGAGGGCTATTGACGACGGTCTCGTAATTTTGAACCATGGTCAAGTGATGAGGACGGCAACTGAGCTGGCACCCCCTCTCCTAGCTTCCACATCGTACCAACGGGAGGATGTTTGAACATCAACAGATTTAATGTGCAGCGCCCCTACCCAGTGGGTCTTCAGCGGTACTTGGCTCGAACTCGTGACACGCCAGTCATGAATTCGTTACCTTGACCACTAAGCTACTGCGGCCACACTGCACCAAAAGGAGTACTTTGAATCTCGATAGATATAACGAGCATTAGTCTATCTACACGAGTAAGTGACCATGACCACTAAGCTACCGCGGCCTCTATGTACTATGGGATGATGTAACTATGGTGTACTATGGGATTTTTACATTAAACTAAACTAAACTCAGTGGCGCAGAGGTCCATGATGGCCAAGGTCTACTGTGCCCAACCCAGTTTTTCTGATCTTGGGCATTGAGTTGCAAGAGCAGATGTTCCGGTAAGATGGTCAGTCTGAAGCAAATCTTTTTTTTTACATTATACATTCTTTAATACCTTCAAAATCTTTCCAACAGAGTTTCATCGTCTTATATTATTGTAATTCATAATAATTTAAAAATTTATTTAATACATCGAACAAAGAATTATTGATCCTTTAAATGCCTTTTTTTTCGCTTTAAGAAAAATGAAAAATTTCTCTGAAACATTAATTAACCTTCATTATTTAGTGATTGCCATCAATACAAACAAATAGATATAGGTATAAAATTTTAAAGAGTACAAAGACCGTGAGAAACTGCTGTCCGATTTTCATTTTTGATTCGTTGACATAGAGAGTCAGCTAAGCAAGTGAATAATACATGAGATAGAAAGATAAATTGTCATTAATTGAGAAAATTGTACATCCATGAAGCTCATTATTGCGATTCACCTGTATATAGCCTCTGGAGATTTTTAGCATGCCATTGCCAATAATATGTTGTTCAGCTCCTGTTTACAAGCTTCATTGCGCTGACTCTTGACAATTCCATAATTATACTGTAATAGGGCAAAAATACCAAGTTTAAAATGGTTATCTTAATTGCTTTTATAATCCACTTCGCTAAATGGTAATCACTCACGCAAGAGCGCATGTTTCAGTTCGATCGTACCAAATGTGAAAGTAGGGTTGACGTTCAGAAAATCAGGTGCATATTAGCTATGAAAACTGATATAAATGACGATTGAATGTTTTACAGCGACGAAAAAAGTCTGTAATATTCTGTTTTGCTTCAAAATTGAAAAAAACTAAACTATAAATTTTAATTTGATTGATCTAATCTTGTATTACCGTAAAATCCGGCGTATAACACACGCAACTATACTTTCCAGCTGAAATGTACGGGCGCAATGCTGTTATGTTTTTAAGGTATCCGACTACGTTCGTAATCGTGATTTTGCAAATGCGTATAAATGGGTAATATTTATGATATTTAGTGTCACATAGACTAGAAAATGTATGTAAAATTGTTTTAAGAATAGTATTACAATAAAAAAATTATTTAAGTACCATATTTTGACAAAAAATGAAAATAGAATGACCCATTTTCAAAATATTCTCCTTTTGTAAAAAATGCTTCTATTTTAATAATATTTTGCCTGTATATAGCTCAGACCTCTGTACAGAGGCTCAACTAGAATGTTTGAAATATATAACTTAGAATTGGGTTTATCCATGTTTTACGACAACAGAGGGGAGAAATTTTAAGAAGAAAACGCCGATAATTATTTCAATCGGTTGTAACTCTGAAAATTAAATGATTTTTTCAAAACTCTTAGTTGAGCCTCTGTACAGAGGTCTGAGCTATATACAGACAAAATATTACTGTAATACAAGCATTTTTCAGAAAAGGGGAACATTTTGAAAAAAGGTTATTTTAAGTTAATTTTTTTCCGAAATATTGTATTTAAATAACTGTTTTTTTTGTCAAAATGTCCTTGAAACAATTTTATACATGTTGTGAGGGCACCCCCCTCGGGTGTCATTCTCCTTTATTATTAGCGTGAGCTAGAGATGTAGGATTAACGGAAGAACTAGAAGCAGACATGATCTTAATCTGATTTTATTAAGATCTTTAACTTAAGCATTTGACAACTTAGATAATTGTAATATTTGAGAGAGTCTACAGTGGCTTAACACACAATATATATAATACCAAAATCGCGTAACCCAGACCACTATCAATACTAACTCGCATAAGCTCTATTCTTAAAACTATAATAGATCCGAATATTAAATAGTCACTCCTACTTTTAATGTAGACTGAAGTAGCGATCAATATACTCCTAAATGAAGTTGCTGTTTACTCGAGTGCAATGATATGCACCATGACTTAAGGTCTCTCTATCACGTATAAAGTTTCTGTGTTTTCTGCCACTTAACGTTTCCAAAACCTTTTCACGCTTGAACCACAGATTATCTTTACATTCCTCAAATTGCCCCCCAGTTTACTCTAAGTTCTGATATTTAAAAGCTTCCTAATTTGCATCTTTCCTTCACTTCTTGGATTTGGTTGGAAAAGAGTTGCTATTAATTCTGGCCCCAAAGAACCCAAAGGACATGTTAAAGAAAAGATGCGTGAGCCCGTCGCAATGTATTCTAATCTAAGTGACGCTAAATATCATGCAAAATATCCATTTATGCGCTTTTTTTAAAATCACGGTTTCGAACGTAATCGGATACCTTAAGTAATTTATTTGAGGTATTATTCCAAGCTTTAGAAAAAAATAGTGTAGTTCTAGAACTTCTAAGTTCTTATGGAATGTCATTTCTTTTAAATAAACAGGATTTCGATCTAGTATTTAGAAGTCTAATTTTTTTTACTGTTTTTTTTCTTTTTAAAGTTTTCATATTTATACCCGGTGTATAACACGCACATATAAATTTCGATCCTAATTTTTGTGTTCAAAGTGCGCGTTATACACTCGATTGTACGGTAGGTATGATTTTGAGTGATCTTTAAAAGTCAATAACACGTGATCCTCATGTAGTAGAAGTACCCACTCTACAACATAAAAATTGATACACCAAAAAGATGTTATCGGAATGGGGGGAAAATAGGTACACGTATTGAAAAAAAGACGCTAATAGTATCTTAAGAATTCGAAGTTTTATTTAGGAAATATAGTTATAAGCTCAACAAACCGGAGAAATAATGCATGACCTAATCTTAGACCCTAATGTAAGTTGTTATCTGGCTAAATATTGACTCATAGAGATGGCGGATACCTTTTGCGGTATTGCTTGCCATACATTTTATAATTGATGAGTTAAATCAGCTCAATCCTGGGGCTGTCGGAGGTATCTGATAACCAGAGCTCAAATGGGCTTTACTGTTAGAAATAAGGCTACCCAATTAGTTAAAGAAGCACGAAGATAAAAAGTGGAAAAGTGTACCGTTTATGGCCAGGTATTAACTTCTTGAAATGTATGTCAGTGGTCAGAAAAACAGAGTGCAGAACTTCATCGATGTACCACGTAGAGTGTAAGGATGTCTACTAAAATAATTCAATTATCTATTAAAATAAATAGCACCCCATACCTTAACTTCTAATCGCCGGCCTGTCAGGCGGAAGCTATTCAGGGGAATATCCCATTGCTGTCCTCAGTGGCCTAGTTAATCTAGGCCTAGTTCGACATCTGAAAGTTGATAATTTGCATATACTATCGTAAGGTATGAGCATAAGCTATTTCGTTCCATTCGGATTATTCTTTCTTTGCGCGTTGCTTTTTATGTTATAGAAAATAATTATTTAATATACATGAATCTAATCAATATCTGTTTCAATATATCTGTTCTAAGTGTCACACGCTATTTAACAACTTCGATATATTGGTTTTTGTAATTGTGTATTTTTAATATTTGCTCTTATGTGTAATTCTTTTGTAATTAGAACTGCACTTTTTTTACATCTAATTTTTAATATTTTCTGTTTTTATTTCAGGACATGAGAAAATAACGTTTCGGCGTTTTAGTGATTGATAAGTAAGTATCAATTTTTATTGTTTTTTTTGTACACACAGTGCGTGTATTGATTGTTATTAGAAACTGTTACTTGTGTAGATTTTAAATTAACATCGAATTATTTTAATAATATCTTTTATGATAGATATGTGATATAATATATATATAGGGTGTCCCAGGATTATTGGGTGAACTTTAAGGGGAGATAGGGCACATCACACACAATGATTCGGATTTGGATAACAACTCACGGTCGGAAACTTCTTGGGAGAGTAGTATGCACCAAGCATACTCCTCTCCCAAGACACGAGACAGATATTTTCTGAAATACTTATTGGCTAAAGGTATTACATATGCTGTGGTGGTATTCTTTGAAGATGGTATGGGTGTAAGTCAGCGTTTCTCAAACTTTGGGGCGTGGCCCCCTAGGGGGCGTGATAACACTACGAGGTGGGCGTGAGCATATTGAAAAGTCGAAAATAAAAAAATATTTAAGAAAATTATTAATTTACGGAAAGTAAACAAATGTGAAATACATTCTGACATAATAAAAAATAAAATACACATGTACACTGATATAAAACAGTTATAAATGGCACCAGTATTTTATAATTAATTTAACAATACTAAGTTAAGAACAAGATTAAAAATCACCATTGACCCCATGGGCTTGTCATACAAAAAAATTATATCCAAAAATTAATATTTATCTTGATAATTTGTACAGCTTATAATTAAGCCCTTAATTGCCGGTTAACAGTTACGTAAGTTCTTCCTCAATGCCACCGTTTTCCACATAGGCGAGCGTATGCGATATATTGGGGGGGAGGAGAAGTTATAAATAAGCAAATCCTATGAAATAAGTGAATCCTTCGCAAACACCGTCAAAGTCCATTTATTGCATTCTAAAGCCTTCGGAATAATTCTATAGATAGCAGTACACAGAAACGATCGTTTTTTTTTAAAGACGTATATATACGTCGGGGGCAATTATCGTTTTGGTTGAGGGAGACGTTTATATACGTCGATGGTACTTAAGATGTTTAATTCGTGTTTTAGCTTTAGAGTCATAGTACAGTGTTATTGAATTCAATACATTGTTATTGTATGGTAGGGGGGCGCGATGAAAATTGTGATTGAATATTAGGTCACAAATAGTGAAAGTTTGAGAAGCCCTGGTGTAAGCCTTTACGGTGCGAAACACGACTACAAGATTCTCCTACAGCAGCAGCGATGCCTCGTATGCTGTTACTCGGATTTCTTAGAACGGTATCCAGCACGTTTAGTTCCATACGTGGAGCCTTTCGCGAAACAGTCTTTCTGCTACTCGTGCGTTTCCTCCTACTAATCCGTAAATCAGGCGCCTATCTGCCAGCTAGGTAATCGTAAAATGTTCCATACTCCACTGAAATATCTTTTTTTCGTCACCTGTAATGGTAAACGGATCTTAACGAATTATTTCTCATGATTCAGAGTTGATGTTGGGATGGTATCTTCATAAGCCAGTAACAGCCTCCGAAAAGGGGTGATTACTTTTGTCTAGTGATTATGGTACACGGCTAAGAACTCTTGCGTCGCGTGTTCTGTCCTCTGGATATACGCCATCACATTGGAGACCTTGGCTGAATTAAGCAACTTTCTGATCTGTCGTGGCGCCATCTACCCACAACAAGAGCAATCAAAGTCGTCAGACTCACTTGACACATCACCAACAATTAAGAGCAACAAATCACACAAAACGAAAAAAAATCGTTCGCCTATCCACCGACTCATTGGTGGAGAAGTACCGTGGTGGTATCTTCATAAGTTAGTTGCAGACAGGGGTGATCATTTTTGTCTAGTGGTTATGTTACGCGGCTACGAACTCTTGCGTTGCGGGTTCTAGATATGCGCCATCACATTGTTATATAAATGAGTTTCTGAATATGTATAACATTTGCATGCTGAATTGTCTGGAAAATTTTTTGAACATATTTTCGTCATAAATGAACTGTTGGTGTACTTTTAGACAATATTCATACACCCTTAAAAGAACAGTTCGAGAACCACTAATATAAAAAACCAGCTACCAACCTAGATATTATTAAAAAAGAAGCTAAAAGCACACACAAAAAAAATGTAGAAGAAAAATGAAGAAAAACTGTTTCTGAAGGAACTAAACAGATAAACTCTTTGCCATCAACATAACTGTATTTTATGAAAATCTCTAATTGAAACATAATTTCATTACTTCCTTTTCTTGTGTTTCCCAAACATTTGCTTGCTTGAGTGTATTTACAAGACCGCAAAACTAAAGCCAGAAGAAACTCCGCATTATTGATGGAGATGCATTCATTAGGCGACATTAAATGCTAACCTGACATTTGAGATAAAGCCAAAAACTGCGCCAAATGTTGTTCTTAACTGCGGGATGTTGGGAGTTAAATAAAAACATCGATTAAGTGATTAAATAAATAAGAAAAAAAAATAGATTGCGGGAAAATATGTGGGAAAAAAGATGTTCGTTGTTTTCTGCGTAATTGCTAAAACACGTGAAAGAAAACAGTAATGCTCCAGATTCTTATGCATTTGCATTTCTTTTTTTTAAGGATTAGAACAATTTTTTATAAAAAAAATACGCCAAATTTACGAAAAATAAAAATTTTATTTACTTTCTCATGACTGTGTATAAAAAGTTGATGGAAATAAAGCTTGATCTGTGTGCTTAACAAAAAAAAAATGTTTAATCATTAACATTAAATTTAAGAAAAAAAAATGTTTGGAAGAAAAATAGCAAATGGCTTTTTGCCCTGAATTCTCCTTACTTATTTCTTTTCCTAACCAAGTACTTTATAGCTATCGTTGCTATTTTTTCCCTTTTTATAAAAAAAATCTATATGTGTGCAATATGAGGTTACTTTTCTATAATAGCCAAACAGGTTTAGAAGTTACTATGGAGAAGTTAGTTTTTATTACCCCATAAATTTTTTCGGGTGGATTTTCTTTTTTGAAAAAGGGTTGAAAGACCTGTATTTATTTATTTTCTGTTGTCATAAAAAATACAACTTATTTAAAAACAATTTTTTTTGTTGTAGGTGTATTTTTATACATTAGTAGTCTAAATTTCTAATCGAGAACCAGGATTTTATTTGGGAGATATTTCTTCTTTCATTCAAGGATAATCACTGTAAAAACTTGCAGAAAGTCATTTTAAAAGAAAACATAAATCCACATGCAAACACACAAATATATGTTACTAACAAACAATACATTAAATATTTTATAAACTATTAAACAATTTTTTGTATTTAAATTGATTAGCTAAGGGGAAAACTTGAAATCTTAATATGCCACGACACATACGGGAAAGTGTAAGGAATAATATTTTATTTTTCAAAAACACGTATAAACTCAGCCAAGTGGTGCATTAGAGCTTGTTCCGTATTTTTTCTGATATATAAAATTAATTAATTATTTAAATAAATAAATATTTTATTGACAGCATTTACAGTGAAACATCATCCATAGACTTGGTTTTTAGTTACATGAAAGACAATGAAATAATGTTTAAACATTGTTGTGGAAATAGTATTGTCAAAGTGATATTGTGTCTAGGAAGTTGTTGTTACTAGAAAAGAAAGAATAATTGTCTTGTATCATATGTTTAATACCGTAAAGTATCGTACGTAAGTGTATGTTTCGGAATTTTACCCAATCCATGTATAAACCGAAAGGGTGTCCTTTCTTCAACAATTTACCCAAAATGGCAAAATCTTATATAAGCTGAATTAAAAAAAATCCTACGACTTTCTAATATGTTGATATGAGGACGATAATGTTACCGAACGGGTAAAGAGGTTGGGATACTTTCCAATTAGATTGCTACAAAGTAAAACGCCAGACGCCAACGACGATAGTTTTGTTTCTGGTGACCCTTTCTGATGATTGCACATTATTTCGTTGCATTAATTTTTTATTTTGTAGACTACCTGTGTTAAGCTTACTTTCTGCACCATTTTTTTTCTGTTGTTTTTGAAAAAAAACTGGAATGAGAAAGTCGGTTATGGTTAATTTCAAACTACGAGTTCAAACTTAACACACAGTCAAAGGGAGCTTTACAAATGATTCGGAAACTCGGATACTGACCCTGAATATGAAGTATTTATGTTATTTTTTTCTTCTCATTTGAGTAAAATTTCCATTTAAGGCACTCAAAAAGGGAAATGATTGAAATGGCTTGCGCATGGTTAACAGAAAATATGTAAAAATTGATTTTTGATATTAGTGGATCCGTATATAAAACGGCATCTTTCCTTTAATTCTAAAAAAATACCTAAAATTCTCGGTTTATGCACGGATATACGATAAAGAGCCCTTGGCGATAGATTTAGATTAGGTCGTCAAATATCGCCAAATCTCCGAATTTGAAGACGAATTTGTAATGATATGTATATGCTTTCCGTCCTTCTATATAATAGTGAAATCAGAATGTTATATTAATTCTGAGGCATTTTTCTGAAAATGTATACCTAAGTTGGAGCCCGGTTCTTACAGGTATCCGACTACGTTTGGAACCGTGACTTTCAAAAGCGCATAAATGGATAATTGTCATGATATTTAGTGTCACTTAGATTGGAATATATGCTTAAAATTGTTTTAAGGACATTTTGACAAAAAAATATTTATTTAAATACAATATTTTGGCAAAAGATTAACTTAGAGTAATCTTTTTCCCAAATGTTCTCCTTTTGTGAAAAATGGTTCCATTAGAATAATATTTTGCCTTTATATAGCTCAGACCTCTGTTCAGAGGCTCAACTAGAATTTTTGAAATACATAACTTAGAAGTGGGTTTATTCATATTTTGCGACTACAGAGGGGAGCAATTTTAAGAAAAAAAACGCCAATAATTATTTCAATGGGTGGTAACTCTGAAAATAATGTGAATTTTTCAAAAATTCTAGTAGCCACTGTAGAGAGGTCTGAGCTATATACGGGCAAAATATTATTATAATAGAACTATTTTTCACAAAAGGAGAACATTTGGAAAAAAGATTATTCTAAGGTAATTTTTTGCCAAAATATTATATTTAAATAATTTTTTTTCTCAAAAATGTCCTTAAAACAATTTATGCATGTATTCTAATCTGAGTGACACTAAATATCATGAAAATTATCCATTTATGCGCTTTTGTAAAATCATGATTCCGAACGTAGTCGGATACCTTAAAATTATTAGAAAACAGACTTAAAGAAGAGGATCAATTCCACCAAAGAATTGTATTTTGAATAACACTGGGACCCACTACCTATCGGCTACTAAGCTATTACTCTACTAATTAGGCCTATAGTTATGGAACAATCTCAAATTGGTATCGATCTGAGAGAGAGAGAAAAAGAATAATATTAATACTCCCACATGATACAAGCATAAATATAATATTTAATAAGTTGTTTACGAGTTTTGTTAAGAGAATATATGTTAATTTTCTTAACTAAGTCTCAGAGGTTTTATTTAAAGTTCTTCGGAGAGTCTTTGAAGGATTCATTCCGTAGAAAAATTCATATTTATCGTCATTTTTTAGTATATATAACTCTACCCTACAAGACCCCTACTCTAATACTTTATTTCTATACATTTTAGATCTTACAAAGATGGATCACGTCTTATTTCTACTCTGGGAAAGGCAGAAAGAAAAAAACACCAACTTGCTTCATTTTCTTTGCGCATATCTTAGCACGGGCTTCATTTTTGGAACGCATTATTTTTCCTTGCGCATAACTCATCCGGTTAACTTAATATAATTGTACCACGAAAACGGGTGCCATTTATATGTTTAAGAAAGTTCATTCTTTGCCACACACACACCACAGCATGAGGTGGGTTTTTAAAAACTAATAGCATGGATGACGTCTTGACTACTTTCAAAAATTAGTTTTCCAGTTTCTGACGATGGATTCCACGAAGAAACTTTGAAAGAACGAAGGGGATTTATCTTAAACTAAAAATACTGATTCCTCTGGCTAAGACAAGTCGTTTATCATTGGTTTTCGTGTATGGGCTTGTGGCGGGTGTTAGAGTAATTTGATATACGTTGCCTCTGGTAAGAAATGGCCTCCATCCATTTCATAGAAGGTTAAGGGTAGTCTTTACAGGGAGCGCTAAAAAACTGCTATTGATTCGTACGGAAGACTTAATGCTTTCCGGCCTTAATTAGGGTTCTTTAATTTTTATTTGTTGCACAAGGTAAACAAATATTTCAATCAAATTATTTTAATTGTATTATTGGTTTTTGCTGCAATTAGTGACTACATTTTGATCGAAACTTTTACCCTTTAATCGTATTTAACAAAAGTTTAAAGTTCTTTAGGTAGTTTGTCTTGAATAATTAAGTAGTAATTGTATTTGAAGGCCAAAGTTTTAGGTAATTGATTTCAGTTGCGTTAATCAAAAAAATAAAAGAACTAGAGGTCCCTATGGGCTAATTTCTTACGACGTCATAATCATATGATAATTGCAATCATGTCTTTTCAGCCAATCAGTTCATAAGTTCGTGTGACGTTATAAATCACATGATAAATGCAGTCACGTGTTTCCAGCCAATCAGTTCATGTGCTTCGCTGTTACCAACAGATACTTTCTTTTCAAAAGTACATATTTTTTAACAGTGGTGTAACGTACACCCCCTCATCGCGGGAGAGGGCAACGTTCTAGGAGGCTCAAGGCCTGACTGATACCAAGTACGCAGCCTTTGTAAGATCCTGCTTGGGACTCAAAACCTGACTTTGCAGGCGGCCCTAATATATTCCGTTATGCCACAGTTTGTTAACAACTGCGTACATTGATAAAAATGATTTACTTCAATTGAAAACCCACATTTAACATAAGATTTAAAAAAGAAACTTAAACTTTCTGAAGAATCTTATTACTTGAACATGTTTACCCAATTATCGAATTTGAAACTCAATACAAATTTTACAAGTACAACAAGTTCAAGCCTATTGACAGTTTTGAATGCAATGGAGAGCACGTGATTACTTTTATCAAGTGACCGTTATGAATTTAGTCCATACCCACTGTCTGTTTTAACAGGATACAAATGCTAGCTAACGTCCATCAATATGTCTCGTAAATTTGAATCATTATCAGATCACGTGATCTATCACCCCTACTGTCCCCTTCAATGCCCCACCATGGAAATTTGAGATTTTTAAGGTATCCGACTAGGTTCGGAGACAATTTTCTAAAATATAACTTAAATAATTATTTAATTCTTATTTTTTAATTTATGCTGCAAAACTATGAAAATACAGCAAGAACAATTTTTTGAAAGCTTATTTTTCAAAATATTGAGAAATTCGTACCAAAATATTACACAAATTGCTCTTTTGCTGACACAACCCTAAAAATATATATATCACAAAAATAAATAAAATGTTTGCAGGAATACAATTATTTAACGTTTAACTCTGCTTTATATTTAAAAAAAGCTTAAATTCTACTGTAAAATTATGAAATACAGGTGTCCGAAATGAAAAAATCCAGAATTTTCTTAAAAAACTTTTTTTCATATAAAATTACATTAAAAATTACCTTAATTGAAAAATTACCCTCAGCTTTTAGCAGAAAGTATTCATTATAATCAAAAGAACAAACTCAAAATATTTCATAAGAATATTTCATTTACTTTAAGAAATATCACTCTTACAGTTAACCATTATGTTCAAAAATAACATTCTTCACAAAATTCAAAGTAAGGTTTATATTTGTAATAAAACTTTTTAATGATTTAGGAAGGTAATAAAACTCTCCAGATTTGTACGTTGTGCCTTCCTGAACCTCATACTTCAAACTTTTGCATTTTTGAAGGGCCTTTCTTTTTTTACGAGACCTTTTCTTATCTGGTTTAGAATGCCTCGTAGAATCAACAATTCTCGTTTTGTCGAGGTACCAAGAATATCCTTTCAATTCAGAACATAATTTCATTCCTAACTTTTGAAGTAGAGGTAATAGACCAACAAATCCAGAATTAAAAATTATTATTGCGATAAAATCTCTTAAACGAAGTGTTTGTAGCTCAACAAAATTGTCTTTCGGGATTATACTCCACACAACATTGTTAAGACTCTAATTGCAGTTCTGAGCTTTCCCGTGAAGACATTTTCTTAGGAGATTTTGATCGCAAATTTAATTTATAAGTCTTTTTAATATAATTAATAACTGATTTTGAAAGATCTGTTGGTCTTTCTTTCAACGTTTCTCCAACAAATTCTGCTCTCTGGAAATCTCTTCTTTTTTACCTCATTGATCTTGTTTTTGACATGGCAGCTTTAATTTAATTAAAAATAATTATAAATCTATATAAAAATACTAATAAAAAAGTTAAAAAGAGATCTAATTTTTAACATAATTGATAAAAAGATAGCAACTCGTTTAAATCAAAACAAACATTGCAATCAGTTAACTATTGCCTATTTGAAGGCCAAATATATCTATTAAAATACTTATAAAGTGAAATAAAGTTTACTAAACATGAAAAGAATCCATTAAAACATTTTAAAAGAATAAAAATCTCATTTCACCGGTGAAAATTAACCGAAAACTCACACTTCCGGTTTCGATTTTCGCTTACTATCTCAAACAAAAACAGCTATAACTCTTTTTCTAATTGACTTGGAATTAAAAGTATATTTTTGACAGCTTATTAAACAGGCTACAAAAATAGACTATAAAAGAACTTTCGATTTTTTTGAGAAAATGATGATTTTAAACCAGTCGGATATCTTAAGTTTCAAGGATTTAAGTAGCATCAGTCCCAGGGGTATCTTAAGATTTTTTTAAGGCCCTGATCCCAGAGAAATAAATATTAAGATTTTCGAAGTCCCCTGGGCCCCTATGCAAAGGTAGGTACTATCTGTGATCTTTAAAAGTAGACAATATATAGCCTACATTGTCTAATACTGGTACAAACGGTAATTTGAAACAAATAAATGTGCACGACTCACAATCTGAAGAACCTAAGCACAAACTGGCTCGACCTATGGCCGAATTTGGACTAAATGAGTTGAATAATTGCTTATGTTAGGCCAAGGTCTAGACTTTGACAATGGTCATTACATAATAATAAAGTCTTACCACTTTTGTCAAATGACATGCCGTTTGAAGTTCACTGTTTTTCGGAGACTATGTACGGAAATAATATTTGACCATTAAAATTATCCGGATCATGAGCTTGTTAAGACTGTACCGAGAACGAAACGAAACCTTCACCGAGGGAGAGGCCCTGGGCCCTGTTGGCCCATGCCGTAAGAAGTCCCTGATCTTTCCCTCTATACGACGGAAGTTTAGAATACTTTGAGTCTTGGGTTTCGACAAAGATGCCATGAATATTAAATGCATAGATATTCACTTTATATCCAACAAGACTTCAAAATTTTAACACAGATTGAAATAAAAGCTTTGAAAATGAGGTCCCGGTTGATATGTCGATTTTTTTTGGTTGCCATGTGTTCCTTTTTTTTCCTCTCTAATTTCTGCCATTCTTTCTAATTCACGTTTTTTTTTCTGAGAAAAGATTATTTAACAAAATTATTAATGTTTGCTGAAAGTAAACAAACAAAATATATTCTGACATAATTAGAAATAAAATATTTTTATAACATTTATACTGATAATAATTTAACACGAAGTTTATAAATGTACTGCTTAATGTATTTTATAATTAATTTAACAATAACTAATTCGCCCCTAATTAAGAACAAGCTTAATAATTTTATGGATACCAGAAAATAGTGGCCCCATTGGGCGAAATTTTATCAGTGTATATAAAATAAACAAATATAAAAACACAAAATTAGCAGCTTGCAAAAGGTTATCTTGATACCTCTGGCAGTGCCTAATTTTCAAATAGATCACTTAACCCCCTACGCTTTATTCGCTCCTGTATCTAATTCCACCGTTTTCGAAAAAGACGTTGGGTAGGACGTCATATCCTTTTTTTCGCGCAGTATGTGGACGAGCATTATCTTGTTGATAAAAATAAATAGCACAATCGGCGTTAAAATATCGTCCAAGAGCTGTCAAAGTGCCTTGAAAATATGAGTAAATCCTTCGCAAACACTGTATGCCGCTCGACAATAAATGCCGGATCGGACCGCATGGCCGGTTGCATTGCATTCCAAGACTTTTTCACGGAATAATTTTATGGATAGCAGTGCACAGAAAATATCGTATTTCTTATGGTTTCTCTTGAAAGCCATATATATAGCGACGTGCCGGGCATTTAACGATCATTTTGTTCCTGGGCTGACCCTGAGACGTTTATATACACCGGTGGCGGCCGATACGTCTATTCGACCAAGAGGCTAAAGTCGATTGTAGCATTTAGCGTTAAGATTCGTTTGGTATAGAGTTGTTGAATTCAAAACATTGTTATTGTTTGCATATCTCTTACCAGACTACATTCTTGCCGAGTTTCGTGATTGTGCTTGAAGCATATATTTTTTGCGACAGAGTGTATATATGATTGAATATATTGGATAGCTAAAAATTTTGAAGAGTTGAAGAAGTGAGTGCGAAGAAAATTATGATTGAATATATTGGTGTGAAAGTTGGGGGTAACTTGCTTAGCAATACAGTATAGAAGAAAAAAATACGAAACATATATTATGCCAGAAAAGGGGGTTCAACTCAAATGAAATTGAGAAATATGATAAAGTAGAGGCAGCTTTATATTATAGGATTGCGAAATCAGAATATAATATTATTGTTGAAGTACTTAAATATCTGAAACATTATGCCAAATTTGGGTCCTATTCTTTAAAAGTAAGCGAAGAAACATTAAGAATATTTAAACTATTTACAACATTGGTGTTATTTAAAAAAATCGATAGAAAACTTTGAGTCATTTTGGGTTATTTTTGTCATAATTATAGAGATCGTAGTTGTTGTATTTTTTAAAAAAAAATCACACATATCAGTATTTGAAATACACAACGCATTTTTACATTGGCATATGACTCTTTCAAAGTGCATACCCGGAATTCTTTAGAGGCAATAATTAGTGAAAGGAATTTGTTTCTGACTACGCTGCATTATCAGTACGATGTATTATGCTTTCTACTTTATCTTCTTCCTCCGACAGCTTGACAAAGCATTAATTCTGTATATACGATTAAAGAGGTTTGTTTGCTAGAACGTGTGTGTTTCTTTTTTCTGTTCTTTTCCCAAATGAAATTTGTGGTCCTGTTTTAGTGCTAGTGATGCAGAAAAAAAACTCTTGACTTTTATCCCTTCTTTCACAATTTTGCTTATCGGAAATTAGCGGGACTATTTTCAGGAGGCCTTCAATTGTTAAGGGGATTTATGTGTTAAGTCTAATATTTTATGGGAATTTCTGTTGCTTATACAAAGGAAAAATTTAACTAGATTTAGGGAAATAAAATATTTACATTCTAAAAGTAGTTTCACGTCCTTTTTTTCTGTGGTTCAAAATTACGAGGTTCTTTGCCAATATCATGTGTTGTTTTTATTGTGACGTTGATTAAAAGTAAGTCTGTTATTTCGTACTTTGATGACTCCTGAATATTTCTTATGCATTTTTAGACTTTTACCATTAGAAAAATTCACAAAAGTTGATAGGAAGAAAGCTTCAATTCTATTATCTCAAAAAATATCCATACAGCAAGAATTATTTTTGCACATTTCCTAAAAAATAATGTAAAATATCAATCCAACAAGTTTAAAAAAAATACTTAAAAAAATTTTGTGTTGTATCAGACTAGCCGTGATAGATTTTGAACAATATAAATGGCCAATTCTAGTAGTCTAGTAGTAGTTTGAGGCCCAGTGGTTGAGTGATAGCGTATCGCGCTTCCACACCAGAGGTCAGGGTTCTATTCACGGGATGGACAAGGTCCACTCAGCGTTTCATCGCTACTGCAGTGGGTCGATAAATGAGTACCAAGCTTGCTTGGGGACTTAAACACTGAAGGTCTCGCTTCAGACTGACCACCTGATCGGGACATCTGTTCATGCACCTCAGCGCCCAATGATCACTTATACTGGGATGGGCACAGTAGGCCCTGGTCCTCATTGGCTGTTGTGCCCCTGAGTTTAAGCAGTAGTAATTCCACTAAAAACATCGCGAAAATTGTTGCTTTTGTCCGCGGACACACAAGCGTTCTTCGAAGGTTGATTGGCTTGCGAAGGCTGCCACTAAGCGTGAAATCGACATTGTTGTTATTGTTCCTAAATCCTCTTAAAAGAAGATTACGAAACAGAGAATGGTGAGTCTTGGAACCAAGTTCAAATAAAGGGAGGTTAACAAAGAAATTTTATCCTACCAATGAATAAGTGACTTTCCTGTGTCATCACATTTTTATACTAATTACAATATAACCCAACTTCTCACCGATCATGGTAACTTTAAAGCCGTCATCTTCATGTGATTGTAGTATCGGTGGCGAGGAAAGCATACAGCATGTGCTCCTTCTGTGTTCTAAGTTTGAAAGAGAAAGAAAATATCCTCAAGAGTGCCTCTCAAGGGATTTAATGTAAATTGTCTTCCGGGGTTTCACCAGATTATTTCTACCAGGAGTGCTTTTAAAAAGCTCTGTCAATCTATTGTAAATGTTTCTAATCCTCTGCATGACTTCAAATTTTTTTTCTTATTTCCTCTGCAATGAATGATTAATACCTACTTCTGTAGGCCACGTGTGATATTTTGTGGGGCACGGGGATTTATAAATGTTTTCAATAACAAAAAAAAAAAAAAAAAAAAAAAAAACAAAAAAAAAAAAAAAAAAAAAAACACAAAAAAAAAGTTGATTAATGACATATTTTCGATTTTTCAGATTTTGCTCAATTTATTGCAACTCGTCCTCTATGTAATGTAGAAACAAAATAAAATACTGAAGCACGTAATGTTTTCCCTGCAGTGGAGGTCTCCTTACGGGAAGACTGGGCTTACAAGTTCACTCTCCATCATGATTGTGTCAACCTTAGTTGCCTAGGATTACCAGATTGGTGACTTTATCACCTTTGCGACAAATTTGGTTTTAAAATGTTGTCGCCAAGGTACCATCGAGAAATCTCTGGGATCGACTAGAGTGCTGTAAAGCTTGTTTGTAACGAGTACGCTTTCCATTACTGTAAATAATCTGTTACAATATTCTTTTTGTGAGTATATCCGGCAATTTGTCTTCGTGTAATCATTTGTTCGTCCTTGTCTATTAACACTTTTGTTTTTTAATTAATTTGTGTCGTCGGCTGCTTCCTCCCAACCAAAATTTGTAACAATATATTTTGTGAAACCGAAAACGATTGCTCCATTCAATAAAATAATAAAAAAAAATCTAAAAAAGTACGGTTTGTTCGAAATTGGTCATTTCAGCGTGTTCGGATACCTTTAAAAGAAAATATTCAAATGTATATTTTATGAAATTTCACAACTACCGCATTTACTTGAATTTAAGTCGTACTATTTTACATTCAATGTTAATGCTGCTGAAAATCGGGAACGGCCTAGAATTGAAAGCAAAACAATTGTTGGATGGGGGAAACTGAATTTCTACTCCTTTCAAATGGAAAAACGTAACCGTCCGTTCTGACCACTTGCATGAATGACTTATTCCATTTCGTAAGTTATCTTAAGTATTCCATTTATACTAAATCTCGTTATTAGTTCGTATTTAGGAAATTCTTTTGTATTCGCTTTCTTTTAATTGACTAAACATCAAAGATATCAGTAATAACATCAAGATGAGTTCACTATAACGCAAAAAAATTTTAAATGCTGATAAAAAACGGAAACAGAGCAGTGACTACTGAAAATTTGACACGGATGAAACAAATATATGTTGATGGCGTAAGAAAGAATATGATTTTGTTTGACTTAACAATCTTAAAAAAAAATATTGCACAAAAAATGCATTGAATAGCACGGACGTCGACACCATGCGGAAAAATAACGAAGCTGGCACCATTTCCGAAGTGAATTCTAACCATGGGAGTGACGTATCATTTTTGAAACATGATACTGATGGTTAGAGTAATTATAGGTTCATGTATTAGAAAGTTTTCATAGAGGTAAAATTTATTAATGATTAGCTTCTTATTATTTTTTATTAATTTTTTTTTAATTTCATAAGATCGGATGAACCTTTCACACATTTTTTTTTATTTTTCTCAAAAATAGACAACATTTAGAGGCAACATTTTTTCACAAAAACATTTTGGGATGCAGCTTATAATCGACGGAGTCTTAGATTCAAGTAAATCGGTAATTTGATAACCAACTTCGAGTGTAAAATATTTTTAAGGAATACTGCAAACTAAAAACTCGTTTTAATAAACCCTTTTTATAATAAACAAGTAATATAAAAAATTGTTTTAGTCAATTCCTACTTAGATCAACAAAGAAAAAATTTATTTTAGCTACTTTTTATTAAATAATTACAATTAATATAAATATGTATATACATATGACAGAATCACAATATTAAGTGGTAATTAATTTTCATTAATTATCATTAAAGTATCGTATTGTCATCCAAAACAATCGTGTCTATAAAATTTCAGTTCAACTGAATGCTTTAAGACGTGAGAAAAAATCCTTTTCAAATTTTGACACAAGCCGCCAACGTGGCTGTATTTGTTAGTTTAAATCAATTAATTTTTATTATGTATTGTCAAATCCAAAATAATCATGTATATAAAATTTCGGCTCAATTAAGCGCTTTAAAATGTATTTTATTAACGACTGAAATTTCCACCAAGATAAATAAATAAATAAAGATATAGAGAGTGTGGGTTAATAGTAGGAATTGAAGAAAAATTTAAACTCTCTCTCTCAAAAAGAAACTCAGCATCCAATAAAATAATCAACCAAACCTAAGAAGATGACGCAAGAATTTCTGTTTCATTTCCCTGACTAGTTAGTTCATTTACTTTTTGCCGCGTGTAAGAATAAAAAATTCCCTTGAGAAATGCTTAAAATGGAGACGCTTTGAAAATAAAAGTTTCAGTTTCCTTTTCCATAACGCGTCCAATGAAAAGAATCCCCTTTATTAACATTCTTTCGAAATTTACCAACATTTTATGGAAGGCGAATTTTTATTGTTACGACTAAAACTAAATAAGTTTGTTTATATATGTTCCAGCTGAAAATTGTTGTGTAATTTTTATTCCGAAAAAATTGCATAACATACGCAAAACTGTTTTTGTATGAAAATTGTGTGGTTTTGAATTAAAGGGGAGAAAGAGTGATAAGTTTATTTTGTTTCTTACTGTATGTGTTTCATTTTTTTTACTGGTTTTCATCGCTTGAAAAAAATAGGGTTTCTTTTAATTCTAGGATTTTTAAGGCATAGTAAAAATTAGAAGAGATTTTATTTTTAAAATTTAACACTTATAATTTTAATGAAAAGATTAATTTAAGCAATACTTGATTTTTTTAAGCATTACTTCAACGCTGTGGGACGCGACCCCTTTGGTGAGAGTGACAACTCTGCGAGGGGGCGCGAGCTAATTGAAAAGTCGAAAAAAAATCAAAACATTATTTAAAAAAATTATTCATGCATTAAAAGTAAACAAACAAATTACATTCTAACAAAACATAAAATAAAATTCACATTTTATTGATGTATTACTCTTATAACTATATCAGTGCTATACAATGCGTTTTATAATGAGTTTTACACAATACTAAGTTAAATAATTACCAATAACTCCATGGGATAGTCATTAAAATTATATACAAAAGTAAGCACTTATCTTGATAATTTGTACTGTTTGTAATAAATCCTTTGAATGCTGATTAAAAGTTACGCGATTCGCTTCCGAATGCTAACCGTTTTCCGAATAGGCGAGCGTATGATGTATTGGGGAGGGAGGAATAAAGAAGCAAAAATAATCTGAAATAAGTAAATCCTTCACAAACACTGTCAAAGTCCTTTTATAGCGTTCCAAAACCTTCGGAATAATTTTATGGATAGCAGTGCGCAGAAAAGATCGTACTTCGGAAGTCGTACATGTACTTCCGGGGAAATTAACGCTTTGGCTGAGCGAGAGATTTATATACATCGGTGGTACTTAAGAGATTAAAGTTGTATCGTAGTTTTAGCATCAAAGTAAAGTATTAGTGAATTAAATACGTAGTTATTATATAAGGGGAGGGGCGATGAAAAATATGATTGATTATTGGGTCGCGAATATTGAAACTTTGAGAAGCACTGCATTACTTGCTTGATCATTGTGCAAGTACAAAATAAGGTTATTTTGTACACTAATACTTCGACTTACGTGAATTCGGAGTTACGCGAATTTCAAATCTCGTCTATTCATACTTTTTTTCCCACATGAATGAAACTCCGGCAAAATCAATGTCAGAGCCTAATGAAACTAGTAATTTGACTGAAGAAGTTGTCGATCTTGGCTGGTAAGCAAATTCAGAAGTTGATAGTGATGGCGTTCTCACAAATAGGATCTGACAATTGATGAGCTCATAGAAATTCATAAGCAGGTGCAAGACATCAAAGAACTTGAGTCTTTAGATCCAGTTTAATTAGAAGATCGAATAACGCTTGGTAATTAGACAGAAGGTCTTAATTGAATTGAAAAAGGGGTACACAAATTTTAGAAAATATAGACTCCAACGAAGAGCGTATTTTTTCAACAAAACAAGGAATAAAAAAATTATTAGCATGCTACGATGAAATATGGGGGGAGGGCTGATCTTTGAGCGGCCACACTGCTTGTTAGATTTTATTAAACCTTCTACAACAAAACACATTCGGGTTGCGATTCTGTGTTTGTGCTATCTAAGATTTAATAAACTTTTTTTGTGGGTACAAACTAAAAATAATTTATATCTATTTATATGATAAATTATACCCCGACCTACATGGTTATCACTCGGTTCCACCTGTCGCGTAAGTTCGAGGTATTATCGTATATAAATTTAAATGTTTGCATATTTGTTTGGGATAAATACAAATCCTCACAGCCGATCGTACCGATTCTAAAATTTGCAGGAAGCTTCGCTGATGCTTCAAAAGAGATGTAAACAGATTTAAACCAAAATATTTGAAAAACATTTTTAAGGTATCCGACTACGTTCGGAACCGTGATTTTAAAAAAGCGCATTAATAGATAATTTTCATGATATTTAGTGTCACTCAGATAAGAATACATGCATAAAATTGTTTTAGGGACATTTTGACAAAAAAATTTATTTAAATATAATATTTTGGCAAAAAATTAACTTAGAATAATCTTTTTTCCAAATGTTCTCCTTTTGTGAAAAATGGTTCTATTATAATAATATTTTCCCTGTATATAGCTCAGACCTCTTTACAGAGGCTCAACTAGAATTTTTGAAAAATTCACATCATTTTCAGAGTTACCACCCATTGCAATAATTATTGGCGTTTTTTTTTAAAATTGCTCCCTCTGTTGTCGTAAAATATGAATAAACCCACTTCTAAGTTATGTATTTCAAAAATTCTAGTTGAGCCTCTGTACAGAGGTCTGAGCTATATACAGGCAAAATATTATTCTAATGGAACCATTTTTCACAAAATGATAACATTTGGTAAAAATATTATTCTAAGTTAATTTTTTGCCAAAATATTATATTTAAATAAAATTTTTTGTCAAAATGTCCTTAAAACAATTTTATGCATATATTCTAATCGAAGTGACATTATGTATCATGAAAATTATCCATTTATGCGCTTTTGAAAATCACGGTTCCAAACGTAGTCGGATACCTTATGTGAACCTTGTTTGAACCCCCTTCCTTTAGAAGGAGTTTGTGGGAGTATGCAAAGTTGCCAAATGCAGTTAATGCAGCCAATGGTGGAAAACCCTTTCTGCTCATGTTTAAAAAATGATTACTGAATTTGGTGACATCTTTTGATTTAGTACTTTTTATGGGGACATCTGAAGAGTCTTGTTTATCACTTGGTCAGATGAGGATCTCGTTGCTCGAATATCCAAAGTTACTTCAAGTGTGCGTGATATACCTGGCATCTTTGAACGCATACGCCAATCACTCCACCGACGCTGTCAAGCGTGTATCGCTACGAGTGGAATCAATTTTGAACAGTTATTGTAAACATTAACACTTATCAAAGACGCTTTCAATAAACACTTTGCCTTTTCTTTCGTCTCTTATTTTTTGTGTTTGTGTCTCACCGCATCACTTGCACCCATACATTCATATGCAATAAATGATTGTTACAATGTCCTGTATCTACCCTTAAAGCTTGTACCATGGATTCGGTATCATCCTGTATAGTCGTACTTTATCATGAAACACCCATAGAAACGGGTGTGTAATTTCCAGTAAATTTAATAAAAACAAATCTTTTAGAGAGATTAATTTCATAGTGATAAATTCACACCTGTAAGATTTTAAATGCAATAATAACAAAATATTTTTTTTCTTTAACTGACTGTTTTCAAATGGTTGTTCAAATCCAAAAATAATCTCATAATGTGAAACGTGATTCAAAAAGCTAAAAAAACTTTAAAAAAGTGATTGTTTTTTCAATTGAATTCTCTTTTTTAACTTACAGTTGATAATTTATTCAGATAAATCTAAGGAACTTAATATTTATAATTAAACTGAATGAAAATCAACTGAAGGCCTGTCATGTTTTTTTTTGTACCTAAGCCTCGCCTGAGCCTTTCAGAAGTAGGCCATCCTCTATAATGTATATCCGTCAGAGTATTTATACCAAGTCTATGATTAATATTCCATTGGTCTAGACTATTTTATCGACGGTGCATAACAACGCAATAGATGCTAGCGGCACGAGAATTTGGCAGTGATCGATAAGGGATTAACTTCCAGTAACACTCAAATTATTACCTTAATAATGCAAGGGATTAATAGTGATATATATATATATATATATCATGCATTTATTAGTCTTACAACACAGATCTTCGAAAAAAGAGCTTAAGTGTGATTGAGATTAAAATTAATACATTTTAGTTATTCTTATGACATGTTGCTAGTGCAATTATAAAATGTTGTTTTTTTTGTTGCCATTGGTGAAACTTTTTAAGTTATTGTAATTCGGTGATACATACATAGATTGTTGTTTTGGGCTATGTTATCGTTTTATGTTATGAGTTTTTGAGTAGTTGAATTTTGAATCTAAGTGGGATTTCTTTTAGCAAGAATTGTTTTTATTCGATTGTTCTAAAATTTAAGCATATTTGTTGTTTTGTTTCTTTGCTTACTTTGATTTAAGGTATAAAAATCATCAGCTTTTGATAACTTAACATATCTAAAATTGCTTATCTTTGTAGAAAAACGTAGACAAGTTTTAAGACCCATGTAATTAATTAATTTGACTGTGTTCTAATAGATGTGGCATTTGGTTCTTTTGGTGGAAAAGAGAACATACAAAAAAAAGCCTATCAATATGTGGCTTCGGTAACATATTAGCTATAATAAAGCTGTGGTAACATATTATCGATCAACCCTCTACACAGCAGGTTTATTCATTGGGTTTATCCCAGGTTCTCTAAGTCAGGTTTATTCCAGGAGCCCGGCGCCCGGAAGTGCCCAGATAAGCTGGACATAACCAGATTCAAGAGTCAGTCCTTAAATCCAAGGGGATCCGTAGATCTTCTGCGCCCATGTTCCAAAATGAGCTTAAACCGGCACTGACTCTCTAGAATCTTTTTAAAGTACATTATATAATATAAAAAGTGATACACTGCGAAATAATAGGAATGTAATAAAAGTGCTTATACATATACAGGGTGGGGCAAATAAAAGTGGCCCGGAAGAATGGATACGATTAGACGTGAATGCAACACCACACCAAGTGATCGAAATCGGTTCAGAAATTTGTGTCAGTGTGAGTTGATAAGTACACAGATGAAGACGGTACTCCCAATGTAGCAAAGGATGTTCGTTGTGAAAAGTTACGATACAAAATTCGTGAAAAGAGTGTGCTCGGTTGTTTGCTCCCTCCTAACTCCTAAGTTAATAGAAGTCAGTCTGATCTTGGCCCTAGTGACTCCCCCAGGTCTCCTGATCTGTTAGTGTGCGATTACTTATTGTGGGAGACCCCCAAATCTAAGATGTATCATAACACCCCTCATAGTTTTCAAGAACTCTAACAAAATATTTCTGATGAGACTGCAGTAATTCCAATAGTCCAGTCTCTCTCTGCCTTCCGCAACTTGCTGACCAGGGCCAAAAGGTGCCAAGAGTTGAATAGTAGCCATTTTACAATTTCTACTATCAGCAGGTTAGCGAACTATCTCATTTCCTTTAAAGTGTTTTTATTTGTAACCTGGAATCCTGTTCTACGAGCCACTTTTCTGTGCCCCACCCTGTACTTAGAATATGCAAATGATTAACTTCTGAAGGCCAATGATTGACTGACTGATATCCAGCATATTGCAACGGAGCATCAGACGGTGTTTAAGAAAAGAACGTTACAATGCTACGGCGTAACTTCCATGAGAATGTGGCTTCGTAAATTCACGTGGATTGTAGCAATATGTCGTAGACGGATTCAAGAATGGTATGAGTTGACGTCCCCATTCGACGGAGTATGTGCGCTTGGAGTACAGGAAGCGATATGGTTCATTCACTGGATGACTTGTCATTTGGGTTGGAGTGATGCTAACATTCGAAGATGTTAACATTTATGGAAAAATCATAGCCACCCAGAGAATCAAGATGGTAATACTCGACCAAGAATTACGAGTGAACATCAGGACAAAGGGATCACCCGATCGGCACTTACTGCTTATGATGTGTTCTTATGAACGATTGGACACGTAATCGAACAACTGTGATTGCTATGATCATGGATGACCAACTCAACGAAAGCTCATTTAAGCTGAAATATTAGACTGGAATAAAATTATTTAAATCTGTGAATCACGTTTCGAACTGAGCTTCAATGATCAGATATTGCGTTTGATTTTTTATTAATGTTGTACTTTGAAGCTTTGACGTCGTAATTGCAAACCTTCGTCGAGCGACGAGACATCTCCCTTTCCAAGTAAGACTCGGATACACATGACATTCCCGGGGACGCCTTCTGATTTCTTGAGGCTTTGAGCCCCTACACAAATGATGTAGGCCCCGCATACGACCCATAAAAGTAAATAGTACATAGCATACGTTGTCAAATACTGGTACAAAGAATAAACCGAAGCAAATAAATGTGCACGACTTAAAATCACACCGACCGGTTTGATTGACTACCACCTTTTGACTGAATGAATAATGATGGTGTATGGTGGAGGCCAAGGCCTAGACATGGACCATGATCATCACATGTAGCCAGTTTACATATCATCCGAAGTTCCCAGTTTTTATGGATAATGAAATCGAAAATATTATTTGACCTATGAAATTATTCGAATCATGATCTTATTAAAGCTCAGTTGAGAACGAGACCAGGCCCCCATTGTGGTGAGACTCTGGGGCAGGGCCCAGTCAACTCATTCCTTAAGACGTCCTTGAACATGCCTTATCTTTTTCTGCCTATCCTGTTGTAGGAAATCCGTCAATTCGACGAATCAATGCTCAGTTGGAGCCCACGTAGTATTTATTGTAGCTCTTGTAGTTGTATATATCACTTGAATAAAACATTCAATTTCTTATCGTTTTGGTTTCAATGCAGGTACACCTCACCTACCAATTTTCATACCACTCAGATCATTCTTTGTAGGCACATCGCTTTTCTCTTTTTTGAAGCTTTTGTTTCAATCTGAGGGAATTAATTTTTCTTTGAACTAATTCAATTAGATATTCGACAATAATAATGCATGTTATTTTATGAGCTTTTTAAAACTTCTAAATTATGACCTTTGTCTAAAAGTATCTTGAATGAAAGTATCTCTAAAATGTGTCCAGTTGTCGTCTTTGTCACTTGACCGAGGTTCAAAATTACGAGATCCGTTGCCAATAGTCCTCGTGTTGCTTTATAGCGTAACGTTAACATAATACAGTTAAAGTTAACTCCCTTACTGCACTTTTCCAGGGGGAAAATGTTTGCTTGACACAAATTCAAAAAACAACTTTTAAAGAATAAAAAAATCAAGCTAAAAAGGCAGTTATTTCTCAGCATTTTTAATAATTTTTTTAGCTCGTACGAAGGCAAAAAAAAAAAAAAAAAAATCTATTTTGTATAAGTACCATTTTAAAATGAAAGTAAGAAAAATCGGAAATTCAAGAAAATTAACTATTTTAGTTAAATTAAGAAATGAATTCTATCCATGTGATTTGATAACTATTTATCTATTTGTGTTATTAATAATGAATTTTATATAAGAATGATAAAAAGTGACACTTAAAATATTTTTTTGACGTGAAATCATTGGTAATTCTATGAACTTTTAAAACATTGAAGTTCTTTTATTTATATCTGTTCCATTTAGAATTTAATAACTCAATTATTTACAGTGTCATTTAAACTTCTCTCAGAATTTAATTAATTTAAAATTCCTTTTCATCTTTTCTACTAATTTAGAGACTATAGAAATTTAAATAAAAATATTTTTCCGACAAAATATTCCATTTTTCTGGCATATTTGCTCGCCATATTGCACATGTGACACTGCATCAGAATTCCTTCTTTTTGTTGTCCCTTCTCTCAGATTTAGCTGCCGAACAAATTGATTATGACTCGAGCCAGACAAATTACGTCATTCTTTAGACAGGAACTAATAATGAGAAAAACTAAATAAATGTCACCATCTTATTTGTAATCAACATGCATATTTTATGAACGCAATATATTTCCCGAATAAGGTTTATGGAAGGATATTTTTAGGTAAATTGTGGCGGATAATTTTAGAAATATTTCGCCTGTTTTGAATTAAAATATGTACATTTATTTTAAATTTAAAATGTAAATAAAGAGATTATATATGAAATATGTTTTAATTATAATTCTAACACAATACGTCGCGTTGAATATATATAATATAATATTATATTTGTCGGATGGGTTTATATATAAATTGCAATATCAAACAGTGTATTTGTTTAAACTTAAGAATTTTGACATTTTGAAGGATTATCAGCTTTGTAAATAGTGATAGAGAATATTTAAATAATACATTTTAGAACAATAATACGTTGAATATGTTTATGGAGTAAATTTATATACTTTTAATGTACTGGAGAAGTACTTTTGGTTAAAAGAGGTATATTTATTTCAAATTAAAGGCTTGAGCGATTTGAAAGATCATTAACTAAATAAATATCATTATAAATTAATATTTATGTATTTTATAGACTTTTAAGAGAAGTTGAATGTGTCCCTAATAAAATATTTTCTTTTCTGTTACATTTTAAGTTTAATATTAAATTATTAATTCATATTTTTAGTGAGTTAAGACTTTAATTACAAATTATTCATCAATAAATGTAACCTTGTATTCCTTATCATTAACTGTAAATACATTATTAGACAGAATATGTTCACACAAATTTTCAAAATTTCATTTTGTTTTCTAACAACCAAAGTAAATAATTTTAAAAAACTTTCTTGCCTGTTTTTACAATAGAGAACTTGTGATTTCAAATATATATTATAAAAGTCAAACATTTCTTTTTTTAACATTTATTTGATTAAATAAAAAGAATGGTGTGAATCTTAACTGTACATTGATATATTACGCATTTTAATTTACAATGTATTCAGGAATTCCGGTATTGTGTTTGAAGTTAATATCAATGTTAAGGACATTTTTTTTTAAAAAAAACTGACTTTTGGTGTTAAGGTATCAGACTACGTTCGAAACCATGATTTTGTAAAAGCGTATAAATGGATAATACTTATGATATTTAGTGTCACTTAGATTAGAAAATGTACATAAAACTGTTTTAAGAATAGTATTACAATAAAAAATTATTTAAGTACACTATTTTGACAAAAAATGAACATAGAATGACCTAATTTCAAAATATTCTCCTTTTGTGAAAAATGCTTCTATTATAATAATATTTTTAATGTATATAGCTCAGACCACTGAACAGAGGCTCAACTAGAATTTTTGAATTCTATAACTTAGAAGTGGGTTTATCCATGTTTTACGACAACAGAAAAGAGAAATTTTAAGAAAAAAATGCCGATATTTATTTCAATGGATTGTAATTCTGAAAATAATGTTATTTTTTCAAAATCATAGTTGAGCCTCTGCACAAAGGTCTGAGCTATATACAGGCAAAATATTATTATAATACAAGCATTTTTCAGAAAAGGGGAATATTTAAAAAAAGGTTATTCTAAGTTAATTTTTTGCCGAAATATTGTATTTAAAAAATTTTTTGTGTCAAAATGTCCTTAAAACAATTTTATACATGTATTCTAATCTAAGTGACACTAAATATCAGGAAAATTATTCATTTATGCGCTTTTGAAAATCACGGATCCGAACGTAGTCGGATATCTTAATACGTTAAATAATTAACTTCATTATCATAGTTAACTTTTATGATAGATTTTTCCCATAATAGAATTCATTTTTTTCTACAAGATGGTTTAAACAGCCTATAATACAAATTTCTTTCCAATCAGATCATTTGTTTCAGATATATTCCGGAGAAATTTCTATTTGGCTATATTCTAGAAATTTTGTGTACAAGCGATTCTTACTCTCCCCTCCCCCTATTTCTCAATATCACATGATAATTGGATTGATAATTAAAATTTATAAACTACCCATGCTTCCTTATGACTCTGTGATTATTTGAACTTTATTTAAAAATATGGAATATTCCCTGAACTGTTGAAGTATAATATATTGTAGTATAATATATATATTGTTATATCACATTTCTCTGTTTTTGTAAATGCACTTAATAATCTTTGTTTTTCATAGTCAAAGAAAGTGCTAAATTAACTTTTTTAAATTAGAAAAAAATGTTTGTTGTTCGGTGCAAAAAGCTTTGTAAAGTGTTGAGAAGAAATTTTTTTAAAGGTCAAATGATAAAGATACTGATTTATCATAGGAGACCTATTCTTTAAGTATTCCTCCAAACAGAATTTTACGAAATGTGTTCTTAAAAATATAACTAATTATTTTAATTACCGTATAATCCAGCTTATAACGTGCACCTACACTTTCAAGCTGCATTTTTTAATTTTAAGGTATATTCGCCGTATAACGTTCACCCCCTTCCTTACGAAGAAACCTGAAATGCACTTTTGCAGTGCTCTTAATCCTGAACTAATTTATTTATGGTATTATACCAAACTTTAAATAAAATAGTACAGTTCTAGTACTAAAATCCTTCTCTTTTATTATTTTTAAAGCTATTATTTTTATACTCGGCGTATAACCGCTCACCCATTAGTTTCCTTCGTATTTTTCGTGTTAAAAGTTCGCGTTATACGCCGGATTTTACTGTGATTAATTATCCATTAACTTTATTCTACGAGGAGGTTTCAAAAAGTAAGGAAACAAGCCCATTCAGAGTAAACGTTTATTCAAAAGATAAAAAAAATACATACGACTTAGGTACATATCACTTCTCTACTTAGTTCTTATCGAGACATTTATTTCATTGATACTCTAAATCATCAAAAGGAGCATCTCATAAGTCAGCATAAAAATTGTACAACCACTTCAAGACAGCTTGCTGGAGCCTTACATCAGTTTTGCAGTGCTTACCTCCCAAGTACTTCCTCAAAGGTCCGAAGAGATGAAAATCTCTAGAAAATCACTTGGTGAGAGGTTGGAACTTAGTGTGGTAGACGTGTTTGGTCTCCTTGCTCTTTTTTCATGTCGCACATCTGTTCTGCCTTTGTCGAATTCCATGCACCAAAACAGAATATGTTTTGCACCGTACACTACTACTAATTGCCGATGAATTTCAGCTGGAGAATTTTTCTTTAAACGTGTGGTGGTGGCATCTATATAAGCTAGTAACAAATTCTGGACTAGGGTGATCATCTTAGTATAGTGGCTAAGTTACTCGGTTTCGGATCCGAAGGTACCAGGTTCTAACTTTCATTGGTGACCCTGGCCGAACAAATAGATACACAGTGCCTTCGCGTGGCAGTCGTGGCACCATCTACCCATCGCAAATTGATTGCGTCAGACACATGACGCAATCAACAAAGCCGTCTCACACGAATGACGCAACCCACAAGCCATCACACACGAATGACGCAATCCATTAGCCGTCGCACTCAAAATGACGTAACAGCACACAGACTCACCATAACTATGGGATCGTTCGTTTGCCTATTCGCCGAATCAGTGGCAGGGTAATGTGTGACGGTGGTATCTATATAAACCCCAGAAATAACCTCCATACTGCACTGATCATTTTGGCATGATGGCTGAAGTACTCGATTTCGGAACAGAAGGTACTGAGTTCTAATCTTCCTTCAAAAGCAAACACCATATCATAATTCTTATTTCAACCGCATACCTTGTTTCTGCCAACACAGTCATCTTCTTACTGAGATGTTCAAGGTCGCTTTAAGGCATGGACCATTTGGGCACAGGGCCTCGACCCCAATGAGGGCCTCCTCCAGTTCTCGACTCAGCCTTAATAAGATCATGATTTGAATAATTTCAACGGTCAAATATTATATATTCCCGGTTATATATTCTCCGAAAACCCGAATTTCAGACGATATGTCAAATGGCTAAATGTGATGACTGTCATCTGTGTATAGGCCTAGGCCTACTACCATTGACTATCATTACTCATTCAGACAAAGACGGCAGTCATCAAGCTGGTTTGTGTCATTGTAAGTCATACACATTTATTTGTTTCGGTTTTGTTTGTACAAGTATTTTAGCAATGTATGTCATGTCCTGTCTACTTTTATGGATCATAGGTAGAACCCACATTTGTGTAAGGGCCCAGGGCCTCAAGAAGTCTTAAGACGTCCTTGGTCATGTTACTGTTACTCTACCGGCAAAGTTCAACTGCTGAGATTATCTTCGTTATTTCCAAAGGGATTTTTATTCATTACGGATAATTTGAGCATCCATCAAAGCTTGTGTTACCTTAATTTTGAAACCCCTACTTATAACTTAGTTCACATTGAACTGTTATCATAAGGTTTTGCACATATTCGTTGGGAATTGGGAATATTAGCGTGTCACAGTTTTTGATGACAGCGCGTGAAGAGAAAATTTGAAAATTAATCTCTTAAGAGTTTAAATTTCAGTCTAAAAATCTCTACGTATTAAATATGAATATTTTTATCTTTTAATATTTCTAAAATGCTAAATATTCAAATCCAATAAAAAAAACTAAATTAAAAGAAAATGTTTTTTTATAAAGACACCAGAAAAATAAATAGTCAATATAAAACCTGAAATTTGATTCGTTCTAAAAATAAGTCGAATATTCCCGAATCAAAACTCATGTTTCGCTTAAGATGGAGGGGAAAAATGAAAAATACAAAACTTTTTTTTTTTTAAAAAAAAATAAATCTTTGAATATTTTCTAACCCGAGCTTTAATGCAGGAATCGGAGAAAAAAAGGGAAAAATGAGCCCAAATATTCTAAGTCTCTACTCAAATGCAGAAAAGTCGAAAAGTAGGGAAAATAAAATTTAAAAAAAAATGAGCTTCAAAAATTCTAAGTTTTTTTTTGCCTCTTCGACTCCCGCTATGGGGAAGAAAATTAATTGAATAATCCCAAATGTCATGTTGTGAAAAATGTACAAATATGGAAAATGCGGAAAAGGGAAAAATCTGATTTGTTATCAAAATTTATTGCTTATGAATTTATGGGCGTATTCTTGGCCGAGCTCCAAAGTATTCCTTGCTTATCTCAATGAATTTAAGAATACAGAATTACGGGGTAAAAATATCTTATCGTGAAAGATCTCGATTTTATTTTTAGGGAAAATGCAAAAATGTGACCCTCGTCTAGAGATTGTCGTTTAAAACGGATCGACGCAGAAAATACGACGTGTTTACTGATAGGGGAGATGGTTTTAGGGCACTCAAGGAGGGAATTTATTCCCTGGAAAATCAATGGGACAGATTCTGGAAGGAATAAATGTGAAGGGAGAAGGGCAGAGTTGTATTTTAAACTTGTTTACTGTTTTAAGTTAATAATCAAATTATTACGGATTTTGTGTAAGAGCGAAGGGTGAAGTATGGAAATTGAAAGAAAAGAAAGAAAGAAAACGAGAGTAAAAAGTAAAAGAAGAGGGAGGGAAAAACGAAAAGAAAGACAGAAAGGAGTAAATAAATTATAGTTAAAAAAAAACTAAACACGCATTTATAATGAATCGAACTAAAAAGTAAAAAAATAATTCTTAATATACGAATAAAACAATTATTGAAAAAATTAATGTAATTGGAGTAAAAGCGTAGGTGCTCTATCTGAATTGTTATAAACTGTGGCGTTCACAAGGGGGGGTTGTCTTAGGGGGACGGACACCCTCCATAGCCCTTGATTTTTTTCGATTGGTTATAATCCTATGTATATCTTAGGTAAAATGTAATTATATATTTGTTATTAATAATTAATTTTATTAGTTAAGGCTAATTATTTATTCAATAATTAATTTTGTATTGCTTTTGTTCCCGAAAATCGGCAAAATCAAAAGAATATGTTGGGTGGCGTATTGTAGCATGATACCAAAATAGTGGACATTCGACCCTGGACCTCCCCCTTGAAAATTTTGTGTGTGTGCGGTACTGGTTATAATTTCTTACTAGTTCTATTCCGAAATGCTGAGTTAGTGTAAAAATGTAATACAAAGCACCCCATGCTCTTACCGCAATGACATTAATTTTTTCTCGTTAAACATTTTATTCTTCTATTAAGAATTATTTTTTTACTTTGTAGTTCAATTCACTACAAAAGCGTTTTTTTAGTTTTTTTCAAAACTATAATTTATTTTTCATTTTTTTAGTTCGATCTATAGTAAAGGCCTGTTTTTTAGTGTTTAAAACTATCATTTGTCCTTCGTTGAATTTATCCTTGAGTTTGATATTTGGAGCCAGAATTATGTGGCTGTTAGAATTTGTCTTGCTCTTCAAAGGATATTAATTAATATGTCTGAAGGATATTTATTCTCTCCGCTCTGATGAGTCTCATATGGTTACATTTTAAAGATTCCGTCTCTATAGATACAAGTCTAACTAATAATAGTGCGTTAAGAAGAAATATTAAATGTCAATCGTATTATCACCTTTTAAACGCATTGCTATAATGTTAATTCGTATCATCACTTCTAAATGTATTGCTTTATAAAAATAAAAAAAATATTTAGCTGTTACAACATATACTATTTTATTCACATGCACGAGTCTTTTTTTTCTTTTCTCACATAAAGAACACTCTTTTTGTTTGTTTTATTGTATTAATAACAAGCGTTTTCATTTTTAGACTGCACCTTTTTAAGGGGTAGGGTCTTTTAGTCGCCAAATTCAGAAATTAAGTATGCAATTATTCGCCAAATCTGGAAAGGATATAATGAATTAGTCGCCTTAAATTCGTTATTTTTGACTATCCTGATCAGGACAATGGAACAAAATTATGAAATTATTGCATTGTCATCGGTGCTTGACAAGTGTGAAAAATTTTGAATTACCTTTCGAAATGACCTATTAAAGTGGGTAAAAATCGAGCCCAAAGATTCCATTACATACAAGTGAAACTTATAAAAGCGTTTTAAAAAGAGAAAAGGAGATAGACAGTAGCGTAATGTATAACCCAGTAACTCCCGCATTGCGGGGGAGGGCAGGGTTCTAGGGGACCAAAGCCTGACTACCGCTAAGTAACTACCCTGTGCAAATTCCAACTTAGGGGTCGTGAAACCTGACATTGAAGGGGGGCAAATATTCTCCGTTACGATACTGGAGTAGAGAAAAGGATGGAAATAAATAATAGTTTTTTAAAAAACTAAAAAATACGCTTTTGTAGTTTTTTTTTAATCGGACTAAAAAGTAAAAAACAATTCTTAATATAAGAAAAAAATGAATAACGAGAAAATTAATGTCATTGTGGTAAAATCGTGGGTGCTTTGTACTACATTTTTACTCTAACTTTGCATTTCGGAGTAGAACTGGTAAGAAAGTACAACAATTGACATTGAGCATCCCTCGCTTTTAGGCACAATGGCATTTATTTTCTCTCTCGTTAGTCATTTAATTCTTATCAATCAATTTTTACTTTTTAGTTCGGTTAACTACAAAAGCGTGTTTTTTAAACTAGAATTTACTTTTCATTTTTTCTACAATAAAAGCGTGTTTTTCAGTTTTTAAGCTATCATTTGTTCATTGATGAACCAATCTTCTTTGTTGTGTTTGTATTATCCATAAGCGTTTTCTCTTTAGGGTTGTACCTTAATATTTTAGTCGCCAAATCTGGAAATGGGAAATCGTTAATCCTGATAGTCCTGATCAGGGCAATGGAACAAATTTATTAAATTATTATATTATCATCGGTTCTTGAAAAGTGTGCAAAATTTCGAATTAGTCTGACCTTTTAAAGTGGGTAAAAATAGAGTTCAAAGATTCCGTTACATACAGGTGAAGCTAATAAAAGCGTGTTAAAAAATAGTGAAATAAAAAGAGCAATGCCTGAAATGGGGTTTCATTTTATTTTAAATTACATCATTCTCTGAAACAACATGAGGGTTAATAGTGACTAATTTCGTAATTTTGAACAACGATCAAGTGACGAGGATAACTCCTCTCTTGATCTTGCATATTATTATAAGCTACACTCAAACAACCGCATATTTCTTTTGATCATTAGATTCCTAACACACACACTCGCGCGCGCGCACGTTTACTTATTTATTTTATAGTGAGATGAACTATTTCCAGCTGTTGAATGGAGGAGGAATCATTTGGTATTCCAATTTTATTTCATATTTAGACATTTATTCGATTAACAACAAACACATGCACAAAGCAAACGACGATAAACACAGTCACCAGCTGTTGAATGGAGGAGGAATCATTTGGTATTCCAATTTTATTTCATATTTAGACATTTATTTGATTAACAACAAACACATGCACAAAGCAAACGGTGATAAACACAATCACACAACAGTTACAATAAGCAGCAGCGTTTCACAGGACGAAGACAAGAAGCGGGTGAATTCTACGAAAACGAAACGAAAATTAGATGGCTCGGGTGCCAGCGAAATGAATCGCTTATACCCAGAATCAAGGGAAAAATGGTGAATGGAAATGCAATATCAGAAAACACTCCCCCCGCAGGGGGGAGGCCATTGGAGGAAGAAGCCAAACGAGAACGAAACCGGAGTGACGTCACGAGGGCGAGAGTGGAAGAGCGCAGGAAGGGAGCGAAAAGCCCAAAAACGCGTTCGAGGAGCACCAAACCGCAGTAGGGAGAAAGAATTGCTGCTATTTTTTTCTTTGTAGCCAGAATGAAAAGAATGGAGTCTGCAAGTAGGAACTTACAAACGTAACAGCAGGAGGAAGATGCAGGAGCCAGCTTTTTCACTGATCCCAGTTTCAACAAGTGGCAAAGGCATTTGAGTGTTGTAATATGTAGCAATTAAGTATATTTATGTTGTGTTTACGGCGGTTTCAAGGGCAGGGTGAATTCTTCACGGGTACGGGAGCTTTTATATCAAGTGGCAGCCGGAAGTTCCAAAATTCACATGGCTTCCTTGGACAGGCCTTGTGAATGGTGGAAAGACATCGTACGAGGATGTATTCTGTAATCTTACTTTAAATACGCTGAGATTTTAAATTTAAAGCAGTGTTTCTCAAACTGGGGGGGGGCGTGACAACTGTACGAGGGGGGCGCAAGGACATTGAAAAGTCGAATACAGAAGATTATTTGAAAAAAATTAATTTACTGAAAATAAACAGTCAAAATACATTCTGACATAATAAAAAATAAAATACACATTTGTACTGATATATTACACTTATAAATGTATCGGTGCTACACAATATATTTTATAATTAATTTAACAATACTAAGTTAAGAACGTTTAATAATTACCAGTAACTCCATGGGATTGTCATTTATAAAATTATATACAAAAAGTATATATAAAACGCTTATCTTGATAATTTATACGGTTTTTAATAAATACTTTAACTGCCACAAATAAAAGTTACACTATTAGCGTCCCGATACCAACCGTTTTCTACACGTTTTCGTGCGTATATTCAGGGGAGGATAAAGAAGCAAATAATCTGAAATAAGTAAATCTTTCGTAAACATTGTCAAGGTCCTTTTATTGCATTCCAAAACCTTCGGAATAATTTTATGGATAGCAGTGAACATAAAAGGACAGACTTCGGAAAGACGTTTATATACGTCAGGGGAAATTAATGCTTTGGATGAGCAAGACGTTTATATACATCGGTGGCTCTTAAGAGGTTAAAGTCGTATCGTATTTTTAGCATCAAAGTGTAGTATCATTGGATTCAATACATTGTTATTGTGTGGCGGAGGGGGGCGATGAAAATAATGATTGAATATTGGGTCGTGAATATTGAAACTTTGAGAAGCACGCTGATTTAAAGAAATAAAGCCCGATTAAAACCCTCAAGGAAGACAAGTCCTGAAAGGACAGAACTATTGCAAATTAATAAGTTGCTTAAGATGAAATTAAAGTGAATTATTACATATATATGGCACTTATTACATATATTACATATACATTACATATATTACATATATATATTACATATATAAGATAATGTGTCTTAAGGTCCTGCTATGATGCAACGTGATGATTATTGTTGAAGAATTTCGCAATTTTTCATCACGGTCAAGTGAAGACGGCACCTGAGCTGACAATACTCCCTCTCTTATCTTTTAACTACGCCAACGGGAGGGCTTTGAGCCTTGATAAATTTAAGGTGCGTCTCTCTATACGGCGGAGCTTCAGTGGCACTCAGTGCCGTAACGGAGAATATTAGCCCCCCCTCCCGCCTGCAAAGTCAGATTTTGTGTCCCAAGCCAAATCTTACAAAGGATTGTATGCTTGGAATCAGTCAGGTTCTGTATTCCCAAGAATCTGGCACCCCTTGCAGTGTGGGGGTGTATGTTACGCCACTGGTGGCAATAGGATTTGAACCTGAGACTTATCAACGCCGGTCATGAGTTCGCGAACACTACTGCAGTTACAATTGAGATAGGTAAGAAAAGAGATAGTGAAAAAAAATAGCACAGCGGATCCAAAGAAAATTATAGGAAGATCAAACAGAAATATGTACAGCCAAGTGATTTAAAAAGAAAAGAAAGAGGGGGAGGAAAAAAAAAAAAAACATGCAATGAAAGAAAAAGAATGGATGAAAGAAAAGTGAAACCTTAAATGTGGACAGACGGCAGCAAGACAGAGAAAGAAAAGAAAAAGAGAAAAATGAAGATAAATAAGTAAATAATGAGACAATAGAAAAGAGAATGAAAAGAGGGGAGGAAAGAAGAAAGGAATAGGTGAGTGAAAAGACAGTAAAATAAAGGGGATAGTGAATGAAAAAAATTGTGAAAAGTAATAGTTTCATAGAGAAATTTAAAAAGAGAGAGTAAAGAAGAAAGTAAAAGGAAAGAAATGTCTAGAGTGAAAAGAATGAGACAGAAAATGGAAAAGAGTAAGAAAAAGAGGAGTACAAAGAAAATAGAAAATAGAGGGAAACAGAAAAGTAAGAACGAACGAAAGAAACAGAGATAGAGCTAAATCACATAAATTGGGATTGCAAATCAGTTGAATACATTTAACGTGCAAGTTCATCTACTTTTTATTTGCCTTTAACATTAAAAAATTGGGTACTTTGTACTTTTCCGTTTTGCATATCACAAATCTGTCCAAGAAGGAAGCTGGCGACAATACACGATATATATATATATTTATATATATATATATATATATACACTGCTCAAAACAATTAAAGAATATTGTAAGTTTTATATAAAATAAAGATATAAGCGATTTTTTTTGCCGAAAATGGAAGAAGAGAATCAAAAAGGTAAATTTTTCTGATTTTCAAACTGTGGAGTATGTTAATTTTGTGTTCGACGTCAAAAACGTCGTTTCAGCGGCAGCTAATGAAATTTGACTTTCAACTGAAATGAAGACAAGGATGATCGGCATTCAGTGACTGCTTTGTTTCGATGAGTACGATGTCTCAGCGAAGTCATTTAACCGATTCAGAAGCTTGGAGAGTTGTTGGTAGGTTAAAAGGGGGCCAAACTCAAGCCGAAGTAGCGCAAGCCATTGGAGTGTCACAAAGTGTGATTTCCAGGATCTGGAACTGTTTTTTGGAGACTGAAAGTGCAGGCAGACGACCAGGACAAGGTCGTAGGTGGGCAACAACGCCCAATGAAGATCGTTATTTAGTGTTAACGGCTCGGAGACACCGAAATATGAACGCTACTCTTCTCCAACAACACCTTCGCTCGGCTACTGGCACCACGGTTTCAACTCAGACTGTCCGAAACCGGCTCCATGGTGTAGGTCTGTATGCTCGCCGACCGATGGTATGTGTTAGACTAACATCAAGGCATCGTCGCGACCGCAGGGAGTGAGCAACAGAGCATGTGAATTGGAGGAGAAATGAATGAAGCAATGTTCTTTTTTCTGACGAGTCCCATTTTTCTGTTCATCCGGATAATAGGCGTATTTTTACCTGGAGGGACTGTGGCAGTAGGAATAATCCTGCGTTCGTGCACGAAAGTGTCAGATTTGGCGGTGGGGTAGTGTTGGTGTATGGTGGCCTCTCCATTGACGGGCGCACAGACCTCTACATCATTCGAGATGGACCTTTGACTGCTCGCCGATATAGGGATGAGATCCTCAGACCTATTGAAGTCCCTTACGCTACAGCAATCGGAGATGAAGAACACTTTTGGGACGCTCTAGGAAGACGAGTTGCTGGCCAACCAACCACCCCCACAAACTCTCCAAGAACTGGAAAAAGCTCTTCTGGTAGAGTGGGACAGTATACCCCAACTCGTGATTAATAGCCTCATTGACTCCATGCCTCAAAGGTGCTCGACGTTGCTGGCCGTCCGTGGAAACCATACCCCTTACTGAAAATGATTTCCTTTGAAGAAAACACCTTTTCTTTTTTTTCTCATATGCGCAAATTGTGTTCTTTTCCTTTTGTACACAAATGCGCAATAAAATACATTTTTTTCAGCCAAACATATGTAATTTATTCTCATATAACCTACTATGTCTGTAGACTATGTATTAATCAGCTAAAAAGTTTCCCAGCCAAAGGATCCACCTAAAACCGCAATATACTTTAATTATTTTGAGCAGTATGTATATATATATATATCGCTAATTTTATGATTTTTATTTTTATGATTTTTTAAAACGTATATATATATATATATATATTTCTTATCGTATATCGTATCGCAATTAATCGTTTCTTATATCGTATCGCAATTAACTTTATGCGGTTCTGCCCTCCCTATTTGGCGGGAACACGATACTGCACTCTTGGCCATCGTTATAAATCCGTTTTAGTAGGTTATGTTTATGTTCATATGTTCTTTAGTTTAATGGTTTAATATTTAAATTCTACACATATATAACTATTTCCTTTTTTCTTGGTACATAGTATGACAAATTACAGGTGAAGGTTGGCGCCGCAAAACTTGCTTAAACCTGCAATCCTGGTTCCTAAGGCCAGGAATTTGTCTTTATACTATGTGCCTCCTTCCTACTTTTAGTTATCTTAGGTATATAACTATATGATTATTTTTATATTTTTGTTTATGTATATGTATATTTGTGTATAAATTTATATATATTTGTATGTATATGTATGATTATATATTGAAAAAATTCTTTTATATTGGATTATATATATATATATATATATATATATATATATATATATATATATATATATACTAGTCGTTACCCACCCGCTTCACTGTGTATTTCACGATGTTGTTTATATGTACACTGCTTACATATATATTAATTATTGATATCTAGCATTAAGAATTCGATTGTATTGAAAAATATATTTATAGCTGTTACACTCTCGCCCCTTGATATAAAAAGAACATAAATTATAATGTCTAATTTCTATTTATATCTAAAATAGAAGTAGAAAGATTTTTTTTCGCTCACTTAACCTAATAATCAAGTGGATTTCCACCAAAGCAACTTTCAGTGGATCTCTACTCCATGAAATAAACATGCGTGCTAAATTTCAAGTCTAAATCTAACAGAGCAAAAACGGAATTTTTATCATCAATACCTCGTTGAGAGCACTCTTAGTGGATTCCAATTCAAGAAAGGAAGCATGCAAACCAAATTTTATTATTGTAGTCTTAGCAGTTCGAAAACGGGAATTTTGTCTACCAATACGCCCAATAACTCTCCCCGCTTTCCCCTGGAGTTGATTTCCGTAAAATCCATTCTTAATGGAACTCTATTCAACTAAAGAAAAGTGCTCAACAAATTTCAAGTAAATGAATTAAATTCAAAAACAGGATTTTTTTCTATAACACGCATTAATCCCTCGCAATCCCACTCCCTTGGGGGTCCATTTTCGCAAAAATTTTGTAAAAGGAACTTTATTCCATAAACGGAACATACCTTCTAATTTTCAAGCAGGTGTTTCTTTTAGTTGAAAAGCGGAAATATTTATCTATTACGCCCCTTAATCCCCCTCAGTGACCCTTGGGGATCAATTTTCCCCAAAACTATTTTCTGGCGGATCTCTACACCATGAAAGGAATTCGCTTACCAAATTTTAAGACTGTACGTCTAATAGTTTAAAAATGGAAATAATTATCTATAACACCCCTTAAGCCCCCGCAACGCCACTTAGGAATCGATATTCACAAAACCGATCTTTCGGCATATCTCTACTCAGTGAATGGAATCTGCTTACTCAATTTCAAGATTTCACGTCTAATAGTTTAAAAAGGAGTTAATTGCCTATAACGCCCCTTAATTCTCCACAACGTCACTTGGGGTCGATTTTCACAAAACGCATTCTGTAGGGGATCTGTACTCTGTGAAAGGAATCCTCTTATCAAATTTCAAGACTGTACGTCTAATAGTTTAAAAATGGAAATAATTATCTATAATGCCCTTAAGCCCCCGCAACGCCACTTAGAAAACGATTTTCACAAAACCGATCTGATAGCGGATGTCTACTTAATGAATGGAATCAGCTTATACTAAATTTCGAGATTTTACGTCTAATAGTTTAAAAAAGGACTCAATTGCCTATAACGCCACTTATAACTGTGCAACGCCACTTGGGAGTCGATTTTGACAAAACCCATTTTGCAGCGGATCTGTACTCTATGAAAGGAATCCGATTACTAAATTTCAAGACTGTACGTCTAATAGTTTAAAAATGGAAATAATTATGTATAACGAACGCCCCTTAAGCGCCCTAAACACCCCTTGGAGGTCGATTTTCGTAAAAATCATTATGTAGGGAATCTCTTCTTTATGAAAGAAATCTGTGTACCATGTTTCACGACTGTACATCTAATAGTTTAGTAATGGTAATAATTTTCTATAACGCCCCTTAAATGCCCGTAACGCCCCTTGGGGTTCGAACTTTGCAAAATCCGTTCTTAGCTGACGTCTACTCTATGAAGGGAAATCTACTCTATGTCTGTAGGTTTAATAGTTCCGGAGATATCGTGATTAGTCAGTGAGTGAGTGAGTCGCTTTTCTCATATATATATATATATATATATATATATATATATATATATATATATATATATATATATATATATATATATATATATATATATATATATATATCTTATTTATGTTAGTTTTCTTTGGATTTTCATCTACTTTTGATGAATTATGAAAAAGACTTTTCTGATAAGAGCGCGACTTGTGTGTGTGTGTTTTGAAAATAGAGTGATAAAAGGTTATCAGCAGGAATATCCCGTTTGGCGTCGGTTGTATCACTTTTGGCGACTTCATCGCTTGCACTGGCGTAACTGAAAAGTACCAAATTTTTTTTCCGGAAACTTTGTCAGATTTAATTTTTAAATTAAGAATTTGACATACTTTAGATTTCATGATTTTGTGTGATAAACATGGCAACGACACAGTATTTTTATATTTTTGCTAACTGACCTGGCCAAGCGTTGCTGCGGTTTTGTTGTAATACGGGGATGTAATATTATACTAAACTATTAAATACAGTCAAATTAATCTTCTAACAATTTTGTGAATAATATTTTTATAATTTTAAATTATAAGAATTAATAAAGTCAATTTAATTAATCGTTAATCGGTGCACAAATTTTTTCGTTAACCTGTCTTTTGCTGACACAAAGATATTCGACGGTTTCCCAAACGTGAGCATGCAACATATAGTTGCTCATGCGAGAAAAATCGATTTTCTAACAAGTACAAGCCGTTAATGGACATTGTTTGGTCTTTAAATCGGGAATTGAAGCCCTTTGGAGATTCTGACGGTATCACCAGGGACGTATTAAGGCATGGGCCTACTGGGCCTAGGGCTTCGGCCGCAATGGAGGCCTCGTCTTGTTCTTGACTCAGCCTTTAGAAGATCACAATTCGAATAATTCCAAAGGTCAAATGTTATTTACGGTTGTATTGTTCGAAAAACTGGGAATTTCGAACGATATGTCAACTGGCTACATGTGATAACCGTCGTCCATGTGCAGGCCTAGGCCTACCACCATCAACATCATTTACTCATTCAATCAAAAGGCGGCAGTCGTTCGAGCTGGTATGTGCTATTGTAAATCATGCACATTCATTTATTTCGGGTTATTGTTTGTACGAGTATTTGATTACGTATGCTGTGTATACTGTTTACATTTAAGGTTCATAGATGGGGTCTATACATTTGTGTAAGGGCCCCAGGGCCTCTAGACGTCCGTGGGTATCACTGGAGCACATGAGAACAGGACGGCTTATCCTTCAAAATTCCCAAAATGGTTGATTCAAGAACATTTTCCAGCGATTCTTTTTTAGGACAAAACGTCTCCCCCGTTGCATAATCTACGTGGATTTAAGTTACATGTGTAACATATTGTTAACAATAAATAAAAATAACAAATGAGTGAAAGTTTTTGCATTTAAAATGGAAGATATTTCGATATTGGTTCTATGATACTATTATAAAATAAAATAAAAAATGTCGTAGAATATGGTTTAACATTATTTCTTTATCTTCAGAAATAGAATGTTTGCTTTTGAGGGGGAGAATATTTTTCTTTCATTAATGTAGAATTACAGTAATCGGCTTAGCTGTTTCCCCTAGTATTTTATTTCTGTCCATGCTCTTACTAACTTTGTATATATACAAATAAAATTTACAAAAAAGAAAGAAAAAATTTCAGACTTATTATATAAATTGTTTTTTACTTTAAAATAATTCCTGATTAGTTCGCTTTTCTTCCATTTAATTTCTATTATAAAACAGTTTTGTGTTACTTTATTTGTTTCAAATTTATATTCAAAATGTTTCTGGATTATTTATTTATTTAAATTAAATATTCAAAAGTATTGACTTAAATTATTGTTCCAAAAAACCTTTCAGTTTCTTTACTTTTTTTTGAGATTCACTGTCACACACAATGCATTTTTCTCTTTAATTCATTATTATTTGCTAAAAATCATTAATTTAATTTATGGAAACATTTTTCTGTCAAAAATAAGACGGAAAACATCGCGTTTTAAGAAGCGAATGTCGTAGTGTATAAATTTATTCTGACAGGAAAACTCATGAATATAAATTTTAACAAATACGACATTAATTAATTTTAAAACAACGTATTAATTTAGAATCGCGAAGATGTCGTTTGATAAAATGTTGCTGAACAAGTTCTAAAGAATTTTCTCTCTTGACGTTTTGTGAATTTGCTTCTGAAGAACAAAATAATCACTTTCAGACTGCGAGAGGTTAGCGCCATCTATTGAGAACAGGAAGAAGTACTTTGTTAAATAATTAGTTAAGAAATGCTTGATTATTTGATATGGAAATTAAAACATTCTTTTTTGCAAAATTCGGGTTTCACAACTATCTCAGACTTTTAAAAAGAAGTTAGTCAATATTATTATTGAATTAAAGCGGTATTCATCTATATATTTTTTTAAATAGTATGCAAAACATGATTTATATAAAAAAACGCACTTCAATAGATTTAAATCCACGGACTGATTCATGACCCTTTAAAAATTTTGTCCTTTTTTTTATTAATATCAATGTTATCTATAAGTTTTAAATTAATCTTTATTGTATCATTCGTCGAAAGTACTATTTCGTAGTTCAATGATTTTATACACGACAAACAATTTTATCTCCACATTGACACGCAATAATGCATCAACATACTTCACGTAATTCAAAACATGATGTCTGAAATGATGACTTGCAAATGATTATTTTTATTATATATGCATTATTATTTAATATATAAAATACGAATGAAGCACACAGGTAAAGATATTTTTTATTCCGTTACAAGTTTTTCTGTGAAATTGTTATCTTTATTTCATAACTTTAAAGTATGTATATATGTATGATATCAATGGCGCACACAAGGGAGGGTGTCCTAGAGGTCCGGACATCCCATAGCCCTTGATGTTTTTTCGATTGGTTATAATCCTATGCATATATTACGTAAAATTTAATTACGTATTACTATTAATAATTAATACAATTTATCAATGCAAATTATTTATTCAGTAATTAATTTTGTATTGTTTTTGTTCCCGAAAATCGACAAAATCAAAAGAATATGTTGGGTGGCGTATTGGAACATACTACCAAAATGGTGGACTTTCGACCCTGGCCCCCCTATCGAAAAATTTTATGTGTGCGCTACTGTGTGATACATACACATTATCGTGACAAAGGTTCTGCACCAGGAACTTTTTCAGACAGTTAAATCTCGAAGTAGTAACTGTAATTTTGTGCCTTAATTTTTTCGAAAATTGGCCGAGATTATACTTGTATAAATTTTTTAGTTAGCATTGTATTAGATTTTCTTCGCTTAATAATTATTTAAGTCGCAGTGTAGGAGCCTCATGTATAACTTGTAATAAGAACTAATAAAGTTTGCATCATTGCTCACACACACACACACATGAACTAATTCCACATATTCAATGGCATGTACTAATTGATTGAATTATAATAATTTTTTTTTGTCATTTAATAATGTGTTATATGATTTGTTGATATAATTAATATATTATTTCAATTGCATATTATACGTATCATTTTCATTAATCATAGGTACATGCTGTAAGATAAATACAGTAGAACCTCCATATTACGAACCTGTATATTGCGAACTTTTCAATGTAGCGATGTTTTTTCTGGAACCAAGAACAATTCACGATTTTCTTCACAAATAACCTCCCAATAGCGAAGTGAATTTTCTATACAACGAACTTTTTCTCTTGTTATTCGATTTTTTCTCAATATTTTTAAAGTGTTTCTGAACATTTCAAGTTATTCTCTCTTTTAACACATTTTATGGTAGTCATAAAAATCTTGAAAAGGTTTTCTTAGGTGCCTAACTCGCAGAGAACAATAGAATTCTTGGCATGTCACCCAAGAAGTGCAACCCTTAACTATTGTCCCGTTCACTGGAAACATCTTCCATATCCCCTTTCACCCTCAGAAGAGTCTTGTTTCCTGGAACTAGTATTCATTTATTTGTAGTGCTGATCAGTCAAACTGGTAATTTGGTTTCCTGCAGCTCAAAAATGTCAAAACTGAATACTTGAGCATCAAAATAAATAAATAATAATAGTTAGCCAGTGCTTCTCAAACTTTCGATATTCACAGCCCAATTTTCAATCATAATTTTCATCGCGCCCCCCTACAATAACAATGTATTGAATGCAATAATAATGTATAATACTTTGACGCTAAAGCTACAATACGATCTTAATTATAAAGCATGCAAATTATCAATATAAGTATTAAACTTTGTATAAAATTTTCTACATAATATAAGCCAATGGAAAAATCAATAGTAAATATTAAACTTGTTCTTAACGCAGTATTGATATTTAATATCAAATATATTGTGCCCTCCTGATACATTTATAAGTATAGTATATCAGAGTAAATGTGTATTTTGTTTCTTGTTATGTCAGAATATATTTTGTTTTGCTTCCTTTTAGTAAATTGATATAATTTTTTAAATGTTTTATTTTCAACTTTTCAATATGCTCGCGCCCCCTTTACCGGGTTATCACGCCCCCTTAGGGGGCGCGCCCCACAGTTTGAGAAACACTGTAGTAAGCTCTTCATGAAGAAGAGAGAGGCGTTGAGGAACTTCTCTTGCAGTTTTTCTTTCTTTCTTTTTTCAATTCCCACTATTAGCTCACATTCTCTATTTATTTATTTATCTTGGTGGAATTTTCAATCGTTAATAAAATACACTTTAAAGCATTCAGTTGAACGGAAATTTTATATACACGATTTTTTGGATGGCAATACGATATTAATATTAATTTTTATATTAATGGACTAAATTCATGATGGTCACATGATAACGGCAATCACGTGTTTCCCATTCATAAAAAATTGACATACTAAGTTGTTAAATTTGTAAAGTTTAGATAACACATTTAAAATTTGAAGAATGGGTAAAGAGTTCACGTGTTAAAATTCTTCAAACAGTTTTCAAAATTAAAAAAAAATGCTTACATTATACGAATACTTTTAAATTAAGTGCATTTTGTTTAACTATGTGCATTATTATATAGTTGACAAACATGTACTTTCTGAAAGAAAGTTCATACAAAAAGTAAAAGTTGGCAACATTAAAGCACATGAACTAATTGGCTAGAAACGCGTGATTATATTTATGATACAATTATGACGTCGCATTAATTTATGAGCTGATTGGCCGAAAACACGTGGCTCAGTTATCATGTGACTATGACGTCACATGAATTGAGTCCATTGTAACTATTTAATAAAAAGTAGCCCTTGATGAAATTTTTCTTTCTTGATCTAAGTAAGAATTGACTTAATTTTTTTTTATATTACTTGTGTGTGTGTGTGTGTGTTTTTTTTGATAGAGAAGATATATAAAATAAATATATATTAAAAAAAAGGTGAGAATAATTACATTTTTAAAAGTATATTGTTTATGAATTTAAAATTTGTTTAATGTGGTTTATAAAGAAAATTGAAAGATGGGAACCTCTATAACGAATTTTCTTTATAACGAACTTTTTTTCGGAATTTAGCGACTTCGTTATATAAAGGTCCAACTGTAGTTGCAAAACATATAAATAAAATTGCATTATTTTATCAACATTTCTTTAGTGTGAGTCTCTTTTCTACCGGTCCGTTGCTCGGTTCAGTCAGAGTCGAAGTCGTTTTAGATTGATCAGTTGTTGGGCAAGCTTCATATACTTATTAAAATGATAACTTTCCCATGCGCTCAGCTAGAGTCGCATTGAATTATGTCTGAGTGACGACAAATTGAATAGTGGCATTAATTCATTGCGTCTAATCTAATTGGATCAAGACACATTGAGACTAGGAGTCTTTGAAGTAGACAATACTAAACTATAATGTATTGAGTTGCAATTTAGTGTTGTCTAATTCAAAATCTCCTAAGCTGAACATGACTTGACTCGGAAGCTTTACTTAAGACAGTTTTAGTATAGAAGTTGCGAATTACGTTACAAATCATAAGTTTGGAAGTTTTGTGTTAGAAAAGTACTGAATTCATTAAAATAGAATATATTTGGTTTAGGTTATATTAAATTATACAAATTTTAAGTGTAATACATTGGAATCTGAAACATTGGTTGTGGGACACTGTCAGTTAAGACTCATTGATCTTGGAGTATCGCGAATTATGATATATAAAGTTAGAACTTATCAGATTATGATGCATCAAGTTTAGAAATATTAGGATGCGATGAATTAGAATGTATATATAGAGTTAGGAAACATTGGAGTATGGTGCACCGAGTTTGATCACGTTGAGCGTAGTAACATATGTGACTGTCGTATGGTCGTATTGAATTGCAAATTAAATATTGGACAAATGAAATTATGATACAATAAGTCAGACATTTTAGATTAGGATGTATTGAATCAGGATATACAGAGTTAAGAAACATAAGGTCGCATTTAAATAGGACAGGCTTAGTTAAAAAACATTAATGTCTTATGAACCAAGTTAGATCACGTTGAGTTTAAGAACGTAGAGTGGAGTTAAATCACAAATAAATTAAGACTAATCGAATTATGATTCGTAAAAGAACACTTCAGATTATGGCGTGTTAAATATGGAATATTAGGACGTACTAAATGTGGAAATACTAGGCACATTGAATTATGAGGTACAGAGTTAGGAAGCATTGGTGTATGGTTCACCGAGTTTGATCACACTGAGTTTTGGAACATATGAGTGGAGCGAGATCTTACTAATCAGCATAAATAGAAATACGATACATATAGTTAGGACATAATGTATTGCGATGTTTTAAATTTGAATAGATTAGGTCACATAGAGTTATAAAACACTGAAAGATGATGCACTGAGTTTGGATGCTTTTAGTTTAGGACAATAAAAGCGAAATCACATTGAATTAGGAAACACTGAATTGTTACGCCTGTTTCACACGAAGTAACTTTATGCCAGTCAATTCGTTTTCTGTTACCACACCTTTAATATTAGGAGGGAAGGCAAGTCTTTTCACACGCTACTGAAAAAACTGATTCAAATAGGAGTGCCGATGTCGTAGAGAAGTTTAAAATGACATTGGTACAATGATTGAATTCGAAGAAGTAACAGACAGCTTTCTCTATTTTCATTACATAAGTAGCTGCATGTGAAGAGAGTAGCTTTTATAATGTTCTTTTCGTCGAGTCAACTAATTGGAAAGAGAACGCTTCGCTGTAGATAGTGCCAGTTGACCACGTATGAAGAGACTCGGGCGATTTCAATTCAAAACCAGCTGCTCAATGTTTGCTTTTTCTGTTAGGCATGGTACAAATGGGCAAATGGCCCACAGACGTAACAATTCCAAAAACTATTGCTGAGCTGGGACATAATAGTTCAAAGTTTAAAGTAGTAATAAAAATATTTATGATCTATAATGACACAAATAAGGCTATCCAATGTTCCATTCTGAAGGAAGCAACTTATAATAAAGTATAAAATGTAAGGGAAAGAAAACAATTTTTTTTCTTGAAATGTAATAAGGAATGCATTTATTTTCTTTCCTCTTATAATTTATTAGCATCAACAAGGTATTGGTTCAGTAGCGCACACAAAGGGGGAGGGGGGTCCAAGCCCTTGATTTTTTTCCGATTGATTATAATTCTAAGTATATAGTACGTAAAATTTAATTAATTACTTGCTGTTAATGATTAATGTTATTAATTAATGCTAATTATTTATTCAAAAATTAGTTTTTTCTGTGTTTTGTTCCCGAAAATCGACAAAATCAAAAGGAGTATGATAGAAGAATGGTGAACTTTTTTTTTCAACCCCAGACACCCCCCCCCTTGAAAAATTCCTGTGTGCACTACTGCATTGGTTATATCACTATTTTGATTGGAATAAATTGACCCATGGAAAAAAAACCCCTTGAAAAATTAATTGTTCTAACTACATTTAACAGTTTTTTTCTGGCTAAATATTTCAAATAATATATTTAAAAAAAATTAAAAATTCTTTTTTTTTCTCTTTTTCCAGGTGCTATTGAGCCTGTGATTGAACATCTGAAACCAGATAATCTTTCAAGTATTACTTACCGGAGAGGCATGGTTTTTAACAGATGAAGACTTCAAGAGACAATTCAAACTTTTAAGTATACCAAAAGGGAAAAAAAAGTTGGCAAAGCGTGAATTCTATACTTTAAAAAAAATAATCATAAATTCCGATGTAGGCAACGGGTCACGCGTATTGGCTCATTCCGCGCATGCGTCATCGGGTCGTACTTTTAGAACTAGTCACAGGTACAAACCAAGCAAACCACTCCCTTTCAAGAGCCACAATGGCGAGTTCTACAGCCGCTTGGATGCACAAAGAAAATAAAAAATAACAAGAAAAAAATGGTGTTTAAAGTTTTAACAACCACAAAAAAATATAAATTTCTGTTGTTTCATGTTCTAAATGTTTTTCTTCAAGTAGAGTCACAAAAAATGGCGGAGGATAGTGCTCTGGTATGTTATAGGCGAGTACGTAAAGAGGAATAGGACGCTTTTTACTGTAGTGCATAATTGTCAAAACATATTAGCAACAGTTCTTGGTATTAGTTGTGTTAGATGTACTATAATCTCGTTTGGCAATTTGTTTTTGTTTGGCCACCAGAAATATCGCTAATATCTTTACCGCGATGAAAGAAATCATGTTAAGCGTAGGGAAGAACATAGAAAAAAGACGTAACATAATTTTCTTGATAAAATACAAAATACATATTCAAATAAGTTATAAAATAAACCTCATCGTTGAATATAAATATATACACAAAAAAAGGGACAACTGCAAATGTTCTTAATTGAATATGAAATATGGAAAATATAACTTATCCCTATGGAATCCTTCAATTTAATACCGCAATTCAATTTATTTTACAGTTGCAAGTTCAAAACAATTTTAATACTTACTAGCATATTTATTTAATGGGTACTGTGTCTTCAATCTGGTACGTTTACGCTTCAGTTCTATTATTTGGCAATACTTTTGATCTTCAAATTAAAAATTGCCAAAAGGGATTATACTGCATTTTTACTACTGAGATGTTAACTATTTGCTTTTAAGTTAATAGTCAATGTTAGTATAAAATACTGAACAAACAAAAATACAAATATATAGGTATACCAGTTTCAGAGGATGTAATTTTAACTTCAAACATTAAATTGAAATTTCCATAAGTCTCATGTGAATGATGAAATAAAAATTTGCAATAATGCCTCTATCTTCGAGATAAGTTTATTAATTTCTCATAATTAATTATATTCATTATTATTTTTATTAATTTTACATTTTTCATTCATCGTTTAATTTTTAATATTTTTCCTAATAATTGTAAAATAGTACTGTTTATCTTGTTATAAGTTCGTGAGAATAGTTTTGTATATTTTGTTTATTTATTTATTTTGTACTTACATATAATCGCAACCGTACTTGCGACATTGTATGAAACGAAGCACATGGTTGCCAATTTAGAGCTACGACACAGGCGAAATCTGGGTTGCCAGCTTGGTGAGTTATCCTGAACTTTGGTATTGTTGTGATAATACGTAAGTACACATTTTTTTTGTAGTTTTAAATTAATTTTAATCTAAATTTAAATATTTTTTACAAATAAAACTTTCTGAGAAATATTTACGTTTGTTCCTGAGTTAATACAGATATCGATTAACCAAACTGCAACAACATAAATTTTGAGCTAACCACACACACACAGATTTCTATTAAAATGAAAAGTAATATTTCTTTGAATATATTAAGGAATTGCTGTTATAAAATAATATAGCTAATTTGAAAAAGGCATTACTTTTCATTTATTTAAATTATATATATATTAGAATGTTATTATTCGTGGAATTGAATTTTTAACACACTTTCACACAAAAGTTCTGACACATTCAACAAATAGATTCAAAATATCTTTGAGGACGATTACTATATTGTTAGACGAAAAAAATTAGTATTATAATGCAATAAACCTGTTACACACACAAGAGAAAGTGAACAAACTAAAAATTCTTAATACATTTTTTGAATTAAATTTAAAAATATTTCCAGAAGTTATTTACTTTCTTTTATTTTATCAGATATGAATAAAAACTTCTTTAAACTGCAGGAAAACATACAGTGGTATTTACGTATTATCGCAACCTATTGGCGACATTATATGAAATAAAGTACATAGTTGCCAATTCAGCTTGTAAAAGACATAAGAGAAGTCGAGGTTGCCAACTTGGCGAGTTATTAATAGTGTTGACGATTGTTGCAATAATACGTAAGTACCGATACTGTAAATACTTTTTTAATGTTTGAATTTCAATTGAATCATTCAAATTAGCAAATATTTTTAAGACCTTATTTAAACGATGCACTAATTGATTTTTACTGAAGCAAATTAAATATATTTTCTTAATTTCTTGCAATTTTTACTGAACTATTAAATTAAACTAACAATAACAGGATCAATTTTAATAGTTTTTCCTTTTTTTTCATGTCTACATCTACCTAATGAATTCAATCATATCTGTATCCAAATATGAGACAAGAGTCATATCATGCACACAGGAATGCATTCTATATTCTCTTGGATAAAACGTCTTATTTTATACCGTCGACCAATTTCGTCAAACCAAAAAACGTCGCTAAAAGCCACGATATACGGCCAACAGTGGAAGCCATTGCCACGAATGTTTAAACAAAATAATAATTTTGATGACAGCATTTGGTGACATTTTTTCAATTGGCAATGCCTTTTGATTTGGCGAGATTGGTGGATGGTATTATCCGCACATTTCTTTTCTTAGTATCTGATTAAAAAAAAAAAGAGTCCACTTCCATTTTACCTACTCAGCTTGCATAAGTTGTTTCAATCTTCGGTAATGTACTTAGAATAGTTTGATATCATTCAAATGATTCATCCGTAAAATGAGAAATCGAAGATAGGTTAGGAATTTCGGTTATCTTTGTACAATAGTTGCAGCATTCATCAACAGCTGAAGATCAATAAGATATATAATAAAGAATTTTGCCTGATGCAATTCTATTACAATCACGTGCATCGCATCACATTGTGTGTCCATCCTGCTACATTACATCGTAATTTTTACCTCAGACGTTTTTTAACATTTCGATCTAGTGCAGAACAATAAAAAATCCAGTTTATTTGCTTGGAATCACCACGTTCTTTTTTCTTCCCTCGAAAAAAGTTGTTGAGGCTTTTAAGATTTAACCATTGAGATTAACATAAAAGATTCTTCGGTTCATACATATAATACGGTCGACAATGCCATCAAATCGAAAAACGTCGCCAAACGCAACGATGTATAATGGAATACAATTCCCAAGCATGTAAAAATTTCATGATGTTGTTCTCGTATGCTCGAATATAACAACCATTTTTTTATAGGTTTAACCTTTCCTGCGTATGCTCAAAACACAATAATCTTAATCGCGTATGCTCGAAAATGACAACACTGTTTATGATTTATAATATTCTTATTTTATTTTGTTAGGAAAAAGGATTCGAATTCATGACTTATTATAAAGAAGAGAAAAATGCTGATGATTGGGAAAAACACAGTCTAATACATAAGTATCCAAAAGACTACGAGTTTTAGAAACATCGTGAATTCGCAGAACACCGCTTAGACTCGTATTCATGCGAATTTATGTGAAGTCGTCTACACATGAAGAAGATTTATTTTTGACGGAATTTTGGGTACTTATACGTATTAATACAACCTATTGGCAACATTTTCTGAAACGAAGCACATGTTTGCCAGTTTAGCGCGTAGGAATTCCGGGTTGCAAAATTGGTGAGTTAATTATAGAGTTGGCGATTGTTGCTATAATACGTAAGTACCCAATTTTGAATGCAGGTACAGCATTTTGACCAGCTGAATTTTCTAGTTGCTATTAGCCTTTTGGTTTATTTTAGTTGTATGTGTTTTATTTGCTGTTGTCTTATTCAAGCAGTGCTGAGAAACCAAATGGCACCAAAAGCATCCAAAGCGGCCCTTGCTATGTTGACGTCCTTTGGCGAATAATGCAGCATGTATTTTCATCCCTTTAAAGTGTCTTGTATATAGTCTGGCTGTGGTGATTGAAGTAACACGGTTACAATTAAGAACAGCAATGAAGTGCTTCTTAATTGGATAGAAGATGAGCTTACGTCTAGATATAAGTAAGGGTAAGGTTATTGGAAACTTGAAGGGAATTTCAGGTCTCCTTGGCAGAGTTATCAGCCTGCTCATTGCCAAAGATGTCTAAGTGGGTCGGCATCCATTCTTTGGGATGCAACTACTCTGTTCATAAGACCTATTATATCCTGGATCAGTTGAGAGTTGCCCCCAGGATCGCCTGGAGTGCAAAACTAGAATATAAGGACAGTAGAATGTCACTGGAACTCTCAATTACCCTATTTTGGTAGTTATCCGAAGCTCCTTCAATTGTCATAAGATCATATGTATTGTTTGAGAACATTTTCCCCGTAGGAACTTTATTCAAATGCAGTATCTAAATCTTCTTAATATTCGTCAATTTATTTTTCGATAGGCTAATACGGAAGGAGCATGCGCGAGAATTTCTTTTCGCTGATGTACGAAAACGATGACAGATTTTGGTGACGTTTTTTGATTTGGCAAGGTCTTTTGATTTTGCGAAATTTGTCGGCGGTATAATACGCAAATACCGGTCATTCTTGATTTTTTTGCTTTTTATTATAATTTTTTTTCGATTAAATAGATATTTTGAAGAATAAGTGATTTCTTGAAACATAAAATTGAAACTTAAAATGACAAATTAGAATGAAGAAAAAATTCTTGAAATATTTTTTAATACAGTAAATTTTAATTTGGAGACAAATTTAACGATAAAAAGAAAATGACGCTCAAATTTTTTAAATGAGGGGTACTAAAAATACAGCGCATAAAAATAATTTTTAAAGAAAATCTACAATATTGTTGCAATGCAGAATATCTTTCAAACAGAACAAAATATTCGATTAATTAAGTTCGCAATATCAATTAAACTTTTCCAAACCCAGGAGTTTTAATTATCGTCCAGCTGTATAGTTTTAAATATAATGCTTCACATATCGTGACGTATTTAAAGATTAGAAAATCTTTGATTAACTAAACTCGATCAGTAATCATTGCAAAAAAAATCCCTTACATCACTACTTTTATTTATGTTTTCCTAAAAAGCGACAAATCAGAAAAATATAGATTTAATGCATCCATGAAACCATCTTTTCAATGTATTAATGATGCCATCAATCCTGGTATCAATGTTCTTTAACGAAATGCATTAATTCCACCATTAACACATCAATATCATCAACTAAATGCATTATAGTCAAGAGTTTGATGTATTTCATCGTATCTATGTATCCAGTGATATCATAAGTTGAAGTAACAATTGATGTTAACAGGGTGTATCAGTGATATCATTGATTTGATTTTTTTATGTTCATTGTCTGAAAAGTTGTTTATGTTAACTATTTGTGGTATTTTATATTGATTGTACCAAAAGTATCATCAATTGTATAAATAAACATTAATAGTCTGAATTTTCAATAGTGCATGCATATTTATGTACATCAGTACATTAATGGTTTCCTCAATTGAATGCAAGTAGTATACATGAGTTTTAGTGCGTAACGTCAATATCATTATAAGAAACGCATCAGTGATGTCATTGATTAAATTTATGAGTGATGTCATCTGTTCATTATATCAATAATGTTTTAAGTTAAAGGTACAATAATCATTTTAACGTGTTAGGGATTAAGCCAGTCATCACTTTTTGACTGAACTCAATATGCCATCTTCAATCACAAATTGAAATCGAATATGATATTATCAACAGAAGGCAACTATGCTATCATCAACTGAATGTATATGTGGTATTCATAATGATATAATCAGTTATAAATTTAACACGTTCGCGGGAACACCTTGTTTACCACAGCGGCTTAGAGTCATACGGTTAGTAGCATAGAGTTATCGGTCAGCAGTATAGATTTTACCACAGCGGCATATGTCGCTTTGTCCGTGAATGTGTTGATATATCATTGATATACTCAGATATATGTGTTAGTATCATCAGCAAAGTTTCAGAGGTTTAATCAATTAAATAATCAGGTAATTTGAATGCAAATTAAATCCAAATAAAACATCATCCGTACGCAACTGAATGATATTTATTTTATAAAATTATCAACTGAATGTGTATATGATATCATCAACTGATAACATCAAAGTAATGTAACAATAATAACATCGATTGTCTTTTACAAACTCCTCAGATACGTTCACTATTTTAATGTGGCAAAATTTAAACGAATCAATTGAATGCATCAAGCATTAAAATTAAAGACAGCTATGATACCTTCAAATTATGCTTCAAATTATTTATCAAAATTAAATGCAATAATATCATCAGCTGAAAGCTTTAATGGTACCACAAACTAGCGCATCAATGATAAATTGGATCGAACATATCAATGATGCTATCCTAAAAGGTATCAACATACAAAGATTATAAAGCATCAATAATACCAATGGATTGAATGGATCATTTATGCATGATTATGATGGTGTGATAATTTAGATAAAAAAATAACACCAATCTGACTTACATTATATCAATGATGACATCAATTCCTCACATCAATGGACGTATGAATCAGCTTCATTGACGATTACATCAATAGTTCTTTGTTCCATAGCTTAGATACTATTTCTCCTTTTTAAAAACAATAAAACGACTGATTTATTTTTATGGTTTATGTGCTTGGAACTAGTTGGATGGAACGAGAGAAGTACTACGACTTAACTTATTTTGTTTCAGTTTTCAGGAACTACAGGTAAAAAAGCCTTCATTGAACTGTACATATTTCATGTAAATATATGTAAATATGTGAAAATAAGTGATGTTCTCCACGAAGAATATATATGCTACGATCTAGTTCAGTTTCAACGGTGTTATGAAAAAATTATCTCGATGTTTAGTATGATGAAAGGGACCATCAAAACAGTCACCACGTATTGTTGTTAGCTATTACTTGTAACATAAATAAATACTACACTAGTTTCGGCGAAAAGGAAAAACAAATATGTTAGCACTTTCCAACATTTTTTGCACTGCTTATGGAAAAAAAAATGATTGTATACATCTGATGTTGTTAAATTGTTACGTCCAGCTTTTAATAAAGTTATTGCTGAACTATGTTGTGTGTGTGTTTGTTTTTCTTCTTTTTATTCATTTTAACACGTTAAAAATTATTGGGAGATTGAGTCTTTAAAAGACTGACTTCCATATCGTATCGTAAGTTTGTGTAAAGCAAACTAACAATTTGACCCTAAGAAGTAATATAATTTATTTTTAATTCCTTCTTAGATCAACAAAGAAAAGTTTTATTTTAGCTACTTTTTGTTAAATAGTTACAATTAATATAAATATGAATATACATATGACAGAATCCCAGCATTAAGTGGTAATTAATTTTTATTAATTATCTTTAAATTATAGTATTGTCATCCAAAACAATCGTATACATAAAATTTCAGTTCAACTGAATACTATAAATAAAAAGTGAGAAAAACATTTTCAAGTTTTGACACAAGTCGCCAAAATGGTCGCTAAGTCGCCAAAAATGATGCCAACGTGGCTGTATTTGTAATTCTTTAAATAATTAGTTTTAATGAATTAATTTTTATGAATTATAATTAAATTACTGTATTGTCATCCAAAATAATCATGTATATAACATTTCAGCTCAATTGAACGCTTTCAAATGTATTTTATTAACGATTGAAAATTCCACCAAAATAAATAAATAAATATAGAGAGATTGTGAGCTAATAGTAGGAATTGAAAAATGGGGATACTTGTTGTTGCTGCTTATTCCCTTGGTGTAGGAAAGCCTACACCAGGTCCAAAATACCTCGTCACACAAGTGAGTAGTCAATGAAGGATAATATGCAGCTTCATTTGAGCGAGGAGCAATTGAGGCTGAAGACTGACTAAACTTCAGTGTACGCCTGCAGACATTAACTAAACATAACTGAATGGCCTTTACGCCTTGGGTAGCCCTGGCAAGAGAATACTCTCCCGATGTACTTCACCCCTTCAGCCCAGGCCTTTTTAAAAGAAAGTTACGTTATGAACAAAACAATATGAACAACAAATTATAAGTTTTATAAAACTTTAAAAAATTACCTTTTTAGGGTGATTATAATTAAAGTTCACTTTCAAAATGCTGTAAATAAAAAGAAAAAAAGAAAAACACTGCTCAGTGTGACTTCAAATTTGAACTGAATATACTTGAAGTAGAGGGAAGATGTATGACATACGGAGAAAACTTAGTAATTGCAATTGGATGGCGCATGGTACTTATAATGCCGGGGCTGTGAGTTCGGGCCTCACCTGGCGAACCAATTAATGTCCGCCACACGGGACTAAATGACGACTCTTGCTTTTTAACAACTTTAATTTAGCGTAAAAGGATTTAGATAAATACCAGCAGCTTCGTGCGGCGAGAACCTCTCCTAGCGAGATACAGTACAGCTACTGAATATTCCACACTGATTATATTACACAAACTACTCCAAACATCAACATGCTGCCATCGCGCAGCAGATAAATACAGTCGATGGCGTTGGTAAATGCCACGAGAATAAACCTGAGGATAGAACTTACCGCTGGACCAAAATGATTACTTTAAACTGGTGACTCACACGGGCCTTCTTGGAAATGAGCGAGCCGATTGGCTTCCAAAAGCTGCAACCAAGCGCAAAATTGACATTGACGTTAATATTCCTAAATCGTTTTACAAGATCACGAATGAAAGAATGATGAAGTCTTGGAACCAAGAATATCTCATTTCTAATAAGAGGAGCATAACAAAGAATTTTTTTCTCACCATTAATAAGAGACTATCATGTCACATCATTTTTACACTAACTACAAATTAACCCAATTTCTCACCGGTCATGGTAATTTCAAAAGCTACCTGAACAAATTTAATTTAGCTCCTTCATCTTTCTGTGACTGTAATATTGGTGGCGAGGAAAATGTAGAACATGTGATCCTTCTGTGTTCCAAGTATGTCAGAGAGAGAAAGATCATAAGACTGGCGTTCAAGAGACTCAACATTAATTGGCCACCGAATTTTCACCAACTTCTTTCCACCAGAAGTGCTTTCAATAATTTCTGTAAATTTGTTGTAACTGTTTGTAATCCTTCTTAACTTCATTTTTTTTAATTGTTTATTTCCCTTGAATGTGTGTTTAATACTTACTTCTGTATGCCCCGTGTGATACTTTGTGGTGCGCGGGGATTTTATAATTGTTTTCAATAAAAAAAACTGGTGACTGTCACTGGATTATATAGATAACACCGCCACACACTTTTCTACCACTAAGTCGGTGGATAGTCGAAGGAACGATATAGTTGTTATGGTGAGCGTGTGAGTTGTTGCTATTACGTCATGTGTGTCTGACGGTTTGATTAATGGGTCATGTGGATCTGACGGCTTATTTGTTACGTCATGTGGATCTGACGGCTTGTTTATTGCGTCATGTGGGTCTGACGGCTTGTTTTACTGTGTCTTGCGTGTCTGACGGTTTTTGGTTGCTTTTGCAGCGGGTAGAGAGCGCGCTTGCGTTTTTTCAAAGTTCAGCTAGGGTCTCCAATGAGGATCGAACTCGCAACCTTCCGATCCGTAAGCACGCAACTTGTCGCTGGACCAAAATGATTATTTTAGTCCGGAGGCTGTGACTGGCTTATATAAATACCACCGCCACATACCTAATTATTACACAGAAAAAGCATAAAACAGACACTGTAAACAATAATAAAAAGTGAATGGAAATTAAGTATAGTATATAAATGAACATACATAGCATATTAATAATTAATTACATTCTGTATAATAATAAAAATGCAGAATAATAATAAAAATACAAATCCATCCAAACAATTGGCGTTTTCTTTGCTGCTTTTTAAGTGGTTTTTGACCCAAGGGCAAGAAAAAACCATCATTTTGCATTGTAGCGTTTGGGATAATTGATGTGTAGCGAAAGACTTAAGAAATTAAATTATTGGTTTATAACGTCTACAGCTATTAATTATAATATGTACATTTGCTTTCAATTTATTCAAACTATTGAGTATTTACCTTCTACAGAATATGGTATTTGTGAAGGAGGAGGCAAATACAACTTTTCTTTAGAGTATTTCAAAACGGACTTTCCCCACTGTCTTGGGGTAGGAGAGGACGCTTCTTAGTACGACGACGAGCTTCCAACTTGCGGGTGTGGAATTCAGACGTTGGGTTTCTCAAGGCCATCGGTTGTCGGTGTAATAGTGTCAGATGAAAATATTTTAGGGGCTTAAATAATTTTTAAATGAAAGGTGCAATGCTAGTAGTAGGAATTGATGGTGCCTGTATAAAACGCAAGCACTTTCACTTCACCGATATAAAAACGCGAAAATTTTCACTTCGCTGATTAAAAGCTTCAATAGAAGAAGGGAAAACAACCAACTTACCCCTTTTTCATCCGGTCTTTTCCTGAATTCATGCTGACGAACTGAGAAGAAAAACCTTTTGTAGGCAATTTACTGAATGTTAATCGATGACCTTCACAATTATGACTGGTTCTCGAAACAAGAAAAGTTTTTTTTCCTCGTGGCGTTGACCAAATTGTAAACACACGTTGTTCCTTGATCCACTTTTATTGTTCACGCTGAATTTAAATGATGTGATTACTTTTTTCTCTTGGTTAGAATTTTAAAATTGAAGGTAATGATTTAAAAACACGTTTTTCTGTTTGCGCAGGGAGGTTGTATTATGAAAAGTATTATGCTACTTAGAAAATTTAAAAGAACGTACATGAATTGCTTTGAAGTACTTGTCATGACAGAGTTTGCCTCGGAAGTTTTCACAGCATCAACAAAATTTTTGGTATCAAAATGCTCAGAAATGTTGAGGCCGTAACATTATTATTTTTTTTTCAAAAAATTGAAAAATTTACAATTTAAGAGTCCAGAGAGCCCTTAAATAACAGAGACTTGGTAGTACAGACGTCAAATAAGCTATAGCACATCTGTGTATCCGAGCCTTTTTTATTCTTTCTCAGTGTTCGAATCTGGTAATACAAGAAAGCTCAAAAACGTAAAATGGATGATATAAACAAAAGTTATGGGACTGCATTATCACACCTGTCACAAAATATTCAAATAAATGAAGAATTATTTACGGAAATTTCAGAATCTCTCTTCCACGATGGAATGACTATGATTAAAGTAGGATTTTTATTATCATTTTCAGAACATCTTATAAATAGAAATCCGGAGAAAAAAACTTTCATTCTTGAACAGATGTTCAATGTGTTGAGTAAACATTTAACCTTCTAAAGATGGACAGATGTACAAAACATAACTATTTACACCTTGCTATCCTGTGGTTTGTTATCGTTATTCAGCTTGTAGTATTCATAAATTATTTGCAAGTATACACACCAACAGCGGTAGAAGTGAATATAACTGGAACACAGTGTGTATTTTCAAAGCATATCGATAGGAAAATATTCCTCCATATTTGTTATAAAAACAGAGAAAAATTATTCGATATTCGTTATTTCTGGTCACCGCAAAATACATCTGAACAGTTAAAACCAAAAACTATTGGCGTACAGTTAACAGCAAAATAATTTAAAAAAGTTTGTGAAATCTGCTGAAAATGATAAAATTACACTACCCGTCAAATTTAATTATCTCGGGGCCTTTCTCTAAGTGGGAAAACGAGTTTGGTGCAGAAACTCATATCTGAACAAGTGTACGAAGTTCCCATGAAAAATATTGTGTGGTGTTTCAAATACCCACAAAAGTGGTTTCTGAACGAGAAAAATTTTAAATTTGTTTCAGGACTGCCTTCAGAAGCAGAAGAAGAAAATTGCGATTTGATTGTACTGGATGATATGATGAATGATGTAACAAGCGAAATTTCCCAAATGTTTACTATGGGATCGCATCATAAGAAATACAGCATAATACTTATAACACAAAATCTTTTTCCGAGAGTGAAATCTATGAGAGATATTAGCCTTAACGCACATTACATAATTTTATTTCGTAATAATCGAGATGTATCACAAGCTGCGTGTTTTGGTCGACAAGCATTTCCGGGGCGCGGTAAATTTTTCATGGATTCATATAAAAAGCAACTGAAGAACCATTTAGTTATTTGCTTGTCGATGTTCATCCAAGATCGCCAGAAGTACAACGTCTCCGTAAGTCTTTATTTCCCGATCATGGAATGATTAATTGGGTATTTGTTCCAAAAGAAAAATGAATCGAGTTAGCCGACATGTTCATTTGCTGCATGTGCTAGCTGCTGCAAGTCCTGCTCAACGAAAAGCGATTTTAAAGAGAGCAACAGATGATCAAATAAAAACTCTCTGTGAAATTTGTGATAATTTATTATCCAGTAACATACCAACAAAAAAGATCAAAAAATTGTGTAGTTACAAAAGAGTGATAAGATTATTAGCCAATAGGAGCGTACCTATTTCTCGCAAACGTAAGCTGTTTACTACCAATAGACAAGTCGGGGGTTTCCTTCCTTTAATTGTACCAGGTGTTTTGTCTCTTTTAGGGGGAATCGCTGGAAAAGCGATCGGCAAACGCATATAAGAAACATGGCTCAATAGATGGGTTTAGTCCCGAAAGGGTTAATATCACGTTACTTTGCAGAAACCCAACCAGAAGTTTGAACAGAAAATAATATTTCGAGTTTGTTGCATGAGAAAAAGACACCTGATGACATAAAAGCTAAACTGTTATCGGATTTGATACCAAAGTATCAGAGAGTGATGCAACCTCCTCCACCTCCAAAACCATTTGAAATTCCTCCAGAATTATTGACAGAACCAGAGCTTCCACTAACAAACATACCCGAAGTACCATTAAGAATCAACATTCTGGCAAAATATATAGGAAATGCTATACCCAAGACACGAAAAAAATATATATTGCCTATTTTAGAAACACTCAAAGATGCTAACTACACATTCAATAATAAAAACGAATTTGAAGTAGATGGCAAACCAGAATATCGTAGCAATGTAGTAGATCTCTTTAGCTATATGATGAAAAGTGATCAACGTGTTTTAACTCCTCCTACAGGATTTGCAAAATTTTACGCAGCATTACGTCATGTGAATATTCCTTTGGAATGGATTGGTAATAAGAGATTAAGAGAACAGTTGCTTCTTTCAGATGCAAATCCTACGTTCACCAGAAATTAAAAAAATGGAAAAATTGGGCCGATTAAGAAAATTATACTTTAATCCAAAGGAACCGTCTTCTTTCGGAGGCGTGAAGCGTTTGTCAAAGGCAAGCGGAGTTCACGTAAATGACGTTCAAAAATGGCTTTCGCAGCAAGACGTTTATACATTACACAAACCTGTTCGTTATAAGTTTCAGAGACGCAAAACTATTGCATATGGAATAAATGAATTGTGGCAGAGTGATTTATTAGACATGCAAAAACTATCTTGTTATAACAAAGGATATCGTTATATTTTAACTATTATTGATGTGATGTCACGATATTTAAGAGCTTTTCCAATTAAAGATAAAAAGCCAGCACAATAAAACAAGTATTGCAAAAAGTATTTAAAAAAGTAAAACCCAAAAATTTTCAAACTGATAAGGGAACAGAGTTTTACAATAAAATTGTACGCGCTATGTTAAAGCGATATAAAATTCATCACTATTCTACAAAAAGCGAAACGAAATGCGCTATTTTAGAACGCGCGCACAGAACTTTACGAGAACGATTGTATAGAGCCTTTACCTATCGTAATTCCTATAAATATTATGACATTTTACCAGAACTAGTACATTCATACAATCATTCCATCCATCGCGCACATGGTTTTGAACCTACCAAATTGACAACAGATGACGAACTTGAATTATATAAACATTTATATCATTCTAATGTAGATCCACAATTCAGTTTTACGGCAGGAGACATAGTCAGATTATCGAAAGCTCGCAAAACCTTTTGCAAAGGCTATTTACCCGGTTGGACTGAAGAAACATTTCGCATTTACAAAAGAGAGAGAGATCCAACAATTCCTCCAACTTATACATTACAAGATTTTAATTCTAAAGAAATTGAGGGTCGTTTTTATAACGAGAAAATTTTTATTACAAAAAATAGACAAATTAACGAATGACTATTGGGCAATTGAAAAAATCATTCGGACTAAAGGTAAAGGTGCTTCTCGTCCATTATTTGTAAAGTGGGTCGGATTTCCAGATTCTCAAAATTCTTGGATAAGAGCCGATCAAATCACATCTCATAATGAATCAGAATACGAATGATTTTCATATTTTGCTACCTTCTAATGCGAGTATGAATTATTTCCCTAATAACACTCCAGATCACTTCCAAACAAAATTGGCTTATCCAATAACTTTAAACGGAGAATGGGAATGTTGCTTGAGCGAAGTAACAATTCCCGGAAAGTATTTTACCATTCATCCTGATAACAACGATTCTTATTCGATAGAAACCATTGAAAATGTAGAGAGCACATCATTGACGCCTGAATTTGTTATCCTCCTCTACAACGAGGATTATCAAGAGTTTACAGAAGGTGTTAATGCTAATGTGAAAAACTGATAAAAGACTCTCCAATTACTTTTTCGCTTATTGAAAACAAAACGAAAATAAAAATCAATATTAACCCCTATTGGGAATTGACTATAACAGACGAAAAGGCAAATAAATTTCTTCGTCTTTTAAAATTAAATCCTAACAAAGATTATGTAGTGTCTGGTTATCCAGCTGGAGCATCAATCACACGCAATTATAGCGCTCCAAATGGTAATTTTTTTAAAAATCAAGAAATTCGAGTTGCGCTTAAAAATCCATTGACTAAGAAAATATATGAAATTTCACTTAAAGATTTGGATTCGAGCGACATATTTGATCAAATTACTGAGAAAATAATCTATGAAACAGGAGATGTAACCACTGTTTTTAAAAAGCAGAGAAATAAAGTTATTGTTACCTTGAATTCCAATATTGAACTAAGAATGAATCGCAATTCTTATCCCCTACTTATGGACGCATTAAATATAAAAACCGAATCGCACAACATTCGCGATGCTATTTTTCTCATTCGATTTGACTTTTCCGAAATTACACGGAAGTTGGATGGAGAGAAATTTCATCTTATCGAATACGAAAATTTTCCTCTCATTCAAGAAGCACTAAAAATTTATAAGTTGAAAATTCGGAGTGGTATGGACCAACACGCAGATGCTTTGTTTAAGGAATTTAAGTATATTGTTTTGAGAGAGTTGGTAGATTCTTAAGTCGAAATGAGTGTGCCACTTCATACTAAAGTAACTTTCGGAGAAAAGTTGTCAAATATGCTAGGATTTCGTACGAGTACTTTCACAGAAGGAAATTATACGTCGGATTATATTTTAGAATTGCGAGCAGGAATTACAGAGGTGTATGTGTATTGTGATATTATTGCTCCTTCATTGGTTGGAGATGTATCAGCATCTATCTTAAAAATAATACCAATTGCCAACGAATATAAGGAGTGAATCGCAAAACAGTGTACTGTCCCGTTATATTTCCCCCTCCGGAAGAACTATTTCGATACAATTGAAATCGAATTAGTAACAAGTAGTGGCACGCCCATTAAATACATATCAGGCAAAACAAACCTTGTCTTGTCGTTTCGAAGGAAAACTGCATGGAACAAGCTACAAAGAGTTTTTATTGTTATATGCAAAACTGTCAGCCATAGAGAAACGTGGGCAAAGATTAGATCCGAATGATTGTATTGGATACTATTGTAAACAACAAATAGGAAGTGGCTCTTACTTTGCTTCAAATTATCCTATACAAAGAGGTTATGGGCTATTTAGTAATCTTAGGAGATATGCAATGCCGATTATGATGAAAGCCGGTAAATATTTAGGAAAACATTTACTGAGCACAGGTCAGAATGCATTGGAAGATATGTCTCAAGGAAAATCCTTTAAAGAAGCTTCAAAATATCAATTGCAGCAAGTTGGTGAAGAGATTAAAAAGGATATACTTTGCAAATTGAATGGTGGAGGAGGTGTTAAAAGAAAGAAACTGAGTTCACGGCGACAGACCAAGAGAAAAAAGTCTTGCGAGAAAGACGTGTTTACTGATCTGTGAAAAAAATGGAAAAGTGTTACTGCACCAAAAGTGAATTAGATTTGTTTACAACATCTCCAATACAATTGGCAATAGATCGATCATCGTTTGTGGAAATTCATCCTGTTGCATCCATATCTGACAATAACACTATTGAATTCCTCATATCAGGTTTAGGCGAATCTTACTTCGATCTTTCACACCTTTTTCTACATGTTCAAGCATGAATTTTAAAAGGAAACGGAGAAGCATTTCAGAATGATGACAAATGTGGAACTATTAACTATCTATTGAATACTATGTTTGCAGAATGTCACATTTTGCTCAACGATCGTCAAAATTCGTCGGAAAACAATTATGCTTACAAAGCGTACATTCAAAGCATGTTATTTCATTCTGAATCGTCTCAAAAAATTTATTGAGTGCTGGACTATTTGTAAAAGACACTGCTGGAAAATTTGACGATGTCACCCTTACAGATGCGGGGCTTAATAAAGGACTAAGAAAAAGATGGGACCGTGTGAAAAATGGTAAAGTTTTTGATATGTGCGGTATTCTTCACACCGATATTGGAACTCAATCTAAGCTTTTAATAAATGGTACATCAATCAGAATTCGATTGATTAAGGCCAAAAATGAATTTTCCTTATTAGCTGCTACAGGGGACTATCGTCTTCAAATAGAAAATATAAGTATATATGTCAGAAAATGTGAAATTTCAAGTTCAATTCTGGTGGCGCATGAAAAGGCACTTGAACAGTCGCTCATACAAATGCATTTTACACGAATCGAAGTGAAAACTTTCACAGTGAGCTCCGGTATGAAGAGTGTAATAATCCCTAATGGAGTAAATGGCGTTTTGCCTTCAAGGATAATTTAGACCTAATTTCGAATTCTGCATTTAATGGAGATATGAAAAAGAATTCGCGTTCAATTTTAAACATTATAATTTAAACCATATTTCGCTCAGTGAAAATGGTATACAGATACCCACTACTGCTTACAAAAGATTTGTATGCGAGAAACTATTTAAGTTTATTCACCGATTTAGCACAACACAAAACAAATATTTCATACGACGATTACAAAGAGAACATATGCCTGTACGTTTTTGATCTCACACAAGAAAAGTCAGCTAGTGAACCATTTGGAAATGTGACACGAAGTGGAGATATTTCGATTCACTTAAAGTTTGATGCAGAGCTCCCCAAAACAGCTACGTTGATTGCTTACATGGAAATGCCCTCGCTTATAGAAATCGATAAAAGCCGAAACGTATTCATAGATTATTAAAAGCCAGCTCATGAATTCACTTGTTTTGAATAGGTTATCTCTTTCAGGCTCCAGACTACGATATGGTTTCTCGGGGGTCTATTCCGGTGATAAACTTCCGAAACAAAGGAAACGTTATCGCTCCTTCATTGTGAATACAGATCCTGCTCATTACAAAGGTCGACATTGGCAAGCTATATATTTTAGACAAGACAAACATTGTGTTTTTTTTCTGTTCTTATGGAACACGGCCACAGTGTGATATTGAACAATTTATAATTGAAAACTCAACCAGTTTCGAAGGGAACGAAAATATTCTGCAACATCCAAACACAATGACATGCGGTCTCTTCTGCCTATATTTTTTGTGGCATATTTCTCGAGGGCTACCAATCAACCGATTGCGCAATGGAAATCACTGTGCTAATGAAAGTTGTTCAAAATTTTGTGCAAACGTATTTTAAACTAGTTCATGTTCCCCGACCTCTATCTCTTCAGTACTGTCAACCTCTGTCGACCAGTGTATAAAAGCTGGATCAGATTAGACTCAAGTTTAAAAGAGAACTGACAATAGAGAAATTTGATTATCTGGTTTACGATAGCTGTTCACCTGGAAAATTTCTCTACATCCACCCATCCTTATTTTTAAATATAATTGATTGTGTTCAGAATGTTGTATTACGTAAAGATATTAGCGATAAGAGAATTGTCTATTTTAAGATATTAAACAACAGTGAAATTGTGCAATACATTCACAATGATGCACAAGAAGAATGCTTTGGTTTTTGTCAACTACATCGAACTGATCCCAATGACAAATTTAAAGTGTTTTCTCCCAACAAACATCTGTTTGTAAATCTATTAGATTGTGTTCTAGATGCAAGAGATATCACTTCAGCTGAAGGTGATTGTCCACGTTTTCAATAGTCTTTTATACAAAAGGAAAGGAATTCCCAAGTATTGTGAAAACTATTTTTGTGTAGTTTTGAAAGAGAATTTACATTATCTATGCACAAAACCTTGTGTCTTAAAAATAGCACACAAAAGGTAACGAAGCCTACAATCCTTGATAAAAAAATACAATTTACTAACGTTTTCAAAATCTTTTTATCATCCGTTCGTAATTTTTACTGATTTTGAATGTTATCACTACTTTCAAATTCTTTACACTGCACAAGTCTTACAATTCCACTCGAAAAACTTTCTATATAGTTGTAGTATGATATGTTTAAATATTGAAAATAAAATAATTTTTAAAAGGTTCCCGTAGTTCGTAGCAGTCCGAATTAAAGAACTGAGAAGAAACGAGTAGAGAAACTGGTTTTTTTTCAGGTGGTTGATTGACTTCACTCGGCGAAGTGAAAGTGCTTGCGTTTTATACAGGTGCCATCAATTCCTGCTACTAATGCTACCTGCGTAAGGAAGCTGCTCTTGCAGCTGTAATGGTGGGAAAATGTTACACTATCCAATGTGGTACGATCTGCCTTGCGGATGGGCTTTCACAATAGTGCAACAACTATTGAATTACTTGAAAATTGCTTTTTCCGTCAAAAACCCGAAAAAATCTTTACATTAAAAGTACAGTGGGTTTAATGTGCAACTGATTCCAAAGCCGTCGTCCGCTTTCGTTATGCCGCTTACAACGCCATCTATCGATGTACTTTGGAACATTTTTTATATTGCTATACTGTTTTTCGCCTTTCAAGCATATTCCTTTCCAACTTGAAGTCATTCTAACCAATGATTTTTTGCAGCATTTTCAAAGTATAACATTAAATTTTAGTCACCTGTATCTTTAGATAATTATTTTACTGTGGCAGTTAGATGGTAAGTATTATTGATATAAATAAACTAATAATAAAAAAAATTATGTAAATAATTTAAATACTATTTTAATAATAAGTATTGTTGTGATTAACTAAAATTAAGCAGTTAAAAAAATTATTTTTTACTTCTTTTAACTTTCTTATCTGAATTGATTTAATTCAAATGACCCAAACTAGACTATATGAAAACTTTTGATATATTTATCTGAATCAAAATAGAGAAATGTTAAAAATTCATAGACCATTTGTGACAAATCTATACGGAACTTTGTCACTAACCTTCTGAGACGTCTTTTTTAGGAAAATTTAATTCCCTACCTATTTCCAATCAGCTCCAAAAAGAGGACAGGGATTCCGTGTTATGCAGATTAGATAAAGTATTTAAGTCAAACGGAATAGTAAAGTGAGAGGCAGTAGGAGAGAGAGATTGAAGCAGGAAGTTATAATAGTGAAGTTAGAGATTTATTATTGAAGATTTCTAAGTGTATAAATTCATGTCTGCTTTTACCTACCACTCAAATGGAAATTAATCTTTCTGGGTAGCTGACCCTGAAGTCCTCGATGTTCCAGTGCCAAAGAAGATAAAAATTGTTGTTTTATGTATAGTGATTAAATAAACTCTATGGGGCTGGTTTTTTTGCCACCACTTGGGTGGTTTTTCCCACGCCTCCGTTGCCAAATTGATATAGTGCAGGGATTAATTTAAACTTGTAAAGTGTTATGAGGTTTAAAAATTAATTATAAGTCGTAATTTTATTTGTCCTTTTCCTTAAGGAAAGAGAGTTTCAGTAATATCCAATTAGCAGTTAAAGTCGTCGGAACTATAAGACAAAGATAGGAATTACGTAATTTATTTTCAGGACGTATGAGACCTTCGAATAAATCCCATTTTCTTTTTGGAGGGGTTGTGACAAATCTATACGGAACTTTATCACTAACCTTCTGAGACGTCTTTTTTAGGGAAATTTAATTCCCTACCTATTTCCAATCAGCTCCAAAAAGAGGACAGGAATTCCGTGTTATGCAGATTAGATAAAGTATTTAAGTCAAACGAAATGGTAAAGTGAGAGGCAGTAGGAGAGAGAGATTGAAGCAGGAAGTTATAATAGTGAAGTTAGAGATTTATTATTGAAGATTTCTAGGTGGATAAATTAGGCTCAGGAAGAGCTGAGATTCAGTGTGGTAAATATTGATTTATAATTAAAGTCTCATTAAAGTCTTATATTAGGAGTGAGATTAAAGTTAAATGTTCAATAGGAACATTATTGAATATAATTCTGGGATCTCTTATTGCGGTAATCTCTGTGTGATCGATATTCTAATTTTTAATTAATTGGATCAGTAAATATTTAAGTTAATATAAAAAAGTCCCATTTAAACCTCATAAAGCAATTTGAATTATTTGTTATTAAAAGTCTTTGATTCTATTTGGGAAAGATAACCAAATAAAGAAAGTTATTCATAAAAATGGCTACTGGTTCTTCTTTGACTCAAAATTATTCTCGTTCTCAAAGTGAGATCCAAGGGGATCTTTACATATTGTGGTTGTTAAGCTTTAAACAAGATAGAAATCACATGTTTTTTGCTTTTCTTTTTCGAAATATGTCAGTGCACTTTCAGTTTTATCAATGGTTTTTCATTTATTGAAGCCAATGGTTCCATTATAATGCGCCTTTCGAGTTTCGTATGCATATATTACGATATAGGAGTTCACAAAAGCAATGAATTATATCCAAGAATGAAATATCTGTGTTTTCTAAAATAATCTTAAATCACCAAAAAACGTAATTTTTTTCCCGTCCGTCCCAAAACATATTTATAGAGAACTGAACATCTCACAAACGCTTATGACAACATAGACTGAACCCTTATCTAATTTGATACACACTATCACACATTTCCCCAGTTTGAGGTGGAAAGGGGAAAAATGATCTTCCATTTTTCTTTTTCCTCTAATGAACCAGTCAATTTATGGATCATTGTAGAGACCATTTGCAGCTGCCTTTATTATTCTCTCTCTACTTTTGCTTTTAATTTTGAATTACAGATATATATGTATACGTGCGTGTGGATATCTTTTCCTCACGCATTTATACACATTACCGTGTGTCAAGAAAAGCTCTGGCAACGCATTTAGTTTACGAGCAAGACAGCCGTTGTAAATTACTCAGCAAGTTTGGCCGAAGAATTTAATTGGAGTATCAAGTTAAGTGTAAATAACAGCTTTGGTGTTACTTAGTAATGGCGTTCCACAATTTTATTATTATTATTTTATTATTTTTTCCCGTCCTGCGGTTATCGTTTTTTTTATTGCCAATTTTTAATTTTGTTTTGCTTCCTTTTTTTATACTGTTCTTAACAGTTTGTATATTTTTTGCAACCACCAGCGGTGTTTCTCTCTTATTTTTGGGCCTAGTCTGTTTTGCCCGTTCCAGACAGTAATGGCGTCGTAGCAGCAAATGGCGGGAGAAGATAAATTTATTAGTCCTTTGTTTCAGCAGTGAAGCGTACATTTCGTCTTTGGGACCTGGCGGCCATTAGGTTTTGCTTTTTCGCTAAGGCCCATTCCGGTGTTTGGGGAAAAAGACTTATGGCCCCGTACCTGTGATTAAGACATTGCCTCTGATCAATTCGTCGATTTTCTTCGTTCTTAGTTCGTCGTCTTCACTTACCATACGTTAAGGGTGGACTGGGGACAGCTAGAATGGAAGCGAGCCATTTGTCATTTAGCTCCTGTCTCGAGAAAGAGTAAAAAGTAAAATAAAACTGCAAAGAACATTCATATTATAAGACATCATGCAAGAAAATACAGAAGTGTTGTATATTGCCTTATCAGTAGCTAACGTGTACAAGTGGGTATTATAATATATATATATATATATATATATATATATATATATATATATATATATATATATATATATATATATATGGCAATCCATTTATAATTTTAAAAAAAATCAATTACTTTATTAAGTCTTGGATTTATTTGCAATGAAATGAATGGATAACTCGATTTATATTTCTTTGATTCTCTGACCTATCAGTACAATAGCCTTTTGAAAACTGAAAAAGGATTTTTTCAGTTAGGTTCATCTCTATGCACTTCTTCGACCTGTATAAACAACTTCTAATTTTTTTTATGTTAGACGATCGTAAGGTAATTTACAAACGGATTTGGTATTTTCAATAAAAAAAAAATTATGAAGAATATATAAGCATGAGTAAGTATTTACCAGAACAGATAATTGTTTGGGTATGACAAATTAAAGATTTCAGTATCAGTAATTTCTAATATTTGGTGTCTGAACGGTAATGATTTACGGACAATTTTGACTGCAAAAATGATTATGTAATGAAAAAATTATAATTAATTATACAACAGTTCAATACAATTGAACACCGGATCAATGGAAAATTAACCAACATTTATGTATACCTTTTTCCTTTGTGAAAAGTATTCATGCGATTATTAACAATACCAGGAACTGAGCCACCGGTACATGTAGCTTTTAACACATTCTAGAGCAGAAAACGACACCCAAATAAAATTCAGAAAACCCCAAGATAGAGTTATCCAAAGGGAAGAAATTCGATGTGTAAATATCTTAAGATAGTAAACTAGTAACATTTGCTGGTCAATGATTGTGTATTTGAACTTCAAGCGTATTGCAATGGAGAATCAGGATGGTTCCTTAAACGATGGACATTCAAATGTTAAGGAATAACTTCTGAGAGAATTGTGTTTCGTCAACCCTCGAAGAGTGCACTAATACCTCGCAGACTGATTGATGAACAGTTTATTAGCAGATGTTACCATTTGAGAGAGTATATGCATATTAGGACGAAGGAAATTATAAATCACAAAATCGCTTAGTATTTGGATAAGAGTGTGTTGCTACTATTCATAAATGTTGACAGGAATTTGTTAACCACGACGTCACAGAGCTTCAAGAAGACGACAAATTGGGAGGACAAAGAGGTTTGGTTTCGCGATCAGTTTTTTAGCTGGTTACCATATTTTGAAAAAGAAAACAATCTGATAAGTTGCATTTATGTAAACCAGCGTTTCTCAAACTGTGGGGCTTGCCCCCTCCGGGGGATGGGGGCCGTGATAACCCTACGTGAAGGCGCGAGCATATTGAAAAATAAAAAAAAAGATTATTTAAAATTAAAAAAAATATTATGAATTTGCTAAAAAGAAACAAAATACCATCTGACACATTTGCACTGATTTAATATGCTTATAAATATATTAGTAATGCACAAGGTATTTGATAATTAATTTATCGATACTAAAATTAGAAGAAAATTAATAATTGATTTCTATGGATTGTCATATACAAAATTATATACAATGTTTAATTCTTATAGTAATAATTTGCTCCGTTTATAATTAAATTCGTATTGTAGTTTTAGCATCATAATACATTATCATTACATTCAATATATTGTTGTTGTACGGTGGGGGGGGGGGCGATTTATATTATGAACAAAAATTCGGTCGCAAACATTGAAAGCTTAAGAAGTATTGATGTAAACATTGGCTATTATTCAACATATACGTGAGAAACTCAAAACTAGAGGAATGAATTTGAAGGGGTTGTGACATTACTAGATAGGAGAGGAGGTTCTCTAATAATGCCATAAATAAAAAAGCCTAATGACTGGCCCAAAGGAGAATTTCTTTTGAACGAGGTTGTCTAAAACACATACAGGCGTATGTATGAGGACAGGCATTAGATAATACAAATCGTGCGTCCAAACCAAGGTCAAAAGCTTGCTCCTGAGTGGTGGTGCGAAAAATTTAGCACAGGTCAGCTCTACTGACTGAATGTATTCTCTATAAAGAATGTACTAGAATATACGCTACACACACACACACTCATAAATAATAACTATGGCTACCATGTTTGCGTCTAATAGATCCGCCATTTCAAATATAGATTGTCAATGGCTTCAATGGGAATGTTCTGAACGACAGTTCATGCAACAGGGGATGTATATCAATTGGAGTAAAATCTGGAAGAAAAACCTTTTCAAGATATCGCCCCTAATAAGGGGGAATTTTTTTTGCTGTTGGTGTGTGTGTGTGGGGGGGGTGACCTGGATAAGTGAACTATTGGTTTACTAACCCAATGAGAAATTCCATTCCTGTTCACAACAAAACAAATTTGTGTCTTCGTCTTTTCAAGGCAAATTCTCGTCTATGTACCGGTAAATAGTAGTTCAAATCATGTACCCAAGCTAAGGTCAAGAGCTTTATCCTTCAGACGAAACAAACAACCATGAAGAAATATGGTGGGATTTTGTGTATAAAAACTGTTTCCCGAAACAAAACAGAACATTGAAGAAGAAAAGCAGTTGTTTAAATTTCAAACAATGTATGATGAAAAAAGAATATTGGTTCAAAGAAGTCATCACTCGACTGTATCTTTCAGTGAAATTTAATGTAAAACTGTATTTCTTTAAAAAAAATGTATTTAGGCTAAAAGAAATAATACAAATCCATCCCGAAACAAAATGAAATCATATATTCAGATTAGAAAGGGAGAACAGGAAGATATATTTTTATAAATTAGGTTTATTCTGGAAGATTTCTTTTGATTAATGTTCCGACTCTACTCAGAAATCTCAAGAGTATAAAATGTTATGTAATATATCACCGTCTAAATACTCATGTATATGCAAGCATAATCATTTTGATAAAAGGAAACTCCAAGCAAAGTATTTTGAACTGTAGCATTACAAGAATACACAATTATATTAATGCTTTTCAGTATTTTAACACAAGTTGGAGATGTAAATAGGATTATACTTATTTTCTAAATAATGTATAGAAATGTAGACAGAGGGTTTGGAAATTTTATGAAAATATTTATTTTCATCTTTATTACCCCAAAATATCACACTGTATTGTGCAAGTATTACGGTAATTTTTTTGAGAATCTAGGTAGACTCCTTGTGTGCCGACAAGTATAACACAAGTCTTACAAACGTAAGTCAATACTCAATCAATAGCGGTAGGAAGTTTCAAGTAGAAGGATATAGGCACAAAAATGGGAATCAAAAGGGAAAAGAAACGAGAAAAAAAGGGCTGCAAATACAATAAATACAGAATAAAATACAAGATTGCTCACATGTAAATGGAGACAATCTGTAATTAAAATTATATAGTGGTGAATGTTAGAAAACATGATCATAATAAAATTTTCAAAATACAAATACATAAATCATACATACACACATATGTACACATGTAGAAAACACACACACACACATATATAAAGGGTGTTTTTTTAGAGGTATAGAATTTTAAATTGCAATAAAACAACGATGTATTATTCGATTGACATGAATTGTTTTTTATTCGAAAGATAATCTTGGGGCATTACATTTTAAATATGATTTCTGGCATATGACTGCCACGGCTGGCTCGGAGGTAGTCTAATCTAGACGTCCAATTTTGTTTAGCGATGAAGCGCACTTCTGGTTGAATGGCTACGTCAACAAACAAAACTGCCGCATTTGGAGTGAAGCTAATCCACAAGTGTATGTCGAAACACCGTTACATCCAGAAAAACTGACTGTTTGGTGCGCTTTATGGGCTGGTGGAATCCTTCTTCAAAACCGATGAAGGCCACAACGTTACAGTCAATGGTGATCGGTATAGAGCCATGATTACGAACTTTTTCATTCCTTAATTGAACAATCATGATGTCCAGGAGCTGTGGTTCCAACAAGACGGCGCACCATGTCACACAGCTCGTGCCACAATCGACTTATTGAAAGACACGTTTGGTGACCGCCTAATTTCACGTTTTGGACCTGTGAATTGGCCTCCAAGATCTTGTGATTTAATACCGCTAGGCTATTTTCTGTGGGGCTATGTAAAGTCATTGGTCTATGCGGATAAGCCACAAACGCTTGACCATTTGGAAGACAACATTCGCCGTGTTATTGCCGATATACGGCCACAAATGTTGGAAAAAGTCATCGAAAATTGGTCGTCCAGATTGGACTACATCCTAGCCAGCCGTGGCAGTCCTATGCCAGAAATCATATTTAAAATGTAATGCCACAAGATTATCTTTCGAATAAAAAAAATTCATGTCAATCGAATAATACATCGTTTTTTTATTGCAATTTAAAGTCCTATACCTCTAAAAAAACACCCTTTATACATCAGTAGCGCACACAGGAATTTTTCAAGGGGCGTCCAGTGTTGAAAGTCCACCATTCTTGTGTGTATTATGTTAATTGTGATTTTGTCGATTTTCGAGAACAAAAAACAGTAAAAAACTAATTATTGAATAAATAATTCGCATTAATTAACAAAATTAATCTCTCATTAATAGCAAATATTTAATTAAATTGTACTTACTATTCACTTAGAATTATAATGAATCGTAAAAAAAACGGCTTTGAGGGGGCTCCGGACCCTCAGGACACCCTCCTTGTGTGCGTCACTGATACACACACATATCTATACATATATATATTCAAGTACAGTAAATGTTAGCAAACACACAAAATTTAGGATCTAAATACTACAGGAAAAAATGCTATAAATGTATGAACAAAACGATGAAAAAGATGATTTGCTTTGAGCAAAGGCAGAGAAAAGAGGAGGCCACTCTATATTGTTCTTTTGTAGGCAATTCATGAGTGTACGTCTTTCGGAAGACAAATTAGTACAAGCAAGTATCAGATGCTTGACATTCTGGACTGTGTCACTGTAACAAGAACACTGGTCAATAAACGACAAATTGAAGCGTTTCAAATAGGCTTTAAAGTTTCCATGGCCAGTTTTACGGTAACTTTAAATTCGAATGCTTTAAAGTTTATATTATGTTTACATTTCATAAGAAAATAGCAAACCAAAATATGTATCGAAATTAAGAATATATGATGCTCTCAAAATCTGATCTAGAAACGCCTCTCGGGCCATAGATTAAAGTTGCAAATTTCTTATCACTATCTTAAACTATAAAATTGTGTTTATTGAAGAACATAACTTACAATAACACAGTCATTGAAAATAATTCATTTATCCACTTATTAAAAAAATCGTCCCATTTCCAATAGGAAGCAGTATTATAGTTACTTTTCTCACATGAGTGACAGTACCATCAGATTAAGGCCCATGAAATTCATCGTGGTAAGGAGGCTAAATTGCTTTAAGCACAATGCAAATGACAGTACAATTTTGTTCCTTTCCACCCCAATTTTGAGAGAGAACATCCCGAAGGGTGGTCCGAGGTCACCCTTTTCTCTTCTACTACCATTGGCCTCTTGAGAGTACTTTCAACTCACCGAATATTTAGAATGTCCCCATGCTGCCCAGGTACCATATATTTACGAGCATCCAAGTCTTCCCCAGGTTTTGAGTCTGGGCCCTTTGGCACAGCAGTCAACGTCGCTATCCTGTCTAGATGGCCAACAGTTCGAGATTATAAAATAGTAACAGGTCTATTCGCGTTCTTCCAGCTAATTCTCTTGGGGAATAATGAGACTTTAAAAATTATTCTATTGAAAACTTTCCTCCGAAGAAGAAGACGTTGACTATTCAAATCAAGGCTTGTACTTAAAGATTAAACTTTCCAAGTTTGAGAAGAGAGATGTTAGAAGCTAATGGGATAGCGTGATTAACGTAAAGCTAGGCGAGAGTGTTTAGTAGATTATTTGATTAACTTTAAGATTGACGATTTTGTCAATTAGTTGTTAAATTGGATTCGGGTTGGTTTGAATTAGATTACTTTAGAAATTATCTTCACATATATAAGAAGGTGTATCGCCTGGACGTGCTAAGTGTAAGTGAACAGATTTATTATTATAACTCCAATTATTTGTCTACCTCGCTATTGCTCCTCATATTTATTGGTTGGTGCATTTCTTAACTTGTGTTGTTGAATTTGGGGCGTTGCTGAAAATTTGTTAGTAAATAGAATTTGTATTGACTATGGTTAATATCCCTTCTGATGTTATTTTCATCTCTCTATATGACTGGAACATAAATATAATTAAGGTGACCAGTTCTTTTACAATGAAAAGGAGGACGCGTGCCAAAAATTTAAGAAAAATTCACAACGTAAATATATGAACCATTTTATTAATTCAAATAAAAATACGATAATTACGCTTGGATTTTTTTAAAATTATTTACTTAAACAAGTATTTTCCCTTTGAATATTTATTTTTTTGTCAATATATAATTTTCTAATACATCGAAAATTTCGGAACAAAATATATCCTTTATATTTAGCATTACGATAAGTGCTACAGCTAAACTATCAACATTTAATCTGGATTTCTCACTTGTCCAAAAATCATTACCAAATGAAAAAAACTCTTTTAATTTCAGCATTAGTTCCAGGTCATCACAACGTAAATTTAACAAAAATAACTAAATCATCGTAGGGAAAGTGTTCATTTTAGAAATGTTTAATTATTTCCACCCATCTTTTATCAATTTCAGCATACTGATCTAGCAATTGTTCCAGTTTATTAGAAGTTAAATATACATTCAGTTTTCTAATTTATTCGAACAGACAATTGTCATCGATTTTAATATCAGGCATCTCTTTCGATAAAAACAATTTACTTGCGATGAGGTTGAAAACACCATCGAAAACTGTTATTTCCTGTGATATCCGTTTCAGACAATTCTTCGACATATTGGAAACATGTTTGGTTCATTTCTGAATAGAGATTAACAGATCAGTTTTAAAACATTGAAAAGGAAGACAAGCGGGAGGACACATTTCGAGGAAGGACAGAACCTATAAAAGGAAGACTGTCCTCTATAAAGGAGGATGGTTGATTACCTTCAGGTGACTGCCTACCTTCGAACCGAATTTTTTTTATAAAAACAAATTTTTGAAACAAATTGAGTGTTTTTAGAAAGAAAAAAAAATATGCAAATTCATAAAAAAAATGTAGGGTTGGATATCTGCAATGTCACAACCCCTCCCCCTGTTACTTAGGGTGGAGCAGTCCACACTTACGTCGCATCCCGCCAGGAATGTCCGACTAAAGGACACACGGGAAAATACGCAGACGGACCTTAGGGACGCTAAGCTTTAGACGTAGGAGAAAGATGTTCTCCTTTGTTGTTTAATATATTTTAGATATTTCATCCTTCATCTTGTTAAATAAAGCATTCATAATCCTTAGGTTGTAGTCATTTTCCCATAAAAATTTTAAATAAATATTGTTCTTTTAGAAAAATTGGTTGTTTTTAAGGAAATTTAACTAAATTTTTACTAAAACGGGTAACACTGTATAAAAATTTCTAATACATATATCATAATTTTCTTTATACACAATATACATATTACGGTGCTCTTCAAAATGAACCAAAATCTAAGAGAAAAATTAAAATACAAAAATAAAAAAAATTGTAGACAATTATACATAATAATATGAAAATTTTGCTATATTTTTAAGGTTTTTTTCTAAAAAACTACCCTAAATGAAAGAATATTTAATCTTCAACAACACTTATGGTCCACTTTATGAAAAAAATAGTATAATAAACATTCCCATAAAATTTCAAAACGTTATCTGGTTTGGTTCTTAAGATATCATGTATCTGGTAAAACGTTTCTTTCCAAAACATAATTTTGAGAAGAACTCATTTAAAGTGTTATCACTGGCCCTTTTTGCATAGAGTGATGTTTTTTTAAAAATGACTATAACTTTATTTCGATTTCCCGTAAAGGAAAAAGAAAAACTGTTTTGGAAAGAAGAATGTTCAAACTATAAGATTTTGAAATAAAAAAAATGCCTTATGTAGATGAAAAACGACATTTTATATATATATATAAAGATAGGCAGTCATCTTAATATACTAGATGTTTGTACGAAAGCATAGATGGCACGGTAAATTCTGTAGCAAAGTTACCATCAAGATCTCTGTATAAGAAGCCCTGAAGGCTCCGTAAAAATGCAATTTGAGGGTTATTTTCAATAAAAATTTTTTTTTAAAAAATGGAGTTTTTTTAATGCATTTTTTTATAACTCTACCACATAGTTCGACTCTTCAAATCCAAAACAACAGAAAAAATTAAAGATAAATAACTAATAAAAAAAAAGAAACCACAAGAAAACACAGCTCAGGTATCCAATCCTAATGATCCCTTAACCGCCCTCCATTTATTTCGGGGTGTTGCAGCTTCAGGTGAAATAAGCACACAAACCGAAGCGTGTTTCTTAAGCCCTTAACAGCAACTGTCTGTTATATTTTTCCCCTTCCATACTTTCATGTTTTATCACTCTTCTTTTACAAAAAAGCTGGTAAGAAAAAGGATGGAAAGTAAAAAAAAATAAAAGAAACACAGCAGAAGAGATAAAGAAAGCATTGCCGTTTTGGTTTGGGAAGTTTCCAAAATCTGGTGACACGTGAAAGTTGGCTTTTTATTCGGCAGAATAATTCATCACATTCAGAACTTGGGCCATTGGGTACGCTCAAGAATAGCTCCTTTCCGCCACTTGAGCAATAGGAAGGTTTTTAGCACGGTATCCAATTCATTACACAGAAAGGAAATTGTAAACATGGGCCAGTGTGAAGATTTGGAAACGGATTAATTCATTATAAAGCGTCCTGTTTTACGTTTGCTGCTTTATCTTGCCAGTTTCTCTATAGCATACGTTGAAAAAAATTGGAAAATGCTGTGGTGTAAACTAAACTAATTGGTAAAAGGATTGTACATCTGGTATACTTTTTATTAGAGAGAGCTATCAGATATGGTATATATATACCATATTACGAAAGAGAAAAAAAAAGAGAAAAAAAAGAAAACTTATAAGTTTTGAAGGGGGGATTTTTTTGTATGCAGAATAGAAAATAGCAAAATACAAAATTTCTTACTTTTATCGCCGTATAATGAATGAAATCGCAATGAAAATCGCTAAATGCGAAACTGAAGGGACTGAAATATTTTTTCGTGTTAAAGGAATTTCGTGTCAAAAACTGTTGCAAAAAAACCAACCCCCCATGTATGAACAAAATTAAATTTAATAGAGTTAATTTTATTTTTATATAGTATAAATTACACACACACACACAGTGATCGCAAACCCCCGGTCCGTGGATCAAATGGTGCCGGGCCGCCTAAAGAACAATAAAATATTGCCATTTTATATAAAGTGGTGCATTCCTCTCGGATTTGCGCAACTTTCCATGGAGAAATCACTTTATATTCCACGTTAAATCATTTTTATTCATTTTGGGTGTAACTATACTTTATTCTGAAGGCATATTTAAATGTAACTAAATTAAAATTGTTAAATCAAAACAAGCTAAAATATAAATACACCTCCAATGGGCCGCGTTAAAATTATCAAGCGTTGACCGGTCCGCAGCGATAAAAAAGTTGCGGAGCACTGGTATAAATGAATATATTTAATAAAAATCAATGAAACAAAACGTTAATAAGAACTTAAAGAAATTTAATACTAAATTTTTAAATTTTTTGAAAAAACAAAACACTTATTGAGTTCCTGGAAAATAATCTGATATTTTTCTTTGCATTTTTTTTGCATCAAATTGTTCAATATCATCCATTGTGTTATTTATTTTAAGATTGGAATGTGCGTCTAAGAACTGTGCATACTTTTCATGGCGTTCCTCATTTCGGCTGATGTGGCAACATGATCTGCATTATTCATTTCTCATTGTCAGAATCTGCATCAATAATATTTTCTGAGCTTTGAATAAACTCCAAAACACCTTAGTCTGCTATAATTGAGGCTGTGCGCACATTATCATCATCTACTGCAATGTTTTCGTCCGATAATATTATAGAAAAATCCAATGTGGCTGGTTTTTCCGTATTTTGTTCATTCCCAGAAGGGAAATCTTTTCGTGTTAACAGAAGAAATTTGCATGAAAATATATTGTTGTTTTTCCGGACCGTTGAACTATTTCGTGTTATCAGATATTTCTTCTTAAGCATTTTCGTGTAAAATCTATTTCACTGTATACTACATTAAAATACAATAAAACTAAACACGAACCTTTTGTTCATATGAATGGATGTAAAAAAAAAAATTTTAGAACTAAACTCTAAACTTGAATTTCTGAATTACTTAACTGATTGTTCAAAAATAGCAACAAATAGAGTATTTATTAGGAATTTCATATATTGTGAGTTCCGCACATTATATAACATCTTATAAATTACGCCCAAGCCTGTTTTGACAGCATACTCGTAAAACGAAAATAATTGTGAATTGTAGTCCATATATACACACACATATTTATTGTTTTATTTTGACAACATATACACACTTAAATCAGATATCAAACATGTTATATAATGAGAATTTAACAAGAACAATACGTAGTACTTTGTTCTTGAATGTTCAAAGATATCTTCCTTCCAACTGGTGTGGTAAGGAAGTATAGAGATTGGGATGCTAGGTCGTCCTCGTCACTTGACCTTTTGAAATTACGAGATCTGTTCCCAATAATTGTTGTATAGCTTTAAAGTGTGCCGTTAATTTAAGAACCAAACAAGCACTCTTACCTCCAAAGGTTTAACGTCTCAAGCCTTCAGGTGAATGCGCGTTTAAAGTCAGTCAGCTTACGATGTCCAGCTTCCCAGAAGCTAGGACAGATGTTTCCAAACGTTTTGTCTCATAGACCTCTTGCCATTTTCTCAGTTTTGGGTAGATCCTTCTTATCAAATATTGAATGTTTACAAGTTTATCAACTTAAATATCTTTTTTGATAGCTGGTATAAAGCTACTTGATTTAAAAGACTAAAACAAACGTGTGGCGCAGTATAGCCAAATTTGGCTCTTGTGCCATAAAACCCAACACTCACTCACTCACTTTAAAAGACTAAAATTTCCAACCGTAGTGATGTATAGTGTCCAAAACTTAAGAAACACATGTTAACTAAATTAAAATTTAGTTAATATATAAAATAACTGATTAGCACAAACAAATGTTTATAATAGAATGGATGAATCTGGTGTGCTTCAGTAACGAATTGTCAACATTTGGCATCAAACTTATCAGGTTTAATCCAAAGTCTTTCCCGTTAGTAGTGTCGAGTCTTTTTCTTTCTTTTTTTATTTTATTGTGGAGTTTGACAACCCCATGCTGAAACTCCTTCTTACTAGGAAAGCAATTAAAAACTTTCTCGCATCCATAGGGTGGGATAAATAACAAGTTTGTTCTTAAGCCAAAATTGCTGACATCAATTTCTAAATTTACTTCAAAATCCTTTTTACTGCTTATTCCGATCAGTTGCTTTTGTAATTTGACATTTTTTTTAGTGCCACCATATGAATTTATTGTCTACTGTGGTAACTACCATAGTCAAAGCCTTCTCAAATCAAGTTTCAAAAACTGAACAAAGGGCATTTAAAGGTTGAACGTTGGTTAAAACGTCCTATTCCTGGCAAATTATCTGTAACCAGTAAAGACATTAGGAAAATTTGGGTTGTCCAATATTAGCTTAATTGTGGCAAAAAAAACCTTGATAGGATGGCCTTAAATTTAGTGAATAAATCTGTTAAATACGTAAAATCTGATTTAAATTTGATTAAAATTTATTTTAAAATTAAGGTCACGATCTGGTTTAATGAGAGCCACTATCGCGTAGAGCAACATTTACATCTCATGGGCCAACAAAATTTTTTTTTGTTGAAGTGGAACCCTTTCAGGTCGTCACAGACTCCTGGGGGTCTATATAGACCACTTTGGGAATCACTGCACTTGTGAAACCAAACATAGCGATCAACGAGAGAGCCTTACACTTCTGTGATATGCAATCAAACCCTTCCAAGTGATTGAGAGCCTACTTCTTTGAACTCCCAGAGTATCACTTTACATATCCCTACTTTGCAGACCAATGATATAACTCACTGCCTAACAGATAGTTGTTAGCTGTTTGGTGCTTGAGTAGATAACAGAGTTACTGCATCGCCATTTGTTGGAGCTCTAATGATAATGCGGGTTGACGAAAATTTTCGCGTTTATTGTAAGAAGGTATTAGCAATAAAACATGATTTTTTTAATATAACATTTGAAAAATAACATTTTTTTACAAATTTATTATAATTAATTCTACAGTGGAATCAGTGACCTCCCCTTGTGTGCGGCACTGATAACCTCCCCCCCAAAGTCCTTGATTTTTTTCCGATTGGTTATAATTCTAAGTATATAGTACGTAGAATTTAATTAAGTATTTGTTATTAATGATTAATTGCATTAATTAATGCTAATTACTTATTCAATAATTAGTTTTTTACTGTGTTTTGTTCCCGAAAATCAACAAAATCAAAAGGAGCATGATACAAGAATGGTGAACTTTCGACCCCGGAACCCCCCCTTGAAAAATTCCTGTATGCACTACTGAGTGGAATACGTTTAACGCGAAAACGCTTAAGACGAAATATCGGTTAACACGAAATAATACAACAGTCCCCACAAAATATTATGCGTTTTTTTTCTCTGAACACAAAACGAAAATCGATTAACACGAAAATATTTCTCTTCTGAGAATGAACAAAATACGGAAAACACACCAGCCATCAAGTTTCATTGCAGTTGATGAAGTATCGGAAGAATTTATTGCAGTAGATGATGATATTGTGCTTACCGCCCCAACTATAGCAGACAAAGACAGTTTGGAGTTTGTTCAAAAAATATCATTGAGTATAATAAATATTCCAACGATGAAAATTAGACGAATAATGCAGCTTTTGATTCCCCATCATCCAAAATGTAGAACATCATGAAAAGTATCTGCAGTTATTTAGACGCATAATTAAATGTTGAAATGAATATCAAAATGGACAACATTAAGAAGAGTTGGAAACCTCTCTCTCTATATTTCCTGACAATGTTAAATTGACTGTTTTCGATGTACCTTTTCTCAAATCTGTTGTATGTACATGCTTGAAATTTTTCATACAAATAAATTACACCTTTCTCATTATACTGAAATGAGCTTTTAGCTAATTTTGAATTTCTTAATAATTTATGAAATATTTTATCAAACGTTGCGAAATTTGACCCATTTTTAACATAAAAAATTTATAAAAAATAAATTTTTGAATTTTTTTTTAAAAAAAACTTATTTTAGTATATATTAGCCCCACCATTATAAATATATCATAAACAATTTACATACCTGTGAACAGTAGTTTTTCAGAAAAGATACATTGAGCATCAAAATTTACAGTTTGAGATAAATTGATTTTAAGGTATGCAGTGAGACTTTTAATCGGCTAGGAAATCAAAAAATAAAAGGCCCAATTTACAATAAAATATACATGTTTTGGTTTATATCAGACGCTCAACTTTTAAACAAAAACGAAGTACTTTGTTTACATTTTTCGCCATTCAAATGGACGTTGCCCAGTTTTAACGATTATTTAAAAATAGGTTTTAAGGGCTTCTAATTACCCTATAGGTTAAAGTAATGTATTTTTAGAAAGGTTAAAATCTATACAAGTTGAAAATCGAAAAATCTCAAACTGTCAAAAAATACGATTTTAGCTTTCCAACACCCCTTAAACATTTAGTGCACAATTTGATGCTAAAACTGACAATTCAAAGAAAATATCAGATTATATTTGAAAAACTGTATGAATGTTTCTTTTTTTCAAAACCTCGAAAATTTTATACTCAGTTTCATTGTGAATGTTTTTATTTCATTGACTTTTACTAAATACAGGCATATATACATTTATATGTAAATAAAATGTACTCTAATAAACTTAATTTTCTTGAACATAGCATTGAACATAACATTTTTGCAATATTCTTTAACACGATAAAGTATTTCAGTACTGTCAGTTTCATGCTACACGATTTTCACTGTATGTATATGTGCTCATCCCAAACTGTAGATAAAGCTCTTACGAGCTTCAATCTTGATTTAGCAATAATTTCTCTCCGTTATTTTGTTTGTATTTTAAGTTTGGTACCAAACTTCACTTTTTTACTGAGTAATTATTTTTCGGGAGAAATCTATTTACAAATAACAAATATGTCACTTAAAAAAGAAATCCAGATGCATCTTAAACTTAAAAATATATGATGTGATACGAGAAAAACTTACACATACTTTCATATTTGATTTCCCACTTATTACATTACTAGTTATATTTTCCTATACACGAGTTTAACAAGCATTATTATACAGAAATACACAAAGCGTAAAATTAAGATTGCAACTAATTTAATTACAGTCTTTCTGGAAACTAATTAGTTTGAACAAATTCTTTCTTTCCTTTGATGGAACTTTTTTCATGTACTGTGGAAGATACTTTCATGCATGTCGATAAAAATTAATACTTTTTCACTATTTTCGAATTTTTAAATGTAAGGAATTGATAAAAGTGAAAATAAAGCAAGGATAATCACAATACTATCGATGAGTCGAATTAATTTCTTTTCTGCCGTACATGATTTTGTTTAAAAAGTCATATACGGAAGCTTTTCTTCCTATTTCTCAAATAACTATTTAATATGAATTGTATATTAAATTGTATGGATTATATTCTTATTTTTAGTTAATTAGGTTGCCTTTACTGTAGTATTTTTAACAAATATATTATAAATGCTCATATTTCCATGTACTGGGTGGTTATAATTAAAGCTACACTATTCAGAGATCTGTAGAACCTATTCTGTTTATCCGATTTTGATGAAACTTGGAATATATGCTATATGGACCATGGGCAAAAAATTTCTGCAATAAAAAAATAGTACAAATTTTAACCACCAGGTGACTAGTATAGAATAATCCTTATGCAAACCCGTAAAACCTCTATATAAATTTCCAATCATAGCCAGAGAGTCATTCAGCATGCGTTTGTCATCATTAATCATTCGTGGTTTACAGGAACGGCAATGTTTGCAAACAACTGCCTGTATTCAAGATGGAGCAAATCCTCACATTGGGCGCCAAGTCAAAGCACTGCTTAGTGATAACTTTGGTGATAAATCGTAATTATCCAGATATTTTCCGGATGCATGGCCTTCTCGCTCACCCGACTTAAATCCCTGTGATTTCTGGTTATGGGGATTTCTATTAGACCGTGTTTGTAGAGGAGGAATTAGGACTTTACCTGATTTGAAAGCTAGCCTTATACGCCATGTGGCTGAAATGGTTGCTTCGCGCTACCATTGAAAACGCTATAATGCACTTTCAACACGTTACTGATATCAAAGGAGCACATATTGAGTTTATTCTGTAATTGAATAAATTTTAACTACTCTAACATTTTTGTCCTTTGTGTGTGGGTACCACATTTCCTCCTAGAGGTCAAAATTTAAACTATTTTTTTTATTGTAGAAACATTTTCCCCATGGTCCATTTAACATATATTCCAAGTTTCAGCAAGATCCTATAAGCAGAACGGGTTCTATAGGCCTCTGAGTAGTGCAACTTTAATTATATAACCCCTCGGTATTATTTACATACCTACCTCGGTGATACCTACGTATCACCTCTAACTATTAATATAATAGTTTAGGAAATAAAAATATTCTTGACATTATTCTTATAGTTTCGGTTTCTGTTTCATGTTTTTAATTTACTAATAGGATTCAAAAGTTCCCGGATTGAACCTATAACATAGAAAATTTTTGTAGCAGAGCGACTTCGATAACATGACTTCGTTATTTCATTCTTCCCCTTTTCTAAAAAAAGTTTGTTCCAAATCATGTGGTCGGTAGGTCAACAAGGCGTTGTATTTTGTAGTCGTATGAATTGATTCTTTGGCGATTGAAAGAAATTGCGTTTGTTAAGCAGATAATGAATATTAATTTTGTGTTCATTTGGGAAAAAGTGCTACGGAGGCTTACTAAATGATAAAACAGGTGAAAGGCTGTGATACATTATCTCGAACACAAGCTTTTAAATGGCATCGACGTTTCAGAGAAGGCAGGGAAAGTGTCAAAGACGACAAAATCTTTGTATATCCGCAGACTTTCCGCAACGCTGAAAACATCGGAGAGGTTTCTGCCGCGGTACGTAAAAACAGACTTCAAACAATAGCAGGATCAATTGGGAAATCCTCGACCACGTGTTAATGGATACTGACTAAGGATCTTAACATGCATACGATGTGTCAACATGTCGTTCCCCGCATGTTAAATGAAGACCAATCTGCAGATGAAGTTAAAAGGGCATCGCAGGCTGATTTAAAGGACATGGCTAAAAATGTATCCCAGAAATTGCTTCGATGACCTTTACAAGCCATGACAAAAGTGTGCTGTTACTCAAGGGTCTTATTTCGAAGGAGGATGTGTTACAGCAGTTTAATTGGCATTATTTATTTAGTTGTAGACTCAATACGGGTACTGTTGAATCCTACTACGTATAATTATTTCAATAAGAATAATTTTACATTTTTAGCTTTATTTTTCCAGTTTCGAATATGTATTTGAACCAACGAATCTGGCAATAACTTATTTATTGCTCTTTGATTGATTCACCATGATCTAACCCTTTTAGAATGCAGGCAAGTTACCTTTTATTTATAACCGTTTACGATGTACTGTCCATTATATTTCATAAAATGTTGCTCAGTATTGTAAATAGGAAAGGGGAAGTTTGGCTGCTAATAAAATTTAAACTTGCCAAACTAAACTTAAATGTAAGTTCAAAAGAGCAGATACTGCAGCAGCCATCCTTTTAAGTTTCCAAAATCTCACTGGTATTAAAAAATCTCTTAATTTTAGTCTCTCAAATAGAGTTTTCAAAAATTTAATGTAATAATTTTGTGTAAAAGATCTAAATGTATGTGTTAATATGTGTATGCATACGTTAGATAATATAATGAATGAATCCTTCGAGTACTGCGAAAGTGTAAATATTTTAAATAGTAAATTTTCTGATTCCTTAGCTTTTGAAAGAAAGAAAAGTCACTACAGAAGAAAGGGTGAAATTAAGTTGTTTCAATTTGGCAGAGATTTTTTTTCTTTTCTTAGAGACTCAGTGTAGAATTCGAAATCTATATCATTTCTAAAAAAAAATGAGACTCAAATTAAATTACTTATCAAATTAAGAGCGAATTGCTTATTCACTCTAAAATTTTTTAATTGAAATTCAAAGGAAGACTGCCGTTTCTATCACATTTTATTTTATTAATAACAAAATTAATCCAATTTATTCAGTTCCTCAGCGATAACTGTGTTTATTAGAATGAATTCGTTATTTAAGTCTTTCGAGCATCTAATATTTCTGTGCTTGCATTATTATTACAATATTAAGAATATTGCCACACGCATAATTTGCTACAAGTCCCGATAGCCGAGTTGGCAGAGCGTTGGACTGAACTTCCTCAGGTCTCGGGTTTGAATCCCGGCCCCGGCAGATTTATCCAAAGACTGGAATTTTGTTTCCGTTTTTAATGTATTGTTTCTCTAGGTTCTAGATTAATCCAGATCATTCTTTAGAGTGCATACTGGTTATTTCTCGAATATTCCGAAGTGTATAAAAGCAGAGTTCATCGCCAGTTGGGCATGTTCTCAGTCCAGTGTTGTATCGAGCTCCAAGCGTTAGAATAAATCTAATTGTTTGTTTAATTGAACTGTGTACTTCTTTCGAACTCCGTGACAAGTTTGGTGGAAGCGCGGGGTACAATTACGTCAAACGTGGATAATAGTGACAACCTTCGCAGGAGCCTCCGGTTAAGAGGATTATCCCCGAATTCGGACTGTTAAAAAATAGTAGGAAGAGGACAAAAATGCCAACCGAGCAAGAAGCCAAGCCCGCTGTAGTAACACCTTCGTTACAGCAATGGAGGAGCCCATCGACCTTCCGAGGAGCGCCTGGGGAAGACCCTCTCAAATGGCTTAAAGAGTACGATCGAGTAGCCAACTTTAACAAGTGGGATGACATGATGTGCCTGGCTAACGTTTATTTCTTTCTTGACGGAACTGCGAGACAGTGGTATGTCAACAACGAAGACGCCTTAGATTCCTGGGAAGCGTTTAAAAATGGACTAAGTGGACTTTTCGGTGACCGTCAAAAATATACCAGAAGGGCAGAAGAACAACTAAAATGCCGAGCCCAGCGTTCAGGCGAGAGTACACATTCCTACATACAAAGTGTATTAGGACTTTGCCAAGAGGTAAATCCTCTGATGAAAGAAGACGAAAAAGTGTCACACCTAATGAAAGGTGTTGCTGAGGATATTTATCAGGCCCTGTTGACGAGAGAAATCAACGACACAGCAAGTTTTATCAAATGGTGCAACTATATCGAAGATATGAAGCAGAAGAGAGTTGGTCGACCGAGATTTGAAAGGCTTCCAAACGTCGTACCGGTTGCATCCCCTGACGGATGAGACTGATTTGGTCTCTCTTATTCGCACAATCGTACGAGAAGAAGTCCATCGACTAGTTAACCAGACGCAAGAATCTTTGGACTCCGATCCCCAATCCTTAGAAGAGATCGTTCAAGACGAAGTTGAAAGGGTTTTGGCCCCAGTGTCAACAAAACCTACAGAAACTAGACCACGACCAACATACGCCGCTGTAACCAGGAAATACAGAGCTCCTGTTCAGAAATTCCCACCTGAACCAAGAAAAACAGATGTGTGGAGAACGGCTGACAACAGACCTGTTTGTTTCCACTGCGGACGTCCTGGACATGTAATGCGCTACTGCCGAGAGAGAAAGGCTGTCTTTGACAACTCTCGAAACCGCCGACGGAACTTCGACGACGTTGGCACTGAAGAAGAAATACGCCGACCAAACTCTTCTCGCCGTTTTACGCCAAGTCCCACGAGAGGCCGATCCCCAATACGTCGTTACAGATCCCCGTCGCCATATCGCCGATCCAGTCAGTCGCCAGGCCGTAGGAGCGAGGAAAACTAAGGAGAGCGACCTTCCAAGGAGGTGAGGCCGCGTGTACTGGAAATCCTCCGTCGACTTCCAAGATGACTGGTAACCAACTAGACGTAATAATAGATAAGAAGCCGATACGTGCTCTAGTAGATTCTGGGGCATCGTTTTCTGTCATATCCGATAAGTATCGCCGATTTTTAAAGAAAGTTCTGTTTGCTGATGCCAAGAGCGTTATGCTGAAAGTTGCGGATGGAAATTTTGTTCGGCCGATAGGGAAATGTGTTTTACGTGTCCGTATAAACAATCGAGAACTGCCTTTTGAATTTATTGTTTTATCACATTGTAGCCATGACGTCATCCTAGGATGGGACTTTTTAGAGGCGTCTCAAGCCGTTATAGACTGTGGACAAAATGAACTTGTTCTAGAAGACATCTGTCGAGACTCCACAGCGCCTGACGCCTGGAATTTGTATGCCACCAGGGACTATACACTTAAGCCGCATTCTTTAACTAGAATAACAGTATCAGGATATCAAACCCGAGGAGACATAAATGTAGTTCTAGACGGCAGCAAACATTTGCTCTTCGAGAAAAATATTGCTACACCGTCCATGGTATCCACATATAGTAACGGAAAAAGTGATGTCTGGGTTACCAACCTGCAGTTCCGAAACCAAATCATCCCTAGAGGAATGTGCATAGGCCAAGCTGAACCACTAAATGAAGGGCATCTATGTGTTATTTCCGACACATCGGGTTGCTTGGATGACCAGCAAGAAACTTCGGAGTCACAGATGAATTGTTCGTTAATGATGTCACCCGAGTTAAGTGACGAACAGAGAAACTAGCTATCCGAACTACTCCGGAAATTTTCTGGGCTTTTCACGAAGACCGACAAGTCGACAGCCGCGAAGACGAATGTGAAACACAGGATTTTTACTGGTGATCATGCTCCAATCAACCAACGAGCCTACAGAGTCTCGCCGACTGAAAGACGCATCATTCATGAAGAGGTTCAGAAAATGCTTGATGAAGGTATCGTCCAACCCTCTGAAAGTCCTTGGTCATCACCCATTGTGCTCGTAAGAAAAAAGACGGTAGTTGGCGTTTTTGCGTCGATTATCGCAAGCTGAATAGCGTCACGAAAAAAAGACGTTTATCCTCTGCCTCGTATTGACGATACGCTCGACTGTCTGAAAGGTGCCATGTTCTTTTCTTCCATGGATCTCCGATCTGGTTATTGGCAAATAGAAATAGACGAAGCGGATCGTGAAAAAGACGGCATTTATTACCCCCGAAGGCTTATACGAGTTTAAAGTCATGCCGTTTGGTCTCTGTAATGCACCTGCGACCTTCGAGAGAATGATGGACAATTTGCTACGCCATTTTAAATGGACTATGTGTCTTTGTTACCTAGATGACATAATAGTGTTCTCAGAAACTTTTGAAGACCATCTTATACGATTAAGACTTGTTCTAAAATGTCTTCAGGAAGCTGGTCTTAAATTAAATTCAAAGAAGTGTCTTTTGCTGCCCAAGAAGTAAAGATTCTGGGCCATCTTGTATCTAGTAATGGCGTTCGTCCCGATCCCGACAAAATAAAAGCCGTAAGAAATTTTCCCACTCCAAAGAATATACATGACATACGAAGTTTTCTTGGCCTTTGTTCATACTTTAGAAGATTTATTAAAGGTTTCTGTTATCTCGCCGAACCTTTGCAGTCGTTGCTGAAAAGTGGCGTGGAGTTTCATTGGGGTCCTGAAGAGGTGGAAGCATTTAACAGTCTTAAGAAAGCACTTACTTCGGATCCAGTATTGGGGATGTACGACGAAAGAGCTTCTACAGAAATCCATACTGATGCAAGCGGGTACGGTATCGGAGCTGTCCTAGTACAAATTCAGAATAATGTCGAGAAAGTTATAGCATACGCTTCTAGAACTCTGACAAAAGCCGAAAAGAATTATTCCACCACAGAAAGGGAATGTCTTGCCATCGTATGGGCTACCAACAAATTTCGGCCGTATATATTCGGAAAACACTTTACTGTTGTAACTGACCATCATTCCTTGTGCTGGCTCATGAATTTAAAGGATCCTTCAGGAAGGCTTGCCAGATGGGCCCTCCGACTTCAAGAGCATGATTTTGACGTAAAATATAAAACCGGTAAGAAGCATAGTGACGCCGACGCTCTTTCGAGAAATCCAGTGGAAGAGGAAACGGAAACATCAGACAAATTTTTAGCAGTCACGACGAGTATGAACCTTGCGATGGAACAGAAAAAGGATCAAGACCTTGCGAAATTAAAACTTTTGAGCAACTCATCCAAAAACGAAGAATTCAGATTTATCGACGGTATCCTTTGCAGGAAGAATTTTGATCCAGATGGAAAGTTGTGGTTGCCAGTCATTCCTAAACATCTACGAGCAGACATACTAAGGCACTTTCATGACGCCCCCACCGCAGGACACCTTGGTTTCGCGAAAACTTATGACAGGATACGCAAGAGATTTTACTGGCCGGGAATGTACCGAAATGTCGTTCGGTATGTCATGCATTGTCGGGAGTGCCAAAGGAGAAAGTCCGTTCCTCAACGACCACCTGGACGTTTAGTTCCCATCCCTCCAGCTATAGCTCCTTTCCATCGCATTGGAATTGATCTCCTTGGGAGATTTCCAAAGTCTGCTCATGGAAACAAATGGATAATAGTCTGCACGGATTACTCAACACGATATGCAATAACAAAAGCCTTGCCGACAGCCGAAGTCGACGAAATAGCGAAGTTCTTACTTGAAGAAATTGTCCTCAGGCATGGAGCTCCTCGAGTAATTATCACAGATCGTGGAGCCGTCTTTCGATCCAGACTTGTTTCCTCTCTCGTCGACTTGTGTAACATTGATCATCGTTTCACAACGGCGTATCATCCCCAAACAAATGGACTGACGGAGCGCTTCAATAAGACCTTGGCCGACATGTTGTCAATGTATGTGGATGTAGAGCAGAAAAATTGGGATGAAATTCTACCATTTGTAACCTTCGCTTATAATACCGCTAAACAAGAGACCACAGGTTTTACGCCGTTCTATTTACTTCATGGTCGTGAAGCGGAAACGACACTAGATACAATGCTACCATTCTGTCCTAACGATTTTGATGACAATAACATCACCAAGATAGCAGCCAGAGCCGAAGAATCACGACAGCTAGCCCGAGTGCACACTCTGAGAGCTCAAGACAAAGATCGTCGACGTTACGATTCCAAACACCAAATGGTATCCTACGCTCCCGGAGATCTCGTATGGGTTTATACTCCAGTGAGAAAAGTCGGTCTCTCCGAAAAACTCTTAAGAAGGTATTTCGGACCGTATCAGGTGCTACGCCGTTTATCAGCCGTGACTTACGAAGTACAAGATTTTGATCCTGCTTCACGAAAAAGAAAACTAAGAGAAGTTGTCCATGTACTGCGTATGAAACCGTACCATGATCCCGCCGAGCAAATCGAAACCGAGGATATTCCTCCCAAAGAATCATACAAAGGACCCATCACTCGTTCCAGAATAAAGACCCTTGAACAAAATGACAGCGGGGCGCTGTCTTCTTTTTCGAGGGGAGCAATGCCACACGCATAATTTGCTACAAGTCCCGATAGCCGAGTTGGCAGAGCGTTGGACTGAACTTCCTCAGGTCTCGGGTTCGAATCCCGGCCCCGGCAGATTTATCCAAAGACTGGAATTTTGTTTCCGTTTTTAATGTATTGTTTCTCTAGGTTCTAGATTAATCCAGATCATTCTTTAGAGTGCATACTGGTTATTTCTCGAATATTCCGAAGTGTATAAAAGCAGAGTTCATCGCCAGTTGGGCATGTTCTCAGTCCAGTGTTGTATCGAGCTCCAAGCGTTAGAATAAATCTAATTGTTTGTTTAATTGAACTGTGTACTTCTTTCGAACTCCGTGACAATATTGTTACAATTTTTAGAATATTGTTATAATTTTAAGAATATTGTTACAATTAAAAAGGATTTGAATGCAATATTTTGGCAAAAACGCGAAGATAGAATTATTTATTTTTAAATAATCTTTTTTTATGGTAAATGCTTCTGCAAAAATAATATTTTGCATATATATAGCTCAGACCTCTTTACAGAGCCTGAACTAGGATTTTTGAAATACATAATTTAGAAGTGGATTTAACAGAAAATTTTAACAGAAAAACACTGATAATTATTTCAATTGGTAGTAACTCTGAAAATAACTTGAATTTTCCCAAAGTGGTAGTTAAGGTTCTTTGGAGAAGTCTAAGCTATATAAGCAAAATATTATTATTATAGAAGCTTTTTTTCATAAAAGGAGAATGCTTTTTAAAAAGGTAATTCTAAGTTCATTTTTTCCCAAAACATTGCATTTAAATATTTTTTTATTGTAATAATATTTTTAAAAAATTTATACGTGTATTCTAATCTAAGTGACATTAAATATTTAAAAAAATATTCGTCTGTACGCTTTTGTAAAATCACGGTTCCGAACGCAGTCGGATGCCTTAACGGGCATCAGCCCTCTATTCAGAGGGTCTTCAAGACTAGGATTCGAAATCCAGATAAGCTGTCTACGAACTCGTGTCCCTGACAACTAGGCAAACCGCGACCACTTAACATATTTTCTCATACGCAAAAATAGAATAAAACTTATATTTCAATCCTCTTGGGATATTCCTTCTTGACCATTACGAAAGAAAATGCATCAATTCCAACAACTAAATACTTTTCTCAGACTTAAAAAAATAAATTATAGAAAAATGTATGCTTGTATTTTAATTTTATTTTCCTTCCCACTGCCTTACAATCTTCCCCAGCGGTACTTAGAAAATAAGCAATAAAGAGCTTGTGGAAGTAAGCCCTTCCTTTTTTCCCAGATCCACACCATTAAACCCTCCCCCTTTCTTCAGCATTACAACTCCTTTTCCACCACTATAAATTCCACCTTTTGTAAGATAACAACCCTAAGATTCCGTATCTGGAACAAAGTAAGAAATTTGGCGCATAGTTCGCCCCCTTTAAACAAAAATACGACCTACTTTGAAATCGCCGAGGGTACAAAAAAAAAATCGCAAGTAAAGTTGCTGGGACCAGCTAAAGCGCCTTAGTTCTTCCCCTAAGTAAGAAGAAAGGAAGAAGGGGCAATAAAATGTCGAATCTAAATCTTCTTTTCTAGAAGAAGAAGAGTTTTGTGCTGTGAACTTCGAGGTGATTATCTTCAAGAACGGTATTTTCACACTTGGTGGGTGTTTCAGAAAATCGAAGCGGAGTAACTGAACAGTTGCTTGTTCCACGGTTTTTGAGTTTCAGTGACTCGATTTAATGCAGGGTGGTAGGTGGGATTGATGCCTGGGGAGGGTGGATGTAGGGTTCTGATATCGGTGATGTTCGGAACTGTCGGATGCGCAATTCGAGTTGAGGAAGTTGGTGGATAGAAAGAGGCGATATGTCAGGAAAGAGTCTACATCAGCGAAGAGTTTCGGGAGAATCTAATTTGCAAATGTCGCTTTGTTCGCTTGGGGGTTAAACTCAACTTCTGAGACTAGTGTTGGAGGATTTTTTTGTATGCGTTGGAAGAATAAGGGAAAAGGCTTAAAAGATTTCCAGTCTGATATTTTATTCTATACACTACTTCAAATAGGGGAGTTCGCAAATCTGTGTGTGTGTGATTGGTGTTTAACGTTACACTTATTAGAATCATATTGGATGCAGTGTTGTTTAAGGGGTGTTGGAAAGCTAAAATCTTATTTTTTTCACAATTTGAGATTTTAACATTTTTAAATTGTATAGATTTTAACCTTTCTAGAAATATCTTACTTTAACCTCTACGGTAATTAGAAGTACTTAAAACGTATTTTTAAATAATTGTTGAAACTGGGCAACGCCCATTTAAATGGCAAAAAATGTAAACAAAGCACTTCGTTTTTGCTTACAAGTGGAATGTCTGATATAAACCAAAACATGTATATTTTATTGTAAAGTGAGCCTTTTATTTTTTTATTTCCTAGCCGATTAGAAGGCTCACTGTATACATTAAAATCAATTTATCTCAAAGTGTAAATTTCGATGTTTGATGAACCTTTTCTAAAAAACTGATGCTCACAGGTATGTAATTATTTATGATATATTTATAATGATGACTATATATAAACTAAAATGAGCTTTTGGGGAAAAACTCAAAAATTTATTTTTTACAAATTTTTTATGTGAAAAATGGAATATTTCATAAAATATTTCATAAATTATTAAAAAAATTCAAAACTAGCTAAGAGCTCATTTCAGTATAATAAAAAAGGTATATATTTTAATTGTATGAAAAATTTCAGGTATGTACATATAACAGATTTTGAGAAAAGGTACATCGAAAACCGCCAATTTAACATTGTCAGTATTGAAAAAGAGAGAGAGGTTTCCAACTCTTCTTAACATGATTTTAATTCGGGAGCAGGCACGCATTCGATACTAACGTTAACCCTTTATCTACCGATGGTACTTATAAGTACCACTCACTTTAAAATTACATAGAACAAACATTTTTAGGAATACTCTGACGATACTTAGCAGGAATATTCTTTTAAATCCCCTCTTTCATGATATATGGCAGTACGGATTCTATGATGAGTATTTTAGCGGGGAAGGTGAATAGTTTTATTGCTGAAATTGAGTTTTGAGGGGATTGCAAAGGTAGTCATTTTTATTCCGAAAAAATAGTTAATATCAAAAGGTAGGTGTCTTATTTTCTTTTTTTTTGTATTTTAATGAAGACCTTAGAAAACTATTTGACTATTTATTTAAGGTGAACAGGGTGTATGATTAATTTTACAGCTGAATATCTTTAATTAATTAATTAGCTCTAACGGATTAAATTTCCCAAAGTTGAGTATTTTATTTGTGTATATCCCTTAATTTTTAATGTAATGATTCAAAAAAATATTATATGAAAAAAACTGCAGTAAATCATAATGCGGCAGATAAAAGTTTAATGGTCTTGCCGAGTGTCTGAGTACTCCAATCCGGTTTTTATAATTATTTTTATTGTACATGATAAAAATCGTAATTCCGGTAAATAATTTTATTAGGAGAAAGAATACTTACCTATCTTTTAAGGACTCGACTTTTCTTTGATAATTTGAGAAAAAAATATCATTCTAACTGAACCTAGAAGTTTCCCATGTGCGTAACTTTAATAATGGACATAAATCACAGACACTTTTCACTAACGTTACAATAGTGTTATTTTCAGGCAAAACTGTCACATTTTGTTCAAATTATTGTAGTTGTATAATCCTTTGATGATCAGCAAATAGTATGTCGAACTTTTTTTTGCTTATGCCTTTTTGACAGGTCGACGTATGTGTGTTTTGTACTATACTTACGGCTTTACATTTTTCTTGATGGAGTTCTTTAGGTAGCATTTGAAAATTTTCCTTCCAGCTCAAACGTTTCATGTTCGTCGCTTTTCTGAAATTTACTTTCGCTAGCATGATAAATATGCATTATTTCAGCAGGTTCTTCCGTTGCTTGAACAGTTTCAACTTCCTTCAATGGAGATCATATATATATATATATATATATATATATATATATATATATATATATATGCCATTGCTTTCTTTCTATTCGGTTCATTTACATTTATAAGCCATGACAAGCTGTACAACACATAAATCAAAACCACTGTTGATCACAGGGGAAATGTTTTTTTTTTTTGCTTGGTTTCAATAAACTTTGAATTCGAAAATTTTATATAAGTACACCACTATCAGTTTGAAAAAATATTTTTAATTACGAAATCATTTCCATTTTCTTAACTACTAAATTCTTTAGTTAATTCTATTTATCATTTAACCCTTTATGTACCGACTGTACTTATAAGTACCACTATCTTTAAAATTACATAGAGTAACCATTTTTACGATACATGGCAGCACAGGTTCTATGATGAGTATTTTAGCGGGGAAGGCGAATAGTTTTATAGAAGAAATTGCGTTTTCAGCTGACGGCGTTTTCAGTGGATTGCGAAGATTATCATTTTGTCCCTAAAAAATAGTTACTGTCAAAATTTAAGTGTTTTATTTTTTTCGTATGTTAATTAAGACCTTAGAAAACGATTTGACCATTTATTTTGAGTGAACAGTGTATATAATTAATTTTGCAGTTGAATATCGTTAATTAATTAATTAGCTCTAACTAATTAAATTTCCAAAAGTTGAGTATTTAGTTAATGTATATCCCTTAATTTTCAATGCGTTGATTCAAAAAAAAATTATTCCTTGAAAAAAACTGCAGTAAATCATAATGCGGTACACAAAGGGTTAACGTTACGCGGTAAGTGGGATCAATACAAATTTTAGATTATGTAAAAACCATTTTGATACGGGGGTATATTAAGTAATCAAAAACGTACATCAGATAAGAATGTATAAGGTTATATCATATTAAGACAGTGCTTCTCAAATTTTCAATATTTGCTACCCAATATTCCATCATAATTCTTATCACCCCTCCTTCCGTACAATTACATTGTATTGAATACGGTTTTAACCTCTTAAGTGCCTCCGTCATATATAAACGTTCTGCTAAGTTAAAGCGTGTACTGTCCCTGACGTATATATACGTCTTTCCGAAGTACGATCTTTTCTGCGTACTGCTATCCATAAAATTATTCAGAGGGCTTTGGAATGCAATAAAAGGACCTTGGCAGTGTTTGCGAAGGATTTACTTGTTTTAGAGGATTTTTGCGTATTTATCCCTCCCCCCCGAAATACATCACATAGGCGTGCCTATGTTGAAAATGGTGACACTGGGGAGCGAATCGCTTAACTTTTATTCGGCAGTTAATGGATTAATTTTAAACCGTACAAATTATCCACACACACACAGATAAGGGTTAATTTTTGTTTATTATTTTATATATTACAAGCCCATGGGGTCACCGATAATTATTAAACTTGTTCTTAACTTAATATTGTTAAATTAACTATAAAATACATTGTGCAGTACTGATACATTTATAAATGTATTATATCAGTGCAAAGGCGTATTTATTTTCTATTTTGTCAGAATGTATTTTGATTGATGACTTTCAGTAAACTATTAATTTTTTAAAATAATCCTTCGTTTTCGACTTTTCCATATGTTCACGCCCCCTTGTTGATTAATCACGCCCTCCCCCTAGAGGAACGTGTCCCACAGTTTGAGAAATGCTGTATTAAGATATGAACATTCTTTTTTTTACCTGATGGGCGAATGAGTGCTTAATTAGCTCTATAAAGCAACACGAGGGCTATATGCTACGGACCTCCTAATTTTGAGCCTTGGTCAAGAGAGGTCAAGTCTGAGCTGGCAATCTCTCTCCAAACTACCACACCGCGTTAACGGGGATCACCGCGTCGGCGGGTCTTTAGTGGCACAGGACTGGAATTCATGACACGCTGGCTACATACTTATTACCTTGACCACTAGGATACCGAGGCCCCTGGATCTGATGGGGAAAAACTAAGAAAATAATTTTTTAAGAAAAAACTTCATTTTCGTAAAATCTTAGTCTAATTGATGAAAAGTAATTTGTGAAATTAGTATAATTTTTGTTTTCAAAAAATGTTTTATTTCGAAAAAGTTCACGATAAGGGTTATTTCAGTTTGAAAACAGATTCTGAATAGTGTTTCTCGTGATTGTGTTTTGTTTTTATCATGATGTTGGATATTAATATTTTCATACATTTACTAATTTATTACCTTAAATTTAAATCCCTCTTTTTAATAAATTAAATTTGATTCTCTCCTATGAATTTCTAAAAGTAGTCTTAAGATGTAAGCAGGAATAAATTGTAATAATATTATTATCCATTCTGAGTGTGATGAAATCTCTACGTTTGTTAAAATAAACTCTTTTGGTGAATGTATTTCTTAAGTAAAATTTTTCAGTTAGTGCTCTCTTATAAATGTTTCATTTAATTGGACAGTACTAAAAGAATTAAATTTTTTCCCTCAGTAGTATCTATGATTAATATTTTATATAAAAGGACAGTATATAAGAAAATTGCTTTCATGTAATCAAGAATTATTTAATTTCTTCGGATATTACAACTTCAATAACACATTTTTTTATTTAAAGATAGACAGTATTAAAATATGTATTCTCATAATTCTTATTTGACTTAAGATTATATTTTAACGCAGATCGGGGGTCAAGGATTTTATGCAATCAGTCATAAAGAGTAAGACAGTTCTTCAGGAGAAAAGCAATTCAGGAGAAATTCTTCAAAAACAGTTCTTTAGAGGAAATTTATTGTCGAAAAACAATCCTTGAAATACAATACACAGCAGCTATATTCGCAGAATAAATCTCAGGACTTCACATCCTCTACGGCATTCAGACACAATTATCAGTGTCTAAAATACAAGTATGTAAAAGATTATTCCCAAGCACTCGCTACACAGCAGTCGAAGTAACAACTAATTACTGGTCGACTTTTTACAGTCAAATCAATATTACTCTGCAACGGTCAAAACAAGACTAATTCAGTTTCGGCGAGTTTCTCCCTATTTATAGGTCTCTCGGATTTTTCTCGAAATATCCGCTTGCGTCATAGATCATGGTATCTGTAAATTTCTTCCGTAATTTCTAGAAAAATCCATATGGTCACGAACTAGCCAAAAATGGTCACCAAAGTCGCCAAAATGGTCATCAATTTAGCCAACATAGTCACCAAAAATGATGCCAACTTGGCTCTATCACCAAGCCTTTGAATCACCATTATAATAAAGAAATGACATTGCTTGTGAATATTACAATCTGAACATAAAATAAATACAACATAGAGTAATATAAACGTTGTACATATCTAGATATAAATTATTTGCATCATTTTAAGTGTTCTTTACACAAAATTCGTAACAATATTTATTTCCTCGTTTTGTTCAAACCTTTTATGACCTTTAATGATGTTCTTTTATATTAATTTGAATGAAATAATTACCAGCTGCTGAATAAATGAATTGCATTTGTACAACTTTTGCATTTCATATGAATTGAAGAGTTATTTCGTGTGAATCACTTTACCTTTTATTTAAAATATAATCAATAGTTATAAGGGCTTAGTTAAGGATTTAATTGCTAGTAATAAAGATTGAATAATACAGTGTAGTTTAAATAAAAAAACACGCGTAGTGTCCCATATTTTAAATATAGTAGAGTTGTGAAAACTCGGCAGTTCGGATAACGCGACCACATCCTTGTAGGTTGAAAGTAGGGAGGGCGATTCTTTCCGAAAAAGATTGATGTTTAAATCGATTCGAATCGTAACCGGATGAATCGATTCACAAGAAAGTCGAGGTCTAAAAGATCGATTTCTAAAAAATCGATTTTTTTTCAAGTCTGCATTTACAATGTAAATATAAATCAATTTTAAGAAAAACAAGAAAGATACCATAAGAAACGATCTCTTATCAGTAAAATCAGGGAATTTTTTAGTTCAAGGAATTCGACAATCACAATTATTTTTAGTTCCATGTCAAAGTATCTGGTGTAAAAGAAGACAGTTATTTTCTAAATGTATTTGTTACTTAAAAAGTTTAGAATATATATAAAATACAGCTTGTAGTTCCCAATGCTTAAAATCTAAGCTTTTTGAAAACTATAGTCTGTCAAGTCTATTGGGATTCAATAGGTTCCGCTCATCACTTGCGATGATGCCGGCAATCAAAAAATCGACTTACAGAGATATACTTACCCTCAATTACTTATTAGTCCATAACAAGCACTACAAAAAAATAAATATTTATTTCGCTAATCACACTACATTACGACAGTCAGTCAATCAAGGTATATATAGACAACAAATACAAATACAAATGACGCAATATCAACAAATACAAAAAGTCAAAGATCACAAACGTAACTTTTTTTAATTATTCAAGAGAGGCAAAGAAACTAAGCACGCAGGCATCTCGCGAGTTTTTGAGTAATTAACCCTTTAACCGCCAACGCCGTAAAGATAGTACATTGAACCAGTGGCGCACACAAGATGGGGGGATCCTGGAGGTCCGGACCCCCAAGCCCTTGATTTCTTTCCGATTGATTATAATTCTACGTATATAATACGTAAAATTTAATTAAGTATTTGTTGTTAATGATTAATTTTATTAATTAATGCTAATTATTTATTCAATAATTAGTTTTTAATGTATTTTGTTCCCTAAAATCGACAAAATCAAAAGGAGCATGATACAAGAATCGACCCCGACACCCCCTCCCCCCCTCTTTGAAAAATTTTTGCGCGCGCTACTGCATTCAACTAATTGTAAATAATATAATTTATCAGTTCAGTTCTGGTTTTGTGGGATATAAAGCAACAAAGGCTTTTTTCCCAATATATTTTATGGTTTTTACTAAAACAGAAAAAAATCTAATGTCGATTTTCTAGGATGAAATATCGATTCACTGAATCGATTCAGTGCTACATATCGATTTAAAAAAATCGATATTTTTGTCCCGAGAAATCAATTCTTCGATTAATCGATCTCAGCACCCTCCCTAGTCGAAGAACCCAAGTAAGCAGTTTTTACAAAGTCAGCTGCTTAATTTTCTTGATAGACAACTTCATGCTTTCGTAAAGTATTTTTTGAGGTGCGTGGGTCTGGTAAATTACTGTATACTGCGCCTTCATTAATTTTCATTTTCATGCGGTAAATGTTCTATACTTTAATAAAGTACGCAATTTTCCTTTGTTTAAAGGTATTTTCTGTTGTATTCTCAAGCCAACAATGCATACAAGTGCAGTACAATAATTTCTGAGCAAGTACTCGTACTTATTCTTTTTTAAATATTTTTGTCGATAACCAGGTATTGCCATTAACCCGGCCACCCTTTGGACCACGTTAGGTCATGTTTGCGCAAACTCTACTGCACTACATAACACAAAAGGCACATGCATGCTCTAATATAGACTAGTAAGATACAATTAACTCAAAAAAGGTAATAGAGTATTGATTATTATTTTAAATTCTGGTTTTTTTAGGTAGACTTCCATATTTTTATAAAGAAAAAAAAATGTTTATCTGAACTGTGATGTGTGCCTAAAGTAAAAGAGTTCCAGATGTGAATTTCTGGAAAATCAACAATTAAATAGATATTTCATCATTTGTAAAATCTTTGCAAGTTTCTTTGTTTCTACAGGATCAACTCATTAAAGTGAATCAGATCAAAAAATTCAAACGTAGGTCACCGTTGATAAATTAACACATGAAATCACTTTTTGAAAAATTCTTTGAATTCACAGAGTTAAACTTGGAGAAATCAGCGCACTACATATATTTCCTTTAAATTCATTCTTAAAATTATTACCCCGAATAAATTATTTATTTGCACGAGTTTGTTGCTCACCTTCTATCTGACACCACTTCCAAACTACCCAAACACGATAAAGCGATCAGTCTGTTATATTTCACACTCTCATACAATAACAGCAGCCAACATCAGAAGAGATAAAAAAAAAAGTAAAAATATATTCTCGAACACTATACGTCAAAAAATCTGGCATCATTTAACCTCCCCTTAATCCTGCCATCTCTAATCAGGATGATTTTTGAGCACCAGTCAACGTTTGACAGAAGCCTCGCAATCGGGCGGAGCAGACAGAGAACATGAACCTTCTTCCACATTATCTGAGAAGGAAGACGGCCCTTACGACTATAAATAAACAGATAGATGTGGACCATATATCACTCGAGCGTACAGAACATGTGGCACGTTATTTCACCGCTTGGTGGAATACATTTGTTTTTGCTGGATAAACAAGTGCTGTGCTGTTAAGAGGTCGCCAGAAGTTGAGTCTCTGACAAGCGATAAAGTGCCACTAGGGAAGGGTCATGGCTGGTCACAAGTAAGAGTGGGTTAAGAAAACAGAGGATAGATTTTGATGTTTGCTTTAAAAATTGGCTGGGAGGTTATAGAAGAGCTGCTAGTGTAATATTTTATTCGTTTGTTAATTGATACGCACTGGTGACCAGAGTTTGGAAAGTAATGATATAAAAACCGTGAAAATGATCAATAAAATGTGTTAAGAAAGCGAAGATATAACATAAACTTATCTAAATGTTGTCTCTCTAAGAATCACATCACTTAAAAAAACACTACCGTAAAGGGAAAAATGTTTAATTTTTGAGTAAATTTGTTCAGCTTCTACTTGTATATCCAGTAATGCAGCGTTTCCCAAGCTGTGGGGCGTAATAGCCTTACAAGCGGTAGGGGGGGGGGCGAGAATATCGAAAATAAAAGATTTAAAAAATTATAAACTTAGAAAAGACAAAAAAAAGAAAAAACAAAACACATTCTGGCATAATAAAAGTAAAATGCATATTGCCACGGACATAATATACCGAAAAATCCGGCGTATAACGGACACTTTTAACACAAAAAATAATATTGAAATTCAAAGGAGCGCGTTATACGCCGGATATGAAAGTGAGAGCTCTTAAAATAAGAAAAATGATGAGCACAAAAAAAGTCTGACTTTTACATGCATCGAAAGAAGTTTATTTGAAAGAAATGACATTCCTTACGAACTTAGAGCGTTGTGATTTTATAAATATGCTATTTTTCCTAAAGCTTTCTGGATAATACATTGCATAAATAGCTTCAAAATATAGCAGTATTGGATACGTAATTTTCAAGATTCTTTGTGAAAAGTAGGTGCGCGTTATACAGCGAATAAACCTAAAAATAAAAAAAGAATGCAGCTTGAAAGTATAGGTGCTCGCTATACGCCAGATTTCACGGTACTTTGAAATGCCTCAGTACTGCACAATGTATTTGATAATTAATTCATCACTACTAAGTTAAGAACAAAATTAATTAATACTAAAGACTCCCATGGGCTTTTTGTAATATACAAAACTATATAAAAAGTTTATATATATATATCTTCATAACTTGAACGATTTACAATTAAAATCGTCTTGTAGCCTTACGTTGATTTTAAATCGAAATTGTAGAACGATTCAATCTGGGTACCTTACGTTTCGAAAACGAGTATCTTAGCCATCACGATCGTCATCGAGTGATGGCTATTACTGGTTTGTTTAAATGCCACTACACTACTCTCCCACCAGTGAGTTGGTGGATAAGCGAACGATTTTTTGTTTGTTTCGCGGAGAGCGTGTTTTATGTGTATTTATTTTTTATATATATTTTTATTTTTTTCTTATTTTTATATTTATATTTTATTTATCTTGCGGTAGATGGCGTCATGCCACTTCAGAAAGTTCCACTTTCTTAATTCAGTCAAGGTTACCAATGAAGGGAGATTCGATCTGGATACCTTCCGTTCCGTAAACGAGTATCTTAGCCATCACGCTAAAGCGATCGTTAACACGTGGTGGCCATTACTGGTTTATTTAGATACCGCTACAAAGTGAATACATTGTTATTGATTGGAGGGGAGCGTGGTGAAATTTATGATTAGAAATTGGGTCGCAAGTATTGAAAGTTTGAGAAGCACTACAGTAAGGGCTAAAATGTACAGTATCATATAACAGGAATCAATTCATATGCAGAATAAATTTTAACCAGATATCTCACCTATTTCTAGCAACAATTACAAGACATTACTCTGCATATATAATTCGCCTCGATCAATTTAGCTTTAAGCAATCAATCCCTAAAACAGTGAGGTATCTTATACACTACACATTTTTGTTCATGACCTGATCAGATGGATAAAAGTCGCTTTGCAGTTTTGTAGCGTTTTATTAGAATGATCTATGTAAGTGATGTATATGTATGTGTGCTTCCTCTTTTTAAAAATATTATTTAAAAGTTTTTTTTAAAAAAAAACAGAAACAAACTCTAAAAAATGAAAATACTGTTTATTCATGATGATATAAAACATACACGCTTTTAAACAAGTGTCAACCAAATAAATAAGAATTCAATATTACTTGTAATAAGATTGTTATTATATTTCATATAAATCTATTCAGTGGATTATTGTGGTATCTGACATAAAATAGGGTTTTAAAATTGCGAGTTAATACAATCTTTGTCCTTTATTAAAGAATATGATTCTAAACATTGAATGTTTTTTTTAGGTAAAGACCGTGCCATTATCTAAATATTAATTTCATGTTATAATCTCAATGGATTATAAATAGTATTTCACTGCACTCAGGGGCATAACGGAGAACAATTGGGCTCCCTTGCAAAGTCAAGTTTTGGGTTCCCCAGTTAGATTTTAAAAAGTGTAGGTACTTGACGGCAGTCATGCTTTGGGCACCCCTGCCCTGCAGGGGTTGTGAGGGTGTACGTTACGTCACTGACTACTACTAATTTCTGTTTTACTTAATACATTTTTTCTTGAATAAAATGTGTTCTGTATTATGTTGCATTTTCTATATTATCATACTAAATATATCTTTAACCCTTTTTGGTAAATAAAAAATAGCATATTTGATGTATGTTCCTAAATTTTAAAGAACATATGATAAATAAATCTGTAAGTTATATCAACATGAAATTGCATAAATGTTGAAACATTTTCACATGGATTTGTGAAAGATTTTACTGTATATATGTAGGATTATTGCTCAGTTCTAAAGGGTGTTTTTTTAGAGGTATAGAACTTTAAATTGCAATAAAACAACGATGTATTATTCGATTGACATGAATTTTTTTTTATTAGAAAGATAATCGTGTGGCATTACATTTTAAATATGATTTCTGGCATAGGACTGCCACGGCTGGCTCGGATGTAGTCCAATCTGGACGTCCAATTTTCGATGACTTTTTCCAACATTTGTGGCCGTATATCGGCAATAATACGGCTAATGTTGTCTTCCAAATGGTCAAGCGTTTGTGGCTTATCCGCATAGACCAATGACTTTACATAGCCCCACAGAAAATAGTCTAGCGGTGTTAAATCACATGATCTTGGAGGCCGATTCACAGGTCCAAAACGTGAAATTAGGCGGTCACCAAACGTGTATTTCAATAAATCGATTGTGGCACGAGCTGTGTGACATGTTGCGCCTTCTTGTTGGAACCACAGCTCCTGGACATCAGGATTGTTCAATTCAGGAATTAAAAAGTTAGTAATTATTGCTCTATACCGATCACCATTGACTGTGACGTTGTGGCCTTCATCGTTTTTGAAGTACGGACCAATGATTCCACCAGCCCATAAAGCGCACCAAACAGTCAGTTTTTCAGGATGTAACGGTGTTTCGACATACACTTGTGGATTAGCTTCACTCCAAATGTGGCAGTTTTGTTTGTTGACGTAGCCATTCAACCAGAAGTGCGCTTCATCGCTAAACAAATTTCGCTTATGAAAATCGGGAACAACGGCAATCTCGTTTTGGGCCCATTCGACGAATCTACGCCTTGCTTGATGATCGTTTTGATGAATTGCCAAACCAAACTGAGAATAAATCACTTGACAGCTGTTAAATCGGTCGCCATCTTGGAAAGTTATGCCAACTTAAACTTCTATACTTGAAAAAAACACTCTTTAGAAGTATTCAGTGATTACACTCGTTTTTTGCTAAACTAACGTTTAATGTTGTGCAATAGATACAGCTCTACTCACTACGACAGACGCTTACACATATAATAAGATATTTACATTTCGATTAAACACCTCTGGCTCTTAACGACAGTTCTAGTACAATTGATGACACTTAATCTTCAGGATAGTCTTTGGTATTTGGGTGTTGAGAGTGACCTATGCGTCTCTCTTGTGAACAACGGGTGGTGGGTCCCTACTCAGCCAATGTTCTCGTAGCTCGCTTTTTCTCGGCCCCAGATCTTCGACCTCCGCGTCAAGAGTCCGCTCCCTGATTCCCCTTCTCCCTTGTTAATTCGCTGGTGGCTGCGTTTCCAGCGCCCTCTAAAGAATTTTCAAGTGGAAATTTCCCACATATATTCATGGATCACTTAAATACATTTATTATTTCATTTCGCTCAAAATAGGTCAAATTTCTCTAAAATTGTTAGACACCTCAAATTTAGTAATGCAATGATTCCAACTTAAAGAAAAGAAAATTAAAAGGTTATTTGTATTTATAAAATAAAATATTACTGATTTACTAATTTAATTCATCTTATATCTGTAAAATAGCATTTACAGAAAGTACAAGAACAATTATACTAATCAAAAACAAGATTAAAATAAAAGTTTGTGTATTCTATTTAAAGTTACAAAATTTTACATTAAAATAAACTATAAAAAAGCAACAAAAATGTTTAATGGATCTTAAAAATAACACATTACAGTAATATTAATCAAAATAAATAATAAAAAAAAGCTAAAATTTAAAGAATTTCCAGAATTTTACGATGGCGTTCGATAGTTTATATCATAAGCAACCAGACATTTTAATGACATTACATTATCTTGATGGTTGGTTTAATGTTTATAAGCAGCTTCAATATTTTAATTCCAAAACAAATACTGTCAAGTAAGAGAAGCGTAAAATTTATATTTTAGTGATATGTGAAGGAAATGTAATTTTTTCTTCATTTTTGCCGGAAGTATCATTAGAAGAGATATCCATTTAAACCAGAATAAATGGCTGCAACCGTAACGGAATTTTGATGGTATCTTATAAATGGTGTTTTAACTATAACTCAGATGGGTTAAATTCTTGCAAGTATTTTTATACATCATTAATTTTGTAAAAAAATGTGTTCAAAAAGTCAGTCTTAAAACATTTATCTTTGTATAACGTTTTTAAAGAATTATAATAATGGTATTACTTGGTGCATTTTCTGATTAAGGTAGCAAAAATATAATTAAATATTCGGAATGTTGAATGTAAAAGAATGGAATTACCCCTTCACCCGAATGTGAAAATTTATTACTTGTAATTATCTTTCGGTGTATCAATCTGGAGTATAGCCATTTTTATTTAGCAATATCAAACTATAGAAAACAGATTTAAAGTCTTATTGGAAAGATGTTTGTTATTAAATTGTACAGACATTTTAACTCTTACAGAAAAGTATAAACAAGTTTTACATTCTTTTTTTATATAAATACTTTTGTTGGAATTCTCTTACTACGATGTAACACACAGTATTAAACTTTAGGAAAAGATGTAAGTTTTTCCTATTAGAAGGTTGTCAGTGTTATTAAATCGAACAGCTATCTTAACTCTTACAAAAAATTCTAATTAAGTTTTAAGTAATTTTAGTTAGTATCTTACTGGAATACACACTTCTCAGCATCAAACCGTTCAAACGTGCTTAATTTTCTTATAATACTACATTTCATTAAATCGTACAGACATCTATCTAAATGGGCTATATTCATGACGGTCACATGATAAATGCAATCACGCGATAAGTGCAATCCAGTTAATTTAAATACCTCCAGATGTTATCAGTGTTAACAAATATGTACATTAACAAGAAAGTTTCCGCCAAAAGTATAAGTTGGCTACAGCGAAGCGAGAGAACAAAAGGATTGGCAACACATGGTTGAATTTATCATGTGACTATGACGTCAGATGAGTTTATAAGCTGATAGTCTGGAAACACCTGACTGCAGTTCCCAAGGGATTAAAATGTCACTAGAAATTAGTCCATTCTTACAAAAGAAATTATAAATATTTTATTTTATAAATATTCGTTATTTTATGCCAAAGAGATTGTAACAAATTCATTCGTTGTGAGAGACATATTTACTCAATAAAGGTGAGATCAGCTCTATTTTGCAAAACTTTTAACCAGTATCAAAATTAATTTGTGGCAATATTCAACATAACCTGACTCTATAACTATACTGCTACTAATAATGAGTTATAATATCTATACTTATCTTGCGAATTACAATAGAATCTATAATATGCATATCTTCTGATAAAATTACTCTGACTTAAGTTATGTTTCTATAACGCCTTCTAATTCCTATATCTCCTGTCCCACTTTTTTCTCATTCACTATACTTTTACTTAGAGATGGGTGTTAAATTAACGGCATGTAGCGGTGATATCTATATGAACCAGTAATAGCCTCCATGCTATGACGATCGTTTTGGCATGATGGCTAAGATACTCGTTTTCAGATTGGAAGGTACCCAGTTCTAATCATCTTTCATTGGTGACCCTGGCTGTGCAAAGGAACCGCAGCAGTCGTGGCGGCATCTATGAACCACAAATGCAACCAAATCGTAAGACACATGTCGCAACCAACAAAGCCGTCTCCCACGATGACGCAACCCCCAAGCCGTCACGCACGGATGACGCAATCCACAAAATAGTCGTCGCATTCAAAATGACGCAACTGTTCACACGCTCGCCACGAATATGGTATCGTTCGTTTGCCTAATCGCCGAAACTGGCAGGGGAGTTGTGTGGAGGTGATATCTATATAAACCAGTAATAGCCTCCATGCTATGACGATCTTTTTGGCGTGGTGGCTAAGATACTCGTTTTCGGATTGGAAAGTACACAGTTCTAATCTTTTTTTAGGCATATCGAAGCTACATGATCAGTTAAAAATAAGGTATATATTTTCTGAGTACTTGATTGGCGAACTAGGCATTTATGCCTTGTGTTATTGTACAATATTCCCTATATAATCGTGTGAAAAATTATTTATTAAATTTTATACAGTTTGATTCGTATTTTTGATTCCATCAGCAAAGCATCATTTGTTGATTGCAGAGTTCATTAAAAGAATAACTTTCTATAAGTTAATAATAAGTGAAATTTTAGAATACTTATTTCTCCTATAGTACAAAGGCATGTCATGTTATTCAAATAAATTACTTCCGTGGGTATATTTCCCAATAGGTTTACTTCAATCCGCTTGCAATACATTTTCGCTATTTTAAATTTAATGTGTATACTCGACATCGCACTGTTAACACGGCGAAACTCTTTTATAACTTTATATCTTATTTATTAACAATTTATTTTTATTTTTTCCTTAACTTTTTCTCTGTTCAAGTCTCTCGCTTTAACAATTTAGAATTTGTTGATACATGAACAAAAATTATAATAACACGAACGCAATCAAGGAAATTTGAAATCTTGTACATCAGAGAAGTAATTATGATATATGTGTACGGATATATATTTATCATAATTTGAAAAGATAATTTGCAGAGCCTTTCGTCAAAAAAAAAAACACTTCCAAAATTTTCAGTTCAACAAAAATATAGTACAGTAAAAATTGAAGCAATGTATCTTTGCCTACTTTAGTATGACAGTTTTTAAAACACCATGAAATTTTACCAAAAAGGATTTAAGATGGCTTAAGTGTTAATTTGTGGGGCACGCAAAGGGGGGAGTCTCATCCTCCGACCCCCCTCCCATAGCCTTTGATTTTTTTCGTTTGATTATAATTTTACGTATATAATACGTGAAATTAAATTAAGTATTTGTTAATAATAATTAATTTTATTAATTAATGCTAATCATTTATTCCATAATCAATTTTTTACTATTTTTTGTTTCCGAAAATCGACATAGTCAAAATGATATGTTGGGGGGTGAATTGGAGCATGATACGAGCAGTGGCGCATACAAGGACCCCCAAAAAAAAAAAAAAAAAAGCTCTTGATTTTTTTCCGATTGATTGTAATTCTAAGTATATAGAACTTAAAATTTAATTAAGTATTTGTTATTAATGATTAATTTTATTAAATGTTAATTATTTATTCAATAATTAGTGTTTTACTGTTTTTTGTTTCCGAAAATCGACAAAATGAAAAGGAGCATGATACAAGAAGGATGGACATTCGACCCTGAATCCCCCCCCGTCTTGAAAAATTTCTGTGTTCGCTACTGGATACGAGAATGGTGAACTTTCAACCTTGGATCCCCCTCCCCCTTTGAAAAATTACTGTGTGGGGCACAGAGATGTTCTAATGTTCCATATCTTCTTCACAAATTACATAAAACCAAATAAATTTTGTACCCAAAATAATTTTACATTTTTTCCTAAAAGATTTCAGCACAATTTTCGTATTTACTCTTAAGACATCATAACTAAAACCATTGAAAACGGTTACGCGAAAACGAGAGTTCTGCAAACGTATTTTCGTAGAAAGGCGAACGACTTGCTACGAAACCAATATAACATTTCTACTAAATTCTCGCGCAACAGTTGCAGAGAGTCCCGCAATCAGAACCAAACATCCAAAAAACACGGATTCCTTGCTTCTTTCTTAAAACGACCTGTTCTTTTTTTCTAACATGATAGTTTCCAAACTTTTCCCAAGTCCGAAATACATCAGTCCTTCTAATACACACTCAGACTGATCCATCTGGCAAACCTCTGCAGCGCTCTTACAACCACTAAAAATAACGCCTATCGTTGTTAGAGCTGTTCAAATTTACGACTCCAACTTGATGGATGTGTTAGTGATATACAAGAGAAGAGAAAAAAAACCCATCCTTTTTGTTTTTTACTTTCACGTGTTCTCGAGTTGCCGTTAAGTTGATGAGGGCAAGACTGCGTAGGGGTGTAGAAGGGCGTACATTCAAATATTTATGGAGGGTGTATTTTCTCTTTTAGCGCCTTCATAAGGAGGATAATTTATATATTGTTGACCGAAACTTTGTGTTTATACCGAAATACATAGAGTAAAGAAGCTAAGTTGAATAACCTCGGGGGCTCTATCTCGTTGCCTTGAATATATATATTTTTTTGAAGGGAGGTATGTGTTTGGCGGATGGTTTAGCAAGTTATGGTGTTAGAATTGTATCAAGAGAGTAAGAAACATAGTCATGAAATTTATTATATAGTTTAATGTTTCCTTTTGGAAGTCAAAAACAGCAATACAAGGAGAATTGATTTAAAATCGAAACAATTGCAGTGAAATACGTTTAACGCGAAAACCAAATATCAGTTAACGTGAAGTAATACAACGATCCGAAATAATTATTATGTATATTCACACACTTGTTTCTCTTAACACGAAACGAAAATCGCTTAACACGAAAACAATTCCCTTCTGGAACTGAGCAAAACACAAAAGCACCAGCCGGATTGGACTGTCCCAGTAGCGCACACAAGGGGGGAGGGGGTCCTGGAGATCCGGACCCCCAAAGCACTTGATATTTTTTCTGATTGGTTATTATTCTAAGTATATAGTACGTAAAATTTAATTAAGTATTTGTTATTAGTGATTAATCTTATTAATTAATGCTAATTATTTATTCAATAATTAGTTTTTTACTGTGTTTTGGTCCCGAAAGTCTACAGAATCAAAAGGAGCATGATACAAGAATGGGGAACTTTCGACCCCGCCCCCCCCAACCTTGAAAAATTCCTGTGTGCGCTACTGAACTGTCCTATTGTGTTACCGGAAGAATTTATTACAAAAGATGACGATAATGTGTGTACAGTCCCAATTATGGCAGACAAAGACATTTCACAGTTTATTCAAGGCTCAAAAAGTATCATTGATGCACAGATTCCGACAGCGAAGATGAAATGAATAATGCAGCTCCTCTTCCACGTCATCTAAAGTAAGGAACGTCATGAAATGTGTTAAACGATGTTCACAGTAAACAGAGTAGTAAAACGCTTAAAAATTATTTAAAGATTCGTAAATAGCATATGTATACGGAGAGAGAGAGTTATATATTCATAATTCCTCCCGGTTTTCAAAGAGCTATGGTAAGAAAAAAAAACACTAAGACGAATATATAGAGCAAAAAAAGATATCAGAAGATATACAAGAATACAAAAGTAATTCACGTATTATTTAAATACTTTACAGGTATTGAATGTGTGAAACCTTGGTTACACGGCATGCATCAGTGCGTCGTTTAGTTCATGCCACACTCGACTCAACTTGGTATATACACGTTATTGATAGTACGCGTTATTCTTTAGTGCGGTTTTGCTACCCCATGCATTTAAGGGAGTAAGAAAACTTGGTCTTGTGTCAAAAACCAAGTTTTCGGAGAAAAATGGAAAGGATAACGCGTACTGTCAATAAAGAATATTGATAATGCCATGTTAAGTCGAGTGGGGCGGGAAGATGGACCGTGTATGCCGGTAAATGGCCTTGATGGTTACATGACGTTAATGTATGCCGTGTGACGAAGGTTTCACACAGGGACGTTTTAAGATTTTTTGAGACCCTGGGCTGAGGTAAATCTAAAGATTTTTTAGGCCCTGGGCCCCCTAGGCAAAAGTAGATCATACATGAGATCTTTAAAAGTAGATATACATCATATATTGCCAAATACCTGATCAAACGGTAATGTGAAACAAATAAATGTGCGAGACAAACAATTTCAAAAACCTAGGCTCAAATTTGTACGACCGATGACCGCATTTTGACTAAATGATTATTTTTAGAACTAGGCCTATGCCTAGATATGGGCAACGGTCATCACATAGAAGCCCAGTCTTGCCGCTTTAGGCAGTTGACATGCAGTTTGAAAGTTTTTGCTTTTCGGAGAATACTTACGGGAATAATATTTGACCATTAAAATTATCCTGTTCATAATCTTATTAAGACCGAGTCGAGAACAAAACGAAGCCCAGGGCCTGGGCACAGTTGGCCATTGTCTAAAGACGTTCATGGTTTCACACATAGAATACCCGTAAAGTATGTAAATAAAACTTGAATTGCTTTTGTACTCAGTCAAATGTTTTTTTAAATTTTTTTTTTTTTTGCTGTATTCGTCTTAGAATTTTTATTACAGGGCTTCGCAGCCCCGTAGGGAATTATGAATAACCTTGTATAATTATAAGTTAGTGAATATAATCATATTCAATTACAATTCAATTAATATGGTCTCCCAACCAAAATTCTTTGTCCCTTCCTAATACGTGTACAATACATACGTACAGAGTGTGACAAAAAAGGTATGCATACAATGCACAGGTCAATCTGAAGCTTAAAGGGAACCAGGACATGCTCGAAAGAGTAAAATGCCAAAATTAAGACCCTTTGTTTATGAGAGACATATCATTTAAAATTTCCAATAGAGCTTAGATTTTTTTATGTCTATAATAAAAGATAATTTAATTATTCTGTAGAACTACAAAAATAACTTTTTTTACTCCAAAAGTTTTTTTTTTACTACTTAATTTAAGTAATACATAATTTTTTTGAGAACTCGTATATATATTATGTTTAGGTACCATTTTTAAAAAAGTATCCTTTTTTATGCAAAATATTTTTTACACATATATAAAACAATACATAAAATACATTGAAACCCTTTTTTAGTAAAATTTTAGTATAGTTTCTTTAAAAAAATTATGAAACTTTGAAATTTGAAATTTTTTTTTTTTTTATTTTTCTGCTTTTTTATGCATAAAACAATTTTTAAAAATTAGGCACTATTTTAATAGGAAAAAATTAGGTTCACTATATGCATAGGCATCTTGTATAGCCATAAAAAATCAGGAATCATACAGTGCAATAGTTTTTTTAAAAATGTACCTAAATGCAAAAAAATATGCTTTTGAGAAAAAGTGAAAAACTAAAAACAATATTTTCACATATTATACACTTAATTAGTATTTCCTTGCCTATTTTTATATGACTAATAATAATCCTTAACCATTTTCTAGAGTTACAAAAGTAATTTTTAAATTCATATGTTTTCTTCCCTATGTTTTAGTTAACATGAACATAATTTTCGAGATCTTGTAATACATATTTTCGTGTATAGGTACCATTTCTTACAAAAATATTCTTTTGTATATACAAAAAAATTTACAAATATATATAAAGTAACATATTAAACATAATGAATCTGTTTTTTAAATAATTATATTTATATAATTGCATAATTTCTTAAAAATAATCATAAACCTTAAAATTATGAAAATCTTAATTTTCTTTTTTTTTTACATATAAAAATCAATTTTTTTTCAAAAAATTAGACACATACTAAAAGATATTTTGTTCACTGTATGCACATGTATCCTGTTTAGATATATAAAAAAGGTTTCAAACAATATGCTACAATAGTTTTTTAAAAGTGTACCTAAATTTAAAAATATTAAACATTCGAGAAAAATATAATAAAACTTAACAAAAATTTCTCCTTACATTATAGATTTGATTAATATTTCCTGCTTGGTATTCATTCTTCATCTAAATTCTGTTTATCCATTTTCCTTTTTAAAGACCTTCTTTATTTCTGGCTTCCAATGACACTTTATTTACTATACGTTCAGCCTCAAAAATTCGTTTGTTATCAATTATAAGTAAAGGCACGTTCCGTGTTGTATCCTGGTTTAATGCCCAGAGCTTCAAGACTTTTATCCTACTTACATATTCATCGTTAAAACAAATTACAGCATCCATAACTCCAAATTTCAAAAAGTTTCAATGCCAACAAAAACTGTTTTTAGGAATTCGCTCCCAAATACATTTAGAAATAAAACTTTCATTGGGATTTTGTGTTCTTCCATGAAGGCACTTTTTCAATAAGTCCTTCTCTGTGGAGATCCCGAAACACTTTTTTTCACTTTTTATTAAATTGACTCAGGTAAAGAATGCTTTCGTGAATATAAAATTCCCCGTAAACAATGCTACGGTTATAACTCAAATGAAGCCATCCTCTCACCAAGAGGACACAAAGCGTGTTGGAGGGGATTATCCTCAGTACTTAGTTTATGAAAAATAAATAGCCCATATGGCTCTTTCATGTCCTCCACAGATGACAAATTTTTACGGATTGCTAGCCCATACTAATGTTGATTGAGTCCACTTCTTTAAGCGCGTTAGCCGTCCACGTCCCGAAATATTTTTCCCATCTGATAGCTTAATGCCTTTGCTCATTTTTAGAATGTTTCTCAGCCTTGTGCCCATACGCTTTTTGCACATGGCCAACACATTCTAATTTTTCAACTTCTGTGTCGCCATATACTTTGCTTCTTTTATAGTAAGAAATCCTTTTTGAGTCCCCATCACCAAGATACTGCGTATAACATGCTTTTCGTGATGTTTCAGATCGCTGAAATATACTTAATACCCCCCAACATTCCATTCCCCCACTGAATCCTTCGTAATTTTTAGCACAATTTTCACATGGTTTTTTTACCCTTTACATGAAGAACAATATTTTGTGAGAGCTTCAAAGTCGATAACCTTTCCGTTCTCAACAGACGTAGCACATACAACTCCGTTCAATGAAGAATAGCCTCTTTTATGCCATGTGCCTTCCACAGCCACAGCTATATTTGAATTATTATCATTCGCTATGACTGCTTCGTGAACAGCTGCATTCATCGAGTCTTTCACTTCAATTGTTTTTAAAACATTTAAAAACAAAGAATTATGGCGTTCAAACTTTGCAGGTGGTGGAGGCAAATTCATAAGCCCACAGAATATTCTGAGCAGCAGCTCCACCTTTTCCAATAGCTCTCATTCCATATGTCAATCTTAGGTTAACATCATAACATTTATTTGATATTTTTGATGACATTGTACTCGTCGATTCTCCACAGTTGTGACAAATTATTTCCAAACTCACAGCTAAACCTCTACGACTTTTAAATCTTCTCTCAGCTCAATTTTCTCTGAAGAACAGCAATATTTACAACATAAGAGATTTTTCATAAGGGAAGATAATAAATCCAGTTCAACGATTATGTTTACATTTTGAGAATCTTGTTCTTTAGTAAATCCGGTATTTTAATTTTTCTCCTAGAAGCACTTTCCACGGAATTCAAAAAAGCAATTCTTCAGTCGATTTAGACTTTTTATGTTGATTGCTACTATACTTCCTTCTGCCAAATTTTTTATTCTTGGCATAATTACTCGTTTAAAAAAGTTAAGATACTTTAAAATCTTATGAATATTAATAATTATAAGTAAAAATAAATATTTCTTACGAATATTAATGTAAAAATTAAGTAGTTGTATGCCACAAGAAACTTCGAATAGACGAACTCGGTTCAAAACATTGCCATAAACCGAAATTTAAAGTAAGAAATTTTGTCACACAGCTTTAAACAATAGCTCACGCACAAGCGTGGCTAAAAAGTAGCGGGGTTAACATTCAAACGAAAAAACAATCAAAAGTTAATATAGATAAAACACAGGGGAAACTATATATCTAAAGTTCAAAGGGGCGTGTCAAAAGGGGCGTGGTCATTTATTTACATTTTTATTTTTCATATTTTTAGGGCTATTTTATCAGCAAACATATATTATACATTTTTAGATTCAGAAAAATAAGCACTATTTTTTAGAACTAAAATTGAAAATCGATTATTTTGAAAAAGTATATGATGTCCCGTTCCCTTAAACAGAGCGGGATGGGAGTTAGAATCAAATAAACAAACGCATTTTTACTTCTGTGTCTTAAAGGCTTGAAGAGTTAGAGGGAAAACTAAGTGGTTTCCAGTGAAGGGTTCTTTTCCCGTTACCTTGGTAACGTCACTCTCCCTTGTAAACTTACTTCCTCAATGCATCTCTTCGATTTTCAGGGGTTTTCTGCTACAGTTTTTGCCCTTGCCTCCCTTTCTTTTCCCAAATGGAGATAGGGAACTGCTACATATTATCCTGGTAAGTAACATAGTGGCAAGTGCAGTTATTGATGTATTTGGATTTGACTTGTTTCGAAGTAAAATTTGTTCCATAGTAAAACAGGAATGTGAAATTAGTCAGTGAATATCCAATATGTTTTACAACAAAGGTCGGCAACCTATGCCATGCGTGCCATGTGCACAATGCTCAGTGGCACTCTGAGCTACTCTACAAATTTGCCAATTTTTGAGTAGATGGAAGTCGATAAATTTGATAGATGATTCTAAAGATAAATTTACAGCTATTTTGTAAGTTATTGAATGTCATTGCTGGAGAGATTTAATTTCTTGAAGATAGAAAATTGCATGTACTTTGTTTTTTGCTTCTGGTTCTACATATTAAAGTGAAAAAAAAAACTTTCCTCATATGAAAAATATTCCGTGTCCGCAAAGTAATTGTTTAACGACCGAGGTGAGAGAGAAGCGTGGAAGAAGAATCAGGACGCCATCTATCCACCGCAAAAGCAACCAAACCGTTAAACATTGACGCAAATAAGCCGTCTCTCAACAAAACCGTCTCACACAAATGATGTAATTCTCAAGCCGTCACGCACGATGACGCAACCCACAAAGTAACGCAACTGCTCACATGCTCGCCACGAATACGGTATCGTTCGTTCGCCTATTCGCCGAATCACTGGCATGGGGGTAATGTGGCGGTGTGATATGTATATAACTTAGTACCAAATACCAAACATCACACGATGACGATCGTTTTGGCGTGATCGATAAAAATTACTTGCGTACAGAACGGAAGGTACCAGATCGAATCTTCCTTCAGACTAAATTGAGTTTTCTGTTCCCGGAAAGTATACATATTTTGGATCTTGAACCTAGAGAAGGATATTGTAAAAAAGAGTAAATTGCAGTGTCGCATATAGATCTGTCTCATGGGGAGGGATACAATATAAAAACACACAGACGAAAAAGCAAAAGGGGTAATCTCTATGGAAAAAATAAAAATTTGTTGATCTAGGGCAGGGGATGGGCAAACCCGACCCGCAGCCCAACTCCTACGCACCAGAAGGTTCTATCCGGCCTCGGGTTGAATTTTAATTTGTCGGTCCTAGGCAAATTAGAAGAAATATATCTACACTACTAAAAATTCGTAGGTAAACAAACATATCTATCTATGCGTCCCCTATATTCTAACGAACCGCAATGACACAGAAACTCACCGAAGGTAAAAATTTCGAAAATAATCCGAGGAATCCGTTTTGACCATTTATATTCCAATATTCCAAATAGTTAAAAAGATATATTAATTAAAAACCTTAAAACGCATAATTAGTACCATGTTTCTCCGGCGGGGGACAAGTTAAAAAATTAGGAACTTCTTTTTTCAGACGTTTTTAAACGCGATCTAATTTTTTTCATGAGACTCAGACAAACTTCGAACCTCAATGCAAAAAACTTTTTAAAATGCAATCCCAATTTCATTCATCGCATTAGCATATTTCAATTGTAATATTTGTATATAGTTTTTTTAAAATTTTAGAAAAATTTATCTTGACCCACCAAACTTTTTTTTTTACAGTTTTTGGCTCATGACAGAAAAGTTTGCCCGTCCCTGGTCTAGAGGGCTAGAATTGAACCTTCCCTCCCCCCTTGCGTACGCTCCTAGAAAATTTACCCAAAACAAAAGCATTATTTTTAAAAATTTTATTTAAAAATTTTACAACTCTTTTCTAATAAAAAAACTCAAATTTGAACTAAATTCTATAGCTAATTTACGAATTCCAAAATGGAAACAATCTGAATATAATTCATTGGTTAAGAAAATTTTGTTAGTTAAATCTCATTTATAAAAGAAGACAAATTATATTTCTATTATAAATCAATACTGTGTATTCACGGGGAAACGTCTATTCAAGTTGCTTTTTAAAAAGTATGTATGAGAAATAGTTATTTGGGATTCATTAAACGGATATCAGAAAATAATTATTGCTGTATATATTATAACAAATGAGACAGAGAAGCTTTTGTTTTGATTTTAGTAGTAAAATCTTTTCTTTTAAGGGGAAAAATTCATTATATATTTTTAGTAGAAAGAGCTTTATTAATTGTTTTGGAATTATTTACGTAGACATTATACAAATAATAATACTTTTGAGTCAATTAACTTATAAATTTAAATACAGAGAAATATATTTAATTTTTTATCATACGGAGAAAATTCTTTTCTTATTGCAAGTAATTATTCTTGTAAAATTTTTTATTATTTATTTACTCCATACACACACGGGTTAGAAATCAAATATTAATATGATTGCTGTCGTTGACAAGGAAACAAACATTTTTAGTTATTCAGTTTTGTTGCGACCATACGTCCAAGCATGTTTATTAAGGGCAACACATCACAGCACCTCAAGTTACTACGGACTAAGATCTACTAACCCTTTTTCAATTCTGTGAACCCCGTACAGAAATGAGAAATTTGTACAACCATATTAGTTAGTGGTATGATGTCATTCAATGACATCACTCCTGAAAAAATCAGACACATGGTAGTTAAAATAATAATTAATAAAGTGATAACTTGTTTTTTGAAACCTATTAACTTGACATCCTTAAAAGCTTAGGTCCAAAAACCATTTAACGAAAAAAAGGAAAAGTAAATTAAGAATTCATTGAAAAATTTCTTGTGAAATTTAATGGAAGCCGTTGAACCTTTGTTAAATGGAATTCAAAGATGTTCATCTGATTAAAAAAAAACAAGTAATAAAAAAAATTTAAGTCAATTCCTACTTAGATCAACAAAAAAAAAAATATTTTAGCTACTTTTTATTAAATAGTTACAATTAATATAAATATGTATTTACATAAGACAGAATCACAACATTAAGTGGTAATTAATTTTTATTCATTATCATTGAAGTATCGTATTGTCATCCAAAGCAATCGTGTATATAAAATTTCAGTTCAACTGAATGCTTTATAACGTGAGAAAAAAACATTTTCAAGTTTTGACACAAGTCGCCAAAAGGGTCGCTAAGTCTCCAAAAATGATGGCAACGTGGCTGCATTTGTTATTTTTCAAATAATTAGTTTTAATCAATTAATTTTTATTAATTATAATTAAATTATTGTATTGTCATCCAAAATAATCATGTATATAAAATTTCAGCTCAATTGAGCACTTTAAAATGTATTTTACTAACGATTGAAAATTCCACCAAGATAAATAAATAAATAAATATACAGAGAGTGTAAACTAATAGTAGGAATTGAAAAAAAGAGAAAGGTGTGAGAGAAAAATTCGCATAATTTAAAAGTTATTTAAATTCCTCTAAATTTTTTTTTGCACAATTTTGTCAATAAATGAACTAACTGCATGAATAGATTAATTATATTTATCGAATTCCCCCATTTTCTCACAAGAAAAAATTAAATCAATTGCAATACTCTCCCTAATACATCGGTTTCAAAGGCAGACGTCATTATCAGAAGGATGGGTGGCTTTATTGCCGGGAAATAACACGCGCAAATCCATCTTCGAATCCAATCGCTATCTCGCCATCGCATTCACATCCTACAACAGTGGTTTCTGTCCTTTCTTTCCAGGGCAGTTTCATTAAAATGAATCGGACAAAATAAGGAAGACAATAGTTATAAGATTGCTGGGATGATTTTTAAAAATTCATAGCGATTCCAATGAATAATTATTAGCTATAATTATTCATAGCTGTTTTTAATGGATAAGTATATAAATAAAATTGTCCATAATAAGTAATAATTATTCATAAATATTTCAAAGAAATAGCAGCCCTATAATTGTTCACCGTCATTCAAATGAATAATTATTACCTTATAACTATTTATAGCTATTTTATTGAATAATTACTGCCCAGTAGCACACACAAAAAAGTTTTTCAAGGGGAGGGGTCTAGGGATCAAAAGTCCACCATTTTGGTATCCTGCTCCAATACGCCACCCAACATATTCTTTTGATTTTGTCGATTTTCGGGAAAAAACAATACAAAAAGTCATTATTGAATGCACAATTAGGATTAACTAATAAAATTAATTATTAATAACAAATGCATAATTAAATTTTAGGTAACATATACATAAGTTTATAACCAATCAAAAAAGATCAAGGGCTATGAGGTCTCCGAGCCCCTAGGAACCCCTTGTGTGCGCCTCTGTTGTTGCCTTATGTATTCGAATAGCTACGAACTATTATAATTATTCCTTTGCTCATAGCTATTTCAATAAATAATTTCTACTCATAATTATTCATTTCTATTGAAATGAATAATTATAACATATTCGAATGAATAATTTGTACCAAGTAGTGCTTCATAGCCATTTAAGGTATCGGAACACGTTGGCCGCGGTAGCCGAGTGGTATTGGTATCGGAACGTGGCTTGCTTTGTCACGGGTTCGAGCCCAGTACCACTAAAGACCCGTGTAGGGCAGCGATGCACGTTAAATCTGTCGAGAGCTGAAACGTCCTCCCGTTGGTGTGGTGTGGTAGTTAGGAGAGGGGGTGCCAGCTCAGGTGTCGTCCACGTCACTTGACCATGGTTCAAAATTACGTGGTCCGTCGCCAAAGCCCTCGTGTAGCTGAACAGTGCGACGTTAATATTCAATCAATCGGAACACGTTGAAATGAGCAAAATTTGGTCAAACATATTTTTTTTAAATATTTTATTCAATATTTATTAGATATACATATTATACTTTATAAATATGTGACAACCCCTGGATTCCACCTGGACACCAAGATTGAATTGAGGCAAAGAATTACCAGACATTTTTACAATAATAAATCATATTTATTTGCTCGAATCAATTATCAACCATTTAATTACAAAGATTACTCAATATGTCTACGTCAATGGGATTGACTTTTATTATTAAATTAAATCACGAAATATGATGCTAATCAACTATTAAACTCAATATCGAACAAGTTTACCGGAATAAGAGGACCGAGAGATATACGCAATTTGAATTACTAGCATTCATTAACTTTACTCTAACTTTATTATCTATTTACTTTTATGATCCTATAATCTAAATTTAAATATCACCTGATTTTTAATTCATTACTCTCCCATTGGATCAATCCTTTCAATTGTAGATCGCTGCCTAATAATCAGCAAGACGCTAATCACACAATCAACTTGAATCTTCTTGTGTGAAACTCCTTCAACCTATCTCCTGGTTCAATAGCTTAACCTCTTTGCTAAAACTAGCAACACTCTCCTTAAATACTTTACCTAATTTGCATATCCCGATTTCTTCTTTTTTAGAGCTGGTTGGAAATATACGCGAATTTATAAACCCCAAAGACGCCTAAGAGTATTAGTGATAAAAGTGCCGTACAGATTCGTCACAAATATACTACGCTACATAGAGTTCAAGTTACAACACTTTTTATAAATTTAGAAAAAATGGAATTTGGTCTTTAATCTAACATAAGTGGGTATTTAAATTGTCCAAAATCTATCATATCGAGTTTGATAACTCAAAATGTTATAAATGAATTTCTATAAAACTTTTTGAACCTGATATTTGTATTATTTCAAGAGAATGTACTAAACTATTTCTTATTGTACACATTTTTTGAGTTATGACTTGTTATTTAAATAATGGTCTCATAAAGAATGTCACATTTCTAATATGTACTCGATCGGCTCTAAAATTTGTACATTTTAATAAAATATTAAAATTTCAATACATTATCCAGATAAACGCCTCTTATTTTAGTAATATTTTTTTGATATAAATTTATTACATTTTCTCTATGACTCCTTTGAAGTTTTTCAAAAATATTGCTAAAATTTCACTTATAATTGTGATAGTTGAAATTTTACATGTTTTCTTTAAACATTGTTATAGTTAAATATTATTATGTATCGATATTGATTCCTAAAAAAAACATTTCTAATGTTTTAAGATGCTATTTTCTTTTTTAAAAAGTATACTGAACATGTTTGGAAATCTCAAATGAATAATTATCTGAAAATTGTTTATAATTATTCAAATGAATTAATATTCCATTCCAACGAGAAAATATATTCTTTTTTCTCTTTGCTCAGTAATACGTTACGTTTTACTTACCGTAAAATCTGGCGTATAACGCGCACTTTCAACACCAAAAATAAGCTCGAAATTTACGGGTATACGTAAATACTATACGCCGAGTATAAAAATAAGAGCTTTAAAAATAAAAATATAAATAAAAATATGAACATATAGAAAAAAATGAAGACTTCTACATAAATCGAAATTCTGTTTATTTAAAAGAAATGGCATTCCTTATGAACTTAAAGGATTGTAGTGCTAGAAGTATACTATTTTTTTCTAAAGCTTGGAATTATACTTCGAATAAATTATCGTAAAATCTGGCGTATAACGCGCACTTTCAACACAAGAAATGTGATCGAAGTGTTCGGGTGCACGTTATACGCCGGGCAGAAAAATAAGAGCCTAAAAAAAATAAAAAAATAATTATAGTTTTAAAAAAACTAAAAAAAAAAAACGCTTTTATAGTGAATCGAACTAAAAAGTAAAATAATAATAATAATTCTTGATATAAGAATAAAATGATGAACGAGAAAATTAATGTCATTGAGGTAAAAGCGTGGGGTACTTTGTACTACATTTTTACATTAACTCAGCATTTCGGAATAGAACTAGTAAGAAATTATAACAATTAATATAGAGCACCCCGCGCTTTTACCCCATAACATTAATTTTCTTCATCATTTTATTCTACATTATAAACATTTTTTTAACTTTTTAGTTTGATTCTTTATAAAAGCGTCTTTTTAAGTTTTTTTAAAACTATAGTTTATTTTCAATTTTTTAGTTCCATCTACAATAAAAGCCCGTTTTTTAAGTTTTTAAACTATCATTTATTCTTCTTTGAATTTATCCTTGAGTTTGATATTTGTAGCTGGAATTATGTGGCTGCAAGAATTAGTCTTGCTCTTCAATGGATATTAATTAATGGGTCTGAAGGGTATTTATTCTCTCCGTTTACGGGGCCTCGGATGAGTCCCATATCGTTATATTTCAAATATTCCGTCTGTATAGATACAGGTCTAACTAATAACAGTGTGTTAAGAAAAATATTAAATGGCAGTCGTATTATCACCTTTTAAACGTATTGTTATAATGTTAATTCGTATCATCCCTTCTAAACGCATTGCTTAAATAAAGAATATTTAGCAGTAAAAACATAAATTAATTTCATTCACATGCACGAGTCTTTTTTTTATTTTCATTTTCATAAAAACTACGTACCCACCCTACTCTTTTTTCACATAAAGAACACTTTTTTTGTTTTATTTGTATTAACCACCAGTCTATTCGCGGTTTTAGGGTTGCTCCTTAACCGTTTAGTCACCAAATCTAGAAATGGCGTATGGAATTGTCACCAAATCTGAAAATGGTTTATGCAATTAGTTTCCAACATCTGGAAACGATATAATGAGTTAGTCGCCAAATCTCGAAATCCTTAAAATCCTTAATTATGAGGATCCTGATCAGGACAATGAAACAAAGTTATGAAATTATAGTATTGTCATAGGTGCTCGACAAATGTGCTAAATTTCGAGCTAATCTGACCATTTAAAGTGGGTAAAAATCGATTTCAAAGATTCCATTACATAAACTTATAAAAGCGTGTTAAAAAAGAGGAGCATAGAAAAAATTAGACTTCCACATATATCGAAATACTGTTTCTTTAAAAGAAATGACATTCCTTATGAACTTAAATGGTTGTAGTTCCAGAAGTATATATATATATATTATTTTTTTCTAGAACTTGGAATAATACTTCGAATAATTGACTTCAAAATATAAGGGCATTGTGAACGGACATTTCATGTTTTTTCGTAAAGTAGGGGGTACGAGTCATACTGCGAATATTACCTAAAAATTAAAAATTGCAGCCTGAAAATTTAGGTGCGTGTTATACGCCGGATTTTACGGTACATCAGATTTAATAATGCTGCATTTTTACATTTATAACCATGCATATTTCAGGGCTAGTAAATCTGTCAGGGAAACATAGCAAAATCTGACCATAAATAGTATCATCTTTGTCTTATGGGGAAAAAAACTTGTGCTTTAATTTGTTGACGATAATGATGAAAAAAGATTTATCAAGATAAAAATTGTCTCTCGATCAATACACTGTACTTTTGTGTAGAACAGTTAGTTAAATTAAAAGTGTTTTAATAAAAACAACAGAAATTCATTTTTCAGAATGCATTTTTAAAACCACCTTTTTATTTAACTGAGTTGAATTGTTTTGATGATTCTGTAGAAGAAAGATTTACTACGTGAATTTAAAAACATTTATTTTCCCATATTTTTGTAGATCATTTAATTCCCTAATTAAAATCTAATAATGCAAAACAGTCTGTTGTCTATCATTATTGTATGCAGTTTTGTTTCAATTTGAAGGAGGACCACATATTTGTCATTATTTTAACATGTTTTTCAAAAAGAAAAATACCCACATACAAATGAAAATATTCACTGGCCATCAGACACTAAGTTTATTTTGTAACAAGATAACAATACATTTATCTGAAAAGTGCACTAAACAGATTTGAATTGAAAGCAGCACAGAAAATTGCATTAAACACGATTTACAGAAAAAGAGCACTTATAGCAGAAAATTCTATTCTCGAAGAAAGCAGTAAATTACAAGTTTTATGTGAAAAAATGTTGCTGAAACATCACAAAAATGGCTCTAAATAAGGGAATGCATCCATAACCGGCTGAAATGAATTGGAGACATTGATTTACCATGCTTCCAACTAAGTCTTCGGACACTAAAATGGGAAACAAGGACCAGAAACTGATTAATTCTTATTCCAGCTCATGTAACACCCTTCAAGGAGGACTTAAGATAGCAACATATCTACCAAAGATATTCCTCCATTAGAATCAGGTCTGAAGATTGAGCTGGCCATTCCATTCGTGCAAACCATGATCTCCAAGATAGTCATTAGCAAGCACAACTTAGTAAGTTCACGCATCATCATCCATCTGGATAAATTCATTACAAAAAGCAGCAGCATATGGATGGACATATCTATCAAGGATCTTTTTTTCGATATCTCACACCAGTCAGAGTTCCTTCATAGGACACATGCTGGCAACGAGAGAGATTCCTGTGTTTAAAAACCCATGTTCCATAATTTCTTAATCAGCATTTAAACAATTTTGGATTGGTTGTAAATTTGTCCATAATTTATTCAACTTATGAAGATATATTTTAAATAATACAGAATGAAGGATAAGAAGAAAAGATTGCCAGCTTTTTATTTAGATGTTCAAAAAATTTTTTATTAATGTTTTTCAAAACGAGCACCATTAGTTGAAAATATCAACTCCGTCCTGGATTTTCTCCCAGATATTATTAAGTTTCAGAGGAATCATGTTTGATGTTTTTGCGGAGATTTGAGGTTTTGATTTTTCGATGCTACTAAAATCTTTTTAGAATAAATTCTGTTCTTCAAGTATCCTCACAAAAAGAAGTCGACTGGCGTGACACCAAAAGAAGAGTGTGGATATGAAACTGATCCGAATCTACTAGTATTCCATCAAGAAAATCATGCATATGGGTAGCACGATGACCGGAGGCAACATCCTGCTGTTAAAAATGCTTGGCTGCATTTCTTCTATAATTGCAGTACTTCAAAAAAATCTCAACATATCAAAATAGTCAGCTAGAAAAAGGTCTCCTTCAGGTGCTGTAACTCGTAATAGACCTTGAGCATATCTTCTAAACTTAGAATCTTCGAATTTAAATTCATTCCACAGTCGCTGGACCTTATTACGAGACACATCGAGATGTGAAGCAGCATCAACTTATTCCATTATCAAATATTCCATTTCCATCCATCCGACCGACCAAAATATTAACAGAACGGGTAAACAACTTTTTCTGGACATTGGAATACTCTCCTGGATATTGTCAAGAACTATTGAAGGTCAATAGCAAAGCGCAAAGTGTACAGAAGTTTCAAACGTTTGAATTTACACATTTTTTCCCAGTTTTGTATGGAAAATTGCCTTTCTATAAAATAAAAAAAAATACCTAATAGTTTTCCATACATTTTTAAAGCTCGCTGCTACACTGGTATAAACTAGGGGTTTGTGTATGTGCGTGTGTGTGACTGTCATTTTTTTAATGATAAGATTCAAAAAATATGTTGTGCCTTAAATTTTTGAGGCTAATATAATGTGCATAAGAACAACTAAGAAATAATATGGGTTCTTTTTTTCAACAAAAAAATACCGATGTTTAACTTTGTAAAAGTTCTGTGTGAAAAGATTGTTTAATTATATTACTCCTACATTTAAATGTCTTTCAAACTGTTCAAATGAATTCAAAATTCATTTAGATACTGAGTACATATTTAGAAATATTTACCAAACCAAAAGATATTTTGAAAATTGTAATTGCTGCTGTTACTTATGCCACCTGATCGACAGCAACATCAAATCAAGGCTCACGAAATTCATTGTGGCAAGGGGCTAGTTGTACACCTGCCGTCATCCATAGGTTTGAGCACCATACAGGTGACAGTACTATTTGCCTCAGTTCCACCTCAATTTTGCGATAGAACACCCTGGGGGTGGTCAGAGGCCACCCACTTTTCCCCCTTTTTATCAAACTCACTAGAGGACTTACGGATCGATGGCTATTTAGAGTGCCCCTATGCCCCCAAAGCACTATACATTTACAAATATCCATATCTTCTCCGGGATTCGAACCCAGGCCCTAAGGCATAGCGGTCAGCGTGACTAAATACTATACCAAATGGGCGGCTATACTGAAATTTAAAAATGATTATATATATACCTTCGTATGGACGCCTGTTTCGTGTTTGATTGATTGATTGAATATTAACGTCGCACTGCTTAGCTTCACGAGGACTTTTGGCAACGGACCACGTAATTTTGATCCATGGTCAAGTGACGTGGACGACACCTGAGCTGGCACCACTTTTCCTAACTTCCACACCACACCAACGGGAGGATGTTTCAGCTCTCGACAGATTTAGCGTGCATCGCTGCCCTACACGGCGGGTCTTTAATGGTACTGGGCACGAAATCGTGACAAGGCAAGCCACGATCCGATACCTATACCACTCGGCTACCGCGACCACCTTGTTTCGTGCATGACCTAAAATTTTTTTACCATCTTGATACATCCCATAAGTATGAAGAGTCATGCCTTCCCCGCGACTCATATATAATTGCAAGAAAAATCCCTCAAAGTAACGAAAGTATTTAAATAAGTACTTGAAAATATGATATTTTATTACAAAAATACAATTTGCCTCTAGTATATCTATAAAAAATTAAAGTAAACTCATTTTTATTCGAAACAACATCTTTTTAAGACTATTAATTTTAACTCGCCTAAACATTCATTCCTAGACAGAAATAGTATTACATAATGGCTGAAATATAAAAGTCCGGGCATACTTTTAAATATTAATTTTACCTGAGCAGAAATAACACAAAGTTGTGACAGTTAACATTTCTTCAGTGACTTATGAGAGTATTTAAATATGTCTAGAGCCTGCGTTGAGAGGTATACGGTACTTATCAGCATCCATTTGGAAGATAAACTTACGTAGTTAACCTCCTTTTCCAGGGAAAAAGGTTAACTATTTTATGGAAGATGGTTATAGTTCAAAGTGCAATATATCTCTCTGGCGGGGATTGTACAGTTATGTATTGGTGTTAAAGGGTTACATCGAATACATGTATTTTTATTTAATGAAATTTGATTTTTTAATGAACTTTTAGGAATTGATTACTTATAATTTCAACTATTTTTTTACCACTGAAGCAAAACTTAACTAGCATAAATTTAATTAATCCTATTTTCCCCAAAGTTCAAAACTTGTATATAAGATGAATTGGGAAAAAAAAACCCAGTAATTTTCAAATGTGTTGCAAAGCTTGTAAAACGGGTGGGATATCTTCAAGTACTATTGTAGCTTTATTTCTGGTAATCCTATCCCCCCTGATTAATTTGATATCTTGTACTCTATATGTAATTATTTGAAATTCTGTAATATTCTTTAAATGAAAGATGAGCGAGGAGAGGAAAATTTGTATACTTCAAGTGATCGTCGACCTTTGTTTATGCCTTGGATTAAAAACGCGCCGCATGATAAACGCATACGTGTAGACATCCCAAGGAGGGAGAGAATGAGAGATTACGTCATACTATGAAGCCGCACGATGATTGGCCACGGACCTTGTACTTCTGAACAACGGTTAAGTGACGAGGAGAACACCTGAACTGGCACGCCCTCTCTTAATTTCCACTCCAACAGGAGGACGTTTCAGCCTCAAGATATTTAACGTACATCGTTTCCGTCTGCACTGTGGCTCTTCAGTGATACTAGTCTCGAACTCATGACCTGCCAGCTACAAGTCCGTGACCTTGACCACTAGGCTATTGCGGCTACATCTCAATGAGGGAACGTAAATTTTAAGATCTTTACGAAAATTTAGATTCTGACAATAATTTTGTAGAATTTTAAGTATCAATTTAAATAACAGTTATACAAAATAAGAGGCAATTTGAAAAACTAAAAATTACAAGTCTGAAATGTATTTAAAAAGTAATAGATCTTAATCTAAAAGAATTATTAAATGTTTAACAATTGTTTTTTTTTCAGAAAAATATGTACACAAGATTTAACATTAATTGAACTCAATTCTCATAAAACGTCACGATCACATTGTAGTTTCAGTCACGTGTTTCCATCCAATCTGTTCATAACTTTATGTGAAGTCATAATCAGATGATAAATGCAATCATCTGTTGCTAATCTATGCTTTTTACACAAACATTCTTTCAAAAAGTACGGATTTACCAACAATAATAAAACATAAAAGCCAAAAGTATTTGATTTTTTTTTAATTTTGAGAAACATTCCAAGATTTTTAAAATACAATAATTGAAAATCTTTACTCGACTAACAAATTTGAAATTTTATCTAAGTTTGTGACACGGGCTCATCGCGTTTTAAACTAAAAACTCCTCTTGGGTTCTTTGGGGCCAAAAAAGTCTAATTCTTCCCAACCAAATCCAGAAGCGAAGCGTGAGTATGCAAATTAGGAACCTTTTAAATAGCAGAAGTTTAACGTAAGCGGATGACCTCTTTGGAAGTAATTATGCTAGTCTGAGTTTAAGCGCGTAAGCCAGTGCTTCTCAAACTTTCAATACTGGTGCCCCCCTTTTCGATCACAATTTTTATCGCGCCCCCCTTATACATTAATAATGTACTGAATGCAATAATAATGCACTTTGACGCTAAAGCTACAATAGGCGATCTTAATTATAAATCATACAAATTAGTAACATAAGTATTAAATTTTGTATACTGCTTTTAAGCAAATAAATAAATAAATAAATAATAGCATAATTATCATGTTATTTTTCCTTTCTCTAATTTTTAAATTGAACATATTGCAAAATTCGGTGGCTGCTTAGAAGACAAAATATAGATATCTGCTAAATATAGAAAAATAACCCAGAGGGTCAATTTCTAATCATAAGCATTCCTTATAAAAACTTTGCTTTGCAAGACAAGCCCATGGAAGTCGTTAATACTTATTAAACTTGTTCTTAATTTAGTATTAATTAATTAGTTATAAAATACTCTGTGCAGCATTGATACATTAAAAGTATACCGGTTGAAGTGCTCGCTCTTTGCACGAGTTCAGTTATAAGAAAATAGAACATTTGATATAATCGCTGAATTGTAAGGAGAGTAAAGCCAAGCGCGCGATAATGTTTACAAAAATGTAAAATGATTTTTTAAAATCATTGCTGAAATTATAATTAGTTTTAAGCGAACAGTAATTTTAAGCCTCACAGAATTAGCATTTGTAATTGATGTTAAATAATGAACAATAATATAAAATTCCGATGAAGAATAATTGTATTTTTTTAATATTTAAAGCGGAAAGAATTCAACACATGTTTCAACCCGGAAGCAGGCGCGCACTCGATATGGACGAGCGAGGTTATTGAGTCACTCCAATCATTTTTTTTTATTATTATTTTATTGTATGCGATACAAATCGTGATTCCAGTGAATAATTTAATTACGAGAAAGTTTACTTACCTACTTTCAAGGACTTTTCAATTTTTCTTTGGTAACAAATAAACAGTTTTGCCAGAATTAACGATTTCGTAATCTGCGTGTCCCGCGCGATCACTTCCGGGTAAAAAAATATGCATTATGATAATATATATGTTACTGCTAAAAAAATTATGTAAAACGTTTTTCGTCATGCTTTATATGTTTGATATGTTTTTTATACGTTTGCTCATAAAAATAAATCTTGGCCAAGTAATGCTTTAAAGGGCTCTCCCCGTGGTTAGTTTCTTATTTTAAATTCTACACAATCATGTCTCACCAACACAAAAAATAATTCATTCTACATACACAATCACTCCTAAATTCTCATTTAACTACACTCATAGTAACTTTTAATTTCCTAATGATTTTCACTCATCCTTTTTTTCTGACTTAATTATTACAATTATGCAGCAAAGGGCTAAGAAAAAGCTGAACCCATGTATCCACCCAGTTAATCTTGAAAGGAGTTTGAGCTCCCCTGCGGAAAGCAGATACTCCAGTAATCCATCAACTTATATCCGTGGTTTTCCAAACATCATAAAACTCTTCTGCATGGAAAAAAGCGCAACAGAGAAATACATTACTTACAACTTCCCTAAATGAGAAACTAACACATAAGAGAGGGGTCATAACTAACTGTACTAATAACTTAGAAGGTCAAACAGATTACAGCTATAATGTCCAGTATTTCAAAAATAATGATAGTGATGAATTTTTTATGTTCCTAAATTTATTCGATTCTGGATCTGGGATCTGTTTTTTCTCTGAAAGAGTATATTATGTTAGGTTTAAAAAAAAAACGTAATCAAAAAATCTCTCATCATGGGATTACAGCAAATCAAATAAAAGTTTTTTTTTATTTGGTTATAGGATCAAAGATAGCTAATTAGGTATTGAAGACGTTTTTATTTTTGATGACTTAATATCGCGCGCCTATAAATTATATCAGAGTAAAAGTGCATTTTTTATTATGTCTGAAAGTATTTTGTTTTAATTCATTCCAGTAAATTAATTATTTTTTTAATTTTTTATTTTTTTGATATGCTCGTGCCCCCAGGGGGGCGCGCCCCACAGTTTGAGAAACACTGGCGTAAGCTGAAGTCAGAGAAGTAAGCCGTTATTCTAATGTGAAGCTATCCGTGACAAAACGATCAAGTCAAGGTGGATACTATCCCACGCGAGATCAAGAAAAGATATTTGAGATCCGAGAGGATTGTTATTAACCAAGAGATTAAGGTAGGATAATTCTGTTATCTCTTACGAACTGTGTATAAGTTGAGATTAGGAATAGGCGGGAATGTAGTGATTAAAGTCGCGCTTTTTTGGTGTTACGTATTGTATGTTTTCTCCCTTCAGATCCTCTAAGTTTAAATATAACTATTATCTTTGTATAGTGTTTAAGTTAAGATCTTAATAAAGATACATTAAGAGGATGGCAATGCCTGGTTCTTCATTCACTCCCACACACCTAGGTCTTGAAGATAACTTCGAAGTAAGGCATCACCCAAGGGCGAATACCTTACAAGTTTAACCATTCTTAGTAAAAGAAGACATATTTTTGAATTTCTTCCATCCAGAATTTATAATACTTTGAAATGTTAAATATCTTTATTGACAATTTTACTTCAGTTCTGGGAAGAATGTACTCATATTAAGAACAAAATTTATTCAATTTAAAAACTAGTACAAGATACTTTCTTCCTGTTTATTTAAATGCACATTTCTCAAAAAAGAATGATTCATTTTTCCCCCATTATAAAGTAGCATTTCCTTACGAGTTAAAAATTCCCTATTGCTCTTTATTACTTTTTTACTAAACGCATTTCATTCAGTCTCCCCTCCCGAATCTGGCACCTAATACTTTCAAGAATACATTTAAAGCCTAATCTTTTAGAAAGAGTTTATACCCAGTCTCTCAGTTTTAACTACTTCCATTTTTAACTGATCAAAAACGTCTGACAATTCAAAATTCCCCATACATACATACAAAGGGAAAAAGGGAGAAAAATAGAAGACAGAACACACCAGCTTAAAAATTCAAGAATTATAATTTCATTTTAATACCGATCACAGGCTTTACTTCCTTCCCCCTACCATCCCTCAGTTCTCGATGCATCTTTATACTAGAATGGAATTTAAACTGTATCCATTCTTCCTGACCTGGAATGAAGAACACATTTTTACTAACGTCTAGCAATGCATCAATTTAAAAATGAGAAATTCCCCGTATTTCGCCGACTTCACTGATAGTCATTTCATTATTTATGCATTTCGCTCAGATACCCCACCTCCTTCCCCTACACCTCTCCAACTTTTTACCTTTTTCCTTTTGCTTAGCTCGAACCGCCGTCTTGAATTCATTTTAAACCTGGTTGCTATAGAGACGGGGATTCATCTTTCGAAGTAGGATGTAAAATAGAAGCATGCAGAAGAGAATCAAGATGTGATGGATTGTATAATTTAGCATTACGCTTAAGGGTGTTAAGTAAATTATTATTTTTTAATTATTTTTTTTGTTGAATAATTAGCATAAGAAAATTCGGCTGTTTTAAAAGTGAAATATTTTGATTGTAAATATTACATAAGCTTATTCGTTTTTTTTTTTGCAGTAAAAAAGTGAAACGTAAGTATCGGTTGGATTTTTATTTCTGTAGTATTTCATACTTTCAATCGACTGTGTTAAAAATTTCCCGAATTTGGTGACAAATATCTTCTCGTCACTTTTCCTATTTTCCATTAACAAATTTCCATGTTAACTATTTTAAATTGTAAAGCAACTTGTTTATTTTAATAACAATAGAAATCATTAAATTTAGTAAAAGTCAGTAGAGCTTAAAAATTTCCTTTTTGGAAAAGTTAATTATCTTTTCTGCAGGTACACACTTTTTATTTTAATACATTGAAAAATGAAAATAAAAATTCTTATTTTCTAAAATTATTGATTATTTCATGTTTACAAGAAAACACAAAACAAAAAATGGAAAAATGTTATCAGTGAGAATAATTTTAGTAACTCAATTAAGTTTATAGTCGATTTAAGTACAACATGTATGATAAATTAAAATAATTATAGAATACATAAATAATAAGTAAAAGCTACATATATATGATCAACGATATTTCTAAGAAAAAATTGTTTTAAATAAATAATTTGAGAAAAAATGCGTGGAAAAAATGGATACAATACATATGACCGATATAATTATATAACTAATTAGGTAACATACAGGTATGGATAGTTTTTAAAACAAAAAAAAATATGTTGCTTATTTTTAGATTTTTCAATGATATTTTGCAGTCTTATAAATTGTAAAAAATTAGCTGGAATATAAATTAACTCTGATGAACATTGAATCTGTTTTTAACTGCAAACTACCCACAAGAGCAAATTATTATTTTCACCATTTAAAAGCTCATTTTATCCCGTCTTATAGAATACAATTTCAAAACTTGTACTGATCATAGATCTCTTTCTTTCCACGAAATATTGTTGCGTGAATCGGGGTTCGAGAATTTTACGCTATCAGTCTTAAAGAGCAAGACAGTTCTTAGAAGCGATGAAAATCTATTGTAGAAAAATGATCCTTGTAGTACAGGATATAGCACTAAAATTCGCTCAATGAATCCCAGAAAGTCTCCACACCTTCTACAGCGCTCAGACACAACTATCAGATTCTGAAAAAGAAGTATGTTAAAGACTATTCAAAAGCACACACACGTCCTATTCAACAGCCGAAGTAATAACTAATCGCTAGTCGACTGTTCAACGGTCAAAACAATATTGACCCAACTTCAGTGGCTTATAGGCTTACGGATATTTCTCGAAAGATCCACTTATGTTATAGACCGGGTTATCATTAGTTTTCTCCAGTAATTTCCAGAAGCATCCATATTGTCACCAACCCGCCAAAATGATGTCAATTTGGCTCTATCGCCAAGTGTCCATTGAATTGCCATCATAATGTAAGGAACGGTGTTGCTTGTGAATATTACAATTTTAGCATAAAATAAATACAACATAGAGTAATATTAACGTATTACACACCCAGATAAAAACTATTTAACTATTTTAAGCATTCATTACACAAAATTCATAATAATATAACAGTGGCGCACACAAGGGGGGTGTCCTAGGTATCCGGACCTCCCCCCTCCGAAGCCCTTGATTTTTTCCCCGATTGATTATAATTTTAAGTATACAATACGTACAATTTAATTAAATATTTGTTTTTAATGATTAATTTTATTAATTAATACTAATTATTTATTCAATAATTAGTTTTTTACTGTTTTTTGCTCCCAAAAGGAGTATGATACAAGAATGAGGGAATTTCAACCCTGGACCCCCCCTTGGAAAACTTCTGTGTGCGTTACTGTAATATAATGATATATTTAAATAAATGCATTTGAATTGTGGAACGGATATGTCAATAAACCTTTTAACAAAGCATTTTTCAATAAAATATCCATCCAAATTCAGCAAAGTTAAAGGACAAAGTTTGCAGTTTTAAATAAGAATATTAGACTATAATTTTCAGTTTCGTATTGAAACAAATTTTCCAGTGTTGTAGAGTCGTAGCATAAACATTTTAATTTTATCACAATTCACAATAATAACCAAGAATCCGCAGCAGATATTTTTATGATATCTGTGAAATATCCGAGCATGACAACATAATAAATATTTTTATAATATTGTTCCGAAAATTGGTTGGAAAAAATTCAGAATCTAATACTGCAATAAAGAATATTCAAAAATATTTTTGGAAACTTATTTTTATATGTATGCCTTCATGAAATCGATTTTAAATATTATTTGTTAATTGTATTAATTTACAAAATAATTAACTAAGTATATTATGTAATTATATCTAAAGTTTCATTTGGTGTGGTATTGTTTTTAAAAATATTTGCATTTCCACATATAGGTAAAATAACTTTTGAAACTGTTTATAGAATTGCTTTAATAAATTTGCTTGAAGAATTGCTTCTATGGCAAGGTATAATAATAAATAAACATTTATTACGATTAATCATTTGCACAATATACTGTAAATGCAATTTAACTCTTTTGAATAACAATTACTGAAGCGATACAGAGAAATAGTGAATTTCAAAGCAGTTATAAAATTCCATTATATGCATAATTGACCTGCAATCTACAGTTAAAGCTTTTAAATAGATTTACCTAAAAAGTCAGTCAATAAATCGGTACTGATAATGATTTGTTAAACTCTGACATTTGTTTTTTTCACTGTTGAGGGAATTTAAATTATAAATATATAACTGTTCCTAAATATTCTTAATATTCCTAATTCCTTTTACAAGAAAATTATGAAAGTGACGTGAACGAGTAGTATATGTGAAGTATACGTGAACGAGGCTTAAGTCCAAACCGTAGTATGCGGGTACCTAATTGTTCAGAATTCGATAGCCTTTCAGTCGATGCAAAGATTAGGTTCGTGAGTATAATAGGAAGAAAGATATTAAAGTCTTGGAACCAAGAATATCTCATTTCAAAGAAAGGGAGTTTAACAAAGAATTTTTTCCGATCGTTAATAAGACTGCCATGACATCATTTTTTTTATACTAATTACAAAATAACCCAATTTCTCATTGCTCATAGTAACTTTAAGGTATCTGACTACGTTCGGAACCGTGATTTTAAAAAAGCGCATAAATGGATAATTTTCATGATATTTAGTGTCATTTCGATTAGAATACATGTATAAAATTATTTTAAGAACATTTTGACAAAAAAAATTATTTAAATGCAATTTTTTGGCAAAAGAAATTATAATAACCTTTTTTCAAAATGTTCTTTTGTGAAAAATGCTTCTATTATAATATTTTGCCTGTATATACCTCAGACCTCAACTACGACTCAACTTAGAGGCTCAACCATGAATTTTGAAAAATTCACACTATTTTCACAGTTACAGCCCATTGAAATAATTATCGGCATTTTTTTAAAAAAATTCCTCTCCTCTGTTGCCGTAAAACATGGATAAACCCACTTCTAAGTTATATAATTTTTGAGCCTCTGTACAGAGGTCTGAGCTATATACAGGCGAAATATTATTACAGTAGAAGCATTTTTCACAATAGGAGAATATTTTGAAAATGGGTCATTCTGTGTTCATTTTTTGTCAAAATATAATATATATCAAAATATAAATATAATTTTTTATTGTAATACTATTCTTAAAACAATTTTATACATATTTTCTAATGTAAGTGACACTAAATATCATAAATATTATCCATTTATACGCTTTTGCAAAATCACGGTTCCGAACGTTGTCGAATACCTTAAAAGCTGTTTGAAGAAATTTAATTCGGTTTCGTCATCATCCTGCGATTGTATTATTGGAGGCGAGGAAAATGTAGAACATGTGCGTCTTCTGTGTTCCTAGTTTGTTACAGAAAGAAAGATGCTAAGATTGGCTCTCATGGGCATTGATATAAATTAGCCTCCGAATCAGCTCCAACTTATTTCCACCAGAAGTGCCTCGGGAAAATTCTGTAAATTTATTATAAATATTTGTAATCCTTCATAATTCAGTTTTTTTCCTTCTACTGTAATGTGTGATTAATACTTACTTCTGTAAGCCCTGTGTGATACTTTGTGGTGTACATCAATTTACGAATGTTTTCAATAAAAAATATATAAATATAAATATTTATATATTTCAAAATTTCTTTTTAAGTTAATAAAATTAATTATGTTAATTAAATATTGAGATTGAAAATCAGTCGTTTTTGTAAGAAAACAAATATATATATATATATAATTTTAGAACGGGAAATATAATCGAAGCAATTGATGTATTTCTTCTATTTTAAGGTTCTCTTAACCATAATTCCTTTGTAAAATAACGCTAAGTCCTCATGTTGGCATGGGGGAGAAGCTTGGAGAGTGTGATGTTAATGTAGTTGTCTTTGTCACTTGAGTAAGAAAATTATGACAATCATTGACCATAGACCTTGTGTAGCTTTGTAGTGCAATGATATAAATAATAAATCATTCATTCAATCATTGTAGGATTTGGATTTAATTTTCATCGCTTTTTGAAGCAATTCGAAAGCTATTGGCGGCTGATCTCATAATTTTAAACCATGATCAATTGACGAGGCTAACACCTGAGCTTGCATCCCTTCTCCATAAATCACCATTATGTCACCGGAGGGTTTCGAGCTTCAATATATTTAATAAGCATCACCCTTCAATACAATGGTCAACAGTGGTACTAGGCCTAACACCCTCGACCTGACAAAGCCGACCGCGAGTTCACGACCATGAATCACAAACTGGTGGATATCCAATCAATCAAGGAACCATGCAAGGAAGTTATAAGAAATGATTACTTCCTATGAGCAGTTTATGTTTTATAAATTTGCATAAAATTGAAATAATAACTCTCTATAGATAATTAATATTTCTTTTTATTGAAATTCCCTATGAGAGCAATAATAACTCAAAAAGTAAGTTCTTCATTTTAAAATTGATATAAATCCAAATTGAACTATAGTAATACCTCGAATTACGCTATCCCAACTTACGCGAAATCGGAGTTACGCGATGTTCAAATCTCGTCAATTATTTTTTGTTTGTTTTTTTGCCATTACTGTAATTCGAGCAAAATTAGTGCAAAAGCCATATGAAATTGGTAATTGGTAATGTGATTGAAGAAACTGTCAATGTTTCCAAGCAAGTAAATTTAGAAGAGGATAGCGATGTCGTTCAAGAACAGCTGGATCACCAGAATCAGAAGCTGTTAAAGGATCCTACTACGTTCGGAACCGTTGTTCTCCTTTTGTGAAAAAATGCTTCTATTAGAATAATATTTTGCCTGTATATAGCTCAGACCTCTGTTCAGAGGTTTAACTAAAATTTTTGAAATATATAACTTAGAAGTGGGTTTATTAATAGTTTACGACAACAGAGGGGAGCAATTTTAAGAAAAAAAACGCGAATAATTATTTCAATTGGTGGTAACTCTGAAAAATAATGTGAATTTTTCAAAACTTCTAGTTGAGCCTCTGTAGAGAGGTCTGAGCTATGTATAGGCAAAATATTATTGTAATAGAACCATTTTTCACAAAAGGAGAACATTTGGGAAAAAAAAGGGTTATTTTAAGTTAATTTTTTGCAGAAATATTGTATTTAAACAATTTGTTTTTGTCAAAATGTCCTTAAAACAATTTTATACATGTATTCTAATCTAAGTGACACTAAATATCATGAAACTTATCTATTTATGTGCTTTTTTAAAATGACGGTTCCGAACGTAGTCGGATACCTTAATTGGTGAGATCATAGAATTGCCTGAGCAAGAGCAAGACATTGAAGAAAGAATCTTTAGACCCAATTCCATCAGAAGATCGAATGACAATTGAGAGATGGACAGAAGGCCTTAGTTTAATTAAAAAAGGTTACAAATTTAAAAAAAAAACTCTAATGTATGTATTTGTTTTCAGCAAAAAAAGAATAAATTAATTTTAGCAGGCGTGAGGAAATTTTGTGGGATAAAACAAATCCTCTAGTAGGCAGACTATTGTCTAAATTTTAGGAAACCTTCTACATCAAAATAATTCTATTTTGCGATTTTTATTTGCGTTATGTATGATTGAAAAAACATTTTTTTTCTAAATTATTATTTTCTTTTATCTACGTTCCTAACTAAAATTAATTTATATGTATTTATAGAGGCGAAATTATACTCCGACTTACGAGGTTATCACTCAATCCCTCCTATCACGTATGTTTGAAGTATTATTGTATTTTCTGAAACATATATATATATATATATATATATATATATATAAATTGGATCAATTAAACAACATTTTTATCAAATATATACACGATATAAACACATTTTACATTTTATTTTGCGAAATTAAAAGCTGTGTCAACTCACTGCAAACATTTCTTTTACACAGAATTTATCAATACCTCCACATCCATTGGATCTTTGCCATAACAAATAGACATTGGGTTCTCCTAAGTTCCATTCTGCAAAGCCACCTATGGAACTCAAGAATTCCAAAACCAGCGATTTAAATGTTACTTCAGGTAGATGTTTCATAAGTTCACACAAAAAGCGCTTTAAATAAGTAATGAAAAAGTTGGATAGCGGAATACATAGATGATCTTGAAAGCGGCGGTGTCGTGAGATAAATTTCCAGGCGGAAAAATCCGTCTAATAATTGTGAGACATATACAGAGAGAAATATTTTTGACAGTCAACTACGCTTTGAAATGAAAACTCTTGGCAGAGATGTCAAATGGGTACATGGGAGAGAGATACAAATTACGGTCGGTGGGACGCGTTGAAGCAATAAAATATTGAAACAAACTAAAAATGTAGTTGAGAAAAGATAAAGCAAAGAGATCTTGAAAAATAAGTTGAATCATGTGTTAGAAGATTTGTGAAACTTATGATTAATGTGCTAGTAAAATATTCGTCAAGAATAAGACAGAAGAAAAGTGTGGTAAAAGAGTTCTTCGATTATTTAAATTCTATATGTTTTGGTAAATGTCATTAACTCAATAATATTATCATATATAAGCTAATAGATAATTATATTTCGATTGCGAAAAAAATATTGCTTTCAGATATCTAATTCTGTGATAGTCAAAAAGCTATTGAATTTTGTTGTGTGAAAACTGAGCTTATGAATATTATTCTTATAGTAATTTGTTAAAAATACCCTGTATGTGTGTGTGTTAAGATTTTCTGCTTTAATTCTCTTGAGAGAGTTTTCTTAAATACGTTTTGTTCCTGATCTTTCGTAAACATAGTGTTATCCTTAATTTCGTTTAATTCCCCTTTAAGGGGAGTATTTCATTAACTGCAACCGAAATTTACAAAAGTTTGCAGTTGTAAATGTTTCAAGTTAGATGTAAGGTTTCGCAGTGTCAACTGACGTAATATTGCGTCATCTATCGAATCTAACCCAGTGGTTCTCAAACTTTCACTACTCTCGCCCCCCTTTTCAATCCCAATTTTTATCGCGCCCCCCTTATTCATTAATAATGTACTGAATGCAATAATAATGCACTTAGACACTAAAGCTACGATACGATCATAATTATAAACCGTACAAATTAACAAGATAAGTATTAAATTTTGTATATCTTACTTTTAAGTAATTTTTTTTTTTTTTGCTTTTTAGTTCGATTTACTATAAAAGCGTGTTTTTTAGTTTGTTTTAAAACTATAATTTATTTTATAGTTATTTTTACTATACAATATAAAAATCACAATTCCAGTGAAGAATTTAATTAAGAGAAACTTTACTTACCCCTACTTTCAAGGACTTTTCAATTTTTCTTAGAAAATTTGAGAAAAAATCCAATAAAACTAAAGAAAATGTTCCAAATAAATAATGCCCTTAATAAAGGACATAAATCACAGACACTTTTCGCTAACAACACAGGAACGTTATTTTCCAGCTAAACTCAAATCAACTCAAATGTTTCATGTCTCACGCTTTTCGGATATTTACTTTCGCTATATCTTGATTAATTTGCAGTATTTCAGTAGGTTCTTCAATTGTTTGATCAGTTTCAACTTCCTTTAATAGGGATCACGGATGCCCATTTTTTTTTAATATTCTGCTTATTTACATTTATAAACCATAATAAGTCGTACAACACAGCAATCAAAACTACCAAATTGTTCATGGGGAAAGTGTAGCATGTTCTAAAAATAATTGTGTAAAACTTTTTTCATTATGCATTGTATGTTTCAGAATACTCCTGCTTATCCATATATCATAAAACTCTTTCACATGGAAAAAAGATGAAACAGAAATATATTATATATATTTACAACTTCCCTAAAAAAAGAGACGGAGATAACCATACCAGTAAGTTTGAAGGTCAGCTAAAGTAATATTTTAGGTTAAAAGAAACATTAAAAAAAATCTCTCATCGTTTGATATCGTTAAAAGAAATTTAAAAAAAAATCTCTCATCATTTGATATCGTTAAAAGAAATTTAAAAAAAAATCTCTCATCGTTCTCATATTGACCGCAAAGCAAAAAAATATTTGTTTAATTTGGTTATAGGATCAAAGATGGCTAATGAGTGTTTAAAGTGGAATCTTTTATTTTTGATGATCACCAGATGATAAAAATAAATTATATCAGTGTAAATGTGTATTTTTTATTTTGTCAGGAAGCATCTTGTTTTACTTCATTCCAAAAAATTATTTTTTAAACCTTTTATTTTCAATATGCTCGCGCCCCCCAGGGGGCGCGCCCCACAGTTTGAGGAACACTGATCTAATCAATTGGCTTCAAGTTTAAATCTTTAGAACATTCTAGAAGTTTCTTAGTATTTGATAAGTTGAGAGCATTTACTCACACACACAAACACACGAGCGTGAGTGCGTATGTAGTAGTGTAACGGTGCATATAAGTATATAATCCACAATAGTTATAATATATACCAATAATATTTATAAAATTTTCTTATTTAAAACTATTCTATCAAATTTTTTAAAGTTTGTTCGAGATATATGAATAGAATCACTCAACATAATCTGTTTTGTTAGGATAACATAAGTGATTTAGACTGGCAGTTGCAATGACATCTCACCATTAATCTTCGAGATACAAAAATGTATTAAACTTTATTTTATTCAACTAGGGGCGTGGGTACCCGCTGTTAGCCTAGTAGTGAGCCAATGGACATTGTAAAAATTATACTACAGTTCATACTCTTTGCTCAAATTGTAAAGCTTTGTATGTAGCTCTATTTTTTTTCAATATAATGTAAGTAGGAAAAAAAGATATTTAAGTCTCTCAAAAAATAAATTTCAAGTATCTAGATGTTTAATGTTAGTATTACTTTCTGTTGTATTTATTTTATGAAAAATTGTAATATTTGCAAGTAACACTGTCCCTTACATTGTAATGGCGTACATTGGAAACTTGGCGATATAGCCCAGTTGCCATCATTTTTGGCGATCAATTTTGGAAACAGTATGGATGGTCCTGAAAATTACTGGAGAATTGTATAATATCGCGATCTATATATATGACGTAAGTGGAATTTACAAGAAAGGCCTGGAAGGTAGGAGGGGACCCCTAGGCAAATCGTTCTTGTGGTGCTCTTCTTCAGTTAAATTCAACTTTTGACGTCCCAGTTTTACTAAACATACTTTATGTATAGATAAATTTATTACATTATCACGAAAAGTTTTTTTTTCTTGAGGGAGATAAGGTTTTTGTGCCAGCAAATTGTTTTAAAAATTAAAAGGATCCCTATCGATTTGTATAGCAAAATTTTACAGGGTTTCGACAGTTTCTGTAGTACATATTTCATTCTTTGATACGATAGAGTCAATGATTGCAATAGTATTAAAGAGGGGGAAAAAGGTTAAAAAAAGAATTGTGTGTTTTTTTATTATTCATTCTACTTTCCTTTGGTATATTTGATATCCTTTCACTTCCATAATACATACTTCTCGAATTTAATTTCATGTAAGTTAGCTTCCCATTTATTTCTTTGTTTGAGCTCCCCCATTCCAAAATGGGTTCCTGTACTTCAAACTCGAACTCAATTTACTCTTCTTTGGCTGTCTGAGTTTTATTTAATTTCAGTAAAATGTAGAGTCAATCAGGAATGAAAGACAAGATGGAGAGGGAGAAAAGGGAAAAAAATATCCCTCAAACTTGACTGAACAGAGAAATTCTAAGCGTTCTTCTAGGAAGAAAATTAATGGAAAGACCCCTAGGAATCGTCAAAGAGTGAGATTTCTTTTAAATAATAAAAAGACAGTTTTGACGACTTCCTCTTGCTGTCATACATTTATCTAGGGCTTTTCTAGTTCTTTTTTGAGGGGGTGTATATATCTATATACGAGCACACTAAAATTATTTTTGGAGAAAACTTTTGTTTGACGGGACGGGATGCTTTTTTTTTGCTGTCCCTTTATTTTATTTCTCTTGCATTATTTTGTTCACATTAAAATTTTCTCTCGCCTCTTATTTATGCTAAGAATCACGGATATTTCAAGATCTCTGCATCGATAGGGAAAGTAAAGGGATTTATTGTGATTTTTCCCTTTTATATCAGAGAAGGGGGAATTTTTTTTCTTGAAATTATCTTGAAGGAAAAAAAAAGCTTGGTATGTGACTTTGAAGGAGTTTTGTTAAAAGAAATGGTTTAAAGTACCTTGTGGCGTTTGTAAGGTGGACATGTTTAGAATCAGCTTGAAAATGGTAGAAAGATATTTTTCTTTCAATTGAAAAGTTAACGCTTTTTAAATAGAAAAAGAAAAACGTTCGGAATCCTGTTTTTTTCCCTAAACTTCCCTTTAAGTTGTGGTACTCAATTATATTTATGATTCTAAGCAAATGTTTTTAAAAGACCAAACTAACTGCTATAAGTACAATATTTTATTACTACTTTTTACAGTATTATTTTTACTTTATAAAATACAGTGTAATATTCCAAGATTTGTTCATCAGACTGAAATTAATACTGTTAACATGAATGAAGAATGTTAAGGCGTACTGCTAAAAATTCTCTTGTGTGGCTGCGTTTCATTGAGACTCAAAGACTTTACGCTGGCGTGGTGTCAAAGTTTGGAGAGTGTGTTACTAGTTTAGGTACCATCTTCATCACTTGAAAAGTACAACAGTCATAAACAATTAATCAATCAATCAACTAGATAACAAATACTTAAATATTAGCTAGCTGAAAAGGTAACTCTTCCCCCATTACGTATCAATGGTATATGCCAAAGAGATGGAATATACTTACAATATACATATATATATATATATATATATATATATATATATATATATATATATATATATATATGTATATATATATATATATATATATATATATATATATATATATATATATATATATATATATATATATATATATATATATATATATATATATATATATATATATATAATATATATATATATATATATATATATATATACCGTATTTACTCGAATCTAAGCCACCACCCTAATTCTCTGCACGTTTTTGAGAAATTTTTTTAAAAAAAAATTGTATAAAAGGTTCATCAATATCTGATACTTCAGAAATTCAAAAAATATTAATGAGAAATAGAATTTAAAAATTAATTTATTTTACCAGTATTAAAAAGTTTCAAATACATACATGAACCTATAATTACTCTAAGCGTCCGTATCTTGTTCCGAAAAGGATTTATCAATCCCATTGTTACAGCAGACTTTGGAATTGGGGCCAGCATCGCCATTTTCCCCCACGGTCCTTCATTGCCATAGAATGCATTTGTTAACTTTAAAACATTTTTCTTGAACAATGTAAAAGAATTATTCAAGACTGATGAGCACTTACAAGCAAAAATTATATGATTTTGCTTTTGCCATCGACGTATATTTGTTTCATTCGTGTCAAATTTTCACTGGTCGCTGCTGTTTCCGTTTTTTTCTGCTTATAAAATTCTCTCTCTTTTCATGCTTGCGTCATAGTGAACTCGTCTTGATGTTATTATTGATATATTTTATGTTTAGGTAATTAAAAGAAAGCTTAAATAAAAAAAATCATAAATACAAGCAGACAACGATGTTTAGGATAAACTGAGTACTTCAGCTGAACTGGGAAATGGAATAAGCCATCGATGTAAGTGGCGAGAACGGGCAATAACTTTTATCCTTTTGAAAGGGTCGGAATTAATACCCTCTTCTCCACCACCAACAAATATTTTGCTTTGGATTCTAAGCTTCACCTGATTTTCAGTAACATTAACTCTGGAAAAATAGTTCGGCTTAGATTAGAGTTAATACGGTATATATATATATATATATATATATATATATATATATATATAATAAATACGAACAATTATAAACCTTAGTATAACTAGCCAACTAGAAACCAAGAATATATATATATATATATATATATATATATAGGAATATATATAGGAATATATATATAGGAATATATATATATATATATATATAGAATATATATATATATATATATATATATATATAGGAATATATATAGGAATATATATATAGGAATATATATATATATATATATAGGAATATATATATATATATATAGGAATATATATAGGAATATATATATAGGAATATATATATATATATATAGGAATATATATAGGAAATATATATATATATATATATATATATATATATATATATATTCATTGGGAGAGTAATGTGCATGTTTCTATATATATTCAGAAATATTGTTATTAATTGTATATAACGCAATAAATTTCTAGTTTCAAAATATTCAGAAAAAATAAAAAAAACTATAAACACATTTTACTAAATATTGCTTAATTCAGAAATACCCAATTAATTTTATTAATAGTTATTTGATTAAAGAAATTCTAAATAGTAAGGATTAAAATTCCGTTGAATAATAATAAGTTTATTATTATAAATGTATCAATTTTTCCTAGTTATAGTTACCTCCATATTCTAATTTTAGATAAAATGATATATACTTATTATTATTTTTAATTCATATATAACTCTAGTGACACTAAATTTATGGTAGTTTGTAAGCTCTTATTTCTTTTCTTTTCATACTTTTGTTAAGTGCTAGAATTCAGCCATTCCCCTGCTTTGAATTTGCATTTGGGCTCAGAATCTGGCAATAACTTATTTATTGTACTCAGATTTTGCGCGAGCTCTACATTTTTAAATGCAATTTTTAGGTTATTTACATTTATCTTGTAATGGATTTAGACATTCCATCTATTATATTCAATAGGTTTTTGCTCAGTATTATTAACATAAAGGGAGAAGGTAGGCTGGCTTCAAAACATGTTCAACCCCACTTTTATATAATTTTTTATATATATAAGCTGTCCTAAGTCAGCAATGTTTATAATTCTATGTGTGTAGCATTCATTTTTTATATTTTACATACTATTATAATTTTAATTTCTCATATATCCTTCAATGTCTGGTTTTCTTACAATCTCAATTTTCTTTTGGTTTTGCTTCATGAATGTTCATCTCTCATTTGTAGAGAATTTAAACTACAAATATATATTGTGCGCAATGTAGGATGTTTGGAGACCACTGATTTAGAGGCTATACTTAGTATGATCATTGAACTGTCACATTAGATTACACACATATTCCAATTTTAAACTGTATATTTTATAGAAATTTGTGAAACATAATGTCCGTTAATCAAAATTATTTTAGTATCCTCGTTATTGTGTGAAAACGCAGAGTTTAAGAAGTTTTTAGTGATATTTTGTAGTAATGTAAAAATACCACGTTTGGATAATAATTATACATTCGTACATTTTTATTTCATGTTTATAAATACATTTTAAAATGTATATTTAAAGACTTTCTGTGTGTGTGTGTGTGAATATCTTGTAGTTACATTGCGTGCGAGTTTAATGAAAGAAGGAACAGATTTAAGTAAAATTGACATTTATTTTTATTTTTTATTTTAAGGTGTCTGACTACTTGCGACAACATTTTTTAAATATGTAGCTATGGGAATTTTTTATGGGGGTGTAGATTTATTCAGCACATTTTAAGAGAAATATGCGAAAATTAAGAAGAGAATAGAAATTACTATTACTGAAATGGGAGAAAATGGTCAAAGTTTACATAAAATACATAAACGGGGCCCATTTTGTTTAAACAGTTTATGAGCAAATTGTTAATTTTTCAGTTTGGATATGTTATTGCGCTATTCACTTTTGAAATGACTATCAGGGTAACAAATATTTTAATTTTTACAGTGAATAGTGCACTTTATCTTAGTTATTATATGAAATATCTTAGAAAGACAGTGATTATATTCCCACATGAGGGACTGTAAATTTTATAATAAAGCAACGGATGATAAATCTGAAGGTTAAACCATTTCTAATATAATATAAAATATACACAAAAAATGTCAATTAATTATTTTGAAAACTTTTTGAGCAATCCCTGTACCCTTTTGAACATTTTCAAGAAAACACATTTAGAGTAAAACGCATTTTAAATTACGGCATCTTGTTTAAAGTAGTGGCATCTTCTTTTACTAAGACACTTGTAGTACTTGTTATAGTGAATGGAAAATAATAAGCTTGGTATTTTCATAAAGCTAATAAGATAGCCTATAAAATAAAATCATGAAAAAATTGTCAATTTTTGGCAAAATTCACAATTTTAGGGTTGTCAGATGCCATAAGGAAGAAAATAAGCTATGTTAATTAACAAGATGTAGATGTATCTAATAAATACTACAGTGACTTCAATTTAGTTGCAAAAACTTAATTTAAATAAATAAACGAAAACAAAGTAAAATACTTGAAATTTATAACATCATCACGAACTGTACATCCATGCACATTTTAGTCCTTTTAACGAGAACAAAAGAAAAGACCTCATAAAAAACCAATACAAAGGCCACCACCAAATAAAGTCCCTGTTCTTGCCTTAAAAGAGTGTCAAGAGGAAAGAGGCAGATGACTCTCGACCCTCCTGACAAATCAGCTCCATGGATCAGACGAAAAAGAAGAGGGGTAGAGCTGGAAAATGAGATGTCCAGGTTGAAGAACAAAAAGGGTTGCCCAGATGAAGAATGAGATACATCCCTCCATACAGGGATGAATGAGAATCAAAGAGAGAGGATAGGGGTCTTTCCTGCCTCAAGGATTAAGGATGTATTCCTCCCCCTTTCTTCTTTTTCCAACTCATTTTGTGTCACTAGCGACGTATTCGGATCCTTCTTCTGGATTTTGTGATCCGCCTTGGTGACACACCGGTGTCATATGTCTGTGAGAATGATGTCGTTAAAAAAAATGATTGGATCTGTCTGTAGTAGGGAGAATAAAACTAAACATAATGCAAACATAATAAAATCTTTTTTGAAAAAAAAATATTATTTGCTATTTTTCGTTCTCTTTAGCTGAGAATTTTCAATGTTTATTTTTACTGAATTACATTTTTCTTTAAGGTTATATAATTCAGTGCTTCTCAGACTTTCAATATTTGCGACCCAAAATTCAATCATAATTTTCATCACGCCATCTCCCTCCATACAATAACAGTACTTTGAATTCAATAATACTATACTTTGATGCTGAAGCTACAATTCGATGCAAACCTGTTAAGTGCCACCTGCGTATATATACGACTTGCTCAGCTAAAGCGTTATTTTCCCGGACGTATATATACGTCTGTCCGATGTACGATCTTTTCTGTGTTCTTCTATCCATAAAATTATTCCGAAGGCTTTGAAATGCAATAAAAGGACCTTGACAGTGTTTGTGAAGGATGTGCTTATTTCAGAAGATTTGCTTATTTATTCCTCCCCCCCCCTTTGGTTACATCACATACGCACGCCTGCACGGTTGCATTGGAGAGCGAATCGCGTAACTTTTAATTGGCAGTTAAGGAATTAATTATAATCCATACAAATTATTTAGTGTGAATTTTTGTATGTAATTTTATATATATCAAGACCACGGAGTCACTGGTTGTTATTAAACTTGTCCTTAACTTAGTTTTGTTAAATTAATTACAAAATACACTGTGCAGTACTGATACGTTTATAAGTGTATATCTGTGTAAAGGTGTATTTTATGTTTTTTATTACGTCAGAATGTATTTTTTGTGTATGTTTGCTTTCAGTAAATTAATATTTTTTTTAAAATGATCTCTTGTTTTCTACCTTTTAATATGCTCTTGCGCCTCTCTTATAGTTATCACACCCTATAAGAGGACTCACTCCACAGTTTGAGAAACACTGTTATAATCCCTTGCTATTAAAAACAGGATTTGAATCGAGAAAATAGTTTTCCCAAAAAGATAGCATCCTATGGTTAATTTTATTTTTGAATTTTACTAACGTGTACGGAACAAAATATTTTATTAATTCTATTTTATTTAATATGTTTTATCTGATGGGTAATACATTACATATTATATTTTCAATGTCTTTTCGCAAGAATTAAATCTATTTTGTATTTAAATGAAAAGTTGTACAATTATTAAATGATTTTTAAATCGCTATTATAAATTAATTATAAACAAATTAATTGTATAACTGCAAGACGTAACTGGAAATGTCTGTCATAACTACATGAATTATTTTAATAAACTTGCAATATAAACTTTAGATATCCTCATGCATTGACTTGTAACGATGTGTCTGAGCGATTTTCCCATCTTTCACCTAAATAACACTTTAGATAACCATTTGTTGCGTTGCTTTTTCAATTCCTACTATTAGTTCACACTCTCTATATATTTATCTTGGTGGAATTTTCAATCGTTAATAAAATACATTTTAAAGCACTCAATTGAGCTGAAATTTTATATACATGATTATTTTAGATGACAATACAGTAATTTAGTTATAATTAATAAAAATGTATTGATTAAAACTAATTATTCAAAGAATTACAAATACAGCCACGTTGGCATCATTTTTGGCGACTTATATCAAAACTTGAAAAGGTTTTTTTCTCACGTTTTAAAGCGCTCATTTGAGCTGAAATTTTCCATACACTATTATTTTGGGTAAAAATACGATAATTTAATTATAATTAACTAAAATTAATTGGCTGAAACTAATTATTTAAAGAATTGCAGATACAGCCACATTGGTTTCATTTTTAGCGACTTGGGACAAAACTTCAAAAATATATTTTTTTCTGAATGCTTTAAAGCATTCAGTTGAACTGAAATTTTATGTACACAATTGTTTTGGATGGCAATATGATACTTTAATGATAATTAATAAAAATTAATCACCACATAATGTTGTGATTGTGTCATATATATAAACATATTTATATTAATTGTTACTATTTAATAAAAAGTAGCTCTAATAAAAATTTTCTTTGAGTATCTAAATAGGAATTGACTTAATTTTTTTTCTATTACTTGTTTGTTATAATTGTACGTTCCAAAAGTTTATGTAACATGTCTGGATATGTAGAACATGCTTGTCCTGTTGAGGGGAATTAAACCTCCCCTTCTAATGTCTTTGGAAAATGTAAACATTTCATTCTTTAAAACTAAGTATGCATGTTGATGAATTATAGTTTAAGAAAACTAAAAAAAAACGCTTTTATATTTTATGGAACTAAAAAGTAAAAAATAACTTTAAATATAAGTATAAACCGGTTAAAGAGAAAATTAATGCCATTGTGATAAAAGCTTGGGGTGCTCGATATTTCTTACTAGTTCTATTTCGAAATTTAGAATTAGTAAAAATGTAGTACAAAGCACCCCACATTTTTACTACAAATACATTGCAATTTTCTCGTTAATCATTTTATTCTTGTATTAAGAAATATTTTTAACTTATTAGTTCGATTAACTACAAAAGCGTGTTTTTTAGTTTTTTTAAAAATATAATTTATTTTTCATTTTTTTATTTGTAGTATTTATATTAACCATCAGCGTTCTCGCTTTAGGGTTGTAACTTTATCTTTTAGTCACCAAATCTGGAAATGGTATCTGGATTTAGTCGCCAAATTTGGAAATGGGAAATCGTTAAACCGGATAATCCTGATCCGGACATTGGAATAAAATTATTAAATTGTTGTATTGTCATCGGTAATTGACAAGTGTGCAAAATTTCAAATTAAACTAACATTTTAAATTGGGTAAAAATCAAGTTCAAAGATTTCGTTTCATACAGTTGAAGCTAATAAAAGCATGTTAAAAATGTAGTTTCTTTGGAAATATACAGGGTGCGACAAAAAAACTCGGACAAATTGTTTGCTTCCTAGAATAGTTAACGTATTTCTTTTTAATTGGTGTTTTCATGCTTCTTTATCTACCTCTTTAATGAAAAAATATTTTTAATATACTTCTTAGTTTGTACTTTGATTTATGTGTTTTTGATAATGTAGAGCAAAGGCCTGCTATTTTAGAGTTATTTCAGCAAGGGAAACGGCAGTGTGTGTGCAATCGTTCATTTGCTTAAGTATCCGACACTACATTCGGAATCGTGATTTTTCAAAAGCGTATAAATGGATAATATTTATGATATTTAGTGTCACTTAGATTAGAAAATGTATATAAAATTGTTTTAAGAATAGTATATAAATAAAAAATTATTTAAGTACACAATTTTGACAAACATTGAACATAGAATGACCCATTTTCAAAATATTCTCCTTTTGTGAAAAATGCTTCTATTATAATAATATTTCACCTGTATATAGCTCAGACCTCTGTACAGAGGCCCAACTAGAATTTTTGATATATATAACTTAGAAATGGGTTTATCCATGTTTTACGACAACAGAGGGAAGAAATTTTGAGAAAAAAAAGCCCATAATTATTTCAATGGGTTGTTAACTATGAAAATGATGTGAATTTTTCAAAAATTATTTTTGAGCCTCTTTACAGAGGTGTGAGCTATATACATGCAAAATATTATTATAATAGAGGCATTTTTCACAAAAGGAGAACATTTTGAAGAAATGTTATTCTAAGTTAATTTTTTGCCGAAATATTGTATTTAAATATTTTTTTTGTCACAATGTCCTTAAAACAATTTTATATATGTATTCTAATCTAAGGGAGACTAAATAGCATGAAAAGTATCCATTTAGGTGCCTTTTTTTAAAATCACGGTTCCGAACGTAGTCGGATACCTTAATGTACCTCGGAAAACAGTGTTTGATGCAAACCGCATTTTCAAAGAGCTTGGCAATGATGGTCGACGTCCTTGAAGTGGGCGAAAACACACTGAATACACTTCAAGGAATTGTAAGGCCATCGAAAAGTGAGCCCAGAGAAATCCAAGGGGTTACCATGATACATATCGCTCTTGACATGATAATAAGTGACAGACAGGTGAGGCGAAAGCAAAAAACGAGCTTGGACTAATACCTTACAAGACACGAAAAGTTAAGTTTCTGATTGAAAATAATAAACTCCTACGTCTCCGAAGACGCTGAAAACTTTTGAGACAAGCCGCAAGTCAGCGCTGGGAGATATTTCTTCTCACTGACGAGAAGTTCTGTACGGTTCAACGAGTTCATAATAGAATTATGTCTGTGGACGCTCCAAGCACATCGGCAATTGTTGAACATCTCCGATATCCAAAGTCGGTCATGGTCTGGAGCGGAATTTGCGGAAGTGGCAAAACACCTTTAGTTTTTGTGGATGAGGGAGTTAAAATGAACCAAAAAGTGTACCAGAGGGACATTTTTGAAGTTGTACTTCCGTGAACCCAAAAGCATTTTGGAAATGTAAATTGAACGTTTCAGTAAGCTCTGCACCAGCTCACGAGGCCAAAAAGACACAAGAGTGATGCAAGGCGAATTTTCTAGACATATCATCTGAAGAATAGCCACTCTACTCGCCGGATCTCAATCCCATGGATTACAGAGTATGGTCCATTTTAAAGTCCAGACCTTGCACTAAGCCGCACAAAACTTTGAACTCTCTCATGCAATCGCTTCTGCGGGAATGGGCTGGATTAAAGATAAAAAACGAGGCCCATTGTTGAAAATTCCTGCAAGCGTTTGTGGCTCTGTATTGATGCAAGTCACTTAGAAACCAATTAAACTTATTTATAAAAGTGCTCTTATTATTATTTGTTATATTTTGTTAATTTCTTCTAATGTTATACAAAAAAATGTCTGTCCGGGTTTTTTTCGCACCTTGTAGGATGTATACACACAGCAATATTTTAAAACTTATTTAAACTGCTGCAATTTTAATAATAAAATTATAAACCAGTGTCGTATAAATTTGGCTCCTTATTTTATGACTAAATCCGTTTATATTTTGTTTGAGATAATTTTTGAAAATTAAAAAAAAATGTTTCTCTCTCTCTCTCTCTCTCTCCGTTAACAATATGGAAACTTCAGAATTTTCTCAATTAGATATATCAATATATGTCTGTTTTCTTCGTGCACTTTCTAAAAAAAGATTTTGTCTTACTCATACTGCAGTCTCTTTGCAGAAAATGGATTTCTAATATTTTCTTTGTTTAAAGTATCCGAGACTAATTACGACAACTTTTTTTTTTAAAAAAATGAAGATACGGAGACTTTTTTGTGGTTTTTAGATTCATTTAGTAAATTTTAAGAAAAATATGCTAAAATTAAAAAGCTAAAAAGAAATTATTACTAAAATGGGAAAAAATGTGTGTGTGGTTAAAAAAGTACAAAAAAATTATATAAAGAGGCAACTTTTGTACAAAGAAATTATGAAAAAACTTTTCAATTTTTCGACTTATATGTGTTTTTTTGCTATTCCTTTTCGAAATTACCTTCAGAATAAGAGATATTTTAATTTTTACAAAAATTGGAGCCCTTCATCTTAGTTATTATATTGCTTAAAAAACTGTCATTATATTCACTTAAGGGACTGTAAATGTTGCAATAAAATAGTAATTAATAAATCTGAACGTTAAAACACTTTTATAATTATTCCGAACATGCTCAAAATATTTCAGTTAATTATTTTCACGAATTTTTGAGCAATCGCTGTCTCCGTTTGAGCATTTTCAAAGAAAACACATTACGAGTAAAATGCATTTTAAAGCTTGAAATCTTATGTAAAGTTATGGCATTAGCTTTTATTAAAACACTTGTAGTATTTGTTCTACAGAATGGAAAATAATAAAATTGATAGCTCTCTAAAGCTAATGAGATGGCATATGAAATAAAATCATAAAAAGAATTTGTCAATTTTTAGCAAAGTTCAAAATTCTATGGTAGTCGAATTCCTTAGTTTAAAAACTTTTTTTTAAAATTAAAACAAACGAATACTAATAATTTATTCTAGGTTAGAAATACGCTTTGTAAATTACAACACATTTAAATATTAGTAAAATATATTAGTAATTTTTAAGAGCGTACGAATTGTAAAAATTCTTATTCAAACAAATTTTCAGTCCTTTAAAAAAATTTAAAAAAACATTAATTTTTAGGAAAAACATTCTTTAGTTACTTGTAAAGAAAATCCACCTTAGAAATATCTTCAAAATAAAAATAAATTCCAATTTAGCTTCGAAATTTGTTTCTCCCTAATACATAAAACAATTTCATCAAGATATGAAAGAAAACTTAAATTCACTGACTATAACAAGACATTAAAACTTTTTTTATTTCGCAAAATCTTTCAAAATAAATAAACCTTTCGAATAATATGAAATTTCTTTTTTTTTCTAAAACATGTAATAGAATAGAAAATTATATTATGCGAGGCAATAGAAATTCGTATTTCTTTCACTCTTTTACGAGCTGCACTTTTTCGAATGAATCAACTTTATTAATTATTTTTCATTTTATGAAACTTTACTTCCCTTTAGTCGTTCGGTCTCTTGACTTTTATTGCATCTTTAAAATCCTTTTCCATGAAAATTTGATTAAGTATTTCAAAGATTTATATTTTTCCGTTTCGTAAAGTGCATTTCAATTTATATATATATATTGTAAAATGTTATAAGATTTTACTTAGTTCTAGTGACTGAATAGAAATATCGTGCTTCAATTTAAATAGAAATATCGTGCTATGGTTTCAATAGAATTATCTACCAAACATATTTAATTCAATATACCCGAGTATATATAATCCAGTTATATATATTTTTAGTATCGTGTGTACATGTATAATGGATAGTCTCGATAATATAAAATCAAGAATTGCTTCAACGCTACTTACTTTTTAAGGCAAATGCATTTATTTAGAATTATAGCATGCATTGTAAATTAAAAATTTGTATTTGTATACAAAATATAGAACAAATAAGTCTGATGAAATGCTTATTTTTTAAATTATTTTTCCAATTAATAATAAACTTCTATTGTTATAGTTCAACTTTTATTCATGATACACGTAATAGGAAAATGTTTATTAGAAAGAATTTTTCTAGTTTGTTTTTCTTGTATAGAAGTCTGTATTTATAAGAGGTAGGATTCAAAAGTTTTCGAACTGGGCATATAACGGGAAAAAGTTTTTCAGTAGAGTGACAACGATAACGTTTCTGTGTTACTGCTTTCTTCCTCTTTTCTAAAAGAGATTTATTCTGAATCAAGTGGTCGTTGGATCGCCATGGTGTCGTAATTTGTAAACGGATGTATTGAAAGAAATGGCATTTATAAAGCAGAGAATGAATATCAAACTTTGTGTTCACTTGGGAAAGAGTGCTACGGAGACTTACGAAATGTTGAAACATATGTACAACAGTGATACATTATTGCAAACGCAAGATTTTAAGTGGCATCGACGTTTCAGGAAAGGTAGGAAAAGTGTCGAAAACGAAAGACGCTCTGGACATCCGCAGACTTCCCGCACCACTGAAAAGATGGAAAAGGTTTCTGTGGAAAACGAAAACAATTGTTTTGCCACATCCTCCTTACTCCCCTGATATAGTCTCCAGTGACCTCAGATTGTTTTCAGAACTGGTACGTAGCTTTCAGTGTCATCGATTCCAATCTGCGGATGAAACTAAAAGTGCATCGCAGGCTCAATCGGAGGAAATCACTAAAAATGGATTCCAGAAATGTTTCGATGACCTTCACAAGCCATGAAATAAGTGTGTTGTTGCTCAAGGGTTTTATTTCAAAGAAAGATGTGTTTCAGCAATTTGATTGGTAATATTTTTTTTAAATTACAGATTCAAACCGGGAATTTTTGAATCGTACCTCGTATATATGTTTCGATTCATATGTTGTAATGAGGGGAATGTTGATGAATCCGAGATTTATCCCCAGTAATTAAGTCACTAAAAAACTTATCTTCTTGTTTCAAAACATGCAACATCTCCCTTTACTGATTGCACTATGATAGCTTCTGAAAGTAGTCATTATTCGTGAATCTCATTGTACTGTCACTTTTGCCATGTGCACACTTCTTCGTGATTAATTTCCACACAATGCCGTTGTAAGAATCTGTCTCATTCATGATAATTTGAACGATCGCCTAAAAATGGTGGACTTTGCTCTATTAGACCGAAAGGTCTAAATTCATTTTGTGACGGCCTTATCGCGTTTTCCACTAAAGACTCGTCTTGGGTTCTTTGGGACTGAAAGAGGCAAATTCTTTCCAACCAAATCCAGAAGCAAAGCGTGATTATTCAAATTAGGATCCTTTTAAATAGCAGAAGTTTAACGTCAGCGGATGACCTATTAGGAAGTGATTATGTTAGTTTGAGTTTAAGCGCGTGAACGAAAGGGAGAGAATAAAGCCGTCATTCAGTGTGAAGCTATCCAAGACAGAGCGATCAAGTCAAGGTGGATACTATTCCACTCGAGATAAACAAAAGGTATTTAGGATCCGAGAGGATTGCGGTTAGACAAGATATTAAGATAGAATGATTCTGTTATCTATTAGGACTGTGTATAATTTGAGATTAGGAATAGGCGGGAATATAATGATCAAAGTTGCACTTATTTGGTAATACGTATTGTGTGTTTTCTCACCTCAGATCTGCTAAGTTATAATATAAATATTATCATTGTTAGTGTTTAAGTTAAGATCTTAATAAAGACATTTTAAAATCATGGCAACATCTGGTTCTTCATTCATTCCCACACCTCTAGGTCACGAAGATAACTTAGAAGATACTTAACCTTACACTTTTTCAACTCATAGATGCCCAAATGGTGAGCTATCATTTCCTTGAACAACCATCATTTCGTCATTGATTTGCGTATACTTAAAACTTCCAAATGAAGATATTTAGACTTAGTATCAGTCTCTATCTTTCCCATTCTTCCGGTTACTACAATCTAAGAAAATATAAAAAGATAAGATATTTTATCTACAATGGATGCTTCTAAAAATAATTAAAACTTTTCGATACCCTTAAGTATATATTATGTATTCTGTATTACTTTGTGTGTGTGTGACTTGCTACACACTCACAATATGACCGTGAAACACTCACAATATGACCACACTGACAAAAGAGATGAAATTCTGGAACCATATCAGCGGCTTTTCTAAAGAGCCACTGGAAAGCAATTATTTTTACTGATAATAACGCCCTCTCAAATAGAGCCACTCTTGACAATGGTTATCTAAAGCTGTGATCCCCAATTCCTGAGTTGTGGACTGGTACCGGTCTGCGGATCAAATTGCACCAGGCCGCACAAGGAACAGTTAATTGTTTCCATTTTATTTATTGTGGTGTATTTCTTTCGGATTTGTCAAATTTTTATGGAAATCACTTTGTATTCCATGTTCAATAACTTGATATTCCTTTTTTCGTTTAATTGTATTTTATTCTTAGAAGGTATTTTTAAATACGATTAAATTGAAATGATCAAATCAGAACAATTTAAAATGTAAACACTGAATGCCCTCCCCTCCCCCATTGGACCGCGGTAAAATTATCAAACGTTAACCGGTCTTCTGCAATAAAAAAAGTTGGGAAGGAATAAAACATACTTGAGGAATAGAATTTTCACCACATGGTTAAGGGTGTGAGGTGACTGGACCTAAATCCGATAGAAAATATTCAGGATGCTTTAGAACAAAGGTGGGCACACTTTTACTAATTTTTGAAGTAATAACTTCTATAGGAACGTTTTTCTGGAGAGGAATGAACGTCACGCTCGGTTTTGCAACGCTCATGCGGCATTTTTCGTCTTTAATCGGAAATCCTGCTCGAACAAGGTCGTCCGCGATATGCAACCCCTAAAAAGAAAAGGAGGGAATCTCCCCGCCACTCAGAAACGACATGAAACGTGGTAGTTTGTCCCCCCACCACCACTTTCTAATCCTAGTTGAAGCATGAAAATGAAACATGTAATATTTTTAAAAATAGGCTTAAAGAGAGAGAAATCTTACAATAAAATTAAAAAAAAGGAAGAAAAGGACAAATTTTTATAGAGCTAAGTAAATAATATAATTATCATTAGCAATATTGCAGTGATCTTAAGAATAAAAATCTATTTGTGTAAGTGAATCAGAATAACAATGAACAAATAGTTCTATTAATCACATTAGTTAAATATACTTTTAGTCTAAAAAGAAAATTAAAACAACAAAATTAAGTATACAGGTATTAAGAAAAAGTTACATTAAATAATATAAATACAAAGAAAACAAAATATAATTAAGAAGACTTACCTTTCAGCAGCATCTGATATATTTGCACAAAACTACCATACAATGACAAAAGTGCGTATATAAACTAGAGATTATGTGATATAAAGCTTCTGATTAAATCCCTCTTTAATGATTTTGATCTAGATTCCTCTCTTCCCAGTCAACTACCTGCCCCACTATCTATCCCTTTGATTAAATTAATTCATTGATATAATTGAATATTGTTATTGCAACCAAACTCCACAAAGCTGAAGTGGGTCTTCTGAACAAATTACCTATGATTTTAAGTGGGAATTTTAAAGTGGATTTTTTTCAAAAGACAAATCAAAACCTTTAGTTGATTTTTTAAAATCCAAATTCAATTTAATTATGTCAAATGATCCGAATGAAAGCACGAAGAAGTACGGAACGACGCTTGACGGAATGTTTGTATAGATATTTAAATAAAATTTTGAATCTAAAGTATTTATAACCTATTTTTCAGCTACCATAAACCTATCATTTCCTTCTTAGAATACAATTAATTCCCAAATATTATTGTATATTTCTCACAAAAATATTACTTATGAGAACAGACATATGAATATATAATTTTATAGGACAATACTAATATCCCCTTGTTTTTTATTCACCTAACTAATCCCTGAAATAAAATTACAAAATTTGAAGTTATCACTTCTATCGTATGGTCATAAGCACACACAATTTTTTCAAGATGTTGCGATCCTCTCAATGGCGTAGGTGTGGTGAACTAAGAAAAAGATCTACAATATTTATTATATATAATTTAATAATAAATACGTAATATGTACTTACCAAGATGACAACAGTAAAGAAAGCTTACTGTTTTAAAAACACGTTTAAAGCGAACCGGAATATACATACAAAAAATTATAGTCACAAAATATAATAATATCAGTTGATGAATTTATTATCAAATAATTCAAAATACATTAAAAACAAATAATTTTGGTCTTAAGTTAGCTCTTATAGTAAGAAGACTTAGTCAGTACATAATGCTCACCAATTTTGAATATCTCGGTATAGAATTACTAACAGCTAATCTTCAGGTTGTCACCGCAGAATTCCTCGGTAATCCACTGGCCGATCGCGATCGACTTATGCCCATCCTTGTTTTTGAAAGAATTATTACACGTGGTCAAGAACTTAGCGGACGATTTAGGTGTTCTAATAGTCACTTTTAGAAGTAAAGCAGTTGCTGTCACAGTCACTCTTTCTTGGTAATCTCACTCTTTCTTGGTAATCCACTGGTCAATCGCGATCGACAATACCCACTTCTCTAGAAAGAGCTGTTACACCTAGTCAAGAACTTTTCAGACCATTTACGCAAAATGATCACTTTTAGAAGTATAACAGTTTCTGCCACAGTAGCTTATCATCACTCTCATTAACAGTATGAGGACTCGTTGTTATGCTGTACGAGCTGACTACATCCCTTATTATTCCGAACAATCTGCCGTGGCCGCGGTAGCCAAGTGGTATGGGTATCGGACCGTGGCTTGCCCTGTCACGAGTTCGAGCCCAGTACCACTAAAGACCCGCCGTGTAGGGCAGCGATGCACGTTAAATCTGTCGAGAGCTGAAACGTCCTCCCGTTGGTGTGGTGTGGTAGTTAGGAGAGGGGGTGCCAGCTCAGGTGTCGTCCACGTCACTTGACCATGGTTCTAAATTACGTGGTCCGTCGCCAAAAGCCCTCGTGTAGCTAAACAGGGCGACGTTAATAATAAATCAAATCAAATCAAATCCGAATAATCTGCGTTGGGAGGAATCTCATTTTGACCAATGGTGCTTTCATTTGCATATCATCTGACACTTAAACCCTGTATTTTTTTTCTTACTATTGTCTGCCTTACAGTCTGATATATATGTGTGCCTTATTTCTTTGAATTAAATTAATTTGTTTCGAGACACTGCATTTTATGCTTGTAATGATATTTTTGGAAAAAAAACAATGCATAATAATTCCTTTTAAGGTATCCGAGCACGCTCGGAGTACTTTTATAGCATATTTAAATAGTATAAATGCTTTCTTAGGACTCAATACTAATAAATACTAATATTTAACTAACAATATTTAAAATGAATTACTTGAATTTTACAAAAATCACAATTATATAAGTGAAATTTTAGCAATATTTTTGAAAAACTTTAAAGCAGTTGGAGAAAAAAGTAATAAATTTATATTAGTTAGAGTATTACTAAAGCAAATTAGATGCATACATCTCAAAAATGTACTCAAATTTTATTTTTTTAATAAAATTTGAAAATCTTAGAGAGCTGATTGAGTAACATAATAATAAATGTTACATTCTTTATAAGACCATTATTCAAACTAGTCATAACTCAAAAACTATTCATACAATAAGAAATATTTTCGTACATTCTCTAGAAAATAACATAAATGTCAGGTTCGAAAAGTTAGAAATACATTTGTATCATTTTGAGTTATCAGACTCGCCATGGTAGATTTTAAGCAATTTAAATGCCTGCCTCTGTTAGATCAAAGACCCACTTTTTGTTTTTCTAACTTTATAAAATTGATTGTAACTTAGCCTCTAGGTAATGTAGAAACTTAATAAAGTATATTTTGTAAAGCCAAATTATAGTTCTATTGCATAAAATAAAAAATAAAAATATCTGTTTTGACCGAATTTGGCCATTTTCAACGTATTCGGATACCTTAAAAATAACAAAAATTAATATGATATTTTTAATTAATATACTTTGTTATTAAAAAGAATAATAATTCTTCGTTTTAAAATATTTCCTTTATATCAGTAAGAAATATACAGGTGATAGTGTTTGATTAATATCAGATATTTTAATTACTTCTAGTTGAACCGATATAAAAAATAAAAGTACTGCTCAAACATAATCATTTTTCCATTCTTTGTCTAGACTCACACAATCTGGCTTTTTTTCCGCATCTTATTTTAAAATACATTCAATACATTCTTTACTTAAACTATTCATACATTAATTAACAGTGTTGAAGAGTATTTTTCTTAACTACATCTCATAAAGAATAAAGGTCTTTAAAAAGAAAAATCTGAAGAAAAATTTGCATTTACAAAGTTTCGTTAGTTTAGTTCGATTCGATAATATATTCTAGAGAAAGAACTGAAAGTAATTAATTATCTTTCTTTTAAAATAGTTTTTTATCCTCTGAAATGGTAAATAGTTCTCGAGTTCTCATTAAGCTTTTAATTACGTTCAATTTTTCTGAAAAATATTAAACCGTAAAATGAATCAGTCTGGGGAATAGACTTACTATGTATTTATTGCGTTTAAACGTGGAGAAAACACTATCATATACAGTGACGAAATATCAGTTAACACGAAATAATACAACCGTCCAAACAAACTATTATATATTTTCATGCATTTTTTTCACTTAACGTGAAACAAAAATCGATTAACATGAAAAGATTTCCCTTCTGGGAATGAACAAAATACGGAAAACTCCCGCCGCGTAGGCGAGATATAAGAGAGGTGTGAAATGATGAGAGAGGATTTCGCCTGTTTTGTAGAAAGGAGACTAAAGGCTTTGAAATATCCTCAGAATAGCTTGTGACATGAGCCAATTTTGTTTATCTAAGCTACTTTCTCTCTTCACTTAAACAAATACCACACAAAAACATCTCATATCACATCAGGGGGTTTGGAATCCTATGGTAAGCATATCGCAGTGTGAGTAAAAAATCAGGGAGACGAGTTCGAGTTTTATTTTCTATTTTAGAATAACTTTCTTATGACCACAGTGACAAAGAGTTCAGGGGGGAAGCAAACTGTTATTTCACTTAAAAAGAAGATGCAGCTCCTTAAGGCCGTTGATCAAAAACGGAACAGAAAACGGAAATCTGTAAAGATGTACGTATTGCTACATTATAAACACTAATTGAAAAGGAGATCAAATTACGGAAATGGTTGAACATATCTTTGTTAATAAAATGTACTCTAATAAATTTAGTTTTGTTGAATTTTTTTTTCTTCTTTTTTACAATGTCTACAACAAAACTTCAATCTCCTCAGTTTCATGTTAAACAATTTTCACTGTATGACATATACATAAATACACTGCTGGCCACCGTAAATGCACGGCCAAGAAGTACAAGAGATAGCACAAAAAAAACTTATTTTGTAGATAACATGTTCACCAAGTTTCAAATGATTAAATTTATAGATTCCAGTGAAGTGTGGTTCCTGCCAGAATCAATAGCCAGAATAGCCGCCATTGTTGGAGATCACCGCTGCCACACGCCTCGGCATTGATTCAAAGAGACTTTGGATGTGTTCTTGGGGTACAGCAGACCAAGCAGCTTCCACACGTTGCCAAAGTTAATCTAGTGTGGCAGCTGGGGGTGTAATCTGGGTCAATCGTTGAGCGACCATGGACCACATGTTCTCTATCGGTGAAAGATCCGGAGAGAGAGCCGGCCAGGAAAGCAATTCAATCTGTTGAATGACGAAGAACCTTTGGACAATGCGTGCCCCCTGTGGTCGCGCATTATCCTGTTGAAATATGGCTGTAGCCAAGCCCTGTAGGTAATGAAGGACAACTGGCTCCAACATCTCGGAGATGTAGTGCTGGCTGTTTAAAGTACCGGCAATGCGTAATAGAGGACCCTACCATAATACAAAAGGCAGGACCAATGTGGTGGTGCATAACGCAGCTGTTCAGCATCTTCTCTCCACGGTGTCTCCAGACTCGAATTCGAGCATCGTGGTGTTGCAGACAGATGCGTGATTCGTCAGTAAAGACAATTTCATTCTATTCTGCCAGCCACGTCCTTCTTTCTTCGCACCATTGGCTGCGGAGACTTCTGTCATTCTGCGTCAAAGGTAGACCAAGCAATGGACGTCTTGCGGACAGACCACACTGCTGTATACGGTGTCGAATGGCACGCGCAGACACTGAATGATGCTTTACAGACTCGCTGTGCTACGGTTCGTGATGTGACTGAGCGATCCGTGACTACCTTGCGCACAATTTTCCTGTCCTCACGTGAAGTGGTGCACTGAGTTGGATGCGATTGACCACGTTTGTCCGTCGTACTCTCCTGCATCCAACGATCACGTATCCGCATTACAGTTTTATGGTTTCGTCCAACACGACTACCGATTTCCCTGAAAGATAGTCCGCAATCTCGGTAGGCCACTATCCTTTCTCTGTCGAACTCGGATACTTGATCCAAAGCTGAACGCTGTTTTCTACGAGACATAACTGATCGTTTTTTGAAAAAGCCATAAGAAAAACAGAATTGCCGAACTTGAAATCGTCGAAATCTCCAAGCCTTAAATAGCGCTTTGAGGTGGTGCCACAGGCGCGCGTGATGTGTGTCTGCGCTGAAATTCTAATCATTTGCATATCTGACCTCCGCTAATGCATGTGGTAAATTTCATGTCATTTGCATGCTGACTTCAGGGTGTTGCCTTTACGGTGGCCAGCAGTGTAGATAGTGTCCACCACAAAAGACTAATATAAAGATGACTCTTGTTTTTAAAAACTTAAAAACTTTAATTTTGCCTATAAAGATTTAGACAAATGCCAACAGCTTCGTGCGGCGAAAACATCTCCCAGTAAAAGACAGTACATCAACAGAACATTCCGCACAGAATATATTACACAAAACTCAGAAGCAAAACAAAACTTTGTCATTGCGAAAAGGCTAAATACAGTCGAGGGCTTTGGTAAAAAGCACAAGAATAAAACTATTTATTTTACAGAAAATACATATAAAATACAAACTGTAGCTAGTACTAAGAATTGAATAGAAATTAACAAATAAAACGTTGCCATCGCGAAAGGGCTTAATACAGTCGATGGCGTTGGTAAGAAGCACGAGAATTAAACTATTTATTTTACAGAACATACAAATAAAATTGAAATTGTAAATAACACTAAGAATCGAGTAGAAATTAAATGTAGCATATAAAATGAACATACAAAGAACATTAACAATAAAAATACAGTTTGAATAATAAAAAAATACAGAATAATAATAAATACAAATACATCCAAACAGATAGATAAATAACATATATATTGTTGGATTTATTTTACAAATAAAATAAATTTTATTCTTTCTATAGTAGCATTTCTATTGGATGTTTAAATCTATGTTATTGCTTTGAAATGTCTTGGACTATATGTTTCGTATAACACAGAATACTTTCTTGTAAAATTACGCATGCAAACCGTTTCTGATAAAATATACTTTGGTACAATTTTCTTCGAGAACGTTATTCTGTATTCCATAAATAGATAAATTTACTGCTGCAAAACAGGAGAAGGTTTTTATAAATTTAACTGAAAGAGAGACTCAACATGAAAATATTTTAATAAAACTTTCTAAAAATCATAAACTCTTAGGAGGATATTTCTGGCTAAAAAGTAATGCTCTCAAATATAATTGTAAATTTAAGAATTAAAGAATAGAAAAAAGTAAGGTTTTTTTGAATACTTCAGAAGTTAGGAAAAGCAGCATCCAATAGACGAGAAATCTGAACGTGGCTTGTCGAGATACAAACGATTAGAAATGTAATACACATTAATGCTTCTAAAACTTTCAATATTTGCGACCCAATATTCAATCATAGTTTTCATCACCCCCACCCATACAATAACAATGTATTGAATACTATACTTTGACGCTAAGTCTACAATGCGACTTTATTCTCTCAAGTGTCAAAGGCGTATAAAAGCATCTCACTCAGTCAAAGCGTTAATTATCCTGGACGCATATATTCGCCTTACCGAAGTATGATCTTTTTTGTGCACTGCTATCCATAAAATAATTCCAAAAGCTTTGGAATGCAACAAGGGGACCTTACTTATTTCAGAGGATTTCCTTATTTATTCCTATTCTCCCTCCCCCGCCAATATATCACATACCCTTGCCTACGTGGAAAATGGTAACATTGAAGAATGAACCGTGTAATTTTAAATCGGTAGTTAAAAGATTAATTATAAATCATACAAATGATCAAGATAAGTGTTAATTTTTGTACATAATTTTATATATGTGTGACAGTGTGTTTTACATATGTGTAACTTAGTATTATTAAATTAATTGTAAAATATATTGTGCAGTGCTGACACATTTATGAGTGTATTACGTCAGAGTATATGTGCATTTTATTTATCTTTTATTATGTCAGAATATTTTTTACTTTCAGGAAATTAATAATTTCTTAAAATAATCTTTTGTTTTCGACTTTTCAATATGCTCGTGCGCCCCTCGTAGAGCTATCACGCCCCAATGGATGCCCCACAGTTTGAGAAATGCTATTGTATATGTAAAATTATGAGCACTGGCAGCTTAATCCACAAAAGCTGTATAAAAGAACAGAAGGCGCTTTTTAAGTAATAGAAATCATTCTCGATTTTCTCGAGTATTAGATACTTTTATAAACCGTGCGGATGTAAGTGAGAAAAGTATTTTAATTAGTCTGGAAAAGGGTGGAATGTTACTTATAAAGCTTACGGAGTATTTTGGTGTGGATAAAATTAAAGCTACAGTGATGGGAATATGAAGTTGATAAGAGTATTAGAAGGACAGATTGACTAATATTACTGTACCAACTTCATTAAATCAACAAGCAAAGGAATAAGAATGTCGCACGCATGGGAATGGGAGAACGCAATGCAAAACCGAAAACTTTAAGGCAAGATTTAATGAATGTATACTATAGCAGCTATACTATACAATATTATAGTATAACAACATGAGTTATCCCATTCTTTTCGTTGTCGCCTGCAAAAGCGAGAACTTTCAGCAAGACTTTTATGGGTGAGTGCTATGTTTGCAAACTCGTGACTAGCGTTAGTGAAGTAGAGTCTTTTTTAAGTCTTGATAACGTTAAGAACCTATCGTACAACGGACTAATGCATGTAAAATGTGCCGCGAATTGAAGTCCTCACGTTGGTTAATGTTGCAGAAGTTTGAACAGTAAAGTGACAGCCAAGGAAGCTTTGCTCACAATTATATGTCGACACAATAACATATAACAATTTTTTTACTTTTATTTTTTTTTCTGGGTTTTTTTTTTTTTTTGGTTTTTTGACTGTCTTGGTGAATCTCATGTCGCATGTGGCTCTCCAAGTTCGGAACCATGGTATGAAAAAACCGTGTAAATGAGTTACATTTTGATATTTATTGTCCTCTGAAATAGATTTTACATATATAAAATTATTTAAAGAATAGTATTACAGCAAAAAATTATTCAACCGGTAGATAATAAAGATAGAATGACATATCTTCAAAACATTCACCTTTTATGAAAAATACTTCTAAAGAGTGTTTTTTAGAGGTATAGAACTTTAAATTGCAATAAAACAACGATGTATTATTCGACTGACATGATTTTTTTTATTCGAAAGATAATCTTGTGGCATTACATTTTAAATATGATCAAGCAAGGCGTAGATTCGTCGAATGGGCCCAAAACGAGATTGCCGTTGTTCCCGATTTTCTTAAGCGAATTTTGTTTAGCGATGAAGCGCACTTTTGGTTTAATGTCTACGTCAACAAACAAAACTACCAAATTTGGAGTGAAGCTAATCCACAAGTGTAATGTCGAAACACCGGAACATCCAGAAAAACTGACTGTTTGGTGCGCTTTATGGGCTGGTGGAATCATTGGTCCGTACTTCTTCAAAAACGATGAAGGCCACAACGTTACAGTCAATGGTGATCGGTTGATTATATACAAAAATTCATACTTATCTTGATAATGTTTGTGGTTTATAATAAAATCGTATTGTAACTTTACGTCAAAGTTCATTAATATTGAATTCAATACATTGTTATTGTATGGAAGGGGGGCGATGAAAATTATGACTGAAAATTGGGTCGCAAATATTTAAAGTCGGAGAAACACTGTCATATATATATATATATATATATATATATATATATATATATATATATATATATATATATAATTACTTATTTATCAATACTAATACTAGTAGTATTACTAATCAAATCTAATAATAATTTATCAATACTTATCTGCGAACGAAATAATTACTAGTGACTCCGTGGGTTTGTCATATAAAAAATTATATACAAAATTTCATACTTATCTTAATAATTTTTTGCGGTTTATAATAAATATCGTATTGTAGCTTTACGTCAAAGCACATTAATATTGCATTCAATACATTGTTATTGTATGGAAGGGGGCGATGAAAATTATGACTGAAAATTGGGTCGCAAATATTTAAAGTCGGAGAAACACTGTCATATATATATATATAATTACTTATTTATCAATACTAATACTAATACTATTACTAATCAAATCTAATAATAATTTATCAATACTTATCTGTGAACGAAATAATTACTAGTGACTCCCGTGGGTTTGTCATATAAAAAATTATATACAAAATTTCATACTTATCTTAATAATTTTTGCGGTTTATAATAAATATCGTATTGTAGCTTTACGTCAAAGCACATTAATATTGAATTCAATACATTGTTATTGTATGGAGGAGAGGGGCGATGAAAAATTATGACTGAAAATTCGGTTGCAGATATTTAAAGTTTGAGAAGCACTGTCATAATTACTTATTTATTTACATTTTGTACACATGACATGTTATAATAAATGCACAGTGTAACCTATTCTCCAACTTCAAATTTGTTTCTACAACTCAAAATTCTTTATTGTATTTTCCTTACCCTACAAAATCCTTCGTCTTATCTTACCCAGACGATGCTACCTGATTCCAAACACGACACAGAAAAGGCGTAAGCGTCTCCAAAATATCTCCTCATTTTCAGACACGTCAGAACAACGTTCCAAAGCATTACAATACGAAACCTAGTTTCCATTAGAATATTTGTCTGTGAGATCTCAGCATATTCTCGACGGTTCTAAACAAATAGAAGCGCAGACGACAGAAAATTTCATTCGCACCGGATTGAAGATCCCCCCGTGCAGCAGCAATCCGAGAAGGATGACAATAACATATACTACCGGCGGAAGAAAAACATATTTATCCATTTTTGTGAAACATTTCGGAACGAAATATATTACAATTCCGGAGTGCCTGAGGGGGAGGAGAATAGAAAGCTAAGTTAAAATCAATAAGGATATTCCCGTTCTTTTTTCCCGGGAAATGTTAGATTTTATACCAAGTTATACATCTTCGTATTTATTTTACTTGCCCAGAAATTTTCTATCAAGAAAACAGGAAAAAAAATGTCAGCGCTTTGAGTTTTCTTTATGTTCTACCTCTTTATTTTGTTGTTGTTTTGTTTGGAATGATGGAAATTTTGTGTGGGTGCGTGAGAACTTTATTACGTGTTTTTTTAGTAGATGTAGATGTATTCTTAGACTCCTCTGTTTAGAATGAATTAATTAATCGAATGACAATTAATTTTATATACCTACACACGGCTCTATACCATCACACGACACACAAACACAACGGATCTCTCATCAGTTGGCTTTGAAATTCGATGACGAGTAAATTGCAGTGTGAGTAAAAACCAGTGAAATTAGTTCGCATTACCTTTTCTATTTTAGAAGATTTTTATTTTCGATCACAATGGCAAAGAGCTCAGTGGGAAAAAGTAAGTTGCTATTTTACTTCAAGCTGAAGCTTATTAAGGCCGTTATTCAAAAATAGAAGACTGAAACGGAAATCTGGTAAGATTTTGGTATTGCTATCTATATTTTATCAACAATAATTAAAAAAAGCGAGTAAATTATGTACATATTTGAACGGCGTTTATTCAATACATACATAAGAAATATATATTTATGAAAGTAAAATGTAAACTAAACTTAATTTTGTTGGACATGTGTTTTATTTATTTATTTTGCAACATCCTTTAACACAAAAATATTTCAGTCCCCGCAGTTTCATGTTAAACGATTTTCAGTGTACTTATAATGTATGGGACCCCCACCCCCTGGGTTCTACCCTGGACACTAATATTAATTTGAGGGAAAGAATGACCAGACGCCATTTATATAATAACTTATATTTATTCACTTGATTCAAATATCAAAAAAACTCTAATGACTAATAGTATCTATATATCTACGTCAAACGAAAGGGATTTACGTTTAATATTAAATTAAATTACGAAATATGAAATTAATCAATAACTACGCGCAATATCAAAAGGATTTACCGGAATAGGAGGTCTGAGAAATACACGCAACTTGAATTATTTGCTTTCATTAACTTAAACTAATTTTATTAAGCTATCGCTTGCTGTAAGCGGTATTAAACTAGAATATATAACCTGGTAGTACTTTGATCTCTTCACAGGTATATTAACGTCCTAAGGTTCCTTCGTTTATTGCCAGCAGCAATGTTTCACTATCGTAATCCAATTGAATCCTATAAATGTTGTCACTAATGCTGCTGGCTCAATTGCCTTCATCCTCGCTAACTTACGACGCTCTCCTTAAATACCCTATCTACTTTGCATATCCCGTTTTCTCCTTTTAGAGTTGATTGGAAATATATGCGAATTGACAATCCCCAATGACGCCTAAGAATATTAGTGGAAAGGTGCCGTACAGATTCGTCACAAATGTATAAATCTTTATAGCAAATTAGATCAAGTGATATCGATAAACGTACAGCTATTAGTGACTTATCCACAACGGCATAACTCATCCCAAGAATACATAACATTTTTATTGTTCTGGAAATCTGACTTTCTCAACAACGTGGACTGTCAGCAACCATCTCACGCCAAACATCTGGATGTGTATATAGGGATGTCATAAGGCATAGGCCAACTAGGCCCAGGCCCAGGGCTTCGTCTTGCTCGACTCAGATCCTTATTTGAATATTTTCAACGGTTAAATGTTTCTTCCGGTAGTATTGACCGAAAAACTGAGAGTTTCTGACCATACGAGTTGTGTAAATTAAATAATGAGATTGATTTTTTTCACTTGTTTATTCCAATAAACTTACAATTAAACATTGTCTCCTTCAAAGTAACTGCCTTCTGAAGCCACACAACGCTGGAGACGTTTCTTCCACTCCTCATAGCACTGGTGAAACTCGGATATTGGAATAGCCTTCAGCTGGTCGGTTACAGCCGTTTGAATGTTTTCCAGTATCCCAAAATGATATCCCTTGAGGTAATTCTTCAATTTCGGAAAGAGGAAAAAGTTATAAGGACTCAAGTCCGGCGAATAAGGGGGCTGAGGAGCATCAGGAATGTTCTTACTGGCCAAGAAACGGTTCACCTGAGAAAGGTTTTTCGGAACCATTTTGGCGCAGATCTTTCTCATCTTCAATTCATTGGTCAAAATCTGATGAACGGTGGTGTGATTCAAATTCGACTCTTCCGCAATCATTCTGACTGTCAAGCGACGCACTGAACGCACAAGATCCCGGGCTCTAATGACATTTTCAAGGGGCTTTTAACTGAGGGCCTTCCGCTGCGAGGTTCATCTTCAATTGACTCTCTTCCTTCTGAAAATGCCTTAAACCACCGAAAAACCTAGGCCCTTGACAAAACACTGTCTCCATAGGCTTGCTGAAGTTTTGCAAATGTTTCCGTTGCGTTGTGTCCAAGTCTGAAGCAAAACTTGATAGCACTGTCACTCATTTCAGAACACACAAGAAAAACCTGTTTCACTAAACAAATCACTACATACAATTAACTTGACTCAGCGACTTCAAACTCATACTGATGACGCATCACATGTTTACCTACCTCCCCTCCACGTCCCACTTTCCCAGTGTTGCCAGATCAAACATACGCTACCAGTCTCATTACTTAATTTACAGACCTTGTATGTTCAACTGGCTACATGTGATGACCATTGTTCATATATATGCCTAGACCTACCACCATGCACTATTATTAATGCTTCAGTAAAATATGCCAATAGGTCTAGCTGATTTGTATATTTGTAAGTCATGTGCATTTATTTGTTTCGGGTTGATGTTTGTACGAGTATTTGACAACGTATGCTATGTACTATCTACTTTTAAGGGTTATAGGTTGACCTACATTTATGTAAGGGCCAGAGCCTACTTTGCATAGGGGTCCAGAGCCAACTTTCGCGTAGGGGCCCAGGACCTCAAAAAGTTTTAAGACGTCCCTGTCTGTGTACTCAATTAGTGAAAAGCCATCAGCATCTTCCCCATGCCATACGTCACCTGAAGAACTAAAATAAAAGAAAATTTTATTTACAAATTCTAGATGATTCAAGATGTTATTGTTGTTTGTAATGATGCTGTTTGACGATGGCTGATGATTAATGATGCTACTCTTAGGATACCGTTTCATGAATACATCGAAGATATTTATATTTCTTTTATTCTATGAAAATCTATATTAAGATGTTGATGTTTATTCTATGAAAAAAAATTGTTTTCGTTCATAATATTTTATAAATAAAAGTTCCGTAATATAAATTTAAATTGCATACATAAATTTGTTTTCTCCACTTTTTTGTTGTTGGTTCTAGTTATACGTTCATTTACAATTTTCGATATGTTTCTTAAAGTTTCCTACATAAAATCTTCAATAGATTCTCAATGCTTTTTTGCTTGTATTTATTTGATTGATTTATTTGTCTACTACTTTTTTATGGCTTTTTATATATTTCAATTTTTAAAAATAACTGTGTTTTTTACTGAGTATTTACGTGAACCTCTAAATATGGAAGAGTTACTTACTTTCATTATGTTAATAGGATATGATGGACATCTCGATGTACACACACATGCACGCACACACATGCACGCACGCACGCACATGCACAAAAGCTTGACCACCTTCCCCTTTATTTGCCTGTACTACTGAGTTGATAAAACTGGAAAAATATTAAGAATAAGATTTCATAAGTACTAAAGATTTCAGATGAAATACTAAAAAAATAATAATTAAAACTCTATAAGCTATTATTAAGGTATCTGACTACGTTCGGGACCGTGATTTTGCAAAAGCGTATAAATGGATAATAGAAGTGATATTTAGTGTCACATAGATTAGAAAATGTATATAAAATTGTTTTAAGAATAGTATTTCAATAAAAACTATTTAAGTACAATATTTTGACAAAAAATGAACTTAGAATGACCCATTTTCAAAATAGTCTCCTTTTGTGAAAAATGCTTCTATTATAATAATATTTTGCCTGTATATAGCTCAGACCTCTGTGCAGAGGCTCAACTAGAATTTTTGGAATATATAACTTAAAAGTGGGTTTATCTATGTTTTACGACAACAGAGGGGAGAAATTTTAAGAAAAAAAAACGCCGATAATTATTTCAATTGGTTATAACTCTGAAAATAATGTGAATTTTTCAAAAATCATAGTTGAGCCTCTGTACAGAGGTCTGACCTATATACAGGCAAAATATTATTAAAATAGAAGAATTTTTCACAAAAGGGAAACATTTTGAAAAAAGGTTACTCTAAGTTCATTTTTTGCCGAAATATTGTATTTAAATAATTTTTTGTCAAAATGTCCTTAAAACAATTTTATGTATGTATTCTAATCTAAGTGACACTAAATATCATGATAATTATCCAATTATGCGCTTTTTTTTTAAAATCACGCTTCCGTACGTAGTCGGATACCTTAATGCTAAATTCCGAACAAAAAATAGAACAAATGATTTAAATAATAAGTAATAATAATACAGTAAAACTTAAAGTACAGAAATTTTTAAATAAGCAAAATAAATATTTTATTACTCACTTTGACACTTATATTTCACAAGAATTAAATTTTTTGCCTTTTTAATTGATGCAATTGTACTATGAAAGCTTCGATTAAGCCACTACAACATAATATTTAAACGATTTGAAAAATATTCTAGAATAATAATGATAACAATTTGCTTTATTTTTCCCTCAAAAATTTATAAAATAAACAAATTTTAGAATATGTATCCAGTTTCATGTTAGTCGTATATTTGAACAAAAAGCAGTAAAGCATAAAATAAACGCTTTCCTTAATTTTTCATTTTATGCCTCGAAAAGAAGTAAATTTGTGGACGATCGTATAAAAACAAAAGAGAGAAGTTAAGATGGCTTTATTTTAAATTTCCAGTTGGTTAGACGCAAGAAATAATAATATAGTTAAAAAAGATGAAAAATATTCTATATATTTTATTACTTTCACTTTCCGCTTTAAACCACACCACTACATAATCTTAATTACTTAATTAAAACTCTCCACAGCGTAATCAAGTACTGGAAAAAATTAAGAGTATCAACTAAAAAATTTTAAAGCCTTATCCAAACTTTTCAACGATCCGTTGCCAAAAACAAACGATAAAAAATTACGATAACGCGCTTAGCGTTAACGCGTATACAGTAGCTTATCTGAAAGCACCACAAAATAAATTCATATTTTAAAATGGTGCCAAGAAAAATTTTCGAAAAAGAAAATAGTGCAGGCGATTTTTAAAGATTTTTCTTTTTCTTTTCTTCTTTTCTTTTGCTTATCGTCTAGACGTAGTGACAAGGGAAGTGCAAAAAATCGTCTGGTTTAAATTCCAAAAATAGTTTTTTTTGGAAAAGAAAAGAAAAAAAAAAGAATATTTTTCTTAGATCTAATATCTTAGAACGCATTCTATTTTTTTATCGTTTGGTATGAAATATGAAGCTTGGAATAATGAGAATTTTTTTCTCTAAATTTACGAGAAGTGTTGTAATATTAAAATCTCGTATTCTTAGCTATTATGCAGAATGGAAAATAAAAATTCCGAATGTTTCAATTTTAGAATATTTATAAAACTATTCTGTCTTTATTATTTTATTTTTAGTTAAACATGTTCATTTGAATATAGTTACTAAATAAACATTAACTTTCTTCTTAAATCTTAATTTACGTTATATAATTACTTTTAGGATAATTATTCTATATAAAGTAAAACAATTTTAGTATGTAGAGCAGTGTATACTTTTTTAAGGACAGCTTTATCTTCGTCGGTGATTGTTAAAAAAAAGGCTTAGCTTTCTTTTTAATTCTTAAGTAATATTTAAAATAAGAAAGTTGTAGATATAAGATAATGTAGATATAAGTTTTTGAGATATTTAAAGATTAAGTAAATAGAAAATGGAATAAAATTAGAAATTTTATTTGTGTTGAATGAAGAAAAGTTAGATCCACACATTGCTTTCAAGTTGCTATACAGATTCAAAATTCAATTTTATAGGTTTTAAAAGGCTTTAAGGCGATTGTGATTCGTATTAAACATTTCTTTAAAAATTTATTCTTATTTTACTTGCATATTGTTAAATACTTTTCAGATGTGTGAATGTTATTTGTAGGTTTTTGTTGTTGTTGTGTTGTGAAGCATAAATTTATTCAAAAAGTAAATTTTTGAAAAATAAAAGAATTCCGAAATAAAAATTCAGAATAAGAATAAAAATAAGAATTCCGAAAGAAATTTTAATTTAATTTATATTCATATTGTGTTGATTGGCAATAAAATTTTTTTAGTAGTGAACACATAATATAATCCCCCTCCCCCAAATCTAATTATGTAAAAAAAAAGAAGAAAAGCGTAAGAAATATTTACTTTTAGTAATAGTTGGCCATACCTTCTAAGAAAAATGTTTACAAACCTCAAAAATATCTTTGTAATTTTATATTAATGATACTAGTATCATTGTAAATACATAATCTGAAATATTCCACGAAAATGATGCATAACGTAATATTTTAACAAAAAGCATTACAAATGTTCTGTAATATCTCTGTTAGTCTCTATATTCTTTCATTTATTCAAAGTACATTTTCCTCTTTTAAAAGTTATACGAGAAGAAAAAGAAAGAGAGAATAAAATATTTTTCAAAATATAAAACAATTTTTTTAAATTTTGCAAATTTTAATTTGTATTAAAAATTTTCAAGAAGTAAAAGCTTTCAATATGAAAACTTAAAATTAAACTGGTAGTTTTAGGAAGAAATACATTATAAACGGTAGTTTTTTTTATTTTTAAAAATCTGTCTATCAACTATTACATACTATTTTTCACATTTATATCCATTGCTATTTCTAGAAACTAACGAATTCATTGAGATTTCTATTTTTGGTTTGAAAATTTTATAAGAAAATAGGCATGGAGCTTAGTTTTAAATAAAAATTAATATTCAAATTAAATAAAAGAAAATCGCCCTTCTAAAAACTAGCTATCAGAAAAATTTCTTCGATCATATTATTTTTAGAGTTTCAAATTTAAAAAAAACTAAAACATTTATAGCATAACTGTTTATTTGATTATTTGAAAAACATAGGCTGTTTTTTCGAAAGCACAAGTAAAATAAGCTTATAAAAAAGTCTTACGAAGTCATATAACACAAAGTTCATTTTCAATTCGTAGATAAAAAATAATTTAAAGGGATATTTAGAATAGTATTCGAATATTATATATATATATAAACTATATTTAAAAAACATCTTAAAAAATATCAATAATGTAATGATGGGTCTTGAATTTTGGAGTTCATTTCCAAACTATACAATGGTATAAGAAGCAATTGAGTGTTCGCTACATTTATTTTTTTGTGTGTGAATTAAAACTTAACTCCAAAAACTAACAATAGTTTAACAAAAACCTGGCTCTTTGCCAAGAAAGAAGAGCGCCATCTAGCGATATTATAAAGAAATAAATTATAACATACGAACGAAACCATTTTTAACTTTTTTCTGCAGCATTTTTAATATAACTTTTTCAGAATCATTGTGGTAATACCACAAATTTTTAATCTTCTGAAAAATAATTGTTTTGGAATGAAATAGCTAAACTGTGAATGAAAAAAAAATCAAATTAGTAAAATTATAAAGTCGAGAAGGTAAAGAAAACATTGTTTACTTTATGGAAACTTACTTAATAAATAAATTTATATGAAACTCTTGATAGAAATTTATCTCGAAATTATTTTAAATGGTAGAGAAATACTTGCCAATAAAGAATAAAAAAATCGAATTCCAAACATTATTTTGAATAAATTGTATTAAATTTTTTATAAGTTGTTTTTCAAAAACAGGAATTTCTTATTCTATAAAATATAGTTTTTAAACTTTTAAATCCATTTTTATTTAGAGAACAAAGACTGAATATTTTTGCAATTTTTTACTGCAATGGTGTTTTTGACATAACATGCTACTACTCGGAATTTTTTTTTCGAAAAAAATTCTGCTGATAACGTTAATACAATATTTTTATATATTTCACCAATACATATTCCAAGCCTGCCATAGAATTCCATAAAGAAGATCAATTTGCTCTGTGAACATTTTATAAAGCATGGATACATTGTATATTTCTCAAAATTACGTGTATCAAAATATCAATAAAACATTTAGAAAACATAAAATATTTTTTTAGAGTAAAACAAGTTGTAATGTCTATTATTGATGCAAAATATTCAGCATTATTCTTGAAATGTACATCAATTCTATACATTTTTGAAATGTACATCAATTCTATACATTTTTGTAATCAACTGAAATTAAAAACTTATTTACGAAAAATACTTTATGTTATACGAATCGTTTGAAGGTTGATTTTCTTAAGTGAATTTCATAATAATGAAAATATAGTATATTTTTTGAATAAAATTGTGAAACCATTTACTCCTATTTAGATATTTAGTAAAAATCTAATTTCAACTAATTAAAATTTTAAATTAAATGATAACATGAATTACATAAAATTATACATTAGTAAGTTACTAAAATATAAATAACTCAATACGGCTTAGAACTTAAGAATTTATTATAAGTAAATTATTATAAAATGCAAAAAAATGTGTAGTTAATTTAATTTTAAAAAGCTAGAATTATTTAGAAAATGAAATAAGGATGAAAATTTAAAATTTCTTTGATAAACAAAAATAATTTACAAGTTACAGAGGTAACTGCTATAGATAGCGGACAAAAATTTTAATATTTATAATCAAAACCAGACAACAAAACAAATTCATTAAATAAGACTAAGGTTGCCATAATTATTTCCAGTTTTTTGTTTAAAAAAACTTTGAAAAATTATATATTTTGCGAAAAACAGAGAATATAATTTATCAGAAACTTTCACAATGGATTTCTGGGAGTCAAGAAAAATGAGACTCTATCCTTCATTCGAAATACCTGAAAACAGTTTGAAAATAATAACAATAAAAAGTAGAGAAAAATATTTTGTCTGATAAATTAATCTTTTGTTTTGCCTTTTTGTCCTAATATTTTCCCTGACTGTTAATAAATTACTCTCCTCTGAGTTTTCAAAAAAGTTTTTTTTGTCATTTTTTTTTCGAAAAATTAGTCGTCTGGGGTATATTTTCTCCAAGTATATTCTTTATCTTCTTCAAAATATTACTTTAAAAAAGGATAAAAAGCTTAGATAATTAAAATGTGGTTTTGGTTTCACTTCAAAGAAAGTTCAATACACTCTGAAATACTTTAATACTTCTACACTTTCGAATTTTAAATTCTTAATTAATATTTCTTGATAAAATCTTAAAATATTAATTATATAATTTTTTTTTTCATTTTTCACAAAAGCAATCACTCCCATCCAGTATAGTGATTAATGATGCTGATTGTTCTTCCAAAGGGCCTGGGTTCGAATTTCGGAGGCGGTTCGCGGTAGCCTAGTGGTCATTGTAACGATCTCGGGGCTCGCGCATCATGAATTCGAGCCCAGTACCACTGAAGACCAGCCGTGTAGGGGAGCGATGTGCCTTAATTCTCTGGAAAGCTCAAACGTACTCCCGTCTGTGAGGTAGTTAGGAGAGGGGGTGCCAGCTCAGGTGTTGTTCTCGTCACTTAACGATGGTTCAAAATTACGAGGTCCGTCGCCAAAAGCCTTCTTGTAGCTGAAAAATGAGACGTTAATATTCACTCACTCACTCGAATTTCGGAGAAGGCATGGATGTCCGTAAATGTACAGTGCATTTGTGGCATTGGGGTACTCTAAATAGTCATCGACCCCCAAGTTCACTCGTGAAACTGGTGGAAGTAGAAGAGAGGTGAGATGTCCCTGACCTCCTCTAATGAGTTTTTCCTCAAAATTAGAGTGGAATCGAGCGAAATCGTACTGTCACGTGTGGTGTATATGGTGCTCAACGCTACGGTTAACGTCAGGCGTACATTTAGCTTTTGCCGTAATAAATTTACTGGACCTCTATAAGACACTATCAGACTGATCGCATTAGCAACAAAAACAATTTCTCCCTAAAATGTCATGTTCTTCAGCATACAAATAACTTCTCTTCTATCGCTTTTGGTGAAAACCCTTTCTGAATTATAATTTGTAAGAAATTCTCTCCCAAATTCATATTCTAACAATTTAGGGTAAAAACTCAATATAAAAATAATTACATTGTTCCTTATAAATTAAACTAAGTCCTACTTCATATACTGAACCAACTTTATAATTTAAACGTTTAACCAAAACTATACTTTACAAATTTGAATCATCAGACTCTATAAATTGACTCAGTTTCATTCTAAATTCCGTAAAATCCGGCGTATAACGCGCACTCATACTTTCAAGCTGATTTTTTCAATTTTTAGGCATATTCGCCGTATAACACGCATTTCAATTTCAACGAAAGAACGAGAAATGTGCGTGTACAATGTTGGTATGTTTTTAAGCCATTTATTCAAGGTATTATCCCAGGAGTTTGAAAAAATAGTATACGTTTGCAATCAGAATCCCTTATTTTCATTAGGTATGGTGTTTCTTTCAAATAAACAGTATTCCGATCTATCTCGAAGTCTAATTTTTCTTACCCTTATCTCTTTTTCCATTTATGAAACTATCATTTTTATATTTCGCGTATAACACGCACCCGTAAATTTCGATCTCATTTTTTGTGATAAAAGTGAATTTATACGTCGGATTTTACGGTAAGTTGATTTTCGAGTTTCTATTCTGGAACTATTTACTTCGCATATGAAACAACTTGAGGCCTAATAAAAACGAACTTCGTAGTTTCGAACCATGGTCAAGCAACGAGAACTACATCCTAGCTGGCACTCTCTCTGCAGACTCTCACACCACGCCAATGAGAAGGCTTAGAACCTCAACAGATTTCGCTTGCATCAAACCCTCTACAAGACTGGTCCTCGGAGCGCACTGGGTTTCGATCCCAATATTCAACAATGCCGTCCTCGAGTTTGACCACATGGGTTGAGGAACCGCAATTAAAGTTGAATCAAGTCCATATAAAGAGTGTTTTTTTTCCAGGTATAGAAGTGTAAGTTGGCATTACTTTCCAAGATGGCGACCGATTTAACAGCTGTCAAGTGATTTATTCTCAGTTTGGTTTGGCACAATTCATCATGAATAGACTCATGCCTGAACAGATTCGTCGAATGGGCCCAAAACAAGATTGCCGTTGTTCCCGATTTTCATAAGCGAATTTTGTTTAGCGATCAAGCGCACTTCTGGTTGAATGGCTACGTCAACAAACAAAACAGCCGCATTTGGAGGGAAGCTAATCCACAAGTGTATGTCGAAACAGCGTTACATCCAGAAAAACTGACTGTTTGGTGCGCTTTATGGGCTGGTGGAATCCTTCTTCAAAAACGATGTAGGCCACAACGTTACAGTCAATGGTGATCGGTATAGAGCCATGATTACTAACTTTTTCATTCCTGAATTGAACAATCATGATATCCAGGAGCTGTGGTTCCAACAAGACGGCGCAACATGTCCCACAGCTCGTGCCAGAATTGATTTATTGAAAGACACGTTTGGTGACCGCCTAATTTCATGTTTTGGACCTGTGAATTGGTCTCCAAGATCTTGTGATTTAACACCGCTAGACTATTTTTTGTGGGACTATGTAAAGTCATTGGTCTATGCGGATAAGCCACAAACGCTTGACCATTTGGAAGACAACATTCGCCGTGTTATTGCCGATATACGGCCACAAATGTTAGAAAAAGTCATCGAAAATTGGACGTCCAGATTGGACTACATCCGAGCCAGCCATGGCAGTCCTATGCCAGAAATCATATTTAAAATGTAATGCGACAAGATTATCTGTCGAATAAAAAAAAAAATATTCATGTCAATCGAATAATACATCGTTTTTTTATTACAATTTAAGTGGCTGCGGTAGACGAGTGGTATAGGTTTCGGACCGTGGCTTGCTTTGTCACGGGTTCAAGCCCAGTACCACTAAAAACCCGCCGTGTAGGGCAGCGATGCACGTTAAATCTGTCGAGAGCTGAAACGTCCTCCCGTTGGTGTGGTGTGGCAGTTAGGAGAGGGGGTGCCAGCTCAGGTGTCGTCCACGTCACTTGACCATGGTTCAAAATTACGTGGTCCGTCGCCAAAAGCCCTCGTGTAGCTGAACAGTGCGACGTTAATATTCAATCAATCATTTATTGCAATTTAAAGTTATATACCTCTAAAAAACACCCTTTATAACAAGTTGAATTAAGATGTTTAAAATACTAATCACGAATTTAAAAAGTACAAACTAGTAACAAAAACTTTCTTGTGCTTATATTTAACAAAAACTTTTTTTAAAGTTTTTTAAAATAGTAACTATTATTTTACAATTTCAGTATTCAAGTTAGTATTTTTCAGTCGAATAGTTAATAAATTATAAAAGTTTAAAAATTTAATAGGATTTCAGTTTCACAAGTAACAAAAATCAGAACATAAATATTTGGTTAGTCATTTTCATTAATATTCCTGATTCTCTTTTACATGAATAAAGAGTATATATTTTATATTTCAATTGAATTTCTTTTTAATTGAAGATATATTTGATAAATCATTCTGACTTTTATAAATTTCGTTACTATAGTGTGTTTTTTAGAGGTATAGAACTTTAAATTGCAATAAAACAACGATGTATTATTCGACTGACATGATTTTTTTTATTCGAAAGATAATCTTGTGGCATTACATTTTAAATATGATTTCTTGCATAGGACTGCCACGGCTGGCTCGGATGTAGTCCAATCTGGACGTCCAATTTTCGATGACTTTTTCCAACATTTGTGGCCGTATATCGGCAATAACACGGCGAATATTGTCTTCCAAATGGTCAAGCGTTTGTGGCTTATCCGCATAGACCAATGACTTTACATAGCCCCACAGAAAATAGTCTAGCGGTGTTAAATCACAAGATCTTGGAGGCCAATTCACAGGTCGAAAACGTGAAATTAGGCGGTCACCAAACGTGTTTTCAATAAATCGATTGTGGCACGAGCTGTGGGACATGTTGCGCCGTCTTGTTGGAACCACAACTCCTGGACATCATGATTGTTCAATTCAGGAATGAAAAGTTAGTAATCATGGCTCTATACCGATCACCATTGACTGTAACGTTGTGGCCTACATCGTTTTTGAAGAAGGATTCCACCAGCCCATAAAGCGCACCAAACAGTCAGTTTTTCTGGATGTAACGCTGTTTCGACATACACTTGTGGATTAGCTTCACTCCAAATGCGGCAGTTTTGTTTGTTGACGTAGCCATTCAACCAGAAGTGCACTTCATCGCTAAACAAAATTCGCTTATGAAAATCGACCATTATTTTCGAAATAAAATTGCACAATTTGAAAGCGTTGTTCAGGCGTGAGTCTATTCATGATGAATTGCCAAAGCAAACTGAGAATAAATCACTTGACAGCTGTTAAATCGGTTGCCATCTTCGAAAGTAATGCCAACTTAAATTTCTATACCTGAAAAAAAATAATCTGTATAAGACAGTATGAATTATAGAATATTACAAAAGGAAAATTCCAATTAATTTAATATGATTTTATTATTACATGTTCTTAAAATTGGCGCAATCATTAGAAATTTAAATTTGTATTGTTAAAACTTACGTTATAATAAAAAATTTAAAAAAAGGAATTGCGTGTATATGGTACTAGACGAAATTGTTTTTATTAAAGGAATTATTAATAATTATAATATTTGACATCTGCTTGGGAGTACTTGCCAATTCCATAAGGAGTAATTAAATGATAAATAAAAAAAAAGTTATGTCCTTGACCACACGATATGATTAAAACGTCTGACTTTGATGCAGACGATTTTTTTAATTGAATTCTGATACCAGACACACACTTTCGCTTTAAGAGACAGAAATGCACAAACACCACAGGGGTTAAATTAACTAAAATACAAAATTTGCACGCCCTTGTCTGGAATTTTAGACTGATACACATCCAGTGGATAGCAAAAACATTTTTTTGGTTAATTTGATTATTGTCATTAATGTTTCATAATTATTATTATATGATAAAGAATGTTTTAAAACTTATAGACAAATATTTAAAAGTATTTTTAAAATAGCAATATTTTAACTATATTATGTTAAAATAATTATATGGATCAATTAAAATTTTTGTTTTAGGATAACAATTTTTAATTTTGGAAGAATTTCTAGATAAAAGAAGATATAAATACATAATTTAAATAGTTTTTTGAAAAAAAATATGTTCCATATATATATATATATATATACCCTTCTTTGAAATAATCCATGTAAAGCATCGTTTTAAATTTAACATCATTATGGAAAAGAATTTGTATAATCCCTTGTTGAAAGCGTATTGTGGCCATAAATACAATGTATAGCTCAAAAAGATATTTTCTTAATAATAGTAAATGACCTTTCAATAATAGGAATAACCTTATGGATACATTTGTTTCCAAAAAGTCGTCAAATTGCCTAATTTCCTGACAAAATAGATGTACCTGGAAAAGTCCAGAAGGATTTAAGATGATTATTTGACGAAAAAACTTTAAAAGCTTCTAAAATGTTCTTTCCAGGCTATATAAGAATCATGAAGGAAAGCAGCATTGGAGTCAAGTATTTCACAGTGATAGTGCATTTCAATTGCCTTATGAGGTATTGTGATTACGAATTTTAATTGCAATGTTCTATAATTGAGTGATTTTTAAATATGTGCCATTGTAGATTTAAGCTCGTGTTTTATTTTTTGCCATGTTGTAAGAAAATCTACTGTAATTACTAGGTAGTTCTAGAATACATTGAAAATTATTTCGTAAAACTTACGTGCATTTGAAGGACGAGTAAATTGTAACAATATTACTCAACATCAATCAATAAATACACTTATATTAATTTTAGAGTTTTGACAAGAAATATGTTTATAGGATGTAAGAATTTAGAGTTTTCAAATAAAATCACATTTGTGTGGGAAAAAACATTCTAGCAGAAACACAAAATCAAGCGGAAAACTTCGGATAAAAAAAAGAAATATTAATAATCAATGTCATCAATGAAAATTATTTTTGCATACACATGAAGTTTTTAATAGTTTCATTTGTTTCAACATAGAAAAAGATTTAAAATGGTTAAAGGGACTGTATAAAATAAAATATCTGAGAAGATCAATCTTGGTGCTATATTTAAAATAATTCGGAAAATTATTTTTGAAAAAAAGAAAATTATATTTGAGTAATGAAAAATAACTTTCATGATCATATGATTAAAAGTTAAAAGTCAGCATCGAAGGTAATTTGAAGTATAGTCACTACTTGCTTATGTATAAAATACATAAATTACATCATTTTTCAATCATAACTGAAAATTTTTAAATAAAATAAATCCATTTCCTACTAAAACAAATTTTACAAAAAGAAATACTGAAAACATATTCTCTCGGTAGTTTCCTTGTATGAAATGCTTAATACCGGAAATTTCTAGAAATGTTAATTTGAAAAAAAAAATCAGGTTAGTTAATTTTATTAACGTATCAAACACCTTTCGGAATCATGATTTTGAACTAGTTTACTAATGAATAAACTTGATTAGAGTAGTGTCGCTTGAGTTAGAATATGCATATAAAATTGTTTTATGAATATTATTACAATAAAAGCAATTTTTTGACTAAAAAGGAAAAAAGAATGACATTTTTTCAAAACACTCTCCCTTCACGAAAAATGCTTCTATAATAATATTTTGCATGTACAGTCGAACCTCTATATTGCGAATTTTTCTATATAACGAAATTTTTTTTGGAACTTCGAACATTTCACGATTTTCTTCGTAAAATAACCTCGCTATAGCAAAGTGTATTTTTTATAAAACGAACTTTTTCTTTTGTGATTCAATTTTTTCTCTCTATTTTTAAAGTACTTCTGAACATTCCAAGTTATCCACCCTTTAACATATTTTATGGTGGTCATAAATCTTTAACTGGTTTTATTAGATCATCGAGAGCTATAGAGTTCTGGACGTTTCATTCAAGATATGCAACCTTTAACCCCTATTGCCCAGTTCATTAGAAACATCTTCGATATCCTCTTTCACACTCAGTTGAGTTGTCCCGTTTCCCCCGGGGTTCTAGTTATAAAATAATGTATGATTAATATTACTTGTATGCTTTAAGTTATAAAATGTCATTAAAATTCATTAATTTTAGTCTAAAATTATTTTCTTACTATTGAAAATACAGTGAATTCTTCGACATTCTTTTTCTTGTTTTCCTTGCAGTTTTTCCTTTTTTTTTCTTTCGTTTTTAATGGGTAATATATATAAAATAAACATATATTAATTTTCAAAAAAGGTGAGAATAATTACTTTTTTAATATATAGTGTTTATGAATTTAAATTTGTTTTTATGTGGTTTATAAAGTATATTAAAAGATAAACCTCTATATAACGAATTTTCCATACAACGAACTTTTCCCGGGATTTAGCGATTTCGTTACTTAGAGGTCCGACTGTATATAGCTAGTATTTCTCTTCCAGGGCTGAACTTTAATTTTGGAAGTACATAATGCAAGAGTGGATTTATTCAAATTTTAATTTATTAGAGTAGAGAAATTTTAACAAAAAAACACACCAGTTATTTGTTCAATTCATCTTAACTCTGAAAAAAATGGAAGTTTTTGAAAATTTTAGTTTATTCTCCGTATAAAAGTCTTAGCTATTTCTCTAGATGCCAAATATTATTATTATAGATACATTTTTCATAAAAGAAGTACCGTAAAATCCAGCGTATAACTCTCACCCCCTTTTTTACGAAGAAACCTAAAATATACGTGCTCAACGCTCTTAAGTTTTGAAGTCATTTACTCGAGGTATTATCCCAGGTTTTTTAAAAAATAGCATATTTCTAGCTCTATAACTCTATAAATTCTTAAGGAATGTCATTTATTTTAAATAAACAGCGTTTCAATATGTATAGAAGTCTAATTTTTTTTCCCTATGCTCGTCTTTTTTTTATTTTTACTGCTTTTATTGAAATCATAACTTCTTTGGGCGCGTTTTGCAGTAGAGTGAACTTGAATAATGCGTTTTAAAAAGCCAAGCATTCTTACGCTCGGGTTTGTAACACTCGTAAAAATGGTAACAATACTATTGAAGGATAACAATACTACTAAATCATTTGGGTTTAATGAGTCATGTATCGGAGAAATTTGTGCAACGAAATGTAGATAAGAAAATGGACAAATAATTCTAATGGTTACTATTTTTATTGCATCTAATCAAAGTGTAGGGAAAATTATCGAATTCACATTGACAAAAATTTCGTTCCCTACACTGAAGCCGAATCAACTCTTCTGAACAAATTGCCTATTATTTTAAGTGGGGATTTTAATGTAGATTTTTCAAATGACAAATCAAAGCCTTCAGTAGATTTTTTTATATCAAAATTCAATTTAGTTATGTCAAATGATCCAAATGAAAGCGCGACAAAGCACAGAACAACGCTTGACGGAGTTTTTCTTAGATATTTAAATAATTTTGAATCTTAAGTATTTATGACCTATTTCAACTACCATAAACCTATATTGTTCCCTTCTTAGAATACAACTAATTTACAAATATGATTGTATATTTCTCAAAAAATATTTCTTTACGAGTACAGACATATGCGTGAATAAATAATTTTATATTACAATACTAATATCTCCTCTTGTTTTTTATTCACCTAAGTAAGCCCTAAAATAACATTACAAAATTCGAAGTTATCACTTCTATCGTGTTGTCATAAGCACACACACACTCTTTTTTTATACTCCCGTAAATTTCGAACCTATTTTTTGTGTTCAAAGTGCGCGTTATACGCCGGATTTTACGGTATGTTTTTTTGAAATAATGTCTTTTTTCTTCATTTTTTTGGCAAAAAATTACATTTTAATCTTATATATTGTAATAATATTTTTAAGAAAGCTTTATTATGTATATTCTAATTCAACTGACACTAAATTTAAAAAATTTTCATTTGTGCGCTTTTTCAAAATCACGGTTCCGAACGTAATGACCTTAAGTGAAAAGTTAGCATTGTTGGATATTTAAATCATGTGTTCTCTAGTTTTTAAGCAAAAAATGCACAATTTTTAACATTTCTTCAAACTTAGTTGAAAAATTAAAAAAATCAAATAAAATTTATATAAATATATTAAGAAGGAGATTTTGAATTTTTTTTTTCAAATTTTGCTAATTTCTCGAAATGTAACAAAAACCCACTTAAATGAAGTAAATTAATTTCATTAAAATAAATTGTATTAAAACACGAGATCCTTCAAGTCGAATACATCAGAACAAAAAAAAATTCGAACTTTCACATCTCCAATCACATTTTAAACAATACTTAACCCAAAATGATACATTGTGGTTGGTCCTCTTAAAATAATATCAAACAACTAAACTCAACTCATACAAAACAAAATCCTAAATTTCCATCCAAATCACTCATCCTATTAACCCCCCTTCAAACTTTCCACTCCTAAATCTCCCATCTCCAATAAAGTTTTTAACGTTACCCATACCCATGAACGTTAATATCTCTCCATTCCTAACTGTTATTACCCAACTTCTTTCATTACGGGGCACTGTTTAAGAAGACACATCGGGATAAATTACAAGAATGAAGATCACTATGGGCAAACAACGTAGAAAACCAATTGGCTGGTGGCTTACATGCAGACATTTAGAGCACCAAAGGGCCGCTCGCTTGATGGCTCATATATCACATGTTTCTCTCTATCCCAAAGGATAGACATTGACTGATTTGTAGGAGGCGTAATAAGTCTGGGTTTGGGCTCTTTCGCTCCGCGTTGGTCATCTTATTTTTCTGCTTGCCTGGATTCTTTCTTTTTATTACTGTAGGGTCGGTTTTCTTTTTTGTAGCTTCGTGGAAGATTATAGCAATGAGACAGTTAGTTTGCGAAATTGTTAGAGTGAGGTTTGACTCTGGGGACAAAGGAACTATATATGGATGATGACTACGGGTCGTTGCACTGTGGACGTTTAAAAAAAATTGTAGATTTATTTGGTATTGTTTGGGGATGTATTTGATTAAAAAGTATAGTACGTGTTGTATCGTATACCCTTACTTCGGAGTTTTGTCACGTTTAGAAATATTTGACACTTCCTACTAAATAAAGTAATTACATAATTGGTCGAGTGGTATTAAAATCATTTTAAAGAAAGCCAATACCTTCTTAAAAATATTTTTCAATTCCGGTATTGTTGATGATTAAAAGTATTAAAGTACATTATTTTAAAGTTGTTGAATATAACTGAAATGTGTAATATTTATTTAGTTACAGGAATATATTCCTCTACAAACATTGACCTCTGATGTTCCTTACTTCAGTGCTTCTCAAACTTTGAGTATTTGCGACCCAATATTCAACCATAATTTTCACCTCGCCCCCCCTCCATACAAATAACAATACATTGAATTCAATAATACTATACTTTTTGACACTAAAGCTGTAATAATACGATTTTTTCTTACGTATATAAACGTCTCGCTCAGCCAAAGCGTTAGTTGCACCAGAAGTATATAACGTCTTTCCGAAGTACGATCTTTTGTGTACACTGCTATCCATAAAATTATTCCGAAGGCTTTGGAATGCAAAAAATGAACCTTGACAGTGATTTCGAGAAATTTACTTATTTCAGAGGATTTCTTTATTTATTGCTAACCTCCTGCCCCCAAAAAACCGTCACATACGCTCACCTACAGGGAAAACGGTGACATCGGGAAGCGAATCGCGTAACTTTTAATACCCAGTTAAGAGATTAATTATAAATCGTACAAATTATCAAGATAAGCATTAATTTTTGTATATAATTTTATAAATGACAAACCCATGGGGCCACTGGTAATTAATAATCTTGTGCTTCCCATAGTATTGTTAAATTAATTATTAAAAACATTGTGTACAGTACTGATGTATTTATAAGTGTATTATATCAGTGCAAATGCTAACTTTATTTTTTATTATTTCAGAATGTATTTTGTTTGTTTACTCTTTCAGCAAATTAGTAATTTTTAAAAAATATTCTTTTGTTTTCGATTTTTTTAATGGGTTCGCATCTCTCTCGTAGAGTTATCGCGCCTCCGTAGTGGAGAAGCCCCATAGTTCGAGAAGCGCTGCCTTGCGTAAAATATTGCAATTCAATAAACTCATTTTTATTTCAATAAGTTGTTTCTTCTGTAAAAACTTAATCATAAATAATTTTTTTATACAAAAAGTAAAATAATGTACATTGTAGAATGTTAAGTTTAATGGTTAAGTTATCCGAAAACACGTACTTTTGCACTTTTGCAAAAACGTATAAATGAATAATTTATTTGATATTTATTACCATTTGAATTATATAATATGCATATGAAATTGTTTTAAGAATGCTATTTCAATAAAATTATCTAAACGCAATTTTTGGTCAAAAATTAAGAAAAAAAGACATTTTTTTCAAAACTTTCTCCTCTTACAATAATAACATTTTACTTATATATACAGAGCCCGGGCTAGGAATTTTTAAGAAAAATCACATTATTTTCAAACTTACTATCAAGTGAAATAAGATGTTTTTTTTTTTTTTTTTTTTTTGAAAATTTCTCTAATCCGATATAATAAAATATGGGTAAATCACTTCTAAATATATATAATAATATATATATTTATATAAATAATAATATATATATATAAATATTTTTATCTATATATAAGCAAAATATTATTATTATAGAAGAACTTTTCTTAAAAGGTGAATGTTTAGAAAAACGTGTCATTTTGTCTTCATATTTTGACAAATAATTTCATTTAAATAATTTTTTATCCTAATAATATTCTTAAAACAATTTTACATGTATAAGGGGTGTGACCCAATGTAATAAAGGGACACGCGGGGAAGGGGTTCTTAATTAAGTCCACTAGTTAATTAAACACGTTTATTAGACAAAACAAACATTTACATACATAACTAGAGAACTAACAGGTACAATAGAATTGAAAGGGTTCGGAGCGCATGCTCGTACGTCCTTACAGTTCGAAACTTGGCCATTACTGAAGATTGTTCTAGCCGCTAGAGGGCGCGATAGTCTTTCTACTGTTCATATGAGATGAGTTTAAACTACGGGGGTTACAATCTCCCCTATGGATCCGACGACGTCCCGGCGAGGAGACATAATTAGCTGTTGTAATAGTAGCTCTTGTTGAGGGATGGATGGTTCTGTTGAAACTGCTGTTGTAGCAGTCGACGGGCTTGGAACATGTTTGCAACGACATTTGCTTTACCAGGAATATACTGTACTTTCAAGTTGAAAGACTGGATTTCAAGTGCCCATCTTGCAAGTCGTCCGGTTGGAGATTTGAGGTTTAGAAGCCATTTCAGAGGTTGGTGGTCGGATGCCACGGTTATTTCTGTTCCTTCAATATAACCACGAAATTTCTTCAAAGCCCATACCACAGCAAGGGCCTCCCTCTCTGTGGTGGAATAATTGCGTTCTGCTGGGGTTAGCAGTCGACTAGCGTATTCTATAGGATGTTCATCAGATCCTTCTCCTTGAAGTAAAAACTGCTCCAAGGGCATAATTGCTAGCATCTGTTCGAATAATATATGGCTTAGTACCATCTGCTTGCTTTAACACAGGAGGTGTTGTAAGACTGTTTTTAAGGGTTTGAAATGCATTTTGTTGGTCAAATCCCCACTGCCACTTGACTTTCTTCTTTGTAAGATAACTTAGTGGACGTGAAATCTTCGCAAAATCTTGAATATATCTTCGAAACCACGAACAAGTTTGCAGAAAAGATTGTAGTTCTTTGACGTTTTTAGGGGTGGAATATCCAGTATAGACGCAACTTTTTCTGGATCAACTTCTATTCCTTTTTGTGTAATCCAAAATCAAGATATTTAACTCGAGAAGAGGCAAAATGGCATTTTCTCTATTTGCTTTAAGTTTGAAATGTAAGAGTCTTTCAAAAATAGTTTTAAGATCAAACATGTGTTTTTCAAAAGTTTCTGACAAAACAATTATATCATCTAGATAAGGTAGTGCTAGAATGTCTTCCAGACCATTACAAAAATGGTTCATCAGTCTTAGAAACGTAGCAGGTGCGTTGCGCAAACCATATGGCATTCGTAAGAAACGGTAAGTGCCAAAAGGACATACAAATGCTGTCTTGTCTTGATCTTCAACATGCACTTTAACTTGATGGTATCCTGCTCACAGATCAAGTGTAGACATGAAAGGAGTGAGTTTTGCTTGATGTAACAAGTCATCCATTCTAGGAAGAGGATAGGTATCTGCGACTCTAATTTCATTCAATTTCCTGTAATCAATACAGAGGCGAAATGTTCCATTTGGTTTTGGTATAAGTACCACTGGGGAAGCATACGGGGATTCACATTCTTCAATTATGCCTTCTGAGAGAAGTCTATCGATTTCTTGTTTTAATATTTCCTTCTTGGAAGGATTCATCCTATAAGGTGGCACTGCAACTGGAAGATGGTTTCTTGTATTTATACGATGTTCAATAAATGTTGTAGGCTCTCCCCCTAGTTGAAAGCATTCTTCATACTTTTCCAATAGTGAATTTATTTCTTCCTGTTGTGGAAGTGAAAGGTGAGTACCTTCATTTTTCCGAAGTTGACAAAGATGTGGTTCAGGGTCAACAGTGAGCAAAGCATTGATATTAGGAGGCGCTTTCACAAAATTATATTTTCTGTGAGACGTTTCAGTGAAGTACCATTGTTTTCTTTGGAGATCTAAGACGATCCTTGCAGCTATTAAAAAGTCTATGCCTAGAAGGGTTCTGTTACCTCTAGCATTTTTCAAAGTTAATAGTTCCGTTGGAATGACTTTTCCTTGAATACTAATGTCTACAGAAGTTGTCAGTATTTCTGTGGTTTGAGTACGACCGTCAGCAAAAGTCATCTGCATGGTTTTCTCTTCAAAATTCAATTTTGTTTAAGTAAATGGTATAATCTTTCACCAGCCACTGAATGTGTAGCACCAGTATCAGCACAAACTGCTGCTTCTGTATTACAAATGGAAATTTGGATTATACTAATGGGATTACTTTCACTAGAAAAACTATAAAAGTTTGATTGATTCAGACTTGATGACAAGGCATCATCATTTTGTCGAACTGGGTTGCAAGTGTGGCATCTTGATCGAATGATTCCAGGAGCACCACATCCATAGCAAGATACAAGAGTTCTGTCTTTTGTATCAACGATTTTCTTTTCAGGTATTCTGTCTTTGGAAATGGGATTCCGCCTACTGTTACTGGTAATCCCGGTTTTCCGCCTACTTGGGGAAACCAGACAGAGAATGTTCATACGACAACTTAGGAATTTGTGTGTAGTTACTTCTCCAGGGACTGGAATTCATTTCTTTTTGTTTCCAGCTAAAGTTTTTATTGTTTTTATTTCTCATGTTTTTAACTTCTTCATACGAATCTAGCTTATCCACTAGTTGTAGAGGATTGTTCCAATTACACCACTGGTCCAAAAAGTGATCTTTGTAATCTTGAGGGGTTTTCTTTTTTATTTGGTTCGCCACAATCAAATCTTTCAATTCTTCAAGCGTCGTAACTTTTGATTCTTTCAGCCACCCATCAAAATATGTTTGCAAGTCAAAGTAGAAGTCATGCCAGGTTTTCACAGGATCTTTGGAGTGCCGGGAAAACATCTGCCGAAATTTCTCTGCACTTAATTTAAAGAGTTTTAGTAAAATTTGTTTGACTTTATAGTAGTCTTGAGCATCAACAACAAATTCTTTAGTGATTAAATTTGAAACTTCAGTCGGTAAAAGACCAACAAGGTACACCACCCACTGAGGAACTGGTACTTTTAAAACTGTTAACTGCCTTTCGAAGAGGTCTAGAAAAATTGTTACATCAGTTGTCTTTGGATCAAAAATCGGTAATAGCTTATGGAGTTCTAACTTTGGCATATTGGAGTCTGCAGTTGTAGAAGTATCAGTTATAAGTTGAAGTTTTTGCAGTTCAAATATTCGTTGGTTTTCCTTATCTCTTTCAGCCCGCAATTTGAGCTCTTTTCTATCGCTAATAATGCGATTTAAGCATTCACTCGTAAATTCTGCATCATATCTCTCACTATTTAAAATTGCATCTTTTATGTGAAGAATTTTCAAATTGTCTGGTATTGATATGTCTAGCGTTTCCGCCAATTCAAGGAGGTCCTGCCTGCGACCTTTTGCTAAATAGGCCATCGTGAAATGTCACTTCAAATTAATTACAAATTTATATTCTTTGAACTTTAAATTTAATTTAACAAAATGTTATTAATGAAATAATAATACAGTATTATAAATATATATATACCACATAAAAGTAATATCTCAATTTCTTACAATATGCAATTTGAAAAAAAATTTTCATGAATCACAAAAATGAAAAAAAAATAAAACTATTTTCGTTGTTTTCAAGCTCAATACACAATCAAAGTAAAATTACTATCAAACTTTTAGTTAAAAATCATCAAAATGATCTGAAAACACATTTGAAATACATCATACCACAAGTAAAAAAAATCATATACGTTCTCATAAATAAAAGTTCTACTTAGCCGAAACAAAATTTCCTATTAGTATTCAAAAAGAAAAGTTATTAGAACTCAGAGTTATAAATAACCTTGAACTGTCTATTTCTCCTTGTTTAAATTTATTCTCGCTTACGCAGCATAAAATATCTCATCAGTTTCATAAATGAATCATAGCTTAAAAATTAATACTAGCAAGAAGAGAAAACGGAGATATATATATTCTTTTTCTTTTAAACCACTAAATATATTATTTAACTGAGACAAATCTTTCAACATATAATGCACATGTTACACTTAAAATTATACACATAAATGAATATTTTTTTTGAAAATAGCATATAACAATACAAAAAATTTTCCAGCTTAAATGCTTTCTGAACAAGAATTGTAATCATTCAGAGAAAATAATACACATAAATACATATATATTTGGTTTTGTGTTCTCAATTAAGCTTTTAAGTAAACAACGTTATACTTATTAGTTTAAACAATACAGGAAGTATATTTTAAAAACATATTGAATATAGTTTAACTGTATATTATGCTGTTTAGCAAATTACACAATTACATTTCTTGAAATAAGAAAAAGATTTCTTAATTTAATTCGAACAGGACGTTCTAAATTTAAATCAGTAAAGAATGTTCTCTATGTCAGAACAATGAAGTCAATTTTTAAGAAATTAAAACTTACACAATTCTTTAGGATATTAAATCCAATTTGCATTTGGGAATGCAATGGTTAATTTAGTATTATAAGGTATAATACTTAAAAGAAAATTCAAAGTAAAAACTTTACTTGTTCTTCAGGTGAAGATAAATCCAAAGATTTGTTACTTGCTCATTCTACGGGTGAGAACTGAGTAATAAAACCATATAACAGGAGAATAACAACATTCGAGCTGTTAACCTGAAAATTAATACCGAGCAACGGCCAAGCCTCTTTAACTATGAAAACACGTTGGGCGTCAAATTATAAGGGGTGTGACCCAATGTAATAAAGGGACACGCGGGAAGGGGTTCTTAATTAAGTCCACTAGTTAATTAAACGCGTTTATTAGACAAAACAAACATTTACATACATAACTGGAGAACTAACAGGTACAATAGAATTGAAAGGGGTCGGAGCGCATGCTCGTACGTCCTTACAGTTTCGAAGCTTGGTCATTACTGAAGATTGTTCTAGCCGCTAGAGGCGCGATAGTCTTTCTACTGTTCATATGAGATGAGTTTAAACTACGGGGGTTACATATGTATATTCTAATTGAAGTGATACTAATTATTAAAAAAATGTTCGTTTATCGCGGTTTCGAACGCAGTTAGATACCTTTAAGCCAAAAATTGCTTTTTAGGAACGAAATAAGGTAAATTGGTATTTGAGATACGACCATGTAAGCTCTCTCTCTCTCTCTCTCTCTCATTTTGATTGACTATGACAAGAAACACTACAGCTCCCCCTGTTTGATAGACGAGTTTATTGCGTCACAGGGAGAATCAGATATATTCTGATATAGGTAAGAACAAATATAAAGCTAAAAATTGAAGTAGTTTTATTCTAAGATATGTAAAAATGAATTTTCTTTGATATTTATAACTTTAAAAAAAAAAGAAAAAAAAAGATAAAAAACTAAACAGAGGAGAAAGAGAGAAAGTGCAACGAAGCAATCTTCAGAGGGGATTTATTATCCCTTGCTAAAATGAATTGTTATTTTATTATTCATTATGTGAAAATAAGAGAAAAATATTGAATGCCGTCAGACATGAAGCAAAAGTTCTTATTGAGATCACTTTATATTAATATTATTTTAATATATTAGTTCTGTATATTAATAAAATATGTCTATCTATATTATCTGAAAACTTTTCTGCGTGAGAAAGGTTTTCCTTAACTAAGACAAAACCTGTTCAAACAATAAAAATTACCTGAGTCAACGATTCCTAAATATTTTCATTATTCCAACTGCACGGAAGGTGTTAATCAGTATTAAAAAGGAAATAAAATGTATATAAAATACAAAAATAAATGTTAACATTTATTCTATAAAAGTTAAATTTGTTTGAAAGCATGCGTGCGGTAAATTTCAGTTGTTTAAGTTGAAATGTAAAATATAATAACAAAAGAAAAAGAGTTTTTATTCTTCACGAGATTTCCATGAAAAAACATTCTGATTCTTCCATTAAAATGTAACACAGTTTAAACGAATGATGTGTCAAAATAGAGGCAGATATTAAAATAAATTTATATTTGAAAATTTATGATGTGTTTAAGGTATCCGACTACGTTCGGAATCGTGATTTAAAAAAAGCACATAAATGGATAATTTTCATCATATTTAGTGTCACTTAAATTATTATACATGTATAAAATTGTTTTAAGGACATTTTGGCAAAAAAAAATTATTTAAATACAATATTGTCACGGAGTTCGAAAGAAGTACACAGTTCAATTAAACAAACAATTAGATTTATTCTAACGCTTGGAGCTCGATACAACACTGGACTGAGAACATGCCCAACTGGCGATGAACTCTGCTTTTATACACTTCGAATATTCGAGAAATAACCAGTATGCACTCTAAAGAATGATCTGGATTCATCTAGAACCTAGAGAAACAATACATTAAAAACGGAAACAAAAATCCAGTCTTAGGATAAATCTGCCGGGGCCGGGATTCGAACCCGAGACCTGAGGAAGTTCAGTCCAACGCTCTGCCAACTCGGCTATCGGGACTTGTAGCAAATTATGCGTGTGGCATTGCTCCCTCGAAAAGAAGACAGCGCCCGCTGTCATTTTGTTCAAGGGTCTTTATTCTGGAACGAGTGATGGGTCCTTTGTATGATTCTTTGGGAGGAATATCCTCGGTTTCGATTTGCTCGGCGGGATCATGGTACGGTTTCATACGCAGTACATGGACAACTTCTCTTAGTTTTCTTTTTCGTGAAGCAGGATCAAAATCTTGTACTGCGTAAGTCACGGCTGATAAACGGCGTAGCACCTGATACGGTCCGAAATACCTTCTTAAGAGTTTTTCGGAGAGACCGACTTTTCTCACTGGAGTATAAACCCATACGAGATCTCCGGGAGCGTAAGATACCATTTGGTGTTTGAATCGTAACGTCGACGATCTTTGTCTTGAGCTCTCAGAGTGTGCACTCGGGCTAGCTGTCGTGATTCTTCGGCTCTGGCTGCTATCTTGGTGATGTTATTGTCATCAAAATCGTTAGGACAGAATGGTAGCATTGTATCTAGTGTCGTTTCCGCTTCACGACCATGAAGTAAATAGAACGGCGTAAAACCTGTGGTCTCTTGTTTAGCGGTATTATAAGCGAAGGTTACAAATGGTAGAATTTCATCCCAATTTTTCTGCTCTACATCCACATACATTGACAACATGTCGGCCAAGGTCTTATTGAAGCGCTCCGTCAGTCCATTTGTTTGGGGATGATACGCCGTTGTGAAACGATGATCAATGTTACACAAGTCGACGAGAGAGGAAACAAGTCTGGATCGAAAGACGGCTCCACGATCTGTGATAATTACCGAGGAGCTCCATGCCTGAGGACAATTTCTTCAAGTAAGAACTTCGCTATTTCGTCGACTTCGGCTGTCGGCAAGGCTTTTGTTATTGCATATCGTGTTGAGTAATCCGTGCAGACTATTATCCATTTGTTTCCATGAGCAGACTTTGGAAATCTCCCAAGGAGATCAATTCCAATGCGATGGAAAGGAGCTATAGCTGGAGGGATGGGAACTAAACGTCCAGGTGGTCGTTGAGGAACGGACTTTCTCCTTTGGCACTCCCGACAATGCATGACATACCGAACGACATTTCGGTACATTCCCGGCCAGTAAAATCTCTTGCGTATCCTGTCATAAGTTTTCACGAAACCAAGGTGTCCTGCGGTGGGGGGCGTCATGAAAGTGCCTTAGTATGTCTGCTCGTAGATGTTTAGGAATGACTGGCAACCACAACTTTCCATCTGGATCAAAATTCTTCCTGCAAAGGATACCGTCGATAAATCTGAATTCTTCGTTTTTGGATGAGTTGCTCAAAAGTTTTAATTTCGCAAGGTCTTGATCCTTTTTCTGTTCCATCGCAAGGTTCATACTCGTCGTGACTGCTAAAAATTTGTCTGATGTTTCCGTTTCCTCTTCCACTGGATTTCTCGAAAGAGCGTCGGCGTCACTATGCTTCTTACCGGTTTTATATTTTACGTCAAAATCATGCTCTTGAAGTCGGAGGGCCCATCTGGCAAGCCTTCCTGAAGGATCCTTTAAATTCATGAGCCAGCACAAGGAATGATGGTCAGTTACAACAGTAAAGTGTTTTCCGAATATGTACGGCCGAAATTTGTTGGTAGCCCATACGATGGCAAGACATTCCCTTTCTGTGGTGGAATAATTCTTTTCGGCTTTTGTCAGAGTTCTAGAAGCGTATGCTATAACTTTCTCGACATTATTCTGAATTTGTACTAGGACAGCTCCGATACCGTACCCGCTTGCATCAGTATGGATTTCTGTAGAAGCTCTTTCGTCGTACATCCCCAATACTGGATCCGAAGTAAGTGCTTTCTTAAGACTGTTAAATGCTTCCACTTCTTCAGGACCCCAATGAAACTCCACGCCACTTTTCAGCAACGACTGCAAAGGTTCGGCGAGATAACAGAAACCTTTAATAAATCTTCTAAAGTATGAACAAAGGCCAAGAAAACCTCGTATGTCATGTATATTCTTTGGAGTGGGAAAATTTCTTACGGCTTTTATTTTGTCGGGATCGGGACGAACGCCATTACTAGATACAAGATGGCCCAGAATCTTTACTTTGGGCAGCAAAAAAGACACTTCTTTGAATTTAATTTAAGACCAGCTTCCTGAAGACATTTTAGAACAAGTCTTAATCGTATAAGATGGTCTTCAAAAGTTTCTGAGAACACTATTATGTCATCTAGGTAACAAAGACACATAGTCCATTTAAAATGGCGTAGCAAATTGTCCATCATTCTCTCGAAGGTCGCAGGTGCATTACAGAGACCAAACGGCATGACTTTAAACTCGTATAAGCCTTCGGGGTAATAAATGCCGTCTTTTCACGATCCGCTTGTCTATTTCTATTTGCCAATAACCAGATCGGAGATCCATGGAAGAAAAGAACATGGCACCTTTCAGACAGTCGAGCGTATCGTCAATACGAGGCAGAGGATAAACGTCTTTTTTCGTGACGCTATTCAGCTTGCGATAATCGACGCAAAAACGCCAACTACCGTCTTTTTTCTTACGAGCACAATGGGTGATGACCAAGGACTTTCAGAGGGTTGGACGATACCTTCATCAAGCATTTTCTGAACCTCTTCATGAATGATGCGTCTTTCAGTCGGCGAGACTCTGTAGGCTCGTTGGTTGATTGGAGCATGATCACCAGTAAAAATCCTGTGTTTCACATTCGTTCGCGGCTGTCGACTTGTCGGTCTTCGTGAAAAGCCCAGAAAATTTCCGGAGTAGTTCGGATAGCTTGTTTCTCTGTTCGTCACTTAACTCGGGTGACATCATTAACGAACAATTCATCTGTGACTCCGAAGTTTCTTGCTGGTCATCCAAGCAACCCAATGTGTCGGAAATAACACATAGATGCCCTTCATTTAGTGGTTCAGCTTGGCCTATGCACATTCCTCTAGGGATGATTTGGTTTCGAACTGCAGGTTGGTAACCCAGACATCACTTTTTCCGTTACGATATGTGGATACCATGGACGGTGTAGCAATATTTTTTTTCTCGAAGAGCAAATGTTTGCTGCCGTCTAGAACTACATTTATGTCTCCTCGGGTTTGATATCCTGATACTGTTATTCTAGTTAAAGAATGCGGCTTAAGTGTATAGTCCCTGGTGGCATACAAATTCCAGGCGTCAGGCGCTGTGGAGTCTCGACAGATGTCTTCTAGAACAAGTTCATTTTGTCCACAGTCTATAACGGCTTGAGACGCCTCTAAAAGTCCCATCCTAGGATGACGTCATGGCTACAATGTGATAAAACAATAAATTCAAAAGGCAGTTCTCGATTGTTTATACGGACACGTAAAACACATTTCCCTATCGGCCGAACAAAATTTCCATCCGCAACTTTCAGCATAACGCTCTTGGCATCAGCAAACAGAACTTTCTTTAAAAATCGGCGATACTTATCGGATATGACAGAAAACGATGCCCCAGAATCTACTAGAGCACGTATCGGCTTCTTATCTATTATTACGTCTAGTTGGTTACCAGTCATCTTGGCGGTCGACGGAGGATTTCCAGTACACGCGGCCTCACCTCCTTGGAAGGTCGCTCTCCTTAGTTTTCCTCGCTCCTACGGCCTGGCGACTGACTGGATCGGCGATATGGCGACGGGGATCTGTAACGACGTATTGGGGATCGGCTTCTCGTGGGACTTGGCGTAAAACGGCGAGAAGAGTTTGGTCGGCGTATTTCTTCTTCAGTGCCAACATCGTCGAAGTTCCGTCGGCGGTTTCGAGAGTTGTCAAAGACAGCCTTTCTCTCTCGGCAGTAGCGCATTACATGTCCAGGACGTCCGCAGTGGAAACAAACAGGTCTGTTGTCAGCCGTTCTCCACACATCTGTTTTTCTTGGTTCAGGTGGGAATTTCTGAACAGGAGCTCTGTATTTCCTGGTTACAGCGGCGTATGTTGGTCGTGGTCTAGTTTCTGTAGGTTTTGTTGACACTGGGGCCAAAACCCTTTCAACTTCGTCTTGAACGATATCTTCTAAGGATTGGGGATCGGAGTCCAAAGATTCTTGCGTCTGGTTAACTAGTCGATGGACTTCTTCTCGTACGATTGTGCGAATAAGAGAGACCAAATCAGTCTCATCCGTCAGGATGCAACCGGTACGACGTTTGGAAGCCTTTCAAATCTCGGTCGACCAACTCTCTTCTGCTTCATATCTTCGATATAGTTGCACCATTTGATAAAACTTGCTGTGTCGTTGATTTCTCTCGTCAACAGGGCCTGATAAATATCCTCAGCAACACCTTTCATTAGGTGTGACACTTTTTTTTTCTTCTTTCATCAGAGGATTTACCTCTTGGCAAAGTCCTAATACACTTTGTATGTAGGACTGTGTACTCGCCTGAACGCTGGGCTCGGCATTTTAGTTGTTCTCTGCCCCTTCTGGTATATTTTTGACGGTCACCGAAAAGTCCACTTAGTCCATTTTTAAACGCTTCCCAGGAATCTAAGGCGTCTTCGTTGTTGACATACCACTGTCTCGCAGTTCCGTCAAGAAAGAAATAAACGTTAGCCAGGCACATCATGTTATCCCACTTGTTAAAGTTGGCTACTCGATCGTACTCTTTAAGCCATTTGAGAGGGTCTTCCCCAGGCGCTCCTCGGAAGGTCGATGGGCTCCTCCATTGCTGTAACGAAGGTGTTACTACAGCGGGCTTGGCTTGCTCGGTCGGCATTTTTGTCCTCTTCCTACTATTTTTTTTTAACAGTCCGAATTCGGGGAATAATCCTCTTAACCGGAGGCTCCTGCGAAGGTTGTCACTATTATCCACGTTTGACGTAATTGTACCCCGCGCCTCCACCAAACTTGTCACGGAGTTCGAAAGAAGTACACAGTTCAATTAAACAAACAATTAGATTTATTCTAACGCTTGGAGCTCGATACAACACTGGACTGAGAACATGCCCAACTGGCGATGAACTCTGCTTTTATACACTTCGAATATTCGAGAAATAACCAGTATGCACTCTAAAGAATGATCTGGATTCATCTAGAACCTAGAGAAACAATACATTAAAAACGGAAACAAAAATTCCAGTCTTAGGATAAATCTGCCGGGGCCGGGATTCGAACCCGAGACCTGAGGAAGTTCAGTCCAACGCTCTGCCAACTCGGCTATCGGGACTTGTAGCAAATTATGCGTGTGGCAATATTTCGGTAAAAAATTACCTTAGAATAATCTTTTTCCAAATGTTCTCCCTTTGTGAAAATGGTTCTATTATAATATTTTGGCTGTATATAGCTCAGACCTTCTACATTGGCTCAACTAGAATCTTTGAAAAATGCACATTATTTTCAGAGTTACCACCCATTGAAATAATTATTGGCGTTTTTTTCTTAAAAATTGCTCCCCTCTGTTGTCGCAAAAATATGAATAAACCCACTTCTAAGTTATGTATTTCAAAAATTCTATTTGAGCTCTGTACAGAGGTCTGAGCTATATACAGGCAAAATATTATTATAATAGAAGCATTTTTTACAAAAGGAGAACATTTGGAAAATGGGTTATTCTATGTTCATTTTTTGACAAAATATTGTACTTAGATGATTTTTTTTTATTTTAATACTATTCTTAAAACAATTTTATATACATTTTGTAAGATAAGTGACCCTAAATAACATAAATAGTATCCATTTATAAGCTTTAGCCAAATCATGGTTCCGAACGTAGTCGGATACCTTAAATTATTACTTACTAGCTGGTATACCCGTTCTTCGTACGGGTGAAACAGAAAAATTAAACAACACAGATTGAAGGAAAAAGAAGTTTTTAATGAGTTAATTTTATGTGAATTGCAAATTAAACAAAAGCTTTTTGCATATCTCAGCTAAACAAAAAAAACAAAGAAAAAAAAAACACCTTTGTTAAATTTTAAGTATGTAGATCTAATAGCTGATAAAAAGGATTTTTTTATTTATAATTCCTCGTAACACTCTTGAGGGTCGATTTTTTCAAAATACCTCCCTAAGCTGATCTCGCTCACCAAAAGTAACACATTGTTAAAAGTTTTGCGCAACGAACGCTTAAAGTAGTGTAAATAATATATATCTGAAAGTGTAATACATTAATATTACTTTCTGTTGTATTTATTTCATGTTAAAATTGTAATATTCGCAAGCAACGCCGTTTCTTAAATTATAATGGCGATTCAATGAAAAACATAGCGAAATGTTAACGATAGAGTCAAGTTGGCAAATGCCTAGCTACTTTCATAACTCGAGCTTTATTAGAGCTTTGTAAGACCCGCCGTGTAGGGGAGCGAGGCACGTTAATACTTTATCCACTTTGGAAAATTTAATCCGTTAGAGCTAATAAATTAATTAAAGATATCCCACTGTAAAATTAATTATACATACCGTTCACTTAAAATAAGTAGTCAAATCATTTTCTAAGGTCTTCATTAACATACAAAAACATAAGACATTTAAATTTTGACAAACTATTTTTCCCGCAAAAATACTTATCATGGAACCCGTGCTGCCATATATCTTGAAGATTGGATTTCAAAGAATATTCCTGCTAAGTATTGGTAGAATATTCCTTCTAAGTTGGTGTGGTGTGGTAGTTAGAGAAGAGGTTGCCAGCTCAGGTGTCGTCCACGTCACTTGACCATGGTTCAAAATTACGTGATCCGTTGCCAAAAGCCCTCGTGTTGCTGAACAGTGCGACATTATTATTCACTCACTCTCAAACTCCAAAAAAAATACAGTACAGTAGTTATTGCGTTTTTAAGTATAAAAATAATTATAACTGCCTACTCAATTAAAATTATAGCGTTATAATTAACTACTAATCACAAACAAATTTTGAAAATTTGTCCAAATGAAGCAGTGTGAAAGAGAAAGTTTATTTACTTTAAGTATCAGAACTGATAAAAGCATTTATTTGGAAAAAAGATCAATTATACATAACCAAATATACATAATAAAATCATAAAAAATATTAAAATAAAGAGAGATTTGGAACAACCTCTCCCTTCAAAACTTAATTTTATTCTGAAAAAAATAGGCATTATGCTGATCAGTGGAATTAATTAGAAGCGACCACCTTGCGTAGCCAAAACAAAAAAAAAGAGTTCTTTCACAAACAAAAGATAGATATATGCTGACGTGGACTTTTTGCAGCGCAAGCTAGAATTGCTCGCAGATGGCTGAATTTTTCCTACTTACTTGACAAATATCGTTATATTTTGGACACTTCATACAATATCTTTATAAATTATAGTCTATGCTATACATTATAGTCTATGCTATACATTATAGTCTATGCTATACATTATAGTCTATGCTATAAATTATAGCCTATGTGCTATTCTGATGTATAAGCTATATTACTGTAAAGTTTCATTAAAATTAATTCATTCATATGTTTTTGCGTGAAAGACCCACAAAGATACTCACAAACTTTCGCATTTATAATATATATTAGATAATATCTGCTATATAAATATTTTATATATTAATACATTTAATGCCAATTTATAACTTTTTTTTGTTTCTCAAAACCTTCTTATATTTTTATTCCCTTTAATGAAATAATTTCAATACCAACTACTGTCAAGGTTTTGAAGTAGTTTTTCTTTTTCAGACCTGCAAAAACCTGAACGTCATGAAATCTATTTATATGAAGAAAAAAAACCCAACTCACCCATTTACTCATCATGGTATCTCAAGAACTATCAGATCTACAGACTTGAAATTTGAGTATACAAGGAGGTTGAGGAGTGTTATAGATAAACATTCCGGCATGTCCGGTTCATCTTGTAGAGATCCGTTACAAATGGGGTTTTGCAGAAATTGACCTTCAATAGGAGTTAAGGGGCGTTATAGATAAATATATTCTGTTTTTTCAACTATTAGACATGCAGACTTGAAAATTCGGAGGCATCTTCCTTTCATGGAGTAGAGATTCGCTACAAAAGGAATTTCGCGAAAATCGACTCCGAAGAGATTTGAAGGAAGTTAAGGGGCGTTATAAATAATTATTTGCGTTTTCGAACAACTAGAACTACAGACTTAAAATTTTTTAAACCATGCTTTTTTTTCCAAGTAGAGATCAGTTAAAAATGAGCTTTTCGTAAATCAACTCTTAGTGGTGGTGGGGGAGGGGGCGAGTGGCGTAACGAAAAATTCCGCAACTCCCGCATTGCAGGGTAGCTCTGGTATTTTGGGGGGAGGGGGGCAAAGCTTGACTGATGCCGGGTATGCAATCCTTTGTAAGATATGGCTTATTCTCCGTTACGCCACTGGGGATATTAAGGGGAACGTTATAGACAAAATTGCCGATTGTGACCAGATAGATCTACAAGCATTACATTTGAAGAGCATGTTTCTTTTATTGAGTTGAGATCCGCTAGCAATGGGTTGTTCAAAACCCGATTCCCAAGGAGATTGTTGTGATTACTGGGGTATTTTGGATTTAAAAAATCCGTTTTTAAACTTTTAGATTAAAAAGAATTGAAATTCGGTAAGCACGTTTCTTTTTTGTTGAGTAGAGATCTCTCAGCAAATGGATATTGTGGAAATCGACTCCCAGTTTTGGCAACAGTTGTGTAAAAAAATATATCTCAGTTTTAGAGATCCAATTCCTTTCCAAATCGAGCGGCGAGGGCTTTAAAGATGTTTTTCAATGCATATGAAAAATTTGCTAATGTATTAATAACTTCTCAAAACAGTATGTATAGTCATGTAAGATGAAATACCTAGTGAAGCGGGCGGATAACGGCTAGTATATATATATATTGTTTAACCCTAATTCTCTGGCCTAATTCAGAGACAGCTTTAGAAATCATAATAGGTTTCTATTTTTATTCCAATGACTTTTTGTATCTACAATTGTTGCGTCTGTTGAATTCAATTTCTTACATTTTTAACACTGTAGGTTCTTGTATTTCTTCACTTTTATTTTATTATACTATATATACATACATATATATATATATATATATCTAGTATAATAAAAATTAAAAGTGAAGATATATATATATATATATATATATATATGTGGGAGACAACAAGGGGTCCAAGATGTTGGTCTTTCTTCTGGTTTATTTAAACATTAAACAAAAATTAATTAAAAGGCAGAAAAAGTTTTTACAGATAAGATTGACGATGATTTTCAGAAGGTAACGCCTGCTCGCGCACCTCTCGCGTTCTCCTTCGCTGCTTCTCTCTTTTTCTTAAAAGTTTTGGTTTTTCTTTCACTAGTTCAAAAGTTTCCACGGTTTCAGTTCTCATTCACTGCGCCTGCGCGCGAAGACTGCTTGGTTTTGGTTTTGGCTGCATGCCACAACGGCCAGCCTGACCGTACGCTGTCCGCAGCGGTATTTCCATGGAGACCAGAGGAGAATCTGAAACATACAAAAAAAAAAAAAAAAAAACGGAACAGACAAGGACTATACGACAATTATATAGAGATTAAACATATCAAAATTTTTCTGAACTAGACAGTTTCTCCATCATGTGAAGGCACCTCTTCGACATCCGGAAGGTTCCACAGGAAAACATTGTGTTTCACCGGCATGAAAACATCTTTTCAACAAGTTAATCTTTGGTTGAACGCATCGATATTTTCCTCTGTAGAGTTCTGGACGTCTGTTCAAAACGATTTTTCTTTTTCCTTCGTTTCCACTGCCAAGGCTCAAAAATTTTCCGAGCAACACAAACCGTCGATAATTACTATTCATAGGTGAAGGGGTAGGAGATTGGGAGATAAATTCCACGGAACTCGTTTTCATGGCACCATTGGCTTTCTTACACAATACTAAATCAGAACATTTTTCTCTTACAATACTCAATTTTAACTTAGTACTCTTAATTTTATTACACTTATAATCCTTAATTAGAGAACTCGAATCATTCCTAGTATTAAAGTTTATAACATATGGCAAATCATAACTACAGTTTTTTATCACATTTGAAACAGAAACATTTGGAAAAGAAACACTTGAATAAGCATAAGCATGAGCACCTAAAGAGGATTCACTTTCATTCAATAAAACATCGCTCTTTGCGTGGCCTAGTTTCTCTATTTCAGAATATACACTGGGATGTATAATAAATTCTTCGGTCAAGGTCGGTGATATCGCCGTTCCAACACTTAAGCTAGGAGAGTGTTGATTAAGAGAAATATTTATGGGTTTACTTCTACCATACGCTGTTCAAAACATGAACTTAATGTTATGATCTTTTCGGAAGGTGTTTGCACTCTAATTAGTGAGGAATTTAAAACTGGGATCTGGGCATCCTGAATCAATCAATGCTGTTACGGGCTGATTTTCCACAAAAATGTTTACGTATTGAAGATTTGCGCATTCTTCGCTATTTTGTTTTTCGCTCTCGATTTTCAAAGTATTCACGTTTATTTTATTATGGATGTGATCATTAGATTCTTTAGGTTTAAAACGCTTCTCACAGTCTCTTGCGCAATGAGATGAATCACCGCATATAAAGCAATTTTTATTTTTTCTCTTTCAAGATATTGGGGATAATTCTCTTTAATCTTTGTTTTGAAGTTTTGTGATTTTATTTTTAAAGGGGTCTTGGTATATCCATAAGTAATAGGAATTTCTTTATGTGATCCGTTTTTAGATGAAATATAAATATCACACTCTTTAGCTAAATCAATAGGCTTAAACCAATCTTCTGCTTCTCGAATGCCAATATGAGTTGCGGTTTCCTTATTTAAAGTTTTGAACTGTTTCTCTTTCGACTTTAGCTGCAGGATTTAAACTTAATGCTTTATTTTTAACCCCTTTGAAGTTCGACTTCTTTTTCTAACTGTGCTAACTGTAGTTTCGCGAGCTCTATTTTCTGTTTTCCTGAAGTTACTTCTCTTTTGTTTCGCGATACCCTCTCATCTATACAGTTTTTGAATTAAAGTTTTAACGAAATCTGGATCACTTTCAAATGTACTACTGTTCTCAATTTTAGTCTTTAGTTTAACTATAGTGTCAGTATTCTCCACAGTACCGTTTAGCTTCTCAACAACTCTTATGAAATCCTCTTTAAGAGCGTTTTTATACATTTTAGAAATGGAAAGATCCTACCTTTTTTTTTTTTCTGGCTCCCTTGTTGCTCGCACGTACGATGTATCCAATGAAGAAAATTTCGATTCCACTGATTTCACCTCTTCGCAGGTAATATAGTTGAAATTGTAGTTCCGGCCTCTACACAGGCGGATTATTCACACTGAATTAGTTCCAACCTCTACACAGGCGGGATTTTCGTCGATGGGTTTTCCAACCTCTACACAGGCGGAATATTTGTCGATGGTTCGTTGAAAATAAACCTCTACACAGGTTATTTTGTTATTTGTTCCGACTCTACACAGGCGGAATGAAGTTGAAAAAATTTAACCTCTACACAGGTTGAACGAAGTTTCCGAAAAATGGCGGAGCGTCTCCTTCACGGACGCTGTTGTTCATTGTCCAGACTTTGGTTCAAAATCGAAATTTTCTCGATCCCGGCCGAGCCCCATAATTTGTGGGAGACAACAAGGGGTCCAAGATGTTGGTCTTTCTTCTGTTTTATTTAAACATTAAACAAAAATTAAATAAAAAGGCAGAAAAGTTTTTACAGATAAGATTGACGATGATTTTCAGAAGGTAACGCCTGCTCGCGCACCTCTCGCGTTCTCCTTCGCTGCTTCTCTCTTTCTCTTAAAAGTTTTGGTTTTTTTCTTTCACTAGTTCAAAAAAGTTTCCACGGTTTCAGTTCTCATTCACTGCGCCTGCGCGCGAAGACTGCTTGGTTTTGGTTTTGGCTGCATGCCATATATATATAGTATAATAAAATAAAAGTGAAGAAGTACTAGAACCTACAGTGCTAAAGAAGTAAGAAATTGAATTATATATATATATACACCTGAAACAATAATTGAAACAACACATATTTTTTATTAAAACCTTTATATGACTTTATGTTCTTTTATGTTTTATGTCAAGAAACAATTGTATTGATAAAAAATCTCCTGCAAATCTCATTGTCCAAGCTATTAAAATCTCATACCAATCTTGAGTCATTGATTCATACCGCGCTTATAAAAGTGACAAATCTTTCCTTTTATTATTTTTATTTATGTATACTTCGTGTTTAAGGTGAAAAACAGTAATTATCTTAATACATCCGGGCAGTGTAACTTTCCATTAAGTATGCATATGGACCTCACGCGAACAGCAGTTAGTGCTATGGTAACAGCACCACTCATTTAGAATATCAAGTTAAGCCTAACATGGCGGACTTCAGGAATTGTTTTCTTCTAAAGGAAGCTTTCTTTCCTGGATACAACACAACGTTTAATTTCCCCCATTAAGAGGATTTCCTGAACTCTCACACTACTGCCAGCTAAGATTGTAATTAATCTGCCTATGTTGGCTAAATTTAACTCTTAAGCGAGACTTTTGGAACAGCACACCTGATGAGATTTGTTCTTTTTGTTGAGTAGCTTTATAAATTCGATTTTTTTCCTTTGTTTTCACACGTTTCCTCAGATCTCACGGAAAGTGTCGAGAGAATGCTATGAAAGGGAACACAGATTTCTCGTTCGCCATGGAGACAGAATGTAGTGTTCTGATACATGGCCAAGAAATGCCATTTCAGTTTCAAAAATTCAGTAATAGAAATGGACGAATCTGAATTATTTGAATCAGTATTAGAATTTTGGAATCTGAAAAGGATATTAGTAAATGCCATTGAATTGCATAAGTAATAAATAATGAATGAAATGAAAATATTGAGAAATGTAGCTTGCATTAAATTTATAACATTGAAAAAGAGGTCTAAATTTACAGCCATCTTGCTTTGAAGATTATTGAATGTTAGAATTTACTCATTTTCTATATATATCAGCAAGAATTCCAAATTTCAATAAAGATAAAACTGACAGTATAAAAGACAAATATTATACAGAAATTATTTATTAAAAAAAATGTTGACACAATTCACATTTATCGCATAATTAAATAATATTGATGAGCAAATAGATTCAAGAAAGATCTTTATTTGCATGGCGATTCTGTAAATAGTTTTTAAGAACAGAATTCAGTGTGAATGATTAATTAATAACATTAATATTTAAATGAATCATTCATTTTACTCTAATTTCTAGCTTTTATTCTAAAATGTAAAATGTTTCCTCTTCTAAGCGTAATTAAACAGAAGATTAGATAAATTCAACATTGAGAAGGGAACTTAAACAAACTAAGCGAAAGAATTATTCTTTACTAAATTAAACAAATATTAAATAATGAAACTTCTTTCAAGGAAAGACTAAATGTTAATGGTAAAATGAATGATAAACTTTGTGTAGTTTGTTGGGTGTATATACGATTCAATCTTCTAAACAAAATATTTTAGAAGGATTGATAATTATATGATTTTGTTTTACATAACGCGCTATAATTTTGAAAAAAAAACCCCATTACGAAGTTCAACTTTGTTTGTTATCCTTTTTAATGAATAATAATAATAACTAGGAGAATTTAAATAATCTCTAAAAGGACCTATTGCAACATGATGCAAATTATTTTGATGAAGAAAGATTCCTGTAGTAATTGGACCATTGCACTTTATAAAATATTACTTGTAAACATTTTCTGATAAAACTTAACATTTTTAATTCCTTAGCCCCTTAACTGGTTTGCCAGTACACCGTAAGGGCTACAGAAAGCTGGCCAAAGCCGGTTTTCCCCTACGCTGTACGAACACTGATAATGACTCACCCTTCCACTCATCACGATATCTTAGGAAGTATTAGAGCTATAGAGTTGAAATTTGGCAGGTATGTTTTTTCATGGAGTCGACTATCCTCACCAAAGGTTTTTAAATAAGAATCGACCCCCAAAAGGGGATGGGAGGAATTAAGGAGCCTTATAGATAAATATTAATGTTTTTCTTCTATGAGATCTACAGACTAGAAATTTGATAAGCATGTTTTTTTTTTAGCAAAGATTCATTAAGTATAAGTTTTGATTAGATTTACTCCTATGAGGGGTTGCGGGAAGTTACTGAGGCGCAGATATAAAAAAAATCTCGTTTTCGAGTTACTAGACTTACAGTAATAAAATTTGATAACTCAACTTTTGTTGAGTTAAAATCCGTCTTTAGAACGGGTTTTACGGAAATAAAAAGAATGATTACAGTGCCTATTGATAAAATATTTCCGTTTTTAAATATTAAACGTACACTGGCATATTTAGTTTGTTGAGTAGAAATCCTAAAAAAATGTGTTTTGCGAAAGAGAGGAAGAGGTTTACAGGAGCGTAAAAGATAATTCTTCTCAAATATTAGAATTTCCAGTCCTCTCCTTTTAAATCAAAAGGTAAAGGTTATAAAAATGTTTTCAGAACAATCGAACGCTGAATGCTAGGACTTAGAAATCAATAATTTATATGTCACAGGGAAATGATAAAAAACATTAAGGATTTCATGAAATCCTTAAGGGAGATGATCAATTCAAGCAAGATGTTAAAATAAGAGCTCTGTTAAGTGATTTTCCTAAGAAGAGTAAGGAATTTGATCGAATTCCTAGCCTGTTTCAGTGAAATGATGAAATAATATTGTCAAGAGTTTAAAAGTGTTCATTTAGAAATATGGTGCATTATTAAAAGTAGAGTAATTAATACAACAATAATCATTGAATTACAAATAATTTATTAGAAATTAATTAACAAAATAATTAAATAATAAAGCTGGTATTTTTTTTTTTTTTTTTTTTGGAAAAAAGGATATTTGTAGTAGAATTTCAAACATTTTTTAAAAAATTATGCATTAATGTAGTACTTCAGAAATATCCTGCTTTATTTGTAACACCTTTTTTCAGTTATTATTTCCCTTTATAAAATAGCTTTTTTTATTATCAAAAAGATTTTTTTATCTATAAAGAGATTGCGGTCGAATTCCCTAATTTGTGTGCTTACATTTTTCAATTTAAGTTTTATACAGTTTCTAATTTTCAGGCATTCAAAAGTGATATATCAATCGAAAGATAATAATGCAAAGAATATAACTAAATAAAACTAAAAAATGATATTTAGGTCATTTTGTTTTGGTGCGTCACGTCAGAGGCCCTGCGTTGCCTGGCACGAACGAGGAGAAGGGAGGGAGATAAAAGGGAGTGGTAACAGGCAAAAACAAAGTTCTACAAATGCTGACTCGTTTATTTCATTATTTCACTAAAATAGTTCGGGGATTCGATCAAATCACTTACTTACATCATGGAAATGATCTCAAAGAGACGTTATTTTAACATCTTGCGTGAATTAATCATCTTCCTTAGGGATTTGAAGAAATCCCTAGTTTCCTCATTTTCCTGCGACATATGCATACCGTATTTACACGAATCTAAGCCGCACTATTTTTCCAGTGTTAATGCTACTGAAAATCCAGGGCAGCTTGGAATCGAAGGCAAAAAATTTGTTCGTTGGGGGAAAATTGAGTTTAGACCCCCTTCAAGAGGAAAAATGTAACCATACATTCTGACCACTTTCATCACTAATTTATCCCACTCCGCAAATTATCTCTTGTATTCAGTCTACCCTAAACGTCGTTGTCCTCTCGTATTTAGATTTTTTTTGTATACGCATTCTTTTAACCCTTTAACGGGCACAAAGCTAAAAAATACTTTTCTGTGATAAAGTACTTGATAAATGTAATGTTCTCATCCTTTATAAACATTATTTTGTCACAAAAAAATATCTGATCAAGGGTTTTTCTCCGGGGTGGTGGCTAGACGTTATATAGCCACTGCGCACTTAGGACATTTAACTTACTTTTCAGGACAGAAATAATGAATCCTATTACAATAAACTTTTTATGAAAATTGACATTTATGTAATAACCATTTCAATAACAATTAAATACAAAGAATAAGTGTAATTAAATAATAATAGAATAATTCTACAGCATATAATACTTACTAAAAATATACATAGAATGCTTAGAATATATACATTGAAATTGGTATATCCACATTTTATATTTTATTTAATTATCGTATAAAAGGTTAGAAATAAAGTAATATTTTTGAGAATTTAAATTAGTTATTTCACAAATTTGATGAGCTATTTACTGTGGAGCTTTATAATATGCAAACGTTTTCTCCGAGCAGAAAAGCTGTAATGAAAGATTTTCGAACCCGAGAATCTTGTACCACATATTGTAAACAAAGTTTGTTTATATTTCCCACCCCCAACATTCTCACATGGTTCTAAATGCTCTCTCTCGAGTGGAAGAAAAGTGAAAATTTCTAGGTCATTTTTCTGTTCTATGTGGGCTGTGGAGAGAGTCTCTAGCCACATGTAAAAGCTTTCCAAAAACTTAAATAAAACCTTTTTTTATATTGTAAATTTGCTTAATTCCTTGAGAGAGAAAAGTATACTTAAGACATTTCGAAATTTTTTTCAAAAATCAGAAAGTTTATTTATAGTAATCAAAATACAATTTGTAGATTTACACCGAGAAACACTGTTTTTAACTATCCATTAGGGGACATGAAATGCAAAATAAAGGTATCGTGCTGCCATCTGTATTGATTTTCATGCGTTTTAGCTTCAATTAACTCATGTGGAAGGACTAAATATCCATCACCCGCTTGGAGAAAAATATTTTAATATGGGACTAGACGTATTAGCCACTGCTAGCTAAAGGGTTGATCACCTAAACATCAAAGATATTGTTAATAGTATCAAAACGAGTTTACTATGGTTCATGTATGAAAAGAGCGGGGATTTTATTTTTAGAAAAAAGTGGAAACAGAGCAGCTGCCACTACAAATTTGACACGGATGAAACAAATATGCGTCAATGGCGTGAGCAACATGATATAACTTTTGCTCGTAAATGTTCAACAGTCTTTTATAATTCTTTTAAAAAAATTGCATAGCAAATACACTGGATGGCACGGAAGACGACACCAATACTGAAGTCAGCTGTGACAATGGGAGGGACGATTCCTTTTTGAAACATGATACTGTCAGTTAGAGTAATTGTAAGTTCCTGTATGTATTTGAAAGCTTTTAATACTGGTAAAATAAATTAATTAACCTTTTATTTTTCTCATTAATTTTTTAAAAAAAAACTTTCTTAAATGTCGGATATTAACGAACCTTTTACACAATTTTTTAATGTTTCTCAAAAACTTATAGAGAGTACGGGGTGCGGCTTAGAATTAATGACGGCTTATATTTCAGTAAATATAGTATATAAATATGATATATTAATTCAACATTATGAAATAGTCCGCAAAGCTGTTGCAGATAGTTAAAACTTGTGTCTTACATTATTAATAATTGTTGAACTATTTTGATACGTATTTATTATTTATCGAGTACAGCCAATCCAAGATAATTATTCTTAATTCACACTGAAAGGGAAATATTTATCTTATATGCTGCATCCATTCGAAAAAAACCCAAACTTATTAACAGCTCAATATTCTAAATTTATCCGAACGATTACAGATAAAGAAGACAAGCAATTAAGTTGCTAATCTTTGCCATTTATCAAATGAACTCTCGATGCGATCATATTACAACAAATGGCAGAATAACAACGCCAAACGAAATTCTTCTGACAAGAGTTCTAAATCTTCTGAATAGTTTACGATATTTACTTCATATCCGTTCCATCGGCAAAAGAATCACCCTTCCAATACTTTATTGGGGGCGATAAAAGAGCAACAAAAATCTTACTCGATCTTGTAGAATAAACTACCCATCCGGAGCCGGGTAACGGAAAAGTAATCTCAGGAAACGACGCTTCAGTTCCACTGGCAAATTCAAGTTCCCCATAAGATAGACTTAAGAAGAAGTGCTTATCTTCTTCCATTCCATTTTGCACAGGATGAGAATTCGAAACGAAAATTACATGTCTGTTAGATTGAGAATTTTCGTTGCCTGGAACTTGTCTGTATCTTTTCCCTGTTCGGGATTATCCCAGTGATTTGGTCTGCTAAATGGCCATTCGATACCGTAATTGTTCGCGCGGTGGATTAGTTTTACCCCCTTCATTTTCTAGGAAAGATATCGTGTTTATCAAATAATAAGAAGCAGACCTCTTGGAGTAGAAAACACAGCAAATGACGACTCGCTTACGTGTGTTTCTTAAAAATGTTTTCCGACCATTTCTTTGATGGGAATAGTTTGTTCTAAAACGTAAGACATGGCTTGTTTGCCATGATTGGAAGCTTTACAGAAATATGAATTAACCCTTTATCTAACGTATTATGATTCATTGCAGTTTTTTTTCACGCAATTTTTTTTAATCACTACTGGGAAAATTAAGGGATGTACATAAACAAAATACTCAATTTTAGAAAAATGACTCCGTTAGAGCTAATTAATTAATTAAAGATATTCAACTGTAAAGTTAAATATAGACACTGTGTTCACTTAATATAAAACGTCAAATAGTTTTATTAGGTCTTCATTAACATACAAAAAAAAGATACTTATCCTTTGACATGAACTATTTTTTGGAACAAAAGTGACAATCTTCGCAATCCGCTGAAAACGCCATTTCTTCTATAAAACTATTTGCCTTCCGCGCTAAAATACTCATCATAGAACCCGTGCGGCCATATATCTTGAAAGAGTGGATTTAAAAGAATATTCCTGCTAAGTATCTTTAGACTATTTGTAAAAATGGTTATTCTATGCAATTTTAAGGTATTAAGGGTGTTGTGTTGTGTTGTGTGGGTTCAACTATAATTAGATGCACATTTGATCGACTTCCTCCTTAAAGATTATTTTAATATATCTCTACTTCACTATACAACACATTACTAATTACAGATACAATTTCATAGTTGCGTGTTATTTATATACAATCCTCCACTCAGTCACAGTTAAGTCTATAACTGGTTACAGTTAAATATACCACATCTCCTCCCTCCTTAAAGAACAAGTCTCTCCGGAGGCCGCCTGATTCTCCCGGAACGCCTAGGAAATGGCCTGTCTGGAACTGGTGGACTCCTCGTCTCGGAGTCAGTCTCTTTAGCTGAAGACTGCGATAGATCTGGAACCGCAACATCAGTTGATGGCACTCCTTGTACGGAAGATGAACCCAATTCCTTGTTCCGATCCTTAGAAATATCTTCCGCCGTTTCTGCATGCTGAATATTAGAGTTGTTTTCTCGAACCTCTGATGATGGAAATCTCTGGTGCATAAGTGGAATGATGTTTTCTTGCACTTTATCCCCCACTGGACGGATCTGATCAACATGTCGTCTCACGAGGGTTCCTTGAACATCAATGATGTAGTGGAGTACGCCATCCTGGTTTACAATGGTACCAAACTTCCATCTAGTATTAGCTGTTCTGTAAACTCTCACAGCCACTCGATCTCCAACATCAAATTTCCTATCTCGGAATTCGAAATTATCTCTTCGTAATTTATCCTGAATTTTTGTTTTCAATTCAGGTAAAAGTAAATCTATCCTGGTTCTAATGTCTCTTTTTAAGAATAACATGGCTGGACTAAGTGTTGTAGTTACATTAGGAGCTTTTCGGTATTGCATTAAAAATGTACTTAATTTCTGCTGTATAGTACCTTCGTATTTATGCATAGCTCTTAATGATTGCTTTAAAGTAGCAACATAACGTTCTGCTTGTCCATTACTAGAAGGCTTGAAAGGTGCACTAGTTTTGTGCCTAACTCCATTTTTATGCATAAATCGCTGAAATTCATAGGATGTAAACTGAGATCCATTATCGCTGACAAGTACCCTAGGTAATCCGAATCTTGCAAAACTATCTCGAAGACATTCGATGGTTTTCTTGGTTGTGGTTACCTTCATAATACTTCTAACCATTTGGAATGAGCGTCAACGATCAGAAAAAACGTGTGTTCAAAAATTGGTCCAGCAAAATCTACATGAATACGTTCCCAGGGCATACTGGGATATTCCCAGTAATGAACTTTAGATTCTGGAGGATCAGCCTTATATCTAGCACAATCGACACAGTTTTTTGCGGCTTCTTCAATATCGTTATCTATATTTTTCCAATAGACGAACGATCTAGCTATAGCCTTCATTTTTACTATTCCTAAGTGTCCAACATGTAATTCTTCCAGAACGTTCTTCCGAAATTTCCTTGGAATACAGACCCTTTGTCCGTACATAATACAACCATCCTCAATGGTATACTGGGCTTCCCTCCCTTGCAAATCTTTACCTTCCCTTAAGGCTCTTAAGAGTGGACCCAGCTCTATATCTTTACTCGTCTCCTGTCGTAACTCCTTAGAAGTAACCGGTAATGCTTCAATTTGCGACATCTGAAATATTGTGATGTCATCTTTAACTTCAAGCTCTTCGGATGTTTTTGGTAAACGAGAAAGAAAGTCTGCATTTCCGTGTTCAATCGTTTTACGGAATATTATATCAAACTCAAATGACTGCAAAATGAGCGCATAATGTAAAAGTCGGGTAGCTGCTAACACTGGTAAACCTCTTTTGAACCAAAAATAGCTATCAAAGGTTTGTGATCTGTTATCAAAGTGAATCTTCTACCTTTCAAATATAGATAAAACTTTCTTACTGCCCAAACTATTGAAAGAGCTTCCTTATCAATTTGGGAGTATTTTTCTCGGACCCAGATAAAGTTCTTGATGCGAACGCAATCGGACGTTCAGAGCCATCTGGATATACGTGTGACAGAACACAACCAATGCCAACTGGAGATGCATCACTAGCTAAAGTTAAGGGTAGGCTAGGATCATAATGCACCAAAATTTTAGGTGAACAAATTTCCTTCTTTATTTGCTCAAAGGCAACCTGGCAATCCTTCGACCATAAAAATCTAACATTTTTTCTTGTTAAATTATTAAGAGGATTAGCAATAGTAGCTAAATTTTCACAAAATTTTCCGTAAAAATTAACTAACCCTAAGAAACTTTTTACTTCATGAACATTTCGGGGTACAGGAGCATTTATAACGGCTGAGATCTTTTCGTCAGTTTTATGTAACCCTTTTGAATCGATTCTATGCCCAAGAAAATTTATTTCATTTTGGAAAAACTTACTTTTATTTAAATTAAGCTTTAGCCCGTGTTCTCTACATTTCTTAAAAAATTCCTCTAAAGCTGTAAAATGCGAAATTTCATCGCTCCCTGTTATTCTAGCATCATCCATAAAGACCTTGACTCCATACATACCCTGAAATAGTCCGTCAACATAGCGCTGCCAAATAGCAGGTGCCCCATTTAATCCATACATAAGTCTTTTACAAATATATAATCCCTTGTGGGTATTTATAGTCATTAATTTCTGACTGTCGGGATGGACTTTCATTTGCAAATATGCATGCTTAAAATCTAATTTTGTAAATTGTTTTCCCCCATTTAAACTACCAAAAATTTCATCCAATCTTGGTAAAGGATGCTGAGGAACAATTAAATTTGGATTCAGGGTTACTGAATAATCAGCACATAGTCTTATACTACCATCGGATTTAACAACAGGGACTACTGGGGTTGCCCATTCAGAGCTGTCGACTTTTTCTATGATACCCTCTTTTCAAGTCTGTCAATTTCGTTTTCAACTCTACCTTTGAGAGCAAAGGGTACTGTTCGAACCCTACAAAATATAGGTTTTACTCCATGTCTGAGTTTTAATTTAGCCTCATAATTGTTTATTTCTCCTAATTTATCATCGAAAATATCCTTATACTCTCTTAGAAGGTTATTTAAATTTTGTTCAGTTTTTTGCTCTAAAAGCTTTAATAGCCGGCCAATCTAAATGAATTTTATAGAGCCATTCCCGACCCAGAATAGTATCTAAGTTTTCTTTCACAATGTATAAGTTCAAGTTTACTTTTTGATTTTTATATTGTACCCTTACAGTAACATATCCTAATGGTATAATTGAATCTCCTTTATATGTTTTAAAAACTATATTTGTAGGTTTAATTTGTTTATTTGAAATTTTCCTGAAATTTCCAATACTCATTACACTAACCGCTCCCCCCGTATCCAATTCCATAGAACAACTCTTGTTTTCAATTTTTAAATTTATCATAATTGAGGTCGGTTTGGTTCTTCCTCGTGTAATATATAATCCTGAATTTTTAATTCGTATAGTGGAATTCTATTTCTATCTTCAACTTCATTTAATAGAGTTACCTGTTTTTGTTTAACCGATTTCGCATTTGCCTTTTTAGATGCGAAGCATGCCTGTTTAATGTGCCCTATTTTCCCACAGAAATTACATTTACTTGAAATAAATCTACAATTCTCTTTTGCATGGTTGGTACCTGTGCATCGTGAACAATATAATGTTTTCTTTCGGCTTTTTGTAAAATTGGATTTTTATCCATGTGTTTTTTAAAAGTTTTCATTGAATTTATTGCTCGGCCCATAATATCATTTGTCCCTCTAAAAGCTTTTTCCATAGCCAGTGCTATATTTAGCGTTTTCTCGAGATTAATATTATCTTCCTCAAATAATCGATCTAAAATCATTTTATCCCGCAACCCGCTTACAAATACGTCGCGTAACATAATACTCAACATATCTTTATCATAATCACAATTCATTGCTAGAGCCCGAAGCTCGGCAATGTATGTACTAATACCTTCCCCTTCAGTCTGTTTTCTGTTTAACAATTTGTGACGAGAAGGTATAATTAAAGGTTTTGGGGTCAAATGTTTCTTAAGTGCATCTTTTAATTTATCTAACGTTTGGTCGGAAGGAATGTCAGGTGCAAGCAAATTCTTTAGTAACTGGTACAATTTTGCACTAAGAGACGAAACAAAAACCTTAGCTCGATTTGCTATTGGTACATTCTGTACATCTAAGTAAGTTTCGAATCTTTCAATGAAACTATCGAAATTTTCATTTTCTTCATCAAATTTTTCAAATTGTACAGTTACTTTATGACTATGAGAATCTTCTCTAATTTGCAGCGCTCGAATCAAATCTTGATTCTGCCGGAGTAAGTCTGCAATTTGCTGTTCCATGGTTCCTTCCGATTAAAGAGAGAGAAAAGATTTCCTTTACCTTGAGCAGTTTTCAGGCAATGCCTTATCCAAAAGAATCTCCAATATATCCCATCTTCATCGCCAACTGTTGTGTTGTGTTGTGTGGGTTCAACTATAATTAGAAGCACATTTGATCGACTTCCTCCTTAAATATTATTTTAATATATCTCTACTTCACTATACAACACATTACTAATTACAGATACAATTTCATAGTTGCGTGTTATTTATATACAATCCTCCACTCAGTCACAGTTAAGTCTATAACTGGTTACAGTTAAATATACCACAAAGGGGGATATTTGCAACCCATTTAAATCAATCATAATTTGAACCGTGCCCCCTCCATACAATAACAATGTATTGAATTCAATAATACTATACTTTGGCGTTGAAGCTAGAATACGACTTTAACCTCTTAAGTGCCACCGACGGATATAAACGTCTCGCTTAGCCAAAGCGTTAATTGCCCCGAACGTATATATACATCTTTCCGAAGTATAATCTTTTCTTTGCACTGTAATTCATAAAATTATCCCAAAGGCTCTGGAATGCAATAAAAGGACATTGACAGTGTTTGTTAAGGATTTACTTATTTCAAGGATTTGCTTATTTATTCCTTTTCTTCCTTCTCTCCCATTACATCATAAAGGGATTAATTATAAACGGCACAAATTATCAAGATAAGTGTTAACTTGTGTGCATAATTTTAAATACGACAAGCTCATGGAGTCAGTCTTAATTATTAAATTTACTCTTTACTTAGTACTGGTAAATTATAATTATAAAACTCATTTGCAGTACTGATACATTTATAAGTGTTTTTTAACAGTGTAAATGTGCATTTTTATATCTTATTATGTCAGAATGTATTTTGGGTTGTTTATTTTCAGTAATTTAATAACTTTTTAGATAATGTTTTGTTTTCGACTTTTCAATATGCTCACCCCCCCCCCCTAATAGAGTTATTCCACCCCGAAGGGGGCGCACCCCACAGTTTGAGAAATGCTGGATTACTAAAAAAGTGATTAGTGTCACCAAACAACAAAAAACGTTCCATTTACCGATATAGTTTCTTCTTACAATAAAATAGAATAAAGATTTTCCTTTTTAATAAAAAGCCCGTTTTGGTGCACAGCTTGTGACCTAATGGTCAAGATCCCGTGCTCGCGCCTACCAAGTGTTGATTGCGTTATACGTTCCATTTTTCATTCGACTTAAGCAAGCGTGTAGCAAAGTTGATACACATTGCTTCTGTCGACACTCAAAGTCTTCACGTGGGTATAATGTGGAAGCTAGTAGGATGGAGTTACAATTTGGTTAGATACATTGAGGAAACTACAATCTATAGTTTGATACAATTAGAAAACTACAATTTAGGGGTTCGGAAGTTACCACTCCTAAACACTTTTTTCATTTCTAGTGAATCTTTTATTTATTTATTTTGTTTATATGTCACTTTTAATCCATAACTGTTTTTTTTTTGTTGTTATTAGATTCGTATTCTCCACAAAATCAGAATTACTTTCTAAAAAAAAGAATATTCTTATATCTTCTTTTAACGAGTTTCTGGATATACCACATGATTCGATCTCACTAAAATATTAAAATATTTAAGCCCAAATGTTTAAAGGAAAGCATTTAACAATAATATAACAGGAAATATTTCACAGAAAAAGGATTTGTAACATTCTACCAAAGAAATCAAAAGGATAACAAAATTTCACCCTATTTTATATGAATTTACCCATATATATATATATATATGAATTTGCATTTACATTTTAAGGTAAATGAATAGGATCGGAACAGTGGTGCACTCAAGGGGATGTCCTAGGGGTCCGGACACCCCCCTTAGCCTATGTATATATTACGTAAAATTTAATTATGTATTTGTTACTGATAATTAATTTTATTAATTAATGCTAATTGTTTATTCAATAACTAATTTTATACTGTTTTTGTTCCCGAAAATCGCCAAAATGAAAAGAATATGGTGGGTGGCGTATTGGAGTAGGATACCAAAATGGTGGACTTTTTGACCATGGACCCCCCTCCCCGCAGAAAATTTTTGTTTGTGCTACTGGGTCGGAACGATGATTTTGAAAAAAAAACATATAAAAGAATGATATTTTTGGGATATTTAGTGTCAGTTGAATTAGAATATGCATATAAATATGTTTTAAAAATATTGTTGCAAGAAAAAAATAAACTCAATTTTTTGGCTAAAACTGTAGAAAAAAATGAGATATTTTTCCGAAACTTTCTTCTTTTATGAAATTCGATTTATTCATTCAATTATGAAATTATTTTCTTCGATAATAAAAATATTTTGCCTACATATAGCTGAGTTCCCTACAGAGGCTGAACTAAAAGTTTTGAAAAGTCATTTTCAGAGTTACGATCAATTGAAATAAAAAAAACCCAGTGTTTTCCGTTCAAATTTCTCTGCGGTTCTGATGCAATAAAATATATAAATATAAACCCACACCTAAATTATATATTTCAAAATTTTTTGTTCAGGCTTAGTAACGAAATCTTAGGTATATATAGACAAAATATTATTTCATATAAAGGAAAATGTTTTCAAAAAAAGTCATTTTTTTTTCTCTTCATTTTTTTGTGAGAAAAAATGGCATTTAATTACATAGTGCGTATAGTAATAAGATTCTGAAAACAATTTTGTTCGTATATTTTAATTTAAGTGACGTTAAACGTTAAAATTTTTATTTATTTATACTTTTTGCTAAATCACGATTCCGAAAATAGTCATTCACCCCAATTTTCTTATATCATTATTTTGAAGGCGTTTAATGGAAGGTAAGATATCTCAAAATGTAAACCTCAGGAAATCTTAATTTAAATACCGAACACCAGAAGAAAGAAATTAACTGCATAGTTGGAGTCTCCGCATTCAATACTAAAGGGTGTTTTTTAGAGGTATAGAACTTTAAATTGCAATAAAACAACGATGTATTATTCGATTGACATGAATTTTTTTTATTCGAAAGATAATCTTGTGGCATTAAATTTTAAATATGATTTCTGGCATAGAACTGCCACGGCTGGCTCTGATGTAGTCCAATCTGGACGTCCAATTTTCGATTACTTTTTCCAACATTTGTAGCTGTATATCAGCAATAACACGGCGAATGTTGTCTTTCAAATGGTCAAGCGTTTGTGGCGTATCCGCATAGACCAATGACTTTACATAGCCCCACAAAAAATAGTCTAGCGGTGTTAAATCACAAGATCTTGGAGGCCAATTCACAGGTCCAAAACGTGAAATTAGGCGGTCACCAAACGTGTCTTTCAATAAATCGATTGTGGCACGAGCTGTGTGACATGTTGCGCCGTCTTGTTGGAACCACAGCTCCTGGACATCATGATTGTTCAATTCAGGAATGAAAAAGTTAGTAATCATGGCTCTATACCGATCACCATTGACTGTAACGTTGTGGCCTTCATCGTTTTTGAAGAAGGATTCCACCAGCCCATAAAGCGCGCCAAACAGCCAGTTTTTCTGGATGTAACGGTGTTTCGACATACACTAGTGGATTAGCTTCACTCCAAATGCGGCAGTTTTGTTTGTTGACGTAGCCATTGAACCAGAAATGCACTTCATCGCTAAACAAAATTCGCTTATGAAAATCGGGAACAACGGCAATCTCGTTTTGGGCCCATTCGACGAATCTACGCCTTGCTTGATGATCGTTTTGATGAATTGCCAAACCAAACTGAGAATAAATCACTTGACAGCTGTTAAATCGGTCGCCATCTTGGAAAGTAATGCCAACTTAAATTTCTATACCTGGAAAAAAAACACTTTTTACAGAGTCTACCAGAAAAACGCGATTCTTGAATAATATTTTCGGGCACGATTTTTGAATTCCGATACATTTGTAAGAGAAACTCCCTTTTTTTATTTGAACCTTTTTAAATGGTTTGCCCGTACAACGTATGGTCATAGATATTTTGTTCTATGTATCTTTGATTTGCACATAATTTTAATTCTTTTAGTGAGATTATTTGTGGTAGTGTATTTTTAAGAGACTTTTTTTATATACACATAGACACAAAATCCTCAATCTTTTGAAAAAGAGGCATGAACTTGAAATTCTTTTGTAAGTATGAGAGAAGTTCGTTTAAGATAGTACATGAAACACAGTCTCCATAGCTTGCAGGGTATACTTTGTTCAGACTCTCTGGAGAAGTCTTTACTTTATATAAGCAAAATATTATTATTATAGAAGCATTTTTTATAAACGGAGAACATTTTGAAAAAAGTTTATTCTAAGTTAATTTTTTGCCAAAATATTGTATTTAAACAATATTTTTGTCATAATGTCCTTAAAACAATTTTATACATGTATTCTAATCTAAGTAACACTAAATATCATGAAAATGTCCATTTATGGGCTTTTTTGAAATCATGGTTTCGAACGTAGTAGGAAACCTTAAAGTACCAATTTAATTAATTAGCTCTAACGAATTAAATTTCTCAAGGTTGAATATTTTATTTATGTATATCCCTTAAATTTAAATGCAGTGTTACAAAAAAAATATTGCATGGAAAAATGTGCAGTAAATCATAATATGGTAGATAAAGGGTTATGGAGTTAATCTACATTACCAACAACTTTTTTTAAAGTCTCTGGGAACTTCTGAATCTGTTATCAATAAGGTACATAAAATGTTGTAAATCCTGTTATCTCAGTTAAATCGAATAATGCAAACACTAAAGTCTTATTATTCGAGCATAAAGTAACTTCTTTGATCACCATATAAAGAAATGAATACTACGGTTCTCCAATCCTCAAGCAAATGTAGTTTGGCATTACAGCATCATCTGTGCCATATTCCTCAAACGATAGTTGTTTGTATCCAAAAAAAAAAGAAACAAACAACAATCCTGTGAATACGAACGAAACAACCACACAAAAAAGGGGTTTCCTTAAGCTCACTTTCTCTCGAGGGCTTGGTTAGGGTAAAAATCGTCTACTCCACTCCCCCGTTTTTTTGCTAGGAGTTAACAGTAAGAATGCAGACGATACGATAGATTCCAACCACACCCCCATCTTCTCTTTTTCACAGTTCCGTTCCATTTTGCACGACGAAAGTGCTGCCGCATGCCACTAAGAGAGAGAAAGAACGAAATGGAATAAAAAGAGCGAATGCCGAGCAAGAAAAAGATGTATAAAGAAGAAGAAAAATAGAGAAAAGAGAAGAGGGAAGAAAAAAAAATATATAAAGGAATCCGGTTAAGAGGCGTCGAACATTAGGGTCATCATCATCATCATCATCAAGAGAGTCTTCCTGATGGGACGAGGGATTGTAAGAGGCAGGAGAGAAGAGAAGAGAGAAACATACCATCTGGAAGGTGATATATATTATTTTTCTCCTCCTTTGCCGTGATTGGATGGGATTGTGAACACTACTGGACATGCTTAAGGGTATGGATCATGTGAGATATTATGTCTGCGATGGACTTTGTTTTCAAAGTTTCGGAATAATTGTTAATATTTACATAAATTTATATTTTATAAATGAAAATTTGGCTTAAAAAATATAATGCGTACGTTAAATTTGGGGATTTTCTTAGTTTGATAACGATTTTATCCTGAAAAACTATTTTTTGGTTCACCCTTACGATGTCAGATATTTTTGGCAACTTGTAAGGTATAGTTAAGTGAATAATTTTAATAGTTTTGCAAAATATTACACATCCCCACCTAATATCTCATTTTATCCAAAAACGTTTAAAAATCTTTGAAGAATTAATGACAGAATAATCAAAAAAATTACCAAGTTTGAGAACAATTTTCCATAATGTTACAGTTATGAAATTTTGAAAACAAAAAACAAATTAGGAAAATAATTTACTAAATTATTTTTTTTAAAAATTGTCAATAATTACTCTACTGTTATGGAAGATGGTATTATTGCCAACAATTTATTTGTTAATACTTTTAAACTTATTAAACTGAAAATAAACCACACCAAAGCAAATAGCGATACACCAAAATAATTCGATTGCAATACAAGTAATATTCTTTGATTATTAATTAAAAGGACTTAATGAGTATTGTGTATACTTTTGATGCATACACACTTCTCATTGAGTTCCAACATGTTTCGGAATTTTATCCTTGTATGTTAAATTTCATTCTATCATTTTAAAAAAAAATTCATTAAATTTCTGTTGTGACGGTTATTTATGTTTTTACTGGGTTTAAAATACTGAAAAAAACCTCGAGAACGGAAGGGTAAGGTGGGAGGTAAAATAATAAATTTAATAAACTAAAAATACTACCATTACAAAATTTTTGCTTATACAAGACTGTACAAGACAAATACAATTAAACATTTAGAGGAACAACTTACAGTAAATTTTAGTTAAATACAGTACCGGATTGGACGACGAGATGGGGGGGGATCCTATCTGGTTGAGATCCTGGCTCTCTCTGATGTTACAAATAGTAAGCTAACAGTTCACACTACTGATAAGCATATGTCCTTAGCGTGATAACATCTACATTCCATTCTGGGAAATATAGCGTGCGTTACACTGTTAATATTTTCAACACTCACAAAAATTAGGCACATATCAAATTTGATTAGAATCTCTATTAAAAACAAAAGATAAATTAGTAGATTTTTTTGCATCTGATATTTTTTTCAGATGAACTAAAAATTCTCTATATTCTTATTCTTTTAACTATATGTAATCCTTACTAATATTATAAACGTGAAAGTTTGTGTGGATGTTTGTGTGTTTGTGTGGTACTCTTTTTCACGCAAAAACAACTGGATGGAGATTTTAATGAAACTTCACAATAATATAGCTTATACATTAGAATAACACAAATGCTATAATTTATAAAGATATTGCTTGAAGTGTCCAGAATATAGCGATAATTGTTAAGTCAGTAGGAAGAAATTTTGCCATCTGCAAAAACGCCCACGTAAGCATATATCTAACTTTTATGTGTGAAGCAAAACTTTGCATTTTGTTTTGTCTACGCCAGGTACCAGGAACTGCAAAAGCTTGAACAGGCAAAGTGTGAGGTTGATTGCAATTTTAACATAAAATAAATACAACGAAAATTCATATTAACGTATTACACTTCCACATATAAATTATTTATACTATTTTAAGCGTTCATTACACAAAATTTGTAACAATGTGTTACTTTTGCTGAGCAGAGATCAGCTTAGGAAGGTGTTTTCAAAAATCGAACCACAAAAGAGTTAAGGGGAGTTATAGATAAAAAAAATAATCCTTTTTATCAACTGTTAGATCTACAGACTTAAAATTTAATTAACAGTTTTTTTTTATTATTATTCAGCTGAGATATGCAAAAAGCTTTTTTTTAATATTCTGTTTAACGTGCAATTCACGTAAAATTAACTCATGAAAAACTTTATCCTTCAATCTGTATTGTTTAATTTTTCCATTCACTCGTGCGAAGAACGGGTATAACAGCTAGTAATAATATAATCAGAGAATTTGCATCTTTCGAATAAAATGCGATTTTTAAAAATATTTTCAATAAAAAAAATTAATTTTCCGAAAAATAATCTCAAAAACAAAATTAGAGTAATTTGGAAATTAAAACACAACACTTACATTAATTGAGAAGTAATTAAATATGATTAAGCTATATTTGTTAATAATAGATGCCTATCCATGGTATTTTTTCAATCAACATTTTCTATTGTGAATTGTCACTGTTTCATTAATAACATAATGAAGATGTGTATGACCCCAATTTTTCAATCTCCTCTTCTAATCACGACTCACAACTGTGAGATTAATTAAGAATTGTATTTTATGCAATCACGCAAAACAATCCAACAAATACTAAGTAATTCCACTAACTTACTTTGTTTGTAAACAAAATAATATTAATTAATCTTTAATTAATTAGATGGTTATTAATTAAACAAAAGAAATTTTTGAGTTCCCTCAAATTCATTCTTTTCATCATATGTGCATATACTCGAACAAATTCCTCATACTCATATTTTTCTTTCTACAAATGCAATTTATTTTATTAATAAAAAAAGTTTTTTTTAGGTTTAATAGGCATAACGCTACTCAATAAATATTTCTTACATCAAACATACTTCAAGTAGAAGTAATATTCAATAATGAGTTTTTTTTAAAGAAAATGACTAATGAACTTCAAACCTACAAGCAAACATAGATGCTTAAGTCTTAATAATCATTCCCATCCACATAATTGTTAAGGCAAAAGTCGAATTCTATTGCATTGAGGCACACGGCAGAAAAAAAACCCAAAAAATTATCACAAACAAGAACCCGAAGCTTTAATTAGAAACTTTAAAGGAACCGAAAGATAAAAAAAAATTCAACCCACTGAACAAAGCAGAGATGTACAAAAGCCTCCTTTTTATTCGCTCAAAAACTTCAGAAAACCCACCCTCCCCACCTCATTAAAAAATACTCGAAATTCATTAGTATTAGTAAATTCTTTAGTACAGAAGGCACACTGCGAGAAATAAGGCAGCGAAGTAGAGATTGAAGAGAAAAAAAATTCGACAAAAAGAAACAATGTTAAAAAGTATGGGAAAAGGAAAAAAATCCCACAAATAACGAATTCAATTATTTTCGCATTTTCTGGTGTTCGCGCTTTCAAGACGAAAGATCCCCTCTAGGAGATTCAGGACCAAAAAATCAATCGGCTCTCCACATGAACTAGAAAAAAAAAGTTCGAAGTCCAATAATGAAAGGCAGAGCCAAACGAAGATTTAAAGACTTCTTTTTACTTGATGTATACAAAGCGGTAGTAAAATAGTTCCTTTTAAAATGACGCAAGTCAGTCAAGACAATGGCGACAAATTTGGCTCATTAAGAATTTGAATTTGGCGATTTTAGAGACAATGGCTTCAAGTTTGGCATTAAAATTTTAGAATTTGGCAACTTTATACATAGAGGTGACAAGCTTGCCTTTTTAAACATTTTAACTTGGAAATTTTAGAGACAATGAGGACAAACATGACACTAAAAGTTTGAATTTGGTGATTTTAGATATAATGGTGACAAATTTATCCTGTTTAGAATTGGAATTTGGTGTTTTCAGCTACAGTGGCTACAAATTTGGTTTATTAAAATTTTGAATTTGGCGATTTTAGAGATAGAGATCACAAAGTTGGCTTATTAGGAATTTAAATTTGATGAGAATAAAAGACAATTGATTGCCATATTCAGTAAGATGTTTCAATTCTAATCAAATTAAGATCTGATGTACAAGTTGAGGTTTCATATGTTTATATATATATATATATATATATATATATATATAAACCACCACACAACAATAGGATTTCAAAGTCAGCATGTTAGTGGTCTTGCTGTGAAGATTATATCATAACACTCATATCACAGTTTACATTTTTTCCAAACACATCTTGAACATCTTACACATTGTTGACAACCAACCAAATTAGAGCCTAGCAAATTTACATTTTTGACAATCAACCAATTCAAATTCTACCGTATTTGATTGTCGTCTTTTTTTTTATACCTGTCTTTGCTGGCTGGTTTAAAAGTCAGCTCAAAAGATGTGTTTATGTATTTTCGAATTTTTTAACTTGGTGAATAATCGATTTTCATTAATGTCAAGACGCTTGATTCTCCTCGTAAAAGCTCTGTGAGTAAAGAAATTTTGTTAAATTATTTCTTGAAAGATACTTTTCTTATGTAATTGTTTTAGCATTTTTCTACTTTTCTTACGTAATTATTTTGTGATTTTTCTGCATTAAGAGTTTGGGAGAGTTTGTTACATAATAGTAATGAGTGGTTTTTTCATACTCTCTGAGTTATCCAAAGTCTGAAGTTTTGTTTATTTTATTTTATTTGGTTTTCCTACCGAGTTGCAAAGGGGGAAGGTTGGCGCCTTCAAACTAGTTTAACCCCACTTATTCGGTCCTAAGTCCGAAATTGCTTTCTGACTCGCTAGGTTCTGCTTTTTTGTAGTTCTTTTATTTCTCTATAATTTTGTTCTTCATGTTCAGCTTTTATATTTTTATTATGCTATTTCTTGTTATGTTCTTTATCTATTTTTCTTGTTTTTGATAAATAATACATATTTCTTTTATATATATATATATATATATATATATATATATATATATATATATATATATATTCTATAATTTGCAAGTTCTAAAGCCTTTACTTTTCTCTAAAAGTACAAATTAAGTGAAAAATTGAATACTAAAATTTAGTTTGGTACTTATTCATTAATCAAATGCCACACCGATTTATTGCCTAAGAATAATCGCATGGCAGATATTATTCGCCAAAGATTTAACGAGTTATGATGGTTTATTTAATACCATTCTAAGGACAATTACTAAAATGTATTTTAATTCGTCAAAGGTAGCCAAAACATAGAGCTGATGTAGAAATATCATTGATTTTATCGAATCACAACAAATGGGGCTGACTCAATGTTAATTTTAAGATATTAATATACTCATGTCCATAAACTAAGGATAATTCAGAATCACACAGAAATTGAACTCTAAAATGAAAATTTCACCTGTAGAATTATCACACACATCTTGAAGAAGAATATGCAAAATACAGGAAACCACCAGATGGCGCGAATAGTACGTCACAAAGACGAGAGTGTAAGAGAGGTGTGTATAAGGAATGGTGGCAAAGAAGCAAAATTGTTCACAAAAACTTTAAAAGCATTTCAGTGCTATAACCCACATAGTTATGACACAAAAGAAGCACTGGGATGATTTTTTACGTGGTAGAAACATTGGACGACTGTAATGTGGACGTACCCAGCTGGAAGTATCCGAGGAACTTCGAATCGCCCAGAGAGTCATCTCCAGGCTTTGGCAACGATTCTAAGATGATGTTAATGTGAGTAGATGTTACAGCACAGGTCGCCCCCGAGTCACAACGCCGAATGAGGACCGGTATATTTGGCAGTTGCTGCCAAAAGAAACAGACGGAGCACAGCATCAGACCTGTCTCGTCAGCTCTCTTCAGTTACCGGTATGACAGTTTCAAGGCAGACCGTGTAAATACGCTTAGGGTACATTGGTCTATATGCTCGTAGGCCTGTCAGATGTGTCCCACTTGCCGCAACTCACTGTCGCCTGCGATTAACCTGGACTAGAGATCATGCATTGTGGACACCCCAACAGAGGTCTTGTGTGATGTTTTCCGACGAGTCCAGGTTTAGTTTGCAGTCTGATTCTCGCCGGACTTTAATATGGAGAGCGCCAGGTACCCGTTACCACCAATAGAATACCATTGAACGACACCGTTATGGTGGTGCAGGATGGCTCACACATTTGAGGAGGAATTATTCTTGGTTCCAGAACTGACCTGCATGTTCAGAGTGTAACGATGACAGGCCACATCTATCGGGATGTCATTCTGGAACAACATGTACGTTTGTTTCGGGGTGCCATGGGTGCTGAATTTCTGTTTATGGATGACAACGCCCGTCCTCACCGTACAAACATTGTAGACGAATGCCTTCAATCGGAGGATCACCCGTATGGATTAGCCAGCATACTCACCGGATTTGAATCCAATAGAGCATGTGTGGGATATGCTTAGACGACGAATTGCAGCCCGTCAACCCCTTCCCACCTGTCTACCGGAACTTCGGAGGGCATTGCTTGATCAGTGCTGTAATATACCCCAAAATCAGGTTGATAATTTGATACTCAGGATACCTAGGTGTTGTAAGGCCTGTATTGCATCGTCTGGGAGACATACTTCACATTAACCATCATACTAACCATGTTATACTGTTTTTTGTAAATAGGTTCTTTTTTTAAATTTGCTCCAGGGAGGAAAAATTGCAATTTTTATTAATTATGTCAAACATATAGCATCTTTTTTGCTCTTTACCTTTTGTTTAATAAATAGACTTTACAAATAAGTCAAATTTATTTTGCTTCTGTCTCTTTCTTTGCCTGAACTTCATTATCCTTAATTTATGGATATGAGTGTAATTGTCGAATTAGAAAAATAATAATTTACACTATTTTATAAAATCCTAATATTGATTACGGTAAAAACTTTCAGATGATAATCAGAAAATGCATGATTTATAGTATGATTGTAAATGGTGGTTTTAAAAGCTGTTTATTTTACTAGTCAAGTTCGAGTCAATCGAAAATAAGTATGATAATATAAATAGAATTAACAGTTTTAATTACAGGTAAGGCTTTTGAAATTTAACTGCTTTATATTTGTGTTGAAAAATTGAAACACAATGGTTATAAAGTTATATTTTGTCAGTTATGCAAAATATTCATATACAAATTTTGCATCCACTTGAAACTAATTTCAGTTATATAATTATTTTGACTATCGAAGAATTCATTTTTCTTAAATTAGGAAAAAAAAATAAAAGTGAGATTTTTACAAGAAAACTCAATATACTATCTGAAGACATCTATTAATCAAATAAATGGATCGTATAAGACAAATGGATTTTTTAACAAATATAACCAGATATTACCCATTTTTATCAAATGTGAAATCTTATAACCAGTATATTATCAGCCTGTACTTTAAATAATAAAAGAGTAACATTTACAGCTTTTTGTAATTCATTATTTTGTTTAATCTCTTATATTAAACTAAACTTAGTGGCGCGACAAGTAGCAAAAAGTGGCGGACCTTCTGTGCCCATCTCAGTTTTCGTTACCTTGGATGCTGAAGTATCTGAGCAGATGTTTCGGTCAGGAGGTCAGTCTGACGCGAACTCTGAAGTTACTGGAGAGTCTCTTGGAATGTGTTGAAGCGTCTTGGGGCGTCTCTTATCCGTGTCTCTTTAAGGGGAAAAACCCAAGTGATAATTTCAAGAAATCAAAATTTTTTTTCCATACATTTTTTTCCTTAACATATTAGTATACGGGGGTAAAGTGATTTTTTTTTAAATTTGAAGCCTTTATAAAGAAACGGGTGTTAGAAGAGCAGCTATTCGTAGCGTTAAGATTTGCATTGTTTAAATCGAACTTGAAACTTTATATATATATATATATATATATATAAACGCGTTTTCTCAAAACTGTTTTTTTCCAAACTTTCCTTCATCACATATCAAGAACGATTGGACGAAATGATTTCAAATTTATGGGGTAGATTCAGCACAAATATACACACCAAAAGAACTACGATCATTCCAAAATTTAAAATATTTTTTTTTATAACAAAACCATAAAATAAACCATGAAATTCGAAACTTTTTCTTCAGAAGTCTACCAATTTTCCAATATTTGATATTTTCAATTTAGTATCGTTCATTCGGAGCATTTAAGCTTTTAGATTAAAACGCCATTAATTTTTCTTATTGCAGGTAAGGCAATCAGCCGAAATCGTGGAGGAAGTGAGCCTCCATTTTTTCGAGGTGGGTGTGTTCAGAGCGCTATAACTCACGTTCTATTGAATATTTTTGGCTATTTTTATATACATACTCTTAAGATACATATAAATAAATGATAAAAAATAAAGTTCTATTATATACTGGTCGTCAAAAAAAATTCCTAAAAATTCTTAAAAAGTAAGCCGTTACATGGGTTACATTATAGCCCTTAAAGGTGAAATACGTCACGCCTCCAAAAGAGACACGTAACGTAGAATCATTTATGTTTGGATGTCGCCTGGATTACTATTCGGTCATTGGTGCTTGTAACCTTTTGTGTGGGTGAACTTTGAAGTTGTAGATTGACGTGTGTGTGAACTGCACCGGCCCCTTTTCTTTCAACTGGATAGAGAGAGCTCAAAGTTTGACTTGCCCTTAAAATTAAGCATCTGTATTGTCCTGTCTTGGTTACTTTACAACGTGAAACTATATGACCATTGGGGAGTCATTAGTTCCCTAACAAGAATTTGGTCCTTTGATGGATACTGCTGCAAAAGTATTCAGGTGTTCAAGAAACTATCTAAATGAAGGGATTAAAGTATGAATAGGACAAAATTTTTTTGTAAAATACAGCGAATGGAATATTTACTAAATGAACAAGTGTTGATCGATTATAAGTTTTTGTATTAAAAATACATTGGATTGTAATTAGGGTTGTGGTAGCCGACGTTCGTTACGGCTAAGAACTAGTGGACAGCGTTACTTTTACGGAGTCGTGAGTTTGAGACCTGGTATTCCCAATGAACTACTGTGTATAGGGACCGATACATCTCGATAAATTGATATTGATCGATAAATTGTCGAGACTCACATTCTTCGCGTTTTAATGTTGTGGAATCTTGGTCGCTTGACTTCTGAAGCCACCACGGCCGTTATGCTAGAAATAAACAATTGGAATGTTCTATACTATGCATGAGTGAGTGAATGACGGAATATTGACGTCTCACTGTTCAGCTACTAGAAGGCTTTTGACGACGGACCTCGTAATTTTGAACCGAGGGACGACACTTGAGCTGGAACTCCTTCTCCTAGCTACCACACCACACCAGTGGGAGGCCGTTTGAGCTCCCGACAGATTTAACGTGTTCCATATTACGAAAAAAATTATAAGAAAACGTAAGCATCTTTGCTCATCATCTCCAGTGGTAAGGAATATCATGTATTCATTCAGATACATAGTTTTTCAGTCATATTATTACAAATTACACTCATGTAACTTCATATATCTTTTGATCAGATTCCTAATAAGGAAACACACATATGCACATACACACATACACTCGTATACACTCCTACACTTCTATACATTTATCCTGCATTATGTATGACTTCATATGATCAATGTACTACGTATACTATATACAGTATATATAGGATCATTTTAATAAAATATTACCTCAACTTTGTAAGAAAATACTTTTAATTTTAATAAATATATTAAAATTTAATAGTAAACTTTATTACTCTTACGATACTAAAATTTATTATTTTTAATAATATCTCTTAATTTAGCTGGTTTACTTCTTTCATCAAAAAATACCTTATAGCATGTTTTTTTTAAGTATACGATAGCTAATTCTTTTGTTCAAAGAATTTTTTTCGGCATACACACACACACACGTTTCACTCTCGTGCCAGTAAATACAAGAAAAAATTTTTTTTTTACTTCATTGCTTTCTAAAAATTTTTTTTTCGAAAAAAAAAATTACAAAGCGATTAATGTTCCTGATACCCCAAGCAATCTTATTTCCAACATAAATTATCAATAAGGTATATTAACAAGATAATTATACCTATTTTCAAAAGCAAAAAAGTGACTATGATTGATGACATTGGGTTAGAATATAGAATATTCCATTTTCTGTGTAATTATGCCACTTTGCTCAGCTAATCTCTTTCTTTTAAATTTCTAGTCCAGAACTCAACATACATTTTAACACCATATGTTGTGGACAGTGTTAACTAAAACTTAGGACTTCCTTTTTATTAAAAAAAACCTCACGCGTAACTTTCACAGCGGTCATTTTTATGTTTTCATATCGGAAAAAATATCAGTGTTCAAATACAAAATAATAAGATGGTTTTTCGCCATTTTTTCCTCTTACTTTGCTGCTGAAGTATACGAGAGTTGGTTTTAATTTATGTTCTATCGACCAATAATTTGAAAGAAACGATGCGAAAGTATTTCGAATTATTTTTTCCTGGGATACCTTAACGTGAGTTTAAGTTGCGTGAAAAACTATTGAGAAACAATGAATCATGGGAAAAAGATACTTAATTTCGTATTCTCGCAGAATGCTTACTTCTTTTTTACTATCCAAAGAAAAGTTTGAATATTATATATAGAGAATGCCCAGTGATGAAAAATCTTTTTAATTAAAGGGAAAAGTTTGAGATTCAAAAACAAGAAGAGAAATTTAAAACACATTAATTACTGTTCACTACTGTTTCAGAAATTTCCTACCAAACCTGAATAAATACATATATATATTTTTAAAAAAACTCATAATCTTTTCGCGTTTGTTTTATTTATTTATTACTTTAGCTCCATATTTTGCTTTCGATAAATAAACCCAGTTTTTCCAATTATGCCTTGAAATTTAGAACGGGTTTTAATCTCGGTTATTGAACATGCATGTTTTAAGATGTGTGTAAATAAATAAACAGGTAACATTAAAAATTAAAATTACTGTTTTCTTGGAAGTGTATTTTTATTTTTAATCAAGTTAAAGTGATTTATTGAAAGGAAATTAGATTCAAAATTTAGAATGAAATTCATAAGGGCTTACGAATCTTTTCAAGTTTTTTTTATTTAATTACTATGGAAGGATTCCAATATAATAGTTTTAATGACAGAGTTTTGATAGATTTTCACCCAGTTTAATTAATCCATATTTGTTAAAACTGTTCTATAAAACTATGTTCTTCTGGAAAAATTTTAAACTCAATAACACTATCTGATTCAGGTTCCTAGCTGCGTGGTTAGCAATGTTTAAATGGTGTTGCTGATTCTAATGCAATTTTCTGCTAAGATTTCTGTGCAGCATATATGTCGCAGAGAAATGTTGAAATTAGGTATTTCATCAAATCCCCAAAGGAGATGATCAATTCAATCAAGATGTTAAAACAACGTCTTTTTGAGGTATTTTTCCTGTTGTAAGTAAGTGATTTTATCAAATTCCTGAGAGAACTGTTTCAGTGAAATGATGAAATGAACTAGTCAAGATCTGCATTAGCAAAATGCTATACAGGGGGAGACACCCGGGGGGCGAGTCATTGTACTTCTTAAACATACTATCGGTAGTACCCTATCGATCCCCTAAATATCAACTCCATATCTTTAACAAAAATGGCACCATAAGATTAACATAGGGATTGATTTCCAGCCTAATTTTCCACTAATTTGTTGATTAGTTTCGAATAAATAATTTGTATTTCATTGGCTATTGTTGTATTACTTACTTCTACTTTTAATATTGCCCCATATTTGTTAAATAAACAATTTTAAATTCTGGACAATATTATTTCATCATTTCACTGAAACAGTAGAGGGATTCGTTCAAATCCCTTACTTTTATCAGGGAAATGACTTTAAAGAGACGTTATTTTAACATGTACCGTCAAGTGATTATATCCCTTAGGGATTTGATGAGATTCCTAATCTCATCATTTTCCTGCGACTTATACAAGAACTACGACGACATGGGCTTTAGCTCTGTCCATGTCACGTGTTGTCCGACGATTCCACAATGTCGTTTTAGTTAGTAGAGATAAAACATCGACTCGGTAAAGATTGCTCTTTTTAAGTGCATTTTGATCCTTTATTAAGACAATTGAAATGCAAATGCAGTTCCATATATCAGATATATAAGTCATTATAATTTTTTTGGTTTTTATACAGGGTGTGTCAGAACTCAGTGCCCAGTGAGCATGGGATGAAAGGAGGAGGAAAGTGATATTAGTTCTGGGGAAAACAAAAATAAAAAATTTGCAGAGACAAACCCGATTTTTTTTGTTACATTATAATGAATTAAGGCATTCACCATGGGGGATTAAGAGGGCTCAAAAAATCAAAAAAAAAGTTTTTCATAAATTGCTTCCCTAACATGTCTAGAACAAGGTGGTAAAGTGATTTTTTAAAATTCGAAGTCGTTATAAAGAAGCAGTTGTTAGAAGAGCAGCTGTTCGGTGCGCTAAGTTAAGATTTTCATTGTTTTAATCGGACTTGAAACTTTTTTTAAAGGTGTTTCCTCAAAACTGTGTTTTTCAAACTTTCCTCCGTTATTTCTCAATAACTGTTTGACCGAATGATTTTAAATTAATAGGGTAGACTCAGTACAAATATACGCACCAAATGAACTACGATCATCCCAAAAATCAAAATATTTCTCTATTTTGTAATAACAAAAGCGTAACAAAATAAACCAAGAAGTTCGAAACTTTTTCTTCAGAGCTCTACTAAAAATCCAAATTTTGATATTTTCAATTGAATATAGTTTATTTGGTGCATTTAAACTTTTAGACTAAAACGCCATTATTTTTTTTTTCAGGTAAGCCAATCAGCCGGAATCGTGGAGAAAGTGAGCATCCATTTTTTTTCGAGGCGGGTGTGTTCAGAGCGCTGTAACTCACGTTCTATTCGATATTTTTGGCTAAAAATTTATATATATACTCTTAAGATACATATAAACAATTGATAACAAAAGTAAAGTTCTATAATTTTACTAGTCGTGAAAAAAATGTTCTAATAATTCTTAAATAACAGGCCTTCACATAGGTGAACCTCCTTAAATGTTCGAAGTATTGGCCTTCTAACTTATTTTAGGCTACTTGAAAAGAAAACCGCATTACGCAAAAGGATTTCTAAAGCTTCGGAAAAAATAAATGAACCTAGTTACCCAAGACTCATCAAGAAATCACTTAAAAAAGATAAACATCCCACATTCGTGTTAGATGTAAACACGTGGAACATTGAATTCATTAAAGTATTACAAAAATGTGTTGCGTTTTATTTTTAAGTTTATTGCTTAGTTTGAGTTGCATACTTAAGATAGAATTTTTTGAAATAATGTCATTTTGAAAAAAAAATATTGCTATAATAATTTTTAAGCCATTCACATGTAAGTTACTTAAGTTTAAATATCCATTCCTAAGATTTAGTTTTTTAAAATAAAATCATTTTGTAAAGGAAAACAAAAAAGCATTAATTGCTGTGTATAAAAACGTAGCATGAGTTTTAGCATTTTGGAATCTTAATTAAATGTGTGTGTGTGTGGTGGGGGGGAGTAACATTTTTAGATACCTTGCCTAGGGTAATATTTTTTTTTACGGAGAGTCAAAATTATCTCTGAAATTATTTTCTCAAACTACATTAATTTTTACTTAGCCATCGAAGTGTTTTGCCTGATTTATGACTAAAATGAATAACAATGATATGCAGGATAACATAAGAGAGAAAATGTCAGTAAAACTGTGAAATTTGTAATCACAATACCTAATGGTGTGATGGAAGAAGTCAGTTTTCATAATATTGTTACGTAGATTCGGATTCGAGGATTTTATGCAAAACAATCACAAAGAAATTAAACAGTTCTTTAAGAGCGATGCGAATTTATTATCAAAAGTCAAATCCTCTAAATACAGGATTCAGCAGCAATATTCACAGAGTAAATCTCCGAAGGACTTCACAACTTCAACAGCAATCAAACACAACCCTCACTACTCGCTGGTTTAATCCAGACTGATCGCCGTACCGGCGAGCATCTTTATTTATAGGCGCGACAGAAACTTCCAGAAATATAACCGATCGTGTCATTGAACGTGACACTAGTGGAGAGATCCACTACTTTCTAGAAGATTCCAGAGGGTTCCAAACTTGCCAACATGATCGCCAATGACGCCAAAATGGTCACCAAAGTCGCCAAAAGTAATGCTAACGTGGCTCTACCGCCGAGATTACGCCAAGTTCTCATTGAATCGCCATTATAACGTAAGGAGCGGCATTGCTTGTGAGTAGCACAATTTTAACATGAAATAAATATACCATAGAGTAATATAAAAGCATTTTAAACACTCAAATGCAAACTATTTACACTATTTAACAAATTTCGTAACAATATGTTTTTTATAGTACATTTATTATAAAGTTTTATACATCTCCACTTCCTTCCTGTCTCAGTGATTCGACAGTACAGGGTGAGCCTTAGAATTCTCAAGAAGCCTTTTCCAGGCCAGCTTTCTGCCTGTTAGTGTTCTCCATTATTTAACTCTCAAAACAAGAAGGTCTTTTTCTAGACTATTAATCCATCTTAGATTCGGCCTGCCTTTTCTCCGTGTGCCTATTGGTTGGAGATTGAAGACTTTGTTAGTGGTGCGGTCTTCCTCCGTTCTGACAACGTGCCCTGTCCAAATAATTCATTGTACTTTGAGGAAGTTAAGGATGCCATATTTTTTATATGATAGATGGAATTCTAAATTTTTTCTTCTTCGCCATGTGCTGTTTTCTTGAATACTTCCAAAAGTAATTCCTGAAATCTATCTTTCGTACATTTATATTATATTCTCATCTGTTCTAGACATGGACCAAGTTTCACATGCAAGAGAATTAATACTGATCTTAAAATACTTTTATACAATAGAACCTTTGTTTTACTTTAGGTTACATTCGATTTCATATATTTTCGTGTTCCATGAAGACATCTATTAGCCATAATAATTCTCTTTTGGATTTCAGTAATATAATCGTTTCTATTATTAATTTAAGAACCTAAATAAGCAAAAAACTGTCAGCAACTTCAATATTATACTCTTCAATTTTAAAGTGGGCATATTTTAAACATGATTTAGCACAAGGCATGTTTTGCACGCTTGAAATCCACAAATTTGAAGTAATCCCACCATCACGTCCCATCATGACGTCATCATGCAGGTTTTATTTATTTCTGATAATAAATATTAATTCTTTTTCTTATTGTGATAAAAACTATTAAGTATTGTTGTGAGGGGCAACAGTTTTGTTTTGTTTACAAAATAATAAATAAACGAATAGAACGAGACAATGGTGCTGTTGTTTTAATTTCTTCGTTTAATTTCTGTTTAATCTTTAATTATTTAACATCATGTATGTGGTCATATTCTCTGTTCTTTCCTGAGGGTATTTTTCTATAAAGATTAGAAGGCTTGGCTTAGTGCAGGGGGTGTTCGAGCAATGATTTCAATGTCATCAGCAAAAGTCAACAACTGTATTGATTTATCAGATATTTCCTCTGGTATTCATCTCCACTAACAGATCAAAATCTGATATACATAGTCCAAAACTATTTACTTTTAATATACATATTCAGAAATATACTAAGCATTATCATCAACAAATGCAAATATTTCATCGTAGATGGCTCATGATATGTTAAAGAGTTAAATCATTTTACGAATCAAATCCTTATCGTTCTCACCATTATCAAAATTTATTCCGAATCTAGGTGTCAAAACGTTATAATTTTCGTCGCACAAATGCGAACTGATATTTCAACAGACAACCATTTTACAGTCCTACGGCTATTTATTCACTGACACTATAGTATATTGTGTTCCATCTTCTGTACTTTCAACCCTAAGCTTTTCTACATAAGGCTATTAAACATCTAACTATGTATATTAGAAAAGGATCACAGCATTTGATACAGACCTCCAGATCAAAGTCAGGCGAGGGATGTTAGAAACTATTACAAATAGAAGTCTAATGGAAAATCAACGCCGCCTTTAAGGTTTGATATAGTAATTCTGTTCGGGAAGTGCCCCAAATGCCTTTGATGTTTGCGAACTCTAATGAGAAGTTACATTAGAAAATCCGACCAATAATGTTCTCTTTGTGAATGGAGTGTTACATGATGAAATAATGTCCCCTAATCAGAGGTGTGGATTCCAATGTATAGTAAAGTGTTCGAAATTTTCTAGAAGATTGTAGATAATGTGTTTAAATTTAGTTTGGAATGAATTTGAATTAGAACTTTTCAGAAGAATTTTAGTAAGAATTTTATGGTGAGAGAGAATAAAGTTAATTTGTTGAAAGGTTTAAATAATTTCAATTGCGATTGAGTTTTTTAATATTGGTAATTTTTACTCATTTTGATTCCAATTGAGAATTACTAATTAAAATATTAAGAATTCTCATTAATGTAAAAGTGAGAATAGTGGAAAATGATCTATATTTTTTTTTTTTTTAAAAAAAAAAAGAATATTAACATACTTTTGGGTTTGTAATCTTATTTTTTTTTCAAAATAAATAATATTAATAATAATTCGAAATGTATGTACAAGAAAAAACTAAATTGAAAAAAATTGCTAAATAATACTGTTTTTCAAACTTCTTTTTGTTTGACTGTTCCTTCTAATTTAATCTACCTAATTTTATGATATGAACTTAGTACTTCTATCTTATAAATTAACTTTATGTTTTTAATCAAGATATTTAGTTTATTTTATTTATTTTAATGAAAGCGGATTTTTTCCATTAGCTCTGTAAATAATCATTTTTTTGCTTGATTTTCTACTTGATTTTTTTCATAACTGTATTTTTTTCTCACACAAATTATTTCAACTTATTTTTTTGTAACGATCACAAAAAAGTGTTTCTTGATGTTTCATTTACTAAAGCTTTCAATTTATTTTTACATTTATGATCAACAATTATTCATTATGAATTATTTATCTCTTCAATCCCAAACACCTTACTGAATTTATCAAATTTTAACTGAATTAATGAAGATAAGAAAATTGAAATTTTCGTAAGATCCCATCCATAATTTTCTTTTTCTGTCCATGATTTGAGAGCTTAGCTCAATAATGTTTCTCTCAAAGTGTATGCTCTAAAATTATAAATTTATATTTATACTATTATTTTTTTATTGTTATAAAATGTACGTGAATCCATTTATTTCGAAATTTAAAAAGGTATTGTTACGAATTTTATGTAATGAAATCTTAAAATAGTGTAAATATTTTATATCTGTATGTATAATACGTTAATATTATTTTCTGTTGTATTTATTTTACGCTAAATTTTAATATTCCCAAGCAACGGCATTCTTTAATTTATAATGGCGATTCAATCGAAACTTGGTGAAATGTTGGCAATTGAGCCAAGTTGGCATCATTTTGCCACCATTTTGAGACCAAATGTATGCTTCTAGAAATTACTCGAGAACCCTATTAATATTACGATCTTTGACGTAAGTGGATCTTTTGAGAAAGATCCGCGCAGCAAATAATTAGGAGCAGCTGAAGATGACTCACTGAAGATGAGTTAGTATTGTTTCGACCGCTGAAGAATCGGCTAGCGATTAGTTGCAACGGTCGAGCGAGTGCTTGCGAATAATCTTAAACATTACGTATTTGTATATTTAGACACTGATAAGTGTGTCTAAGCACGGTAGAAGATATGAATGCTTTCTGAGATTTATTTCCTGAATTTTGCTGCTGTATCCTGTATTTCTCAGGATTGTTTTTCCATAATACATTTTCATCGCTCTTAACGAACTGTTTTGCTATGGGATAAGTGTACATTTGATAATCTCCTACACTTAGCTTAGGATTACTCCCATAGTTATAAAACTTTAATTAATCATAAATTTATTAGTCTGAAATCAGGGGTGTCCATCCCGCGGCCCAGTTGCCGCATGTGGCCCGCCTTGAATAATTTTGCAGCTCCCGAGATTCTTTACAACTTTAAAAAATTCGACCATTTTGTACAATAATTTTTTGTTTATAGATTTTTTTTGTAAAAAAATAAACCCCATAACTGTTATTATTTTATCACATTGCTTCTGTTACTGCGAATTTCTTTTTTTTTTCTAAATTGAAATTTATCAAACATAGATCGTGTGCTCAGACTTAACGCATGAAAATCTGCAACATCAGTTACGATACGCAAATACACATGCATTGAGATCAACTTGTAAAAACTAAGCGAAAGAGTTGAGAAGCAGATATTTCACTAATTAAATAAATTAAACATTATTTGGTCATAGAATTATTATTATTATACTATCTATGTTTGCGTACATGAAAAACAATGGAAACAATAATAATATGTTTTCTGTTTTACATTTTCACTCCAACAAATGTTTGTAATTGATCCAAATCTAATATAAAGATATATATTTTTATATATGCGGCCCGCGGTATTGTAAAGCTCTTCCGAAGTGGCCCGCGAGGTCATTTGGGTTGGCCACCCTTGGTCTGAAATAAAAGTAATTATTTTCTAAAGACGCGTCTAATGGTGTGGGAGAGTCGGAAGGAAGACTAGCCATATTCAAAATAACTTCAATTTATTCTCAGTTATCATCAACATCACAAATTCTGTTAACCAAGTTTAGAGATGCACCCAAATACCAAATATGAAAAGCAATTAACAAGGTATGCGAGATACGACAAGACTTTAAATAATCAGATCACTTACGTCTAGGCAATCGCTTCTAATTCTTAGCGACCTAATCTATTGTAGTTTGATTCGTAGTTGACAAATCGTCAACTTTAATATTACACTAATCAGCTACGAAGTATCCATGTCTAACTTTGAGTTTAATTAATCACTGCTAGTCGTCAGCAGTATAACCTCTCTCTCATTTCTAACGTGAAAGTTTAAAATTTATATACAAAAGTCTAAATTTGCATAGTCACGTCTTCTTCAAGGGGAAGCTTTATAATATAATAATTTCAAATACCCAATATTTCTCAAGAGGATTAATATTTAAAGGAATGCGGATTGACCAGTCACAAATTTATAACAATGTGTGATTCATCAATGACCCAAACTATACCTACAACTTCCGGATTGCGACAACTCTAATGTTTATTTAAAAAATATCGGAAAATAATGAACACATTTATTGTACTAAACATCTTGAAAGACATAATTGAAAAAAAAACTATTTACGTATGAAATATCATATAATTCATTACATCACTGTTTTATTATTTGTTTTTTACAAGCGCTTTGGTACAAATAATAATCAGTTTCCTATTATACTTTTCCCTATTTACAGCATAATAATTTTATTAATGGTGAAATTCATTAATTTTCTTAAACATTGTTTACTGATAAAGTATTATAATTGCATGCTTCCAGCTTACAAATATCTATTTCATGCTAAATTAATTTTAATTAATTCAAAACATTCCCAACAATACACGGTTAGAAAATTAAGATTTTATTCAGTAGTTCTAAATAACTTGTAGCCCCTACGGGAATAAGCTGCACATTGTTATTGCACAAAATATTTTCAAAGGAAAATTAATATTCACCTCACAAAATTCTGCTTTCGCTAAAAAATGGAGAAGATATATTGTTCTGAGGATTAGTTTAGAAGCTTTCTCTTAAATAGCGAAGGATGATTTTTAGGTTTAGATTAAAATAGATGAAGTGTTCTCTTTCTCTTCTGTTCTTGAACTACGTGAGGAATTTTACCTTATAAGCCCTGCCTTATGTGCCGCACATTTATATATTCTAATTATTTTACACACACGTTGTGGTTACTAAGTATTCGTAATACTTTGAAGTTAAGTTTATTTTAAAGTGTTGGAAGTATTCCAAATTTTTTAGATTCCATTTTCCCACCACCACCACCACTTAATCCAGTGCTTCTCAAACTTTCAATATTCGCGACCCAATATTCAATCATTATTTTCATCGCGCCCCCCCCATATAATAGCGATACATTTAATTCAATAATACTATATTTTGAAACTAAACCTACAGTTCGACTTTTACCTCTTTAGTGCCACCGGCGTATATAAACGTCTCACTTAGCCAGTGTGTTAATTGTTCTGGACGTATATATACGTCTTTCCGAAGTACGATATTTTCTGTGCACTGATATACATAAATTTATTCCGAAGGCTTTGGAATGCAATAAAAGGAGCTTGATTGCCTTGCGAAGGATTTACTTGTTTCAGATTATTTGTTTCTTTATCCCTATAACCTCCCCCTTCCCAATACACCAGATACGCTCGTTTACGTGTTAAACGGGGACACTGGGAAGCGAATCACGTTATTTTTAACCGGCATTTAAGAGATTAATTATAAACCGTATATAAATTATCAAGGTAAGTGTTAATTTTTGTTTTTAATTTTATATATGACAAGCCAATGGGGACACTAATAATTATTAAATTTGTTCTTAACGTAGTGTATCTTTAAAATTATTATAAAATTCATTGCGCAGTGCTGATATATTTATATAAGTGTAAATGTGTATTTCATTTTTTATTTGTTTGCTTTTAGTATATTAATAATTTTTTTAAACAATATTTTGTTTTCTACTTTTCAGTATGCTCTTTGTGCCCTTGTAGGGTTATCACGCCCCTCTAGGGGGGCACGCTACCACAGTATAAGAAACACTGTCTTAATCTGTCGTTTTTATTGACTTAATGTACGACACAATATGTATCTCTTTTAAAATAAAACAAAAATGAATCCATATACAGGTAAGTCAAAATGAATATAGCGATTACAAACGGCTATTACTATTTAATGGAAAATAATTTATCGATAAGATTTACACAGAAACCAAACTTTAAAATTTTGTACTATCTTTCATATAATCCTAGACCACGCACGATCCGGTAATCTGCTGACCAAGAACAGAAGTCATAATCGACATCTCCACTTCGACTAATCCAACTCTTTGGAATATGTTGATTGAGAAATGTGCGAATCTCCGTACCCCAGTGTGGGGATGTCCATCTTGTTAAAAGATGCAATCCGTGGCATCAGTATGGATCTGGCATTGACCATAGCAGAAGCAAATCAAGGCAAACATATAATGTAACACTTCATTCGCAGAAGAAGAAAGGGCCATACAATTTACGTTTCCCTTGTCCATGTGACCAAGGGAAGTCACGTAGAGTAATTTATGACGTAAGCATACAGAATTTTAAAGTTCCGTCTACATTCTGCGTAAACCATATCAATAAATTCTTTTCCATTAAATAGTTATAGCCGTTTGTAATCGTTATATTCATTCAGACTTACCCTGTATTTTAAAAGTAATAGAAAAGTAATTCTTTTAATGTTTTTAGTTATTATATATTAAAGTATTCCTTAATTTTATATTTTTATAGCGGATTATCATGCGCATTTTCCCCAACTAACCTCCGGGGTTCCTTCACCGCATTGTTTGATATGAAAGCCTCGTCTTGAAGGAACCGTGATTTATGCAAATAAGCATTAATATTTAAGTAGAAATACAGTGAATAAGAGAAAGAAGGCTGAATGAAAGTGATAAGAAAGTATCGAGGGAAGATTGAAGAAAGAATGAACTCAGCAGTTGTGAAGGGCTCATCGCACTTTCCATTAATTGTCTTCTTGGGTTTCTTAGGGGCCAGAATGGCAGTTCTTTACAACCAACCCGAGAAGAAGAACGTGAGCGAATATTCAAGTTAGCAACCTTTTAAATAGCAGAAGTTAAGCGTAAGCAGTGTGGCCGTTGGGAAGTAATTATGCTAGTCGAGGTTAGGAGTGTTAAAATTAAAAGTGATAAGTTATCCGGCACTCAAGAGTTAATCTATTCGTGCCAGAGCGTTCAAGAGGATAAACCGGCACGTTATTTAGAATTCGAACGAGTTACTTCTTACCCAGGATATAGAGGTAGGATTGTTCAAATTAATACTAGGAACTTAGTATTTACTGAGATTAGGAGTAGGTGGTAAAGTTAGAAATAGTGATCAGGGTCGAGCTTATTTGGTAATACGTATTGTGTGTCTCCTCACCACAGATTCACTTGGTTTAAATATAAATACAATAATTGTATATTGTTTAAGTTAAAATCTAAATGAAGATATATTAAGATTATGGCAACGTCTGGTTCTTCATTCACTCCCACACCTCTAGGTTGAAAAGATAATGTAGAAGTAGGGCAACCCTCACGGGCCAAAGCCTTATACGGTATTTTAATGAAATATAGAGAGGTCACAGAAGTATTACTGTGATCAGACGAAACTTCTCTAAAACAGATTCAAAGTTCATAATTCGAGTTATCATATAAAAAGACTACTATTAAAAGATTGAAAGATGCATAAATGTTATTAGAATCCTTATTTGACCGAGCTGGGCTGAGTTAAGCCACTACCCCCTCCCTCATGTTTAAATTGATATGGATTATTCAAAGGTTAGACAAAAAGGAGTCAAAGATATAAAATATCAAATTTTGTATAATAAATACGTCCCGTCACATTTTGGTACATAAAAATAAAAATTATAGTTTAAAAAAAACTAAAGAGGATTAACGAGAAAATTAATGTCATTGTGGTAAAAACGTGAAAGGTTTTGTACTACATTTTTACTCTAACTCTGCATTTTTGAATAGAACTAGTAGGACGTTACAGCAATTGATATAGATCAGCGTCCAGTGCTTTTACCACAGTGCCATTAATTTTCTCGTCAATCATTTTATTCTTATATTAAGAATTATATTTGATTTTTAGTTCAATTAATTATAAAAGCGTGTGTTTATTAGTCTTTTTTAAACTATAATTTATTTTTCAGTTTTTCAGTTCGATCTACAATAAAAGCGTGTTTTTTAGTTTTTAAGCATTTGTACTACAGTGCCTAATATTTCCTATCTTGAGTACATATACTTAAGTTCTATAGCTATATATACGTATATATATATATACATATATATATACATATATATTTATATATATATATATACATATATATATATACATGTATATATATACATTTATATATATACATACATATACATATATATACATACATATATATATACATATGTATATATATATATACATATATATATGTATACATATATACATATATACATATATGTATACAGATAGCTATAGAACTTAAGTATAACTATTCAAGATAGTTATATTATATAGTTATGGATTATATATATATATATATATATAATCCAATATAAAAATTTTTTCAATATATAATCATATACATATACATACACATATATATAAATTTAAACACACATATACATATACATATAAACAAAAATATAAAAATAATCATATAGTTATATACCTAAGATAACTAAAAAGTAGGAAGGAGGCACATAGTATAAAGACAAATTCTGGCCTTGGGAACCAGGATTGCAGGTTTAAACAAGTTTTGCGGCGCCAACCTTCACCTGTAATTTGTCATACTATGTACCAAGAGGAAAGGAAAGAGTTATATATGTGTAGAATTTAAATATTAAATCATTAAACATTAAACATAATATATATATATATATATAAGGAGAGAGTGAACTAATAGTAGGAATTGAATAAAAAGCTTAATTTTTGTTAAAGATGTGATATTTACTACACTTGATTGTTTGCAGTGGATATATGCCCTATGGTATTGAACTTCCCTTAAAATCTGGAATAGAGATTTGGTCAAATCGGATGGTGCTATATGAATGGGAAATGAGGGCAATTGGTTATAATGCAAAGTTAATGGGGCTGCACGGCATTTGTCACAAAATCTTAGCCCACCCAGTGTGAGAATGGATTTCTTTTTCTGAGCGAGCATTGTTCAAATTTCATTTTTAGTTCTCAAAATAACCATCTTTTTTATTCTCGTTTGCATATTTAATGCCCTATTTTAATCATTGTAATTCCTACCGAAATAAATATATTTGTTTCGAAGATATATTGGGTTGGGGAGAAACAAATCCATTATTTTTTCGGTAGATAGCTGTAGTATCGATATCTCGTAAAGTGTCGATCACACAGTTTCAAATTTATGCTCGTTGTCAAGGTGACATTTCACACTAAAAAAATTATTTTGCACTTTCTTGTTCAGTCCATTTAGTTGTGAGTTGCAGGGTGTTAAAAATGGAAATCAACAAAGAGAAAGTTCGGTACATTTTGCAGTTTTTCTTTGATAAAGGCGAAAATGCAAGCCAGGTGGGTGGAATAATAAATGGTGTTTATGGTGCCGGTACGCTAACAGCTAATTACGTGCAATTTTGGTTTCGTCGATTCCGTTCAGGCATTTTTGATGTTAAAGCTGTCCCGCGCCCTTCATCGAAAATGTCGATAAAATCAGAAAAATGATCGAAGTTGACCGGCATGTTAGTAGACGTAGCATCGTTGAGGAGCTAAAAATCGATCATAAAACAGTTTAAAGCTATTTCAGCAAAGTTGTATTAAAAAAGAAACTCGATGTTTGGGTGGCACATCAATTAACACCAAAAAACATGATGGATCGAATTCCCATCTGCGAAGCTCTGGCCAAACGGAATGAAATCGACCCATTTCTTAAGTGGATGGTGACTGGGGATGAGTAATGGGTCACATACGACAATATTGTGCGAAAACGATCGTGGTCAATGCGCGGTGAAGCCGCTAAAACGGCAGCCAAACCAGGACTAACATCCAAGAAAGTTGTACTGTGTATTTGGTGGGAATGGAAAAGAATAATTTATTATGAGTTATTTCCGTAGGGCTAAACACTAAATTCAGCCATCTACTGTCAAGAATTGGACCGTTTGAAGCTAGTGACTGACCAGAAACGGCCAGAATTGGCCAACAGAAGAGGTGTGTTCCATCAGGACAGTTTTAATGTATCCACCATATAGTCCAGACCTGGCACCAAACGATTACTACCTTTTTCTCGCATTGCAAAACTTCCAGAGAGATAAGAAATTGGGATCAAAAGAAGATTGTGAAAATCGATCACTGAGGTTTTTGCCAATAAAGTCCAAGACATCTATGAGAGAGGCGTTATGAAGCTACCTTTAAAATGGCAACAAATTATACAACAAAACGGTACACAATTGACTGAAATCGGACCATCCGAAACATGTTAAATAAAGTTTTGAATTTCATGCAAAGATAATGGATTTTTCCCCAACCTAATACCTTTAAGCAATATGCCAGAAGTACAATATTTATTCCATTAGTTTTCGAGATAATGCAAGGTTTACTTTTAACCCCTTCGAGGTTCATTTTATTTCTGCATTATAGAAAAAATTGATTGATTGATTGAATATTAACGTCGCACTGTTCAGCTACACGAGGGCTTTTGGCGACGGACCACGTAATTTTGAACCATGGTCAAGTGACGTGGACGACACCTGAGCTGGCACCCCCTCTCCTAACTACCACACCACACCAACGGGAGGATGTTTCAGCTCTTGACAGATTTAACGTGCATCGCTGCCCTACACAGTCTTTAGTGGTACTGGGCTCGAACCCATGACAAAGCAAGCCACGTTCCGATACCAATACCACTCGGCTACCGCGGCCACATTATAGAAAAAAAAAGTATCAACTGTTTATGCTTATTTTCAAACATTTATATGTTTTAAAACATAATATATAGCACCATTCGTATAAAAATTTTTCTAAAAATTAAAGTCGAAAAATCTATTTAAATAAATGAGTAAATTACCTGTAAAGTTGGCTTTATGTATGCAGAGATCATTTGACCTCGGAGGCAATTCACTCTTACTATAAATATAAAGCTAAGAATACCAAGATCTTATCTTGAATTACAAATTTCATTAACATCTTTTGCATTTACATAAATGATTATGAAAGTATTATTAAAATTTTGATCGTGTAGGAAAATACTTAAACAGGGTACTGCCTATAGCCCTATATCGGAATTTGGACAATAGAATCTTGTTTCTCTTCTTCCCTTTACAGTCTCTCTCTGAGCAGCAAATAATACACTGTCGTGTTGGATTAGTTTTCTTCTCTGTTGAGGCAATCTAGTCAACAAAGTGACTTTCAAACAAGCGTGAAGAAGGGGGGAGGCGGTGCTCAGCAGGAGGATGTCCTCTTTTTTGCAGAAAATTCTACCGTGTGGTACTTTTCAAACCTTATAAAGCACTTGTGAGTTGATTCGGGAAAGACCGATTGCACAGTGTAAGTTTTCACAAACCCCAAGCTACATTCGGGATGAGCCAGGGTGGTATGTTTCTCTTTTTCGAAATCAGCTCGGGAAAAGCCGGGAAGGGGTTGGTGTAATTTAATTTGAAAACGCTAAGTTAACTTGTCAAACGATACTTTTTTTTTGCGTTAAACGAGTTTTTTTTTTATTAGCAGAATACAGAATTTATAGAATGCAGAAAGTTTATAATTTTTTTCCTATAAGTCAAGGTATTTTTATACATGCAATTCGTTAATTATTTGCAGGTGAAAATTCAAATACTGGGCTAGGTTAATAGTATTGTATAACGTTATATGATGCAATGGCACATTATCATTCTGGAATATTATCGTATATGAAATATTCCGCGCATGAAAAAAAGTTTTTTTTTATTTCTAATGGCAGATTATGAACACAGTTATAATCAGAGTTCCTCAATCTACCTCGTACATCACCGAAAGCTGTCATCTCTTTTTAGTGTGGCGGCCAAATTGGTGGATACCAATCACCGCAGGTAATTTTGACGCCCAGTTTCCTCCCAAGAGGGAGGCACCTGAGCCCTGACGATGCGCACCTGTACTAGAATTAAATTTTTTGCCTGGAGCACCCCTAGGGATCTTTTACATGCCATATAATTATGCGACATGGCCGCTGTCGATTTTCTTCATCATGAAAATCCACCGACTTGGGCCGAGATCGAACTCGCAACCTTGGGTACGGAAGGCCAGCGACAAACCAAACACGCCACCCAGCGAGCTTGAAAAGTATATGCATATGATATTTTATGATTTTCATGACTGATAATATTTGAAAATTTCACATTATTTTTAGAGTTACAATCAACTGAAATAATGATGGAGGTTTTTTTTTGTTGTTAAAACTTCTCTAATCTGGTATATTAAAAAAATGAATAAATACACTTCTAAATTATGTACTTCAAAAATCTTAGTTCAATCCCTGTACAGGTGTCTTACTTATATATAGGCAAGATATTATTATTAGAGTCCTATCTGTATAGTCTTATCTAGGAGTTTTGAAATACATTAGTTCGGAGAGTGGATGTATTCATATTTTAATACGCAATCGAGTAGAAAGACTAACAAAAACACATGCAATTACTTCAGACGGTCGTAACTAAAAATATTTTGAACTTCTCAAAATTCCTAGTTAAGGCTCTGTAGAGATATCCTAACTATATACAGGTAAAATATTATTATTGCAGAAGTATTTTTCACAAAAGAAAAAAGTTTTGAAAACATTCCAATTTTCTTTTTTGGCCAAAAATTGTGTTTAAGGAGCTTTTTTTAATAATGATTTAAAATTTATATATATATTTAAATTCAACTGACATCAAAATATTTATTCAATTGTACACTTTTTCAAATTCATGATTCCGATTGTAGTCACTTACCTTAAAAATACAAACAAATATTAAAAACAATAAACTAAAAATTAAGAGTAAAATATAAGCTCCCAACTCAAACATAAGCTTAACCTGGCGTTTATTGTTAAAAGCTTCTCTACAGTACTATATTAAAATATGAATAAATATACACTTATATATAAATTATATATCTCAAACTTCCTAGTTCAAATTCAGTACAGAAGACATAGCTATATTCAGGTAAAATATTGTTATTATAGAAATGTTTTTCATAGAAGGTGAATGTTTTAAAATGTTGTTTTTCTTCACATTTTGCGAAAAAATTACATTTAAATAATTTTTTAATGTAGTAATATTCGTACTGTTATCATATGCCGTCGATGCAGACATAGTAAGAACAAAAACAGCGATTGTTGAAGAGTTTTTTTTTTTTTTTGCAATGGGAGTGGCAACAAAAAAGATGTGTTTGACTGTCAATGAAGAAGAGACAAAGTTTATGGCAGTCTCAAACCGGAACTTGAACCAGGGACCACTGACAATAAGTAATTATGTTATTGAGGAGGTACGTCAGTTCAAATACTTAGGTAATAATTGCAAATTAAAACAATGATGAAATGTTCGTAATAGAATTAACTTAGCGAATAGATGTTACCGTGGTTTAAAAAATCAATTTAAATCCGAATTTATAAACAGGGAAACAAAAGTACTGTTATAACCATAGTTTTATATAGCAGGGAGTAATGTGTGTGAACAATGGAAAAACTGGATGAGGAAAACTTATCGAGATTTCAACGCAAAATATTGAGAATAATTTTTGGAGCTGTAATGAAAAATGGGGCCTGTAGAATACTTTACAATTTTGAATTACAAAGGAAGTACAGAGAACCAAATATTATTAAATTCATTGATTCGTTTTTCACTACTAAATTGACTTGGCCTCATATTCAGGTATGATAACAATTCAGCAAATAACGTTTTTGAAACCAGAAGGCAAGAGATTGAAAGACAGAACCCGTACAAGATGGCAAGAGAACATAGAAAAATACTTCCGAAACATCGGCGTACATAGATGAAAAACAATAGTAATAAACAGATCAAGATGGTTTAAACTAACTGAGACAACCATGGCCGAATATTGGCGGTCATTTTTAAGAAGAATATTCATAAAAAAATGTAATATGCATTTTCTACTTCTACAGACATTAAATAACAAAAAGAAAAATTTGAAGATCATGGTTCCGATCGCAATCACTCACCTTAAAAATAAAACAAATATTAAACAATTATCTAGAACTTAAGGTATCTGACTACCCTAAAATCATGATTTTTTTTCAAAAATTGACAAGTTTTGCTTATGATTTTATTTTATAGGCCATCATTTTAGCTTATTAAACATGCCAAATTTTTTATTTTTCATTCACTACATAAAAATTGCAAGTGTTTTAATAAAAGCAGATGCCATAACTTTACACAAGATGTCAAATTTTAAAATGCGTTTTACTCGAAATGTGTTTTTTGCGAAAAGTTCAAACGGGGACAGCGATTGTTCAAAAAGTTTTGAAAAAAAATTGCTGAAATTTTTTGTGTATGTTCTGTATAATAATAGAAGTGTTTTGACATTTAGGTTTACCAATCCCTGTTTTATTTCAAAATTTACATTCCTTTATGTGAATATAATCACTGTCTTTTTTAAGCAATTTCATACAATAGCTGAGATAAAGTTCTCTAGTTATTGTAAAAATTTAAATCTCTTATTCTGAAGAACATTTCAAAAATGAATAGCAAAGTAATACATCAAAATTGAAAAATTGAGAATTTGTTCATTTACTATTTGTACAGAGCGGGCCCCATTTATGTAATTTTTTTATCAGTTTTTTCCCATTTTAATAACAATAAATTTTTTTCTGCTTACCAATTTAGGATTTTTTTCCTTAAAATATACTAAATAAATCTAGAAAATAACAAAAATAGCCATATTTCCATTTTTTCAAAAAAAAGTTGTTGCAAATAGTCGGATACCTTAAGGTATGCGACTACGTCCGGAACCGTGACTTCAAAAAAGCACATAAATGGATAATTTTCATAATATTTAGTTTCACATAGATTAGAATACATGTATAAAATTGTTTTAAGGACACATTATGAAAAAAAATATTATTTAAAAACAATTTTTTAGCAAAAAATTAGAATAACCTTTTTTTAAAATGCTCTCTTTTTATAAAAATTGCTTCTATAATAAGAAAAAAAAATATTTTGCTTATATAAAATAAAAATTTTCCAGAGATTCTGAACTAGGACTTTTGAAAATTTCCCGTTATTTTCAGAGTTACCACCAATTGAAATAATTATCGGCGTTTTTTTCTTAACATTTCTCCCCTTTGCTGCAGTAAAATATGGATAAATCTACTTCTAAGTGATATATTTGAAAAATTCTAGTTGAGCCTCTGTACAGAGATCTGAGATATATACAAGCAAAATATTATTATAATAGAAGGATTTTTCATAAAAGGAGAATATTTCGAAAATTGTTTATTCTATGTTCATTTTTTGTCAAAATATGGTACTTGAATAATTTTTTATTGTAATAATATTCTTAAAACAATTTTATATACGTTTTATAATCAAAGTGAGACTAAATATCATAAATATTATCCATTTATACGCTTTTGCATAATTATGGTTCCGAGAACTTAGTCGAATAGCTTAATAACAAAATACAAGCTCACAACTCAAACGTAAGCCTTGAAACCATCATTTTACAAAACATTCTTACGAGCATTTAGCAAAGGGTCAGAACATCCCCCTTCCAAAAGAATCCCCTCCCAGCAGCAAGAACAAATGTTCCACTAATGTAATTTTCCAGGATTAATAATCCTATCCGGTACTAAGAATCCTTAAATGAAATTTCTAATGCTTCCTTTACCGGATAAAAAAAATGACGATAAGCCGCAGTACTTTTTTTCCTGATCCCTTAAGCTACGATACAGAACAGTCAAGGTGAACAGGAAGCAATGGAAACTCATAAATTCTATTTATTAATGAGGATAAATATCCCTCAGCACGTAAAAAAATAAAAGATGGCTTGGTAATTTCATAAAAATAAGGAAGTAATAATGGGAAATGGTTTCAGATCGATAATAATGATCATAACGATTAAAGTAATACGGAACTCTCTTTTGTTGAAGAAAGGACGAGTTGAGTTGAGGGGATGCTGATGTTTAATATCTGGTTTGTTTCTTACATAAAAAAAATATTGTTATTTTTGACACAAATAGACTGAGAGAGAACAATTTTTACCTTTCTATTTAGACAAGTAATTATCAACGTTTTTCTTGTTGCGGTACACTTTTAACAATTTCAAACCTTGGCAGCGCAATAAACAATAAAATAAGTTTAAAATAATTTTGCTTATCTATAATACATTTTCATGTGTCCAAGAAAGAATAAGTTAAAAAGGACATGAATAAATACACTAAGTTTATTTTTGTAAAATTGCCGAATGATTCAGTTTTGTATTTCATATTTTTTTCTCAGAGTAAAATTAATAATTAAAAAAAAACATTTGGTGACACATTTCAAGCATTTGGTGGCACAAAAAAGTGCCGTGGCACAGTGGATGAGAATCACTGATCTGGGCAGTAAGCAGAATCTTATGAACAATATTATGTTGTTAAACAAATATTTTTATACAAATTATAAAAAAATATCAAAGTTAAGTTGTGTGTTAAATTGGGGTTTTGTAATATATGGCTCCATTATATTAGTAAACTAAAAATAATAATAATAAAACCTGTGATTTAAAATCAAATTTCCTAGTTGGAGTATATTCAAAAAATATTATATACAAAATAACATACCGGAAAAAACATATATTTTAACCCTCCAAATGGAAAGCACGGCTTTTTCCACCCTACTAGAGAGGCTTTCAAAACGGACCACACTGAATTTTTCCTAAGGCCGGGGACTCACCAAAAATGAACCAAACAGATTTTTTCCCCTTCAAGTAATGTGTTCAAAACCGGTAAGGTGGTATTTTTCCGAATTCTTTTCCCCCTTTAAAGGTTTACGATCTTGAAAGATAATTAGAGACGGTCGGGGAGACACAATGGGCATTTAGGGGGAACTTTTATGGGCCACGTGGAGACCCGAGATTTTACGATTGCCAAAGGAACCGAAGAATTTCTTTAAACCCTAAAGTGTACGGAAATAAATTGCAAGTCAACCAGTTGAAAATTCTCAATTTTTTACTTTACCTTAAAATTCTCAAATGGAATTAAGTTTTTATAATGTATGTCTAAGTTTTAAAAAAATAACTGTAGTATTTAAATTCAAATTATATATTAAAACATTGAGAATAATTTACTGTTTCATTTTTTTATTTTAATCAATACTTTCAGAGATTTTTTTTTAAATTATTATTTTGTTATGTGTCAAAAAATTAAAAAAAAAGGTTCAAAATTTAAAATCTTTTAAAATTTCGGACACTTCTAAACATGAATATTTTTTAAGCTTCTGTATTACATTATTTGCAAAAAAATTATATGTATTGTTAAAAAAAAAAAACCCTATTTAAATCTTTTAGTTTTTCATAATTTTAAAGCCAGATATTCAGGGCATCTTACATAGAATCCCTTGTTTTGTATGGTTCAGATAACAAATTATATTTGAATTTTGAATGTCTGAACATTAATTTCATTCAAAGAGAATTTTAATTTCAAGTTTATATTTTTTAACTTGAATCTTCAAATAAAGAGTATTTAAAAACATCTGGACAAATTTAGAGTTAACATTTGCGCATATAAATAAATATAAAGATCATTTTTAAATTGAAGTTAAAAAAATATATATTTATGCATAATCCCTCATCATTCATGTTCCATTAGTGGTTGACTGAAGAAAAGGTTATTAAAATTTGGACATTTTTATAATCTTAACCATGCAAAACTAGGAATTTTGTATTAGCTCCACTAAAATTCTGCATTGGAATTTCGAAAAAGATATTTATGCGTGCCTCACATACTCAGTTGAAAAACATATATTTACCATAAATACTAATAATTCTTTGGATATTTAAAATTATCATTAGATTAATTTTTTAATGTATATATATATATATATATATATATATATATATATTCGACTTCTAATATTTTTTCAAGTATTCCTTAAATTTCATATAATTTAATTAAGTGAGGGGATATTAAAGTCGCACTCTCTCTCTTCTCTACTCAACTTCTTGAGGGCTTTTGGCGACGGTCCTGTGGCCGGGGTATCAGGTGGTCAAGGTATCGAATCATGGTTGGCATGTCTCGAGTTCGAGCCCAGTGCCACAAAAGACCCGCCGTGTAGGGCAGCGATGTACGTTAAATCTATCGAGAGCTGAAATGTCCTCTCGTTGGTGTGGTAGTTAGGAGAGGGGGTGCCAGCTCAGGTGTCGCCCTCGTCATTTGTCCATTGTTCAAAATTACGAGGTCCATCACTAAAAGCCCTCGTGTAGCTGAACAGTGCGACGTTAATATTCACTCACTTGGCGACGAACCTCGTAATGTTAAACCATGGTCAAGTGACGAGGATGACGCTTGAGCATCGCTCCCTTACACGGCTGACCTTCAGTGGTGCTGGGGTCGAACTCATGACACGTCAGCTACGAGTCCGTTACTTTGACCATTAGGCTACCGCGGCCTCACAATGTGGTTGAAAACTGCATGTTATGAGTAAAAATATGCTGAAACATTTGATGAACTTATAATAGATTTTTGCATAGAAGATAGATGTGTGATATGCTAAAATGACAATATGTAAAAGTTATGAGAATATCGATGACAATTTTTGAAAAATTCAATTTAAGTTTCAGTCTGAAACTTATTCGTTTTTTTTCGCATTTAATATTAAATAGTCGCGATAACAAATTAATAGTTTAACGCATTCATAGATTATAAAAAATAAAGGTATAAATGTGACATTGTTGGGAATAATAAGTTTTTATAGTTTTGAATTCAGACTTCTTTGCAGGAGTGTAGACTATTAAAAGGCTGATGTAGAAGTTAGAAAACTAATATTTAAAATATATGGAAAACAATATCTGCAATTCCATGATCTTGACGAGCAGAATACGGCATTTTTACTTAGTAGGGCAGAGTAAGCATAAGGTAGGAGCTTGTGGAGTAAACAACCAGGCCTCTGCAGTTTTGGCAGGTAATGAACTCCCATTTGTTGCTTTCAGTAAGGAATATAAAAATAACAAATACAAAAATAAGTCATGTAAAATTTTATATATTTTAATAACAATGAATTGTGAACTTAATTTCCAATTCATTGTCACGAGTTGGCAGTAACTACGGTACTCTATCGACGTACTTCTTATATATATAAAAGTACGGTTGATAGAGTACCAATAATTTTAACGCAATTTTATATTTCGTTCTCGTAAACTTTATTCCTTTTAAAACATGTATTGACAAAATACTCTCCTTTTGTATATCTATAAAATTTTAAAAATATAATGGTTATCTTACCCAACATTTTAAATCAGGGGCGGCAACTGTGTAGCTAAGACGTGCCAAACCAATCTGTCAGTATCATTCAGCGTGCCACATAGTAGGAAATTTTTGAAATCCTTCGATTCTTACGGTAATATTTGCAGATTTAAAGAATAGAGGTAAATAATTTAGATTTACAGTTTTATTTTATATTAATTATGGATCAATAAAATACATTTATTAACATAAAAATAAACAATATAAAATGTTACTATTTCTTCAACAAAGATAAAAAAAATTAAAAATGTATGTTTCCAACATATTTACTTAAATAAGAAATAGAAAAAGTGAAATATAAATGATTCCCTTCATTATAGTTAAATAAAAATTGTAATGCGAATTAACTCTTTCACGACTCTTCTTTCATATCGCAAAACCAGGGGTATAATGCATGACACGATTCTGAGCACTCAGTTGTTAAACAATTTCTTTGTGGAGTCGAAATATTTTTCATATTAGGAAAGATTTTTTACTTTTTGATATGCCGAATCACATAAGTGGAAAGCAGAGTACATGCAATTTTCTTTTTTCAACAATTAAATCCCCCAGCAATAACACTCAATTATTTACAAAATAGCTGTAAATTTATCCTTAGAATTATCTTTCAGATTATTTTGTAGCTCCATAAATGTCCATAACTCAGAAGATGTTTGTCAAATAAGGTCTATTATCAACTTCCATCCACTCAAGAATTGACAAATTTGTAGAGTAGTGCTGAGTGCCACTAAGAATTGTACCACGTGCCCCACAGGTCCATAGATTGCCGACACGTTTTAAATGTTCTTATTAACTAACCATCTCCTATTCAAACACAATTTATATGATAAAAAAGAGTTTTCATTCATATTGTAGGGAATTGTATTAGATTCAACCATAAGTAATTTTGTGTTTCAAATAAATTACGTTGTTTCGGGGATCCCCTTAGAGCAAAATGAAAGGAATTTGACATAATTATAGTAAGTTTCTCTAAAAGGGGAAACGTTCACTTTCAAAATACACTGCGTAAAGTGGTTTTAGGTGTACGAAGTTATATTCACTATTATTCCTAAAATAAATTTTGATATTTTGGTTTTTCGTTAAGTTTTGAAGTTATTTCTTCAAATATACTTCTCCATTACATTTCTTTCAAACTTGCTATTTTCTTTTGCGGCCACGGTAGCCTGATGGTCGTGGTTATGAACTCGTGTCCTGTGTTCGAGCCCTGGTACCACAAAAGTTTAGCGTTGAAGAGGAGCTGATACACGTTAAACACGTTGACGTCAAAAGTCCTCACGTTGGTGTGATGTGGAAGTTTGGAAGGGGAGTTATCAGCTCAGGTATCGTCCTCGTCACTTAACCGCGGTTCAAAATTACGTAGTCGCTCGTCAGTAGCCACCGTGTTGACTTAGAATGCAATATAAACCCTTGACGTGTGCACTTGAGTTAATTCGAGTACGCTAAACAGTTCCAAATATGCACATTAGATATAATTCAAACGAGGTCGCATTTTATGCTGCTTTAATTTTCTCACTCAAATATCAGCGAGCGCCGTCTGCACTCGAGATATTTGACTGTTGTTTCTTATATTTACGATTTAGTCGTTAAACATCAAAAACTCGTTTTCAATGTAAAGACTGTAATGTTGGACTGTGTGCAGTGCCGTGTTTCGAAAAATATCACACTGTGACATTTCTGTAAACGACATGTATGTGTCTTTCTCATACTTCTTTGATATTTTTTGCAATTTATACCAGTTAAAATTATTTTTTATTAAAGGTTTTTTGTAACTAATTGTAAATTGAATAAAAGCTTTTCTTACAATTATATGTATTTGAGGATGAAATCTGATTTACTTTATTCAGGAAATTTTTAGTAAATATCATTTTCTTAGCCAACTTATTTCTTTTAAAACATGCATATTTGTGTATTATTAATTAAATTTCTAACTATCTAAAATTATGTCTGGCTTTTTTCTTCATTAAAATCTTTCAGGATTTTACAAATTATCTTGCCATTATTCATTATGTACTTAATAAGGAAAAATATATCTAAATATAAATAATTTATGTCCTAATAAACATATAATTGTTTTTAGCTACAGTTTGGAAAATGCATTGAAATTTGTATCGGGACAGGATTTTAACATATTATGAATGTGTTTTTGACTGCCACTATGTTATATATTTATCTTTCATTCTTTTTACAATATGAGTAGAAGTCTTAAACAGTTTGTCACAGTAAAATTAATTTTTGTTTTATATTCAAATTGTACTATTATATTGATTCTGAAAATAATAGGTTAGTTTGACAAGCCATTATTTCACAATTTTAAAGCACTGAACAGTTTTGAAATTTTTAAAACTTTTCTAAAATGTTAAATTATTAAAAATATTTAATTATTGTAAGTGATTAATATTTCTTAGATTATTGGAAACAAAAAGTATAAAATTTAAAATATATCTCTTTGTTGAATTTTAATAATTATTTTTATGGCTAAACCTGAAAAAACCCAACTTTTTTAAATATTAACATTAAGATATTTTTAAAAAATAACTAGAGCTCTCAGACCTAAATCCATATGAACTTTTATAGAACATATGTAAGGGAACATTTACAAGATATTTCAAGACTCTATCTTGAACAGGAAAAACGCCTTAGGGATTAGAAAACACTCTCATCTTCAAAATTAAAAAACTGAGAAAAACATATTTAAAATTTGTAAAGGCATAAAAAGAATTCCATTGCCTGTAAAGCTTTAATTTTTCAATCTGTTACTATCCAACTTATGCTCTACATGAAAATTCTACTTGAAATAAATATGACTGAAATATCTTTTTTAATTCAAAATATGCTAAGGCATAACATTGATAACAACTGTTAATTTGATCAATTATTCACTTTTATCAGAACCTTATATATTCACAAGAGTTTTAAATGCAAAATATTTATATAGAAATTAGTTTTTTCTCAGTTCCCCATCGTGGTAGTTAAGCAAATTTTTAAGTTTTTGTAGCATGACTTTCAAATACTGCAATGTAGAACTACAATAGATTTATTATAATGTAGTTTGTGGTACATCAGGGAAATATTTAGTTCATTCTGCAACATTTGTATTCTGTAGTCTAATTGTAATATTACCTGAAAAAGCTGAATTTTAGATTTACCATTTTCAGTCATATTCCATCCCTTTCAAGTATTATTTATCACAGTAGCCTGCGTACATTTTGGTCATGGCATTTTTCAAAAGGAAAAAAAAAATAATGAAAACAAAGTAAAGAGCTTTTAAATTATATAAACTATGTGTCAAAAAATATATTGGTCTTTAAATCAATCTTAATTAAGTAAATGTGAGAAAACTCAAAAACTTAAAAACATGAGCAAACAGAAATGATTTTAGAAACTAAAATTGTAGTTAATTGCCGTTTCACTCGAAATATTGGATTGTGTTAAAAATATTTTTAATTAATTCAGTCTAGGAATGCAAAAATGCTTTAAAATGAAACCGAATTTAAAATCAAAACTCAGAAAATTAAAATTCCTTAAAACCTAATTGGTTTTTAGATCAGAAATTGAGCAAGTTTTCCAAATATATGAAATATATATTTGCAATAAATTGGGTGAACTCTCTGTTGGCCGTGAAGTGTAGAAAATGTCCATTTCACAATCCTCGCCCTAGGCCACAGCTGTGAATGAGAAACCTCCCTTTTCGAAGAACACAGAGACCGAAAAGCGATAAAACGGTCCCCTGCAAAACAAATCGGGACCTCCTGCGGCGTTAACAGGGGAAAGCACTAAACAGCCATTCATTTTTGAAGCAGTTAGCGAAATTTATCGGAGCATTTTCGGAGTAGCTAGCTTAAAAAAATAAGATCGCTTTCGAAGTGAAATTAAATTAGCGGGTCATCCAGTCAGAGGGTTAAAATAATTAACATTACTAAAATTAATATTTTATTTTACTTTACATCTTCAAAAAAATAACAAACAAGGTGATACACAAGGGGAAAAAAAACGAGCTTGTGTGTAGCCTGAAAAAAGTGTGGAGTTGCCAACATTTGGTGACTTCATCCCACTTCCTCCTCTTATCCATCTGGCCAGTTTCGGCTTAATCGATCAAGCCAGTTAGAAGAACTACGTTATTGAGTGAACACGTGCAACTGAACTCTACCGGAAAAATGTCGAATCAACATCAAGTTTCTTGTGAAACTTAAGAAATCAGCTTCGAAAGTATTTCAAATATTATCCAAGGCTTATGGAGATAAAACTTGTGTTTGAATGGTGTAAGAGGTTTTCAGAAAAAGGGTCAGTGTGGAAGATGATGAATCTGCTGGACACCCAAAGTCAGCGAGTAAAGACTAAAACATAGCCAAAGTTCGTCATATGAGCAGGTTCCCACTCTCACCAGTGGTCAAACTGTCAATCAACACTACTACATCGAAGTGTTAAAAACACTTCATGAAAAAATTAGGGAAAAAAAATGTCAGAATTAGGAAGTGATGGGTGGCTGTTGCACCAACACAAAGAATCCACTCCTATCGGTCAGTAAAAACATTACTGTGACGGAACATCCTTCTTATTCACCTGATTTGGTCCCATGTGACATTTTTTTTTTATTTCGTACAGTTAAATTTTGCAGAAAGGGAACTCATTTTTCCTCAGTTGAAGAGATCAAGGCAACAACGGAAAACCTCCTAAAGGGACTTCCAAAAACCTTGTTCCAAAACTGTTACCAGCAACCGCAGCACCGAATGCTGAATTATGTGAATGCTTAAGGGAGCTACTTTGAAGGTGATAATGTCACAAAGAACTGACTCTATAAGTACAATGATTTATTAGAACAGCTTATTTTATGTGTTATTTCGTTAAAAATGTAAATATGGGGCAGTACTTTTTATGAGGTTTTAGTTATTACATTAGTGATGTTACATTTTGAATTACTTATCAAATTTCTCCAAGAATTTTTCATTTAAAAATAACACTTCAGTTTTGTTTGCTGAATTGCAGTTTTAAGAATCGCATTAAGACAATAATTTCTCTCGAATCATTTTTGCTGATATTGTTAAAGATTAAAATAAAGGGAAAATTTTGAAATATTCATTAAGTTAGGTACTAATACACATGTTGTAAAATAATCGTTTCCTGCTTTTTGAATACTGTTACGAACTTTTCTTAAAATAGTGTAAATAATTTGTATTTGGATGTGTAATGCATTTATATTACACTCTGTGTTACATTTATTTTATATTAAAATTGTAATATTGGCAAGCAACGCCGTCTCTTACGTTATAATGGCAATTCAATGGGACCTTGGCGAAATCTTGGTGATAGAGCCAAGTTGGCATTGTTTTTGGCGACCAATTTAGTGAAGGCGATCAATTTGGTGACTTTACCAACTATTTTGGGACTTGGCGTCCCTTTTTGGCGAGACCCTGTGAATTTTTCTGGAAATTGGAGGGGAAATACACTAATTTCACGATCTATGACGCTAGCAGGGCTTTCTGGAAAGATCCGCGAGGCCTATAAATAGGGAGACGCTAGCAGGCACTGAGTTAGTATTATTTTGACTAGCGATTGGTAGTTCTGTCTGAGCGCTGTTGAAGGTGTGAAGACTTTCTGAGATTTATTGTGTGAGTATTGCTGTTGAATCCTGTGTATTTCAAGGATTGTTTTTCAACAATAGATTTCCATTGTTTCTGAAGAACTGTCTTGCTCTTTGCGACTGATTTGCATAAAATCCTCGAATCCCGATCAACGTAACAATACATTATATTTCTTTTTCTTAATTTACAAATAAATAGTATTTAGATGATGAAATAAAATAAATTTTTTAAACAAAAACGCTTACACAGAGAGAGATCAAATGTAAAATGTGAGGATTTTGAAATTTTGTTTAATTTCTTAAAGCATTTTACTATCTTTTAAATTTTCGCTATAATTCATCAGAACGCTTGCATTTAAACAATTTTGCTATACACTTAATAAAATTGTTATTTTATGAAATTGACATTGTTTTTCAATTTTCTCTCAACAATCGGCTCAAAGACAGAATTTTTTTTTTGAAAATTTAAATCAGGTATATTTTATTAAAATTTTTTTATTATCATTAAGGCTATTCAAACGCAACTATTTCCTATCAGAAAAATAATTGCTTCGAGGAACTTTGCTAAACATACGAATATGAGTAATAATAAATTATATCATCTGCTTTTCCTTATTATTTGTCAATTAATCAGCCGCAATAGGGATAAAATGTATTTTTCGAAAAATTTTAGCTATTTATGCTCAATTAATTTATAAAACGACTTTAAAAATGTTTATTTTTTACTTTGATGGCCTATTTTTAGTTATTTTATAGAATAACTAGATATATCATAGAATAACTAGGTAAAGTATTAAATTTTACCTGCATTATATACTTTAACAGACTTGTCTATTTATTTCATGAAATACTTAGTTGTTGTGTTCTCGTGTCCATGAATAAATGCAGTAGATATCACTAAATTCCGTCGAAAGTCTTGATCACTGCCTCTGCTATTCTGGGAGCATCAGGGCTGTACAGGAGTTCCCGCAAAGAGTCCCTCAGAGGGACCATTGCCATTTTTAGTAACTTTGTTGCGACGGTTGGGCATTCCAAGATGTGATTGGGCGTCAGTTGAAGATCTGGGCAGTGTTTGCATTGAACATATGATCTTGTCTTGTCTGGGTGAATATTCATGCCCTTAAAGTGTTGAGTTCTCAATCTGGAAATTGTGGATGTTATAATTAGGGGACAGTCAAATTCCGTAACTAGGGGTTTTTTGAAAGTGTGATTCATAATTCTATGTTTGGCTACTGCGTTAGCATCATCAAGTGTGATGGTGGTGCACTTATGTTCGATGTCTCTAGCTTCTTTGGCGAGAGGCTATATATATATATATATATATATATATATATATATATATCTGCACATTCATTACCCTCAATGTTGACATGTGCGGGTATCCATTGCAGGATACAGGATTTTCTTTTGTTGTGCAGCTGTTCTAGAAGGGTAATAATAACACAGGAGATGTTAGTCTCTCCGTTTTTTATGGCTTCTATAGCTGATTTAGAATCTGAGAAGATTACTAATCCTTCTGTAGAATCAATAACATGGGGGTTTTGTTGATATAATATAAGGGTCTCTCTAATTGCCACGAGTTCACTTGTGAAGTTTGAGGCGATTATGCCTGTGTTAATTTTGTGTTTGTAGTTATTACCATCTGGGAGGAGTAAGATGATTCCGGCACCTCCATTGCTGAGGGATCTGTCTGAGGAACCATCGGTGTAGGCGATTGCAAAGTTATCTAGAGAGAGTATTGCTATTGTTTCCAGTCCTTTTTGTCTGAGAGTTACAGGGTCTTCTTTTTTGGAACATGGCTGCAACAATTCCAATTCGAAACAGGTATTCTTTGGTGGGTAACAGGTATTTTGGCTCCTGAAGGAACTCCAAGGAGGAATGATCCAAATTGAGTTCTTTTCTGATTTGACTATCAAGTTGGAGAGTCGAAGATCTTTTGAGCCTTGCAGAATGCTTCCATTTATCAAACACTCTTCTAGAGATATGGTCCAAACCATTATGAGCGTAGTTCAGTGTTTCTCAAACTTTCAATACTGGAGACCCAATTTTCAATTATAATTTTTGTCGCGCCCCCCTTGTACAGCAATAATGTATTTACGGCAATAAAAATGCACTTTGACGCTAAAGCTACAGTGCGATCTCAATTATAAACTGTATAAGTATTAAATTTTGTATATTTTGCTTTTAAGTAATATATATTTTAAGAAAACTACTTAAAATATATATTACTTACTTATATATATTGTTATTTTTTTCTCTAATTCTTAATTGAAACAGATTGCAAAATGATATATTTAATTAAAGATATATTTCCTTCTCACAATAAACACATGTCATTAGAAAAATAGTCTAGTCTATATTGCTCTCTATCATATCCATCACATTTGGCATTATCGGGTACGTTTGCGTGAGTCTGGGCAACCTATCGGACGTCTGCACAAAACATGTAAAAATGCTTTCCCTCGTACAATTCCAGTCAGTTTTGGTCGACTCGATACTTCTATAGTTACCGAATCTACCTTGAATGTACATTTTTTAATTAGCACGTTAATTGTAATTCACGGTAATTAAGTATTAACGGCAGTAGATTAAAACAAATTCATACATACATTTTTAAGTGGTAAGCGAGCATTTGACGATAATAAAGGATCAACAAGTACACAGACGAGCATGGTTTCGAAAATTAAATCTAGGAAATATTCTCAAAAATACTTAAATTTTGGATTTACCACTACTGAAGCAAATGATGAGGAAAACCCCCAGCTCGTTTTGTGTTAAAACTTATACATCTGAAGAACAACATGTGAAAGTTGTTTTTAAAACCATGTAAAATCATTTAGCCATGTTGGCAAAGAATTTTAAAAAGTATTTTCTTAATGAGGACAACTTGGTAGCAAGTTACGAGTGGATTAGAGGTATATTTCAAGATACTCCAGAAGGGTTCTCCACTTCCGTAGAAGAAATTTTCATAGATTTCACATCCAGTGAAAAATTAAAAGCCAATTTTGTAATAAATCGCTCTTTGAATTTTGGGTAGATATGGATGGTGAATATTTTAACCCGGGAGCAGGCGCACACTCGATACTAACGCTAATGGTAGTGCGGGGGGACTCAGTCACCCCAATAATTTGTTTATAATTATTTTTACTCTACTCGATACAAATCAGAATTCCAGTGAATAATTTAATTAAGAGAAAGTATACTTGCCGGCTTTCAAGGAATGATCAATTTTTCTTTGGTGATTTGAGAAAAAATCTAATAAAGCACTGAACTAAAATGATTCAAAAGTGCAAGACCTTAATAAAGGACGTAAATCAGAGATACTTTTCACTAATATTACAGAAATGTTATTTGCTAGCAAAGCTGTCATTTTTTGTTCAAGTAATTGTAGTTTTAATGAGCTTTCATGATCTAGTGAGTGAATATTAACGTCGCACTGTTCATCTACACGAGGGCTTTTAGAGACGGACCTCGTAATTTTGAACAATGGTTGACGAGGACGATACTTGAGCTGGCCTCTTTTAACTACCACACCACTCCAACAAGAGGTCGTTTGAGCTCTCGACAGATTTAACGTGCACCTCCCCCATACACGACGGGTCTTTAATGGCACTGAGCTCAAACTCGTGATACCTTTGGTGATCAACAAATATCAAGTTGATCTTTTCCTATTTTGTGTCTTTTTGACAAGGCGAACTGAACCTTGTGTTACACTTATGGCTTCATATTTCAGTTGATGGAGTTCTTTGGGAAGCATTTGAAAATTTTCCATTCGTTTTATGTTCATCGTGTTTCTCAATCATGAATAATATGCATTCTTTTGCTTGATCAGTTTCAACTTCCTTCAATAGAGATCACAGATGCCCCACACCACCGCTCCCGGGTTAAAAGTGTATTCAGAAAAAAATACAGATGTTCTAAAATGGATTATGACGTTTTTCACTATGCTTTATATGTTTGATATTACTCTTAAAAATAAATCTTAGCTAAATAATCCTTCAAATCAATCAATTATTTTCCAAGTATCGTAAAACTCTTCATTATTTATAATTTCCCTAAGCTAAAAACAAATACATAAAAGATGGGATGGAACTAATGTAGAAACCATACCAGTAAGTTTGAAGATCAATCAAATGATCAGCAAATGTATTATGCTGCCTGGCTGAAAAGTGAATCATGTCTTCCTTTTCTTTCTACAACTAATGTATGGTATTTCAATAATAATTACAGTGATGAAATGTTTATCTTCTTAGAATTTTTCTCAGGGTCTGTATTTCGTTTTTTCTTTTAACGAGTAATATTTTATGTTAAAAAAAGAAAAACGCCAGAAGAAAAATATATATTATATCAGTGTTGTTGTGTATTTTTTTATTATGGAAAAAAGTATTTTGTTTCACTTCTTTCCGGTTATTTTTTTTAAAAAAAATCTTTCAATTTTCGATATGCTCGCGCCCCCCTTGTAGGGTTGTCGCGCCCCCCCAGGGGGGCGCGCCCCACACTTTGAGAAACACTGGCGTAGTTTATTAGTGAACTTGATAGTGGCAAGTTTGCGCCTGCTTTCTAGCGGAGGCAGGCCGCATTCTTGTTCGGCATTTTCATTATTGGTCAATGACACTGCTCCAATAATAATTTTGTCAGCTCTGTGCTGTACAGAATCAAGTTTCCGCTAAACAGAAAAAGAGGCCGGAGTCCAAATTGGGGTCGCATATTCTAAAACCGGTCCGATAACAGTGCAGAAAGTACTTTTTAGGGTTTGAGGTCTTGAGCCCCAAGAAGTTCCGCATAGCTTTCGAAGAATATTCAGTTTTCAAGAGCTTTGTTGGTAGTTTGTTCGATGTGCTTTGAAAAGCGGAGTTCGGAACCTAAGGTTACTCAAGATAGGTGGGTAGGTCGACTTTTTTGATTTGAGAGTTCTGTATTTTGATATTAGCATTAAAACTGCTTCTGTGTCGTCTATCGGTAGAGAAGATGCAGTAGTTTGTTTTGTCTGCGTTGATGGTTAATTTAAGATTTTCTGCCCATTCAGCAATACCTTTCAGTGTTGTGTTTAGGGCCTTTTCCGATTCTGTAATGTCATTGTGTGAGTGCCATACAGCAATATCGTCAGCGTAGCAGGCGATATTTGTGTCTGGGTGAATATGATGGTGGATGGTGTTCATAAAGATGAGAAAGAGCAAGGGGCTTAAGACAGAGCCTTGAGGAACTCCAGCCCACATTCTGCGAGATTCTGAAAGTGCCCCGTTAAATCTAACGGAAAATTTTCTTCCTCTGAGAAAATCCTTTATCCACAATAACGATTTGCCATTAATTCCGGTGCCTTGGATAGTATGGACCAGTTTTTGACGCCGAACTCTATCAAATGCTGCTGAGATGTCCAAAAATACTGCTAAAGTTTTCTTGTGAGGCTTTTCTTGAAAACCATCAATTATCGACTGGTTCAGATAAAAGAGCTGGTCGGTAGTACTATGATGGGTTCGGAAAGCTGTTTGATAGAAGTGAAGTTTTTTGTTTTCGATGAGCCAGTTCATAAGCCTACGGTGGATAACCCGTTCCATGAGCTTGCAGAGGGTGCTGGTGAGGGAAATTGGCCTATATAGTTTTTGCACTCTGAAGCATTCTTGTTTGGTTTCAGAATTGGAATGACGGTGGAAAGTTTCCAGATTTTGGGCCATTTGCCAGTAGCCCATGAAAGGTAAAAAATTTCCAATAGTTCTTTTTTTGCAAGATTTCCAAAGTGTTGGACCATGCAGCCAAAAATAACATCCGGACCAGGGGTTAGTTATTCTAGTTATTCTATGAAATAACTGAATTATGCACGTTAACGGTTATATATACATTAGGTAGGTAGCCAGGTTCTTATATTTCTTATTAAGGCTTAGAAAGATCTGAAAAATTGCAGAAACCTTACATTTTTATAGTAAACTTCAATAACAGTCTTGGAAAAAGTAAGTGCTTAAAAAAATAAAAAGCACTTTTTGTAGTAGTACATTTGAAACAAATTTTTCAAATATATTTGATTCTTTTAAAAACAAAATATCCAATTTATAAATGTAGAGTGAGCTTAAATAACTAACAAATATATTTTCTGAATTTTTAAAATGAATAATGTAATTTTTTAAAAATAAGTTGAAAAATAATTTAATTCCTGTTTATTCAACATCTCTTAATTTTTTTTTAAAAAAAAGAAGCTTCGAACACTTTTTGAAAGAAGATTTAAAATACGAATAAAAATTCTGAAGGTAAATCTCTTGAATTGTTTTTATTTTTAAAAACTTTTCTACAACAACATAGCATTTTCTTTAATACCAACAATGTATGTAGCTACCAAGATACATACAAACAAAGAGAAACGAAATCTCTCTGAAATGCTGACAGTTTCTTAAAATGAAATTTTTTTGAGATTTTTACTAAAACACTAAGAAATACTTTGTTGACAAGGTATCTAAAAATTCTAAACACAAACAGTTTCATAACTATATTTTTACTATTATGGAAAAAGAAGCGATTTCTTTAAAAGAGTAAAAGAATTTCAAGAGTTTTGAAGATAAAAGTGTTTTTTGAAGAATTGTTTTTATCTTCAAAGAAGAATGCAACATTTAAATAAAACTTCTTTTCGTAATGTGCATGCTTTTCCCATTATATTTTATAAAATTCTTTAACTCTTTCATAAAATTCAGATAATTGTATTATTTTACAAAAAATTTCTTAAAACTATACTTTTTAAAGAGTCAAATATGTGAAGAAAATAAATAAATCTTTAGAAAATGATTCCCGAATTTCCTTGGGAAATGTTTCAAAGAAAGATGTCATAATACAACAATAGGGTGTTAAGTAAAAAAACTGTCTTATAATATATTGCACTCGTTAGGATCCTGCTTTAAGTTTTAGTTCTATTTTTAAATGTTTAAGCATGTGTATGATTATCATTTTTTTCTGAACTAAACAAGTAATTTAAAAAAATTAAAGTTAATTGCTACTTAGGTCAGCAAAGAAAATTTATTTTAGTTACTTTTTATTAAATAATTACAATTAATATAAATATGTATATACACATGACAGAATCACAATATTAAGTGGGAAAATAGTTAGCGATTTTCCATTTTCCTTCCTATATAGGGTGTTGAACTATTATGTTTTTGTTACTATTTATTAATTAATTAAATTTAATTGTTTCAATAAAAATAATGTAATTAGGAATCACATTCTCAGAAATTAGGCCACACCAGGTGGGATTCGAACCCACGATTCTCGGATTAGAAGAAAAACGCGGTATTCATTACGCTAAGGGTCACAACGAGCGATTTTAATTTTTATATACGGTGTTGGATAAATCTTTTTGTGTTTGTTACTATTTCCTTATTTTTAATTTAATTAATGAATTAATATTGGAAAAATGTATTAAAATCAAGTGTCATCCGCTACGAGTTTAAAAAACGTATTTGAATTTGAGTGGTTCGATAAAAAGTATTTTAATAAAAAACGATTGAAAATTAGAACAATATATATGTATATATATATATATAGAGAGAGAGAGAGAGAGAGAGAGAGATTGGGAACTAATAGTAGGAATTGAAAAATAAAAATTACAGAAAAAGTTATTTTAAATTGTTTTAAATTGTAATATGAGAATGATCAATGATTCATACGAGTTAGAATGTACATTACGTGTCAAAAAAAATTCTAAAATAGAAAAATTTCATTCCTGGAAAAAAACAGGGGTTTATATATATTCTCTACTAGTATAACTATGAAAGCACTGCCAAATTTTTGTTTAGTGGTTAAAATTCCTTGCAAATAATTAAAATTATTATTAAGAGAAAAATTCAAAAATTTATATTTTATTATCGGCTGCATAGTTCGGTTCAATATTAAATTTTATGCTTTGATTTGGAAATCTAAAACCACTAAAATTATATTTTACATTTTCTGAAATCTTAACTCTGAACCATAAAAATTTAAGCATTTTAATTTCGATCGTCATGTTTTGAGATGTCAGACACTGAATTTATTTCTTTAATTTTATCTGCTAGTTGAATAAATTAATCGTAACTACTGTTCAATATAGTTTTATATGATACAAACTTAACTCAGTGGCGCGACAGCCCATGAGGACTAAGGCCTACCGCGTCCAACTCAATATAAGCGACCTTGGGCCCTGAGGTGCGGTGGTCAGTCTGACGTGACCCCCCCCAATGTTAAATTCCCAAGCAAGCTTGGTACTCATTTATTGACCCACTGAAGGGCTGAGTCGAAATAATACAAACACATAAGAAAAAAATCAGCCAATTTATGATTTTCGGGGGAGGAGATTTATTCAATAAAAGGGGATTATTATGAGTGAAAACACAGCACTTAATAATTGAATAGTTTACTTTTTGCAATAAGTCGGCTCGGTGACTTAAAAGTACCGTGACAACCTCGTAAGCTTAAGGTTGTATGTTCGATTCTGGCTGGAGTCGATAGATTTATGTGGGTTGCAAAAGATCCCTTACATTTCAATTTGGCAATGGTACTCTCGACGCTATTTAGCATCCAACGAGAGCTTGAAATAAAATTAATTCGAGTGTCAGAAATTGGTAGCGAGAGCCGCCTCTAGGTGGTGCCTTTAACGAAATGGCTCTCTGTTGCGGGATTTGCAGCGTCTGCTAAATCGTATGTACGAAAATGCAGTCCCATAAAAAAAGCACTTTTGCAATAAAATATTTCTTGTGTCTTATTGGCTGTTTTTCATACCAAAAATTATTAAATGTAACGTCAATATTAAACAGTTATTGTACGAATTAGAAAAGCAGCATAAATTTCATTCTAGAAAAGAACTATATTTCTTAGTGATAAGTTACTAAACGTCTTGCGATGTATTTAATTAATTTTCCCATTTAAAGATCCAAAATTTCTTATTCCTTTTTGCATTTCGATCTCTACCTCGATATCTTTTTCCTTATAGAACACCATTGTGTTTGGTGTTTGCCTATACAGACGGTTCTTCTAATGAAACGTTCTTGAATGGAGGTTCCGAAGTATTTATGACCCCTCCAAGTGATACAAACTCCCAACGAGTAGTCAGTGCTCGTGCCATTGCCTCTTGCTTCACTTGTGAGCTCCGGTTGATAATTTGTGACGGGGCTTTCATCGCGTTTTCTTTTAACAGTCTTATTGGGGTTCTTTGTGGGCCCGGATTGCAATTATCTCCAACCAACTCGAGAAAAAGAACGTGATCATGCAAATTAGGAATTATATATATAAAATAAGTTTAACGTTTGCTTGGTGGCGATGTAAGGTCTATGTCTAAGTGTGGAAGTGATTAAGATAGTTTTCAGAAGAATACTAAGTCCGAGAATTAACCTATCCATACCTGTATATTCAAGCTAAAGGTGGATACGAAACCACAAGTAGAGCCGGATAAAAGCCACGTTAGTTAGGGCAAAGAAAGTCTGTTTACCTAGGATATAGTGGTAAGTGACTGATTAAGCTATAAGGAAAGTGCGTGTATTAGTGAGATTAGAATTAATCTGTAGTTAGATATAGTGGTCAATTACGCGATTATTTGGTAATACGAGTTGTGTTTTCTCATTCCATATCCGCTTTCTTTGATTACTATTATTGTTGTGTATTGTAATTAAGTTAAGATCTTAATAAACAGATATTAAGATGAATGATATGTCTGATTCTTCGTTATTTCCCACAGGTCGCGTAGATAATGGAGAAAAGGGGCACCCACGGGCCGGTGGATCACAAATTGAGGCTCTCCCTATTCTGGAACAGGCTAGAGGTCTCGTCATTTTCTGTGACAGGCAATTCTAAATGGAGCAGGCAAAAGCATTTTGAAGTTTGATCAAAGCTCAAAAAATACCATTGATGCAGATTACGACGACGAAAGAGTGAAATGAATAACATAGCTCCTGTTCCCACGTCATCTGAATTGAGGAACATCATGAAAAGTATGCGCAGTTACTTAGACACACATTCTAATGATGAAATGAATAACAAAGTGTCCAACATCGAGCAATTTGTTGACAATTCGAAGCTAAGAAGGGCACTGCAAAGAAAAATATCAGATTATTTTCCAAAAACTCAATAAATGTTTTGTTTTTCAAAAAACTTGAAAATTTTGTGTGTTAAATGTCATTAAGCTCTTGTGAATGTTTTTGGTTCATTGATTTTTATTAAGTACATGCATATGCATATATCTATTTAAAAATATACTTTAATAAACTTAATTTTGTTGAATATGCATTTTATTATTATTTTTTTTTATTTTTTGCAATATCCTTTAACATGAACGAATATTTCTCAGTTTCGAGTTAAAGGATATTTATTCACTGTGTGAAATTCTTGACGAGATTTATTAACTCTAAAAATTTGTCTGATAAATAATCTGGTATGAATGAAAATATGGAGAATATAGTTTTAATCACGGGAATTAATTTTGGTACATCATGCTTAGGTTAATTATGTTATAGGAAGTAATACAGAATTAATGAGCTATATGTACTTAAATAAACGTGTGGGATAGTTCTCAAGTACTCAATGAATATTCTTACCACTATGCATTTATATCAAGTCTTGCTAAAATATCGTATAATATTTACTACATATCTTACCATCATCTGATAACCTTAGTCAAGTGTTTTACATACATTATACACTCTTTTCAAAAAGCGTCTTTAAATAGTATTGTTTAAAAGCACCCACCGTGATAATCAGTCTTAGAATCTTTTATATTCCACACTTCCGATGCTTTCATACATTCTCCTTAGCTCTGTTCCTAATTGGAAGTGTAAGTCTTGGGATCTAGAAAAATACTTCTTTATTCCTGTGCAGCAAAAGTGCTTTCTTCGTAAAACTTTTATACCTTTTATTTTAAAATACAGGAGGCATAATTACGCTAATTAATTCTAATTAGAGCGTCTGAGAAACACTTTTAAGATCTGTCATTCTTGAAGCTTCCTGAAATCTGCTTACAGGAAATGATTGTTAGAACGTCTGCAAAGAGATATAAACTCGTATGTTAGTTTCCTGTAATTTGCAAAACTGTAGAAGAAACTACTAGGTAAAGTTTAAGTGAAACTTTAAGAAAGTCTTCATATTGCCCGTCAAAGATGATGATTATGTCATTTGAGTCATAGGAATAACTTTTGAAAGGTTTAAATTAGTTGAAATTGATGGATTGTCGAAGGAATCCTGCATTATTTTATTATTTAATCTTTGTTAATGATTACATATATTCATACGTCTTGTATAATGAACCTGTAGTTTTTAATTAGTTGTGATGCCTATATTCCCTTTTTTATATCTGCTGTTCATAACTTATTTCGATGTGAATATAAATGTTTTGAATAAGGTTATATTTACAAACTTTCCGATTTGTGTTTAAATTAGTGCATGTGACTTGAAATGGTTATTGTTACAACAATGTATTTGATTTATATTTTTATTTTTTTATCTATAACTGCAATGCATGCGTGTTTGTAAATTCGAAAAAAGTCAAGTGAAAAAAATTTTTTTAAGTCAATTCCTACTTCGATAGAAAAACTTACTGGTGCCATCTGCTGTAGATACATCTTATTTCGTCAGAAATAATGTACACTGGTGAGCAAAAATTAAGGACAAAATGGTTTTTTCAATATAACTTTGTACAAAAGCTTTCCAAATCAACACATTTAATACCGTAAGATCCCCAATACGTAAGGACATGTGTAATATGTAAGCAACACTTACTAAAAGAGAAATCAGAGGGATAAAAAGAAGCTTGATTGAAAAAGTAGCATGGAGCGCAATGTGACTGAAGGCCGAAACATCCCTGTGATGGGTGTCCAGCAAGAAACATCCGGTCTTTAGTAGAGGATATGATCTCCCCTGACTGCTAGGCAGGTTTCACAGCGTCTGCCCATGCTGAGAATGAGGGTGTCAATGAGTTGTTGAGGCATTGCTGCCCATTCGTCTTGCAGCACCAATCGAAGCTCCCGAATCGTTACTGGTGGTAAGGTACGAGCTGCCAAGCGTCTGTCTAGAAAATCCCATGCATGCTCGATAGTATTGAGATCCGGAGATCGTGCCGGCCAATCCATACGTTCAATATCCTCACTCTCTAAGAGCTGTTCGGCAGCTACTGTGCGATGGCATGGTGCATTGTCGTCCATGAAAAGGAACTGCAGACCCATGGCGCCTCTAAAAAGACGCACATATGGAAGAAGAATCTCGTTACAATAACGGGTCCCGTTGACTGAACCTGCGTCGAAGATGTGAAGGTCTGTACGACTACCAAGCATGATGCCTCCCCAAACGAGAACACCGCGACCTCCATACCTGTCCCTTTCAATGATGTTCGAGGGATGATTGCGGCTTCCCCGCTCTCTCCAGATGAGTATGCGATGAGAATCGCAACTCAAACTGAATCTGCTCTCATCTGTAAAGAGTACTCGTCCCCATTCATTGTCTCTCCAATTCCGGTGTTCCCGGCACCACAGAGAACGCCTTCTCCGATGGTCAGGCGTTAAAGGTACACACCGTACAGGGCGTCGTGCAAACAGACCACCACCGTGCAGTCTTCTGGCCACGGTAAAACGCACCAGTCGCCTGTGTCGTGTGTCTAGCGATTTCTCCTGCTGTCTGCCGCCTGATTCTTCTGGCCTGTAAGACATTGTACCGGTCATCTGCGGGTGTGGTTCCTCGTGGACGACCACTACTGAACCCCCGGATAGCTGTTCCTGTAGTTTGAAATTGTCTCCAAAGTCGTGAAACGATGCTGTGAGCAATTCCGAACTCTGCAGCCACACTTGTCACACTGCGGCCTTCCTCCAACTTCCCAATGATTCGACCTCGGGTAAAAGCATCCAGATGTCGTTTAACAGATTGATTTTTCGCCATTTCTCGCTGATACAGCAACTCGGTGTTATTTTAACTGCTATACGGCGCGCAATCTCTTTGCCAGAAATACTGATCTTACACCGACAACATGCTTTATACTACTCAGACACTCCCCCATTACGTCTACCTGCATATCTGCGCATGTGCTACCGTACATCACCTTACTTAATCTCGTGTTTGGTCTTTCTGTCCGCTCTGCCTCTTCGTTCAGCTGATATGCTAATTTTTCGACTTCGTCCTTAATTTTTGCACACCAGTGTATGTATGTATATATGTTAATGGGTTCTTGTAATAATGCATGCAATAATGTGTTTTATAAAAAATAAAAAGTTACATTTCGAACAGAAATAACTTTACATTGCAGTCCAAAACAAAAAGGCAAAGTTTTGCTTTCACACATAAAATATAGATATATGCTGACGTGTAACTCTAACAAATTTTGCAGCACACGCTATATTACTTTGCAGATGGCAGAATTTTTATCGTTATATTTATCATTATATTTTGGACACTTTACACAATATCTGTATAAATTATAGCCTATGTGGTTTTCTGATGTATAAGCTATATTATTATAAAGTTTCATTAACATTTTTTCAGTCGTTTTTGCGTGAAAGAGTAACAAATATACATCCATACAAACTTTCACGTTTATAATACTAGTAAGGATTTTACAATTATTGATATTTTTCAAATTGAAATAATATTATTTTTAATTTAGAGCAAAAAATTTCGAAGTGTGATTAGTAGAAATTTTTAATCATTAAATAAATGAGAAATTCATTTATTATTAGGAGACTTATTTTTAAGACTCAAAGCTGAAACTTTTACAGTGAAATTTTATACAGTTTAAAACTTACATTAATTTTTAAAATCCACATCAGTTCTTCGAAAAACGTTGGCATTTGTAATGGGAAAATTATTTTTAGAAATCAATTAATTGTGTTAATTAATACATGAACAACATGATGTATCTGTTTGTGAGCCATTAAGTAAACAGTATGCTCGGTAAATTATATCAATGGCACTTATGTATTATATATATCACAACCTATTGGCAGCTTTATATGAAACGAAGCACATGACTGTCAATTCAGCGCTTACGACACATGTGAAATTGGGGTTGCCAATTTGGCGAGTTATCTTAAACGTTGGCAATTATTACGATAACGTGTAAGTACCCATTAATTTTCTCCAATTATGATGAGATTTAAAAAAGTTATTCTGAGAGAGTACCCCACTTCTTTTTCTGGAGGTGGTAGCCGAATAGTTATGGTGAATAACTCTTAGCCAGTGCTATTTCTGTTGAATCAAGGGTTCCAGTCTTGGTGAACCTAAAAACTATCCAAATAAAGAGATTACATACGTTATATATATCGAGGCTCCACCCAGTCTATTCCATAATGTCAGCGACATTTACATCCACAAATTCATAATGGAAGCTAAATTCAGCAAATAATTTTAGCCTCTCTGTCTCTACACTACACACACACACACACACACTACACACACACACACACCACACACACACACACACATATATATATATATATATATATATATATATCACATCCTATTACTTCCATTATTTTATTGCTTCGAATTTGCTTAGTTACGTTTTTTAGGTGTATTTTTAAACTTCTAACAAGCATTTAACCCTTTAACTGGCACACAGCTAAAATACAATTTTCTGTGATAAAAAACTTGATAAATGTAATGTTCGCCTCTCTATAAACGTTATTTGGTCACAAAAAATATATCTGATCCAGGTTTTTTTTCTTGGGTGGTGGCTAGACGTTATAGCCACTGCACATTTAAGACATTTAACTTACTTTTCATAACATAAATAATGAATCATATTACAATAAAATTTTTATGAAAAATTGACATTTATGTAATAACTATTTCAATAACAACTAAATACAAAGTATAAGTGTAATTAAAAATTCATAGAATAATTGTACATCATGGAATACTTACTAAGAATATATGTACAATACTTAGAATATGCATTGAAATCGATATATATCCACATTTTATATTTTATTTAATTTTAGTATAAAAGATTAGAAAACAAAGTACTATTTTTGAGAATTTAAATTAGTTGTGTTTCACAAATTTGATGAGCTATTTATTGTGGAATTTTATAAAACGCAAACGTTTTTTTCCGAGCAGAAAAGCTCTAATGAAAGAATATCGAACTCGAGAATCTTGTACCACATATTGTAAACAAAGTTTGTTTGTATTTCCGATTCCCAACATTCTAACATGATTCTAAGGTGTGGAGAAAAGCGAAAATTTCTATGTCACTTTTCTGTTCTATGTGGGCAGTGGATAAAGCGTCTATTCACATATAAAAGCTTTTCAAAAATCTAAATAAAGCCTTTTTTTAATTACAAATTTGCTTAATTCATTCGGATGAGAGAAAAGTACACTTAAGACATGTCATTATTATTATTTATAGTAATCAATATACAATTTGTAGATTTAAAACGGAGAAAAAATGTTTTTAACTACCAATTCTAGGCCATAAAATGCAAAAAAAAAAAAAAAGATATCGTGCTGCCATTCGTATTAATTTTTATGCGTCTTAGCTTCAATTAACGCATATGGATAGATTAAATATCCAACACCCGCTTGGGGAAAAATTTTAATATGTGGCTAGACCTATAAGCCACTGCCCGCTAAATGGTTTAAAGAGAATTTTGAGTATCTAAATTAGTTATAGAAAATATTTTTGTCATATGTTGTTAAAGTCACGTTATGTTAACGGCATCAGAAGAAGGAAAAATTACGAATAAGTATTCAAGTAGATTTTTCAATTCGTCCACAATAACGGAAAAAAAGTCACAAGAAAGAATGAACTTTTACGTAAATTCATAGAAATGTTAAAACGTCAAAATAGGTATAAACGAATCCCTTTCATTTTAAATATATCATTATACGTTACACCAGGGTAATTATTCCCATCCAAGTTCTGAGAAAAGATCTAATTTCTTTCATTAAAAAAAAAAAAACTTTTGCAAAGTGTTACTACGGAACTATCATCCAGAAGCAAACTTTCAGCTAAGCAAAAATAATAAGCATGATGAAAATGAAAAGAAGTAAAAGTAATTCCATTGAAAGTTTAAAAGTACATTCACATATTTGAACTGCAGAAAACAAAACCTTGTCTTAATTATAGTAATTTTCCCTTATTAGCAACACATCAAAGGACTCAAAACTTGGCGAGGTCTTTTTGGAGTTTAACTTTTAACTCTTTTCTCTAATGGCGGGTGATGCCGCTCACTATTGCGCATAAATGCTGTTTTCTCTTTTTATTAGTCAGTCATTCGTTAATATTAGGAAGAACTTGCGGGAAACGTAAAATTATATTTAATTCTAGACGTCTATAGTTTTTAAACAAGGAAATATTTTAAGCGGAAAGGCTTGATGACAAGATAAAAATTCTTTTACAGTTAGCTTACCTTGAGGCTCTCCATTTCTCAGTGTTCACGAAAATATTTTATGCCTCGATAAATTAATATTCTTGTACTTAAAATAGTTTTTCTTCATTTGAACTTAAAGTTATCACCATCTAGAAGTATTGTTAAAGCTAGATTTATTTAAATTGAATAATGATTTATTTTTATGAATAGCGAATATGCATTCAGTTGTAAAGAGTGTTTTTTTCCAGGTATAGAAGTTTAAGTTGGCATTACTTTCCAAGATGGCGACCAATTTAACAGCTGTCAAGTGATTTATTCTCAGTTTGGTTTGGCAATTCATCAAAACGATCATCAAGCAAAGCGTAGATTCGTCGAATGGGCCCAAACCGAGATTGCCGTTGCTCCCGATTTTCATTACCGAATTTTGTTTAGCGATGAAGCGCACTTTTGGTTGAATGGCTACGTCAACAAACAAAACTGCCGCATTTGGAGTGAAGCTAATCCACAAGTGTATGTCGAAACACCGGAACATCCAGAAAAACTGACTGTTTGGTGCGCTTTATGGGCTGGTGGAATCATTGATCCGTACTTCTTCAAAAACGATGAAGGTCACAACGTTACAGTCAATGGTGATCGGCATAGAGCCATGATTACTAACTTTTTCATTCCTGAATTGAACAATCGTGATGTCCAGGAGCTGTGGTTCCAACAAGACGGCGCAACATGTCACACAGCTCGGGCCACAATCGATTTATTGAAAGACACGTTTGGTGACCCTCTAATTTCACGTTTTGGACCTGTGAATTGGCCTCCAAGATCTTGTGATTTAACACCGCTAGACTATTTTCTGTGGGGCTATGTAAAGTCATTGGTTTATGCGGATAAGGCACAAACGCTTGACCATTTGGAAGACAACATTCGCCGTGTTATTGCCGATATACGGCCACAAATGTTGGAAAAATCATCGAAAATTGGAGGTCCAGTTGGACTACATCCGAGTGAGCCGTGTATGTCATATGCCAGAAATCATATTTAAAATGTAATGCCACAATATTATCTTTCGAATAAAAAAAATTCATGTCAATTGAATAATACATCGTTGTTTTATTACCATTTAAATTTCTATACCTCTAAAAAAACACCCTTTATTTTGTAAGGTTTTGTTTGATTACAAATAATAATTTGTATGGAATAAAATAAATTTCTTTTTAAAGGATAGCAAAATTAGAATGTAATAATATTGTTCAAGAGTTTTTTTTGTATGAAAAAGCGTTCTAATTTTGAATGATATTGACAGTATTAAATAACATAAAATAGTGTTTGTAATACAAGGATTTATGTCACTTTTAAGAGGAGTTGGGAATCTCTCTATTTTATATCTACTGGCAATGTTAAATTGGTTGTATTCAATGTATCTTTTCTCAAAATCTGTTATATGAACAGCCTTAAAATTTTTCACACAATTTAAGTACACCTTTCTCATTATACTGAAATGAGTTTTTAGCTCATTTTGAATGTTTTCATAATTTATAAAATACTTTATCAAACAAATAGAAATTTGACCCATTTTTCACATAAAAATATTTGTAAAAAATAAATTTTTGAGTTTTTTTACAAAAAGCTCATTTTAGTATATATTAGCCATCATTATAAATATATCATAAAAAATTTACATACATGTGAAAAGTTGTTTCTCAGAAAAGGTACATCGAACATCAAAATTTACATTTTGAGATGAACTGATTTTAATGTATACAGTGAGGCTTCTAATCGGCCAGGAAATAAAAAAAAAAAAATGAACGACTCAATTTACAATAAAAGATACATGTTTTGCTTAATATCAGACGTTCAACCTTTAAACAAAAACGAAGTGCTTTGTTTATATTTTTCGCCATTCAAATGGGCGTGGCCCAGTTTCAACGATTATTTAAAAATAAGTTTTTAAGGGCTTCTAATTATCCTACAGGTTAAAGTAAGGTATTTTTAGAAAGGTTAAAGTTTATACAATTTGAAAATGTAAAAATCTCAAATTGTCAAAAAAATAAGATTTTTGCTTTCCAACTCCCTTAAATTCTGATTATTACTATTTTCTATTCGGTACTATAAGAAAAGTCTATGACGGTGAAATTGCTGCAATTCGTGTCGCTATGAAACAGCTTTTATGTTCTCTTGACAAACTACTCACTATCTTTATGATAAACTACTCAGAAGCTTTATCTATAGCCGATTCTTAAACTATCTAGAGTCCGCTCTATAATTAAAGTTTAATAATCTATCGCTTACACGGTGATCAGCAACCCAGCTTTATATCTTCTATATATTATTATCTGTCTTGATCCGGCTACTATGCAACTTTCTGGTTTCTAATCGACTTCTATATGGCTCCTATAATACTCTCTGGCCTCTAGCCGACCTCTTGCCGATCTCTCTAAGACTTTCTCGTGAATGCTAAAGCTCCAATATATATAATCATTCCTAATCTGCATATCGCTTTCTCTTCTTGAGTTGGTTGGAATGAAATGCCATTTTGGCCCCAAAGATTCCCCAAGAGGATTTAATGAAAGGCGTGATAAAGCCCCGCCTCAACCTGACCCCTTTTTTGGCTTTTAAACGAGTCATTAAAAGAAAATTCCTCGCTGATATCCTCATAAAACTAACTAAAAGAATCTTTAACAAGAAGTGGAAGGATCTCGGCTCAGGTAGCATCTCCGACAATCCATACGACTTGACCATGGTTCAGTTCCGATTTTTCATAGAACATGACTGTCTTGCCACCAACTTACACAGGTTCAAAATGGTTCTGGCCTATACTGCCCCATCTGTCGAGTGGCTGCGATAGCCGAGTGGTATATGTGTCGGATCGTGGCTTGCCTTGTCACGAGTTCGAGCCCAGTACCACTAAAGACCCGCCGTGTAGGGCAGCGATGTACGTTAAATCTGTCGAGAGCTGAAACGTCCTCCCGTTGGTGTGGTGTGGTAGTTAGGAGAGAGGTTGCCAGCTCAGGTGTAGTCCACGTCACTTGACCATGGTTCAAAAGTACGTGGTTCGCCGCCAAAAGCCCTCGTGTATCTGAACAGTGCGTCGTTAATATTTAATCAAACAGCCCCACCTGTCAAGGCCAATCTGTCATAGATAGCTACAGCATTCTCCTTTGCAGTGTCCTCCGAGGATAACTATCGTTGACCGATATTGGGAAGCAAAATGTTGAATGAGGAAATGACTGTTTTATATGTATGTGTTCTTGTTTTTTTGTGATTGCTATTTTACAGTCACCCATCTTTGTAATTTGAAATGGGAAAAAAAACACTATTTTCTATTCACATAAAATTAAGCTAAACATCTATTTGAAATTTACACATATTAAATATTTATAACATTTTAATATCATCCAATAATTTACGTTTTAAGATATATATATGAATGTGAATCAGGAACTTTAGGTATGCACTGAAGTAGGCTCAAAGTGCTTATGGTATAGGGGTACAAATTTAATGATTATTTTAACTTATATATATATATATATATATATATATATATATATATATATATATATATATATATATATATATATAAAAGAAATATGTATTATTTATCAAAAACAAGAAATAATAGATAAAGAACATAACAAGAAATAGCATAATAAAAATATAAAAGCTGAACATGAAGAACAAAATTATAGAGAAATAAATATATATATATATATATATATATATATTGAAATGTAAATTTTATGAAACTTCAAAATTAGGAAAATACATTTGCATTGTTTTTCTAGATTGTATTCTTTTTCCGTCAAGAAGACAATATATAGCAACACATTTAAGAATTGGGTCATTTCAACAAAACAGGGTCTCTGAAAATATATCGATATTCTATAAATTGACTAATGCCAAAGTCACTATTTTCTCTATGGAATGAACTACTTTATTGATGACATTGCAAAAACATTGACATTTATAAAATATCGATATATTTTCAGGGACTCTGTTTTGTTGACTTATATATATATATATATATATATTTAACATTCTTAAAGTGCCTTACTGGAATTCAAATTTATCAATATCTATATATAGAAACATTATTTTTAACTATATTTATCGTAATAATGTTTTAGTTAGTGATAAAGCTAATATTTATTTAAACATTAATAACTTTATCAAACAATGTATAGGACATGGATATCCTGCTAACTTTCTTTACAATTATATTTCTAATAGTTCTTAATGTTATACAATTTGTATTAATAACTTATTGACATCATGGTTTTTTTTAAAAACTAATTATACAATTATTAAATAGATGGCGCCACATGTTTAATAATTCAATAATATTTAAATATTTCTAGGATTAATTTATATTTTACACTAATATTTATATCAATATATATTTATGATTTTTAAAAAAGTTTATATATATATATATATATATATATATATATATATATATATATATATATATATATATATAAACTTTATATTAATCTATCATAATTTAACTTTATGCGGAAATGCTTTCCCTCTCTTGAATTTGGCAGGAAATATAACCAGTTGATACACTTCCGAAGTAAGTCGTACTATCTACGTTTTGCATCGAATTTAAATGTATAATGTGAATACTAGTAGGCTACAATTTTATAATTATATTTTATTAGTTTAGTGATTTTATTATAATGTTTAAATTCCTCCGAATGTTATTCTTTCCTTTCCTCTTGGTACATAGTGTGACAAACTACAGGTGAAGGTTGACTAGCCCTAAAACTCGTTTAAACCTGCAATCTTGGTTCCTAAGGCCAGGAGTTTGTTATTGTACTATTGTGCCTATTTCTTCCTATTTGGTATAGTTATCTTAGGTTCTAACTATCTGTGTATTTTTATGTTTTGGATTATATATATATATATATAAAAGTCACTTATATTCCCGTTTTACAGTAACACAGCCTCTGACAATAAAGTTCGGTGAATAGTCATATAACCTTAACGTAGATGAAATATTAACGAAAGTTACCTCACTGTTCATTGGAATAGTCACCTCTCTTAGCTAAGCACCGCTGAGATCTGCTATACATGTCCTGGGAACTTTGTAAGAAGTCTTATTTTGAGATGGAGTCCAAAAGCTTCGCCACGTTTCGTTGGATGTTAGAAATATCGTCAAATTTCTTTCCTTTCAAAGCGATTTTGAGTCGTAGGAATAGGAAGAAGTCTGGAAGATTGAGATCTGGCGAGAATGGTGGATATTCATTCGCACTACCCCCTTTTTTTACCAGAAACTGTTTGACGTTTATTGGGTGTGTGAGAGCGAGCATTGTCGTGATAAAAAAACATGTACCTTGTTGTGCGTACTGGGTCCGTACCCTGCTCAGACCTTTCATGAATCGGGTCAAAATTTCAATGTACCTTGCAGCATTCATCGTCCGTCTACAGTGAATCGACGATCTTTCGTGATTAACTTCTTTACTTTCTCAATATTTTGATCCCTGACAGAGGTCACTGATTTTCGCTACGGGGGTTGTCAGAGATATTTTCCCACCCTTTTTGAAAACGAGCGAACGACTCGTACCCACACTTCATGGATAGTTATTGATAGTAATAAACACGTACCACCATCGAATAAGTTTCTGTCGATGTCTTACTAAGCTTAAGACAACATTTTAATTTGATTTTTTGTTCGTTCATTTTCCTGTTTTTAGTTAAGAACCAACGCCCTAAACAAGCACTTTGTAAAACAAGTCATACACAGAACACAAACAACGGTCAACTAAACAATGGTGGGGTCATATTGCCAACACCTGCCGCTACGTATGTGCAGTGCTTCGACAGTGTTTTCAGATTGGCCGTTCTGATTTCATTTACCGAACTTTATTTTCATAGGTTGTATAAGCAATTTAAAGGAAATCTATTTATTTTCTGCTATATAAACAGTCAAAATATATAAATGACAAAATTTCAGGGTTTTTTTTGTATTATATGATATTATACTTTACGTTAAAGAAAATCTTTTTAAAAAAATCATTTTGTGAAAACTTTAAATAAACATTAGAGCTGCAAAATTTCACGAGCAATCCATATTACAATAACCACAACTAGGCATCTAAATAAGGTAGAATTGGCGGGAATTGAAACAGAGTTTCTATAATGCTAAACTTTATTATAATCAAACTGTAACTTATTTATAATCAACAATATAGTTTTTTTTAAATAAAAAACTAAAATCGATATATTGACCGGAAAAGGTGATTTGAAGGTATATCAGTACTTTGAGAGAACTAGGTGAACTAAATAAACTTATCTTTTACTTACCAATCAATCTAAACTTTCTCTGTTATCGAAGTATTAAGAATAAGAATAATTAATTATTGCCTTAAAAGTACTAATCAATAGCTCTTGTATCTCAAGCAATATTTGTTGGTTCGTTCTCTTATTTCTCATTACCAAATTTTTTTCTGATGTTCCAGCTGTTAAGTTCATTCTAATGTGAAATAAGAATTATTCAACACAACAATCACTGCTATAAATGCTTCATTTTCTCTTAAAATTCGCTGTCAAGTTTTATCTTTGTCGTAAGAAGATTCGATAACCTTGGAACCATTTTTTTATTTATGTATTTAAAAATGATATTTTAGCATTTCATATAATTTTTCTATTCAAGAAAATAATACGAGATGGAATTTTGCAACTAGTATCTCCACAAAATTTTATAAAGAAAATTTGGAAAATTTTAACATTTTACTCCTTTTGAAATTATTAATTTTTTGTTTGAAATCTTTCTTGTAAAATTCAGAAGGTGTTTCAAACAACTTTTGGGACAAATTTTACTGTAACTTAATTAGCTTTGGAGAAAAAATAAAATGTTCATATGCTGAAATTCAACATAAAAGCCAATAACCCAACATTTGAATTTTTTCTTAAAAAAAAGTATTCAGCTTACAGCAAAATGGATTCCTATTTTTTTAACATGCATTATATACAACATGCAGAAAAAAATGGAAATGATTGGTAAATAATTGTGAAAGGGATAGCATTTTGCATACACTCTCTAATGTATCAAACACACACACACACACACAAACTAAGAAAAACTCCTTTAAAGTTTATAATTCTGAAAAAATAACTATAATAAGCTTAAATAAACTTAAAATACTACTTTAAGACATCATTTTAAATTGTCTTTAAAATAATTGCATTTTCATACTATTTGAATCCATAATTTTATAGATCATAAATTTGTAGAGACTATTTATAGTACTGGAAAATTCAAGAAAAATGTTAAGACATTTTTTCCTGTCATGACGGAATTTTTTTTTTATAATATTGAAATATTGTATTTGTATAAAAAATATATGAGGAATAAAAACTGAAATTATGAAATTATTAATATAAAATGCTTTAATTCCATGCATTTCAGGAAGAAAAAAAATAGATTATTGTAATGCAGAATATGCCTAAGAAATATCCAGCTTTACTCATAACACCTTCCGTTTTTTGTAGTTATCATTTCACTTAATAAAATTGATTTCGTTATCAAAAAGCTTTTTTTCAGCTTTTTTTTATCTAAAAAGGGGGCGTAATCTAATTGCCTAATTTGTTTGTTTACATTCTTCAATTGAAGTTTTTTCTAACTTCTAATTTTTCTACATACGAAAGTGATATATCAACCAAAGATAAAAATGCAAAGGATATGACTAAATAAAAATAATAGACAATATTTTTGTCATTTTTCGAGTACCGAGGCTCCCTAAAAAAGATTTACATAATTAGTATTTTGTGGCTTATTTCTTTTATATATATATATATATATATATATATATATATATATATATATATATATATATATATATAATTTTCATAAATTTAAAATAGATTCAATTATTATTTTAAATTGTATTCAACTAAATATTAGAATGCTATTTTATACATTAATGGCAGCTTATTGATTAATTTCGCTTAAACTGGCTTGCATAACAATAAAATTCTTTTTAATGTTATAGATACTGTGAGTTAAGTTTTTGTGGAGTGAACAGTTTTAAGAAAAACTGAATATTATAATTGCTTCTATAATATTTATATGAATTTTGCTATTTATTTATGCTTTTTAGGTAAAATCCTAATTTAGATCTCTCCTTTGGCGAAAGGAGAAAATAATTATGCAGTATTGTACCAGCAGCTCGTTTTAATGAATTGATCGATCAAATATGACAACAATAATTCGCCAATTTGGCGATAAATAAAGGTATATGCACTAAAATGTAATTCAATCCACTTTTTGTATCTTGCTACTTTTAAGAGTGCTACATTTTTATATTGTTGTTCGAAAACATGTTTTTAATCAACATACGAGTTAGCGATAGCATTTTTTGACCCCAAACGTGTAAAACTAACATCGTGTAGTGATTAAATTATAGGGAAAAGATAGAATCTAGCAAAGCTAAAGTATTGAAGCCCAAATCCCAAAAATGCTCATTTACTTTATGGCTACAGAATTATAATTGGACTTACATAACCACCCACTTAACAAAAAAATAAATCACATAATATATATATTATAATACTCGTTTTTTAATATATGGCTTTCCGTGAGGTTTACGATAGATCCTTTAAAAGTATCGCATATTTTTTTAAATAAAAAATAAAAATGCGTGAGAAGAATGGAAATAAACACACACGCATACGCGCATACAAGTCTGCAATTGAAATTTGTATGCGTATATATGACACAACAAGTACAACAAGCATGACACTATTGGCACAAAAAGTACAACAAGCATGACGTTATTGGTACAGGTACAACAAACATGACACTATTGGCACAACAAGTACAACAAACATGGAACTTCATACCACAAAGATACATTCAGCACCTGTATGATACAATGCATGCAGGCTTAGAAGCTTAAATTCAAAATTCTGGAGGTTACACCGGCTATTAATGTAATAGCATTTCACATTTTAACTACATTTTATTGACCTAAAACTAACCTCCGATCTTGAAAATTTAATCAATTAAACATGTTAATTAGACAATTGCATATCCAAATCTCATTACTCTACAATAACTTTTTTTTTTGGTGTTGGGATTTTTTTCCGTCTGTGTATATTGAAGTTTAACAAAAGGCTTAAAACGGAAAATACTTAAATGAAAGGAAAAAAATTCCGTACATAAAATTCTATAATTTTAAACTCAATAAAAATTACAGAGAAAATAAAAAAAAGCATTTTTATTCGTAAAAAAATTTATTCATTTTAACTAATTTAAAATCCTCCAAAAAATATTGTCATCCAATGTCAGATAACATGATGATTATCTGCAAAAAGCAACATGAAGAATTTTAAAAGATCTTCATAAACTTAAACGGGAGTTTATATTCTAGAGTTTACCAATTCCCAGAAAACTGGTGTCTCGAATTCATCCCTTATTAAAGTTATTCTTTTTTTGGAATTTTAGAAGAGCAGATTTTGATGTAATTTTTAGACGTTTAAAATTACTACATCATTATCTTATTATTATTAAGTCTTACGAAGATTTTTGCCCTTCTCCATGATTAAAGAAGCATTTTCATGGAACTCAAAAATTCTCTCCTAATTAATGAGAGAGTTCTCGTTCCTGTGTAATAGAAGTATCGGATCAAGAAACATAAAACTTCTCTAAGCAGATGAACTTTCATGGCGTATAATTGTAAACAATCCTGCTTTAACATGCTTTGAAAGAATATTAAATGTATGAAACAACTATGATAAATGACGTAACAGAAGGATATGAACAAAATGTTAAGCCATAGTTAACGTATTATAATATTTTGACCAGACTTCAAGCGAATGTACGTCAGTAAGAATAATTACCTTGAGACATTCATTTCTAACACATAATTATGTTTCGTAAAGTAGTTAGTCGTAATAAAGGAATGTCTAACGTTTTATTTGAAAAATTACGAAATGTACAATTACTTTAGAAACGAATAAAAGAGCGAGTGTTAAAATTAAATTTTTTAGTGTGTTTAATGAATAATTTTTAAGTTGGTTTTTGAATTTCTGTGCTAATATGTTAAATCATATTCATTGTGTGTATTGTAAAAGTCTAAGTTATTAAAATGGCTGCACAGGTGCTTGGTAAAGAAGTACTCGTATTTGTATAGTATAATTATTCATTTGTATATCTTATTCATTATAAAAGAAAATTAAATATTTCCTAAATAAAATTTATTTACAAAAACTGTATTTAATGAGATTTAAATATTATAGTAGTTCATGTACACTACTCTTTATTACCTTATAAATTTCAAAAATCTTGAAAAACAAGTAATATAAAAAGAAATTTATAAGTCAATTCCTACTTAGATCAACAAAGAAAAATTTTATTCCAGCTACTTTTTATTAAATAGTTACAATTAATATAAATATGTATATACATATGAGAGAATCACAACATTAAGTGGTAATTAATTTCTATTAATTATCATTAAAGTATCGTATTATCATCGAAAACAATAGTGTATATAAAATTTCAGCAACTAAATGCTTTAAAACGCGAGGAAAAAATCTTTTACGCTATTTTATTTACGCTATTCTTGCTTTCCTTTAGAATCTTTCGAAACAAAGATATTTTTTTCTTATTTATGAGGATTTTTTCTATCCATATTATTTTATATTAATGAGTGCGTAACTGAGTGCATATAATTAATCTTTTCAACTGCTTACCAACATGGATTAAAAATGGTGTATTGAAAAAAAGTTAACTAAAATGTAATGATTTATATTTGAAATGAAACATGGAATAGAAAAATAGATAATTATTTTTCCCCTTAGACTAAATATTTATAGAAAGTTGGTTGTAAAATTATTATTCTCAACAGAAATAAATAAGTTGTGCACATGGTTATTTTTGATTATTTACTTGTTAATTTCATGAATACAATAATAGCTATACATAATTAAGTTATATTGTTTTACCTATGAACAATCTCACACAACTACAATTGTAGTTTTCAATTAAAAAAATCAATATCAAAACAAACATCAAAAAGAGAATATAAAAATGATACAATTTCAAACTGTAAGAAATCAAAACGTACTTGATGGAAATACTCTTTTTTTAAGAAATAATGTGATTGCTTTCTACAAAGTAACAATTTAAAAATTAGACTAGAGGTTTTATTCCAATAACAAGTTTGCGCAAGTATAATTGAACAGATCTCGAACAGCATGATTGTATATTATAAGATTGCCGTTCAAAACACACTAAATGTTACTTTATAAGCAATTTATGAATAAATTGAATAAATTGTAAATATGTATAATTATTGTAATAAATTGTATAATTTTTGAATAAATTGTAAATAATGCAATTTATGAATAAATTGGAACATTAAAAGCACAAATTAAAAAAGTGTATGAGAAAAAAGATAACTAAAAATCAAAGTGAAATTTTGAAATAGGTAGAGAAATGGTGAATATTTCAAAAATTCTACTGAGGATGTAATAAAATTCTATTACATGTTTTCAATCAAAAATAATAATAATAAATAACAGTGTTTACTTACTTTTATATTACTTTAAATCATCAGAAATCCAATAAATGCCAGAAAAATAAATAAAGACACTCGAAATATTTGAAGCAACAATTCTGAGTGAATTCACTATATTTTTAAAACCTTTGTTCGACTTCTTGACATGTTTTCAGCCAAACTATTTTAACATAGCACAGAAAATGTGTTTGCTATTTTACTTTTAACGCTTTTATTTTTTTATATTACTTTCATTTTTAAAAAAGCGTTTCAAAACACCTGCTGAAGAGCTTGTTCCATAAGAAAATCTACAAAATATTATTACTAAATAAAAAAAAAATTCTTTGGGAATTTCAGCGTAATATTTCAGTATAACTGCATGTTATATGGCAAAACTATTTTTTAAAATAAGTCTATATTTTCGATACTCGTTTATATTATATTTAACTGTCAATAATTTTTTATGTACATATGAACAAAATAACTGATTTATTTTAGAATTTTTCATTATCAAAATATATAGTGAATCATTCTTGCAAAATTAATTCTTACTCTAACGGCATTTTTCTTTTTAGAATTAAACATAAAACTTTAAATCAACTAGGATAGTACAAGACTGAAAACATGTTTCATTCATTACATATTCAGACATTAACATTAAAACAAGTGTAATATAAAAATAATTTTTTTAAGTCGATTCCTACTTAGATCAACAAAGAAAATTTTTATTTCATCTACTTTTTATTAAATAATTACGATTAAGATAAATATGTATATACATATGACAGATTCACAACATTAAATGGTAATTTATTTCTATTAATTATCATTAAAGTATCATATTATCATCCAAAACAATCGTGTATATAAAATTTCAGTTCAACTGAATGCTTTAAAACGGGAGGAGAAAAAAAACCATTTCAAGTTTTGACACAAGTCGCCAAAATGATCACTAAATCACCAAAAATGATGCCAACGTGGCTGTGTTTATAATTCCTTAAATAATTAGTTTTAATCAATTAATTTTTATTAACTTTAATTAAACTACTGTATTGTCATCCAAAATAATCATGTATATAAAATTTCATCTCAATTGAGCACTTTAAAATGCATTTTATTAATGATTGAAAATTTCAACAAGATAAATAAATATATAGGAGTGAGAGCTAATAGTAAGAATTGAAAAATGGTGAGGAAATTATGATTGGCAATTGGGTCGCAAGCATTGAAAGTTTGAGAGGCACTGCCATCACTATTTAATTTTTAGGTTTAGAAAGCAAATTTGTGTGTGTGTGTGTTCGATGTTTTCTTCAATATTAACATTTCAAGCATATATGCACTGCTATTTTTGCAGTGAATTTTCGTCAGTTTTAAAAATTATAAGAGTAATTTTTCCCCGTAAGAAAATGGAATTCTAGCAAATTCTGTGAATGATAAGCGTGGTAATATAATCATTGAAAGAAGAGAAGAAATATATAAAAGTATATGTTCCTTGAATATGCCTTTTAAATTCTCTTAGTCTGCTTGAAAAATGTAAATATCTTCTTTTTAGGAGATATAGAAAGGGTTTTTTTCAATGCTTTTCTTCTTATTGCTTGTGGAATGCCTTTTTCTTCCTACAAAATGTTTTTCATATTTGAAAATACCATTCATGAATATCCGAATAATATCCGTTTCTGCTAAATTTAGTTTTCTTCTGGTAAAAATGTCAAAAAGGGATTTTATTTTAATAAACTGTAAACAGACTGCTTAGAATCTGAATATTTTCTTTTTCTTTTGAGGAAACACTGTAAATACAAGTAAAAAGTATTATAAAGGTATGCCTTTTAGTATAAAATTCTCCTGTTATTGTATTTATGTTTTTAATAACAAAAGCATATTTGAAAATAAAATTTAAGTTATCCGGCTATACGTTCGGAACCGTGACTTTGTGAAAGCGTGTAAATGAATAATATTTATGATATTTAGTGTTACTTAGAGTTGAAAATGTATATAAAATTGTTTCAAGAATAGTTTTACAATAAAAAATTATTTAAGTACAATATTTTGCCAAAAAAAGAACATAGAATGCCCCCTTTTCCAAATGTTCTCTTTTTGTGAAAAATGCTTCTATTATAATAATATTTTGCCTGTATATAGCTCAGACATCTGTACAGAGACCCAACTAGAATTTTTGAAATATATAACTTAGAAATGGGTTTATCCATGTTTTACGACAACAGAGGGGAGAAAATTTAAGAAAAAAACGCCGATAGTTATTTCAATAGGTTGTAACTCTGAAAAAATGTGAAATTTTCAAAACTCATAGTTGAGCCTCTGTACAGAAGTCTGAGCTATAAACAGGCAAAATATTATTATAATAGAAGCATTTTTTACAAAAGGAGAACATTTTGAAAAAAGGTTATTCTAAGTTAATTTTTTGCCGAAATATTGTATTTAAGCAATATTTTTTGTCAAAATGTACTTAAAACAATTTTATACATGTATTCTAATCTAAGTGACACTAAATATCATGAAAATTATCCATTTATGCGCTTTTTTTAAAATCAAGCTTCCGAACGTAGTCGGATACTTTAAAATATTATAGAAAGATATTTTTTTATCAGAGCTCATTTGTGATAGTAACTTTACCATTTTTAAAAGAACATAAACATATTTTTTTAGAATCTCTATGGTAAATTTAACGAATAAAAAATGTTGAAGTTAAGTAGTATACGCATAAAAATTCATGTGTATTATATTCTGCATAATTTTTAAGCTATTCAATTACCATTCTTAACGCTAAGAAGAGAAAAATATCTGTAATGGTCCAAATGAATAATAAACTGCAGTTGAAAATTAGCTGCTGTTAAAATTTTCGAATAAATGAAACGTGTAATCTCAGTTACTTTATTTAAAAAAATATACCTAAACAAACACACTTTTGTCCGAAAATATTTAGCACTCAGGCATCACATAGTTTATTAATGAACCCTTAACTTCGCACCGTGTGTGTTGCATTTCTGAAACATATGATTTATTTCAATTTAACAGACTCAAGATTTTTTTAATTACCTACAAATCACTTATCTGAGAAAAAAAATTACTGCAACGAAATACATGCTAATTTCGTGACTAGATGGACGTACATTTTTTTCCAGAAATCACGACAATTATAAAAATATCTGATGCCTCACGAACTGTTTTTTTTTTTTTTTTTTTTGCTATAAAAATAATTCGTTATATTTTATGATTTATCTTGTTTATTGATGAAATAAATTACCAGGTAAGAAATTTAAACATTTTATGATAAATAATACTCATATAATTTTTTTTTTGTAATTTACAGCACTACTGCTCAATGTTGGACTTCTGAAACAAAAAAATAATAACTGAAATTCAATTTAAAACTGTCTGATTTTTTGTTTGATATTTTTCCTCTTTATTACTTGATAAGTAGCTGACATAATTTTTTCATAGAAATTAAAAAAAATTGTGAAGTTAAGGTTTAAATTTATTCATGGGAAAAATTTTTGTGGTTTATTTTTCAATTATTATGAATTTTTAAATTATTTAAGAATTCAAAGAAATTAATGGAAACAAAATCTAAAAATTGCATTACAATAAAGCATGAAAAATTTATTTTTAATAGAACAAGGGAATCTTTTTTTTTAAAAAAAATATTTTAAATCATTCAAATTTTTATTTGGAAGCTAGGAAATTCATCTTGTAGAATATTCAAATACGTGGTATGTAATGATAACAGGTGTACAAAAAGTTAGGAAAGTAAAAATGCGATAACTATTAGCATAATTATTGATCAACGAAAAAGAAAACTTTTCTTATCAAATACAGTTAAAAATTATTTAAAATAAGACTATTTTCAAATTTTTTAGTCCAGAATAAAACCAGGTACAGGTAGTTGCAAATGTTTCATTCTAAATTGATTAATTTTATCTCATGTTCTGTATGTTTAGTACTTATTGGTAGGGAAAACTAAAACTATGAATGACAAAATCAAACAAGAAATTTTTATTATATTTTTGCGTTTAACACACAAAAAGTAGTACTTGCATATTATACCATCGAGGAATTCTACCAAACGATAAGACATCTTAAATTCAAAAAAGTCACCATCGTTATTATTACTGTGTCCGATCGTGTGCGGGAACATTTTTATTTTTCTGGCTGTATATCGGGGTATTTAGCAACGTCTTTTGACTTCACGAAATTGATCGACGGTATAATACTCAAGTAACTGAAAGTTTTCTTTTTACATTAACTTAAAAAAAAAGGTATTTATTTAGTTTCGAATACGACAGCTAAAAGGCAAAGATACACATCAGAATAATATTCCCCTGAGCATTTTGATCTATAATCAGATAAACAAGTAATATAAAAAAATAATTCAATTCCTACTTCATTAGAAAAACGTACTGGTGTCATCTGTGGCAGCCAGTTGTAACTTTGACTTTGAAGAACAGAAATAACTCGCAATAAATTTAAATTTAAAAAATTAATGAATTAATATTTGAAAAATCTTTTAACATCAAGTGTCATCGACTACAAGTTCGGAAAAATTTATTTGAACTTTATTGAATGAATAGAAAGTATTTTATTTACGATTGAAAATTTGAACAAGATATATATATATATATATATATATATATATATATATATATATATATATATATATATATATATATATATATATATCTTGTTCAAATTTGGACATTAATGGATTTTTCAAATTAATGGCTTGACATGGCATTAGTGGGAGTTCTGAGCAAAATATAGGAGTGGTAATTGTTGTACTAAATATGAGAAATCGTTCAAAAATTGTGAATTGAATTATTGAAAGGATGCTCTTTGGTGAGTTTTTAATAATTAATTAAGCTATATTCATTTGTGAACATACTGGGTTTTTAATTTGAACTTTCGGATTTTAGATATTTTTTCTACCTATACAACTACTTTAAAGTGGGTGCATCATCTTTGGTGTTCGATGGTTTACTTATATTATGCCCTTAATTGTTTTAGAATTTTAATATTTTAATGTTATAATATCTTTCAGAATGTGATGGCGAATAGATTAATTTTTCATGTTTAATGGTTTAATTTTAACTTTTTAATTTTTAAATTTTTGAGAATTGGGTATATTTTCTGATTAACTTACCAAGTTACAATAGGGGGAAGGCAGGCGCCATCAAACTAGTTTAACCCCACTAATCGGTCCTAAGTTCGAGTTTGCACTTGGATATTTTATAAATCTTATTTTATAATTTTTTAATTTTGTTTGAAAATGTTGGAATTCTATATTCGCCATTGATATTTTGAAATGGGATTTAATATTACAAGATTCATATAATTTCAATTTTTTAATTGATTATTAAGTTGTGATTGATTTATATATATATATATATATATATATATATATATATATATATATATATATGGCATGCAGCCAAAAGCAAGGCAAACTTCGCGCGCAGGCGCAGCAAATCAAAACTAAAACTCTTGGACATTAGAATTGGAGAAAGAGAGAAAGCGAGGAGAAAGGAAGAACGAGAGAGGTGCGCGAGCAGGCGTTACCTTCTGCATATCATCGTCAAACTTATCTGTTAAAAACTACCTTTTTAATTAATTTTTGTTTAATGTTAAATAAACCATAAGAAAGACAAAAGTCTTGGACCCCTTGTTGTCTCCCACAAATTATGGGGGCTCGGCCGCGATCGATAAAATTTCGATTTTGAACCAAAGTCTGGACAATGAACGGCAGCGTCCGTGAAGGAGACGCTCCGCCATTTTTGGAAACTTCGTTCAACCTGTGTAGAGGTTTGAATTCAGCATAAATATTCCGCCTGTGTAGAGGTTGGAACCCATCGTCGAAAATTCCGCCTGTGTAGAGGTTGGAAATACCACAAAAACCTGCGAAGAGGTGTCAATTCGAACAATTTCAACTATATTACCTGCGAAGAGGTGAGATCTGTGAAATCGAAGTTTTTCAATTATTGGATACATCGTACGTGCGAGCAACAAGGGAGCTAGAAAGAAAAAGGTAGGATCTTTCCATATGTTTCTAAAATGTATAAAAACGCTCTTAAGGGGACTTGGCACCTTTCAAAAACCTAAAATCGATGAAAAAATCGATTTTTCAATTTTTAGTTTAAAATGTAGTTTGATACCTTTGGTACAATTGAGGGAAGTTTTGAAACGATCTGATTATTTTAAACGCAGTAAAATGCATTTTAAATATTTTGACAGCTCTGTCAGCAGTTTAAATGCCACGCCCACCTCAATGTTTACATTTTTTTACTTGAGAATAAATCCATTATTTTACATTAAAAACTACAGAGAAGCAGAGGAATCCGTTAAGCTGTGACTGTAACTATCAGCAAAGTTGTTTATTTACATTAGCTTTGCCATTTTCGCTTGCTGTGTGATTTTTAGTTTCATTAGTTTTTAACTTCATAGAAACCTAAAACAGCATTTTTTAATGCTACTTCAATCATAATTTTTAATGCTACTTCAATCATAATTTTTAATGCTACTTCAATCATACATTCATTCATTTTATTATTTCTTATCTCAATTATGCCTCTTAGAAAACGTTCAGTACGTGCTTTGCAAATGAATGAAAAGCGATGGTGTAAAGCGAAAGTTGATTGTGAAGTGAACAAAAATTCAGTTTTTTCAAATGTACGCCTGGAAAAATTGAACACTGTGGTAAAAAAGGATACCTCTGCTATTGGAAATTATATATTGGTGGACTTTAACCAAGTTAACAAACTTCTTCGAAGTGCAAAGTGCCAATATTGTGAAAAACAAACTTTGAAACTGGAGCTTGGAGCCAAGTTGAGATTTTCATACAATTTAAAACTATTGTGTAGCAATTGTGATGAAAACAAAACTGTTGTAAACACATCTCTAAAGTCTGTTCAGACCAGCCATGATGTGAATTTGAGAATAACTCAAGCTTTTTCACATATTGGGAAAGGTTATTCAGCTATAGAAAAATTTTGTATGGTGATGAATATAGTTCCTTTTTTCATCAACTACATATGGGAAGTGTGCGAGACGGCTGGATAATGCATATACTCTGACATCTGAAAACATATTTGCGGAAATCCACCGAGAAATTAAAAATGTGTACGAGAATGGAGCTGAAATCACAGACTTAAGTGTTAGTTTTGATGGAACGTGGCTAACTCGTGGTCACACCTCACTTATCGGTGTAGGATGTGTTATAGATATGCTCACCGGATATGTTGTTGACTTTGAAGTGATGAGTAAGGTGTGTCGTCATTGCTCTGTGGCAAAAAATAAGCTAGGCCAGTCAAGTGCTGAATTCAGCATATGGTATGAAGGACATAAAAGCGAATGTGATATAAATCACTTGGGCTCATCTACATCAATGGAAATGGAAGCTGCATTAACCTTGTGGAAAAGATCCACATCACTTGGATTCCGTTATATTACAGTATTATCCGATGGTGATTGTAAAACGCTTAACTACTTGTGCGAGAATAAAGTGTATGGACCTGACATTGTGATAAAAAAGGAAGAATGTATTAATCATGTTAGTAAGCGGTTAGGAACAGCTTTGAGATCTACTGTAAAAGACTGTCGTGCTCAAGGTATTTCTTTAGGTGGTAAAGCTCATGGTAGTTTGAAAGAAGCCACGATTAAAAAATTAACTACTTACTACCAAAAGGCTATTTTGAGAAACAAAGGGGATGTGAATGCTATGAAAACAGCAATATATGCTACATTGTTGCATAGCATTTCTACAGATGCTAAACCTCAACATTCGAAGTGTCCTGCAGGAGAAAACTCATGGTGTTTCTACCAATCTGCGATTGCTAATGGTGAAAAACCTAACAATCATAAATTAAATGTAGGAACACCAATAAATGAAAAGTTTCTTCCAAAAATTCTACCGATTTATCAAAGACTTGCATCTAATGAATTGTTAGAAAGATGCATTCGATGTGGAACACAAAATGCAAACGAAAGTTTGCATAGCATGATTTGGGCAAAGTGTCCGAAAGAAATTTTCGTAAACAAAAGACGTGTTAAGCGGGCAGTAACAGAAACTGTCTGCGAATACAATAAGGGTACAGTACGCACCATTGTAGAAACACAGAAAGCATTAGGTGTAGCTACTGGAGGTTCAACGAAACAACTTGCTACTATCTTAGATTGTCGAAAACAAAAATTTAGAAAACGTCGTCAAAATGCCAGTAATAAGCTGGCTCTTAAACTTATTAAAAAAGCAATACATAAAAAGAGTTATTAGCTAGGAGGAGAGAAGGAATGACTTATGGCGCAGGCCAATTTTAAAACAAACCTGTTTTGAAAAAATAATACATTTTAGCATACATTTGTTTTACTTTATTTTATTTTAGATATTGATTTAAGTAGCAAATTATTTTTATAAAAGCTTTTAAATTTTCTATTGTACATTTCATGTATTTTTATTACATTTATTTCATGTATTTCATTTATTTTTTAATATATTTCATAGATGTTTCTTGTAAAAATAAGTCACAATGATATTTCCTATTTTTCGTAATTTTGGGCTCACAGACAGGCACTTTAAAAAAAGCTTATATTTTTGTTTAATATTTTGAAATTGAATTGTATTATGTTTTATTTTAAAGGTATATATTTATACAACATATTGAAAAATTATTACAAAATTTAGACATTGTTTTGATATATATTTGCTGATAGGTATTCTTAAAAATGCATTTTCTCAGTTCGAGTTTTTTTTCATGAAATCATGGTCTTTAAAAGTACAAAACTTCTACAGATATTTATCAAACAACTTGAATTTTGGTGTGTATCTTTATTACAATGTGCTTAATTAAATTAGGGATCCATTTTTTAATATTTTGAATAAAAAAAATTTATAAAAGAAAATGTAGCAGAAGTCATGTTTTTTAGCTTTTTTCCATTAATGTTTACATTTTTTTTTTCCAAAAATAATTTTGTTTGTTGCAAAATCGATCCCTAAAGTTATTACTCATAGTCTAATAAATCCCAAAAAATTTTGGTGTCAAAATAATGATAATTGTAAAAGAAGAAGAATTTTGAAAATCGGTAAAAAATTTTTAAAAACTTTAAATTTAAAATTTTTTTTTAAATTTAGGAATTTTTTTCATGGTGAAATTTCTTAGTTTAGTAGTAACTGTTAATAATATACAAAAAAAATATTTTAAAACCCTTAAATAAAAAAAAATTGAAAAAAGGTGCCGAGTCCCCTTAAAGAGGATTTCATAAGAGTTGTTGAGAATCTAGACGGTACTGTGGAGAGTACTGACACTATAGTTAAACTAAAGACTAAAATTGAGAACAGTAGTACATTTGAAAGTGATCCAGATTTCGTTAAAACTTTAATTCAAAACTGTATAGATGAGAGAGTATCGCGAAATGAAAGAGAGGTAACTTTAGAAAAACAGAAGATTGACCTCGCGAAACTTCAGTTAGCAAAATTAGAAAAAGAAATCGAACTTCAAACGGCTAAAAATAAAGCATTAAGTTTAAATCCTGCAGCTAAAGTCGAAGAGAAACAGTTCAAAACTTTAAATAAGGAAACCGCAACTCATATTGGCATTCGAGAAGCAGAAGATTGGTTTAGGCCTATTGATTTAGCTAAAGAGTGCGATATTTATATTTCATCTAGAAGCGGATCACATAAAGAAATTCCTATTACTTATGGATATACCGAAGACCACTTTAAAAATAGATCACAAAACTTTAAAACAAAGATTAAAGAGAACTATCCCCAATATCTTGAAAGAGAAAATAAAAATTGCTTTATATGCGGTGATTCATCACATTACGCAAGAGACTGTGAGAAGCGTTTTAAACCTAAAGAATCTAACAGCCACATCCATAATAGAATAAACGTGAATACTTTGAAAGTCGAGAGCGAAAAACAAAATAGCGATGAATTCTCAAATCTTCAATACGTAAACATTTTTGTGGAAAATCAACCCGTAACAGCCTTGATCGATTCAGGTTGCCAGATCCCAGTTTTAAATTCCTCACTAATTAGAGTGCAAACACCTTCCGAAGAAATAATAACATTAAGTTCATGTTTTGGCGAACAGCGTATGGTAGAAGTTAAACCTATAAATATTTCTCTAAATCAACACTCTCCCAGCGTAAGTGTTCGAACGGCAATATCACCGACCTTGACCGAAGAATTTATTATACATCCCAGTGTATATTCTGAAATAAAGAAACTAGGTCACGCAAAGAGCGATGTTTTATTGAATGAAAGTGAATCCTCTTTAGGTGCTCATGCTTATGTTCATTTTAATTCAAATGTTTCTGTTTCAAATGTAATAGAAAACTCTAGTTATGATTTGCCACATGTTAAAAACTTTAATACTAGAAATGATTTGAGTTCTCTAATTAAGGATTATAAATGTAATAAAATTAAGAGTACTAAGTTAAAAATGAATATTAAATTGAAAAATGATATTCCTGTGTGTCAGAGAGCCAGACGTTTATCTTGTTCTGAGAAATTACAGGTAAACAATCAAATTGATGATTGGTTACGACAAGGTATTATAAAAGAGAGTGTTTTTGATTATTGTTCACCTATAGTATTGTGTAAGAAAGTCAATGGTGCCATGAAAACGAGTTCCGTGGAGTAAATATAGACGGTTTGCGTTGCTCCGAAGGATCTTTCAGCCCTGGCAGTGGAAACGAAGGAAAAAGAGAAATCGTTTTGAACAGACGTCCAGAACTCTAGAGAGGAAAATATCGATGCGTTCAACCAAAGATCAACTTGTAAAAAAAGACGTTCTTATGCCTGTGAAACACAATGTTTTCCTGTGGAACCTTCCGGATGTCGAAGAGATGCCTTCACATGATGGAGAAACTGTCTAGTTCAGAAGAATTATGATATGTTTTATCTTTGTATATTTGTCGTATAGTCCTTGTCTGTTCCGTTTTTTTTGTATGTTTCAGATTCTCCTCTGGTATGCATGGAAAGGAAAAAAGGAATACGTACCGCTGCGGACAGCGTACAGTCAGGATAGCCGTTATGGCATGCAGCCAAAAGCAAGGCAGTCTTCGCGCGCAGGCGCAGCAAATCAAAACTAAAACTCTTGGACATTAGAATTGGAGAAAGAGAGAAAGCGAGGAGAAAGGAAGAACGAGAGAGGTGCGCGAGCAGGCGTTACCTTCTGCATATCATCGTCAAACTTATCTGTTAAAAACTACCTTTTTAATTAATTTTGTTTAATGTTAAATAAACCATAAGAAAGACAAAAGTCATGGACTCCTTGTTGTCTCCCACATATATATATGCAAAAATGACCTGGTGTGCAGAAAAAAATTAAGGTGATGTACGGTAGCACATGCGCAGATATACAGGTAGACGTAATGGGGGAGTGTCTGAGTAGTATAAAGCATGTTGTCGGTGTAAGATCAGTATTTCTGGCAAAGAGATTGCACGCCGTATAGCAGTTAAAATCACACCGAGTTGCTGCCTCAGCGAAAATGGCGAATAATCAATCTGTTAAACGACATCTGGATGCTTTTACCCGAGGTCGAATCATTGGGAAGTTGGAGGAAGGCCGCAGTGTGACAAGTGTGGCTGCAGAGTTCGGAATTGCTCACAGCATCGTTTCACGACTTTGGAGACAATTTCAAACTACAGGAACAGCTATCCGGGGGTTCAGTAGTGGTCGTCCACGAGGAACCACACCCGCAGATGACCGGTACAATGTCTTACAGGCCAGAAGAATCAGGCGGCAGACAGCGGGAGAAATCGCTAGACACACGACACAGGCGACTGGTGCGTTTTACCGTGGCCAGAAGACTGCACGGTGGTGGTCTGTTTACACGACACCCTGAAACGGTGTGTACCTTTAACGCCTGCCCTTCGGAGGAGGCGTTCTCTGTGGTGACGGGAACAACGGAATTGGGGAGACAATGAATGGGGACGAGTACTCTTTACAGATGAGAGCAGATTCAGTTTGAGTAGTGATTCTCATCGCATGCTCATCTGGAGAGAGCGGGGAAGCCGCAATCATCCTTCGAACATCATTGAAAGGGACAGGTATGGAGGTCGCGGTGTTCTCGTTTGGGGAGGCATCATGCTTGGTAGTCGTACAGACCTTCACATCTTCGACGCAGGTTCAGTCAACGGGACCCGTTATTGTAACGAGATTCTTCTTCCATATGTGCGTCTTTTTAGAGACGCTATGGGTCTGCAGTTCCTTTTCATGGACGACAATGCACCATGTCATCGCACAGTAGCTTCCGAACAGCTCTTAGAGAGTGAGGATATTGAACGTATGGATTGGCCGGCACGATCTCCGGATCTCAATCCCATCGAGCATGTATGGGATTTTCTAGGCACACGCTTGGCAGCTCGTACCTTACCACCAGTAACGATTCGGGAGCTTCGATTGGCGCTGCAAGACGAATGGGCAGCAATGCCTCAACAACTCATTGACACCCTCATTCTCAGCATAGGCAGACGCTGTGAAACCTGCCTAGCAGTCAGGGGAGATCATATCCTCTACTAAAGACCGGATGTTTCTTGCTGGACACCCATCACAGGGATGTTTCGGCCTTCAGTCACATTGCGCTCCATGCTACTTTTTCAATCAAGCTTCTTTTTATCCCTCTGATTTCTCTTTTAGTAAGTGTTGCTTACATTACACATGTTCTTACGTATTGGGGATCTTACGGTATTAAATGTGTTGATTTGGAAAGCTTTTGTACAAAGTTATATTGAAAAAACCGTCTCGTCCTTAATTTTTGCACACCAGTGTATATATATAAGGGGAGAGTGAACTAATAGAGTGGGAATTGAAAAAGGCTATATTTTTAAATTGATGCGTCTTAGCTTGCACACAGTAAAACAAGGGTATATTATTTTTAAATCTTCAATTGTTCCTCCTCATGTGGATCTATGCTCAAACAATGACACACAGCACCAAATAACTCTTGCTCAATCATACAAGCTACCACAGTCCCATGCAATTGTGAGGATCAGTATCTTCGCTGTTATAGTAATCAGTCTCATTTTCATCTCTCCGATATCACCGCAACGTGTTTCAGTCATTTCCTATTTCGTAAATTACACTAAATATATATAATATGTTAAGTGCCTCAACGTACATTTGAAACGTATTCTGACTACCATGAAGTAATAGCAAAATGGTCTATAGGCATATAAGACGACTTGAATGATCATACATATTTAACCAGGGAGAAGGTACGTACTCGATACTAATGTAGGTAGTCGGGCGGGGTGATTGAGTTACTAAAAAAATATTTTATAATAATTTTTATTGTAAGCGATAAAAATCGTAATTTCAGTGAATAATTTTATTAAAAGTAAGTATACTTACTTTTTCTTAAGGAATTTTTAAATTTTCTTTGACAATTTCAGAAAAAAAATCCAATCAAACTGAACGAAAATGTTTCAAATATACGAGACTTGAATAAAGAACACAAATCACAGTCACTCTTCACTAACATTACAGGAATGATATTTTCAGGTAAAATTGTCATGTTTTGTTCAGGTTATTGTACTTTTATTGTCCTTTCATGATCGACAAATATGTTGAATTTTTTCTTGCTTGTGTCATTTTGACCGGGCGCAGTGTGTCTTGTGGCTGCATATATTTCTTCATTATGACATGATATATTTCTTGAAGGAGTTTTTTAGGTAGCATTTGAAAACTTTCCTTTGAACTCAAACGTTTCGTGTTCATCACTTTTCTCGATTTAATTTCGTTATCTTGATTACTATGCATTATTTCATCAGGTTATTCCCTTGTTTGATCAGTTTCAACTTCTTCCCTTAGAGATTACACACAGAAACTCTTTCTTTTTTTAAATTCTCTTCATTTACATTTATAAACCTTAATGAGTCGTAGAATACAAAAATGAAAATTACTAAGTCGTTTACAGGTTGAAAATGTGGCATGTTCATAGAAAATATTTTGGAACAAAAGTGGTCGTGCAAGAAATTCAGTCATCCCAAGTACTTTACGAGTGAGTTTATAAGAAAGCATTTGCCGCTTCCAAAAAAGAGGGATATATGTGACAAATACATTTTAGTTCCCATGAAGACTGCCACATTGGAGAGCACTGACAAGTTCATTGCTAACAAATAAAACGTTTTCCCAGAACTAAAGGTTTCGTGAGTCTGGGGTGACTCTGTGCCCCACCGGAATTTCCCGGGTTAATACACATACCTCAAGAACAATTCTATGTTAAGTCTTTGGCTAAATATGGATTTGAATCAACTGAACACTCACCCAAAATTTTGTGTTTTTGATGCCATGCTATTACATCCCGTCTCTTTTTTAATTGTGAGATAATGATTTTTTGTAGCGTTACATTTTGTAATGCTTTCTCACAAGTTCTGTTGCTACTTGAAATTAATTACTCAAATATATTAAATTGGAAGTAAAAAATTAACTTAAAGATTTTCTCGAGACATTTAAAAGGGACTTCGGGAATTATTAAGTCTTGCGTTGCAAACATTCATTATTACGTTTTGCTTCTAAATTCCAATCAAACTTTTTTCATATTATGTATGATCTTCAGTAAACATGTTCTAAAATTGTTTAGGGAAGAAGAAAAATTTATTTTTCGATCTATATATTTAAACTTTATTTTACTATAATGCCAATCAGTCGTATCAATCAGTTCCGCTTAAAAATTGTATGAATATACTCGATGTAAAAACTACTTTAACTAAAAAAGAAATAGACTATTAGATAACTTAATACTCTCCCTAAAAAGGACACTGGTGTTTTTCGGTACTTTCATATAGACAGGAATCCCTTGCTTTTCTATAATTAGAGTCATTAAAAATAGTGCGAAACGGTTATGTGGGAAGCTTTTGTATACGAACAAATTTGGGAAATGTCTTCGAGGAAGAGACTAAATGAGATCCCAGATCACCCGAGACGGCATGCGGATGCTGCCTTCAGGTTAGAAACCAGGCACGACTGTCTTACGGGTCACCTACATAGACTAAAGGCCCTTCCCTCTTCAAACTGTGGTATGTTCAGAGAGAACTCCCTAATTAACTCGTAAGTAAAGACAACGTCATTCCATTCTGCAGCCCACATCTTTCTTTCATCGCACCATTGGCGGTAGAGACGTCTGTGGTTCTGCGTCAAGTGTGGACCAAGCAATGGACGTCTTGAGGACAGACCACTCTGCTGTAAACGGTGTCGAATGGTACGCGCAGACACTGAATGATGCGTTACAGACTCAATGTGCTGTGCTCCGTTTCTTGATGTGACTGAGCGATCCGTCACTGCCATGCGCATAATTAGCCTGTTCTCACTTGAAGTGGTGCACTGAGGTGGATGATATCGACCACGTTGGTCCGTCTTACCCTCCTGCATCCAACGGTCACATATCCGCATTACAATTGTTTGGTTTCGTCCAACACGACTACCGATTTCCCTGAAAGATAATCCACAACCTCGTTAGGACACTATCCTTCCTCTGTCGAACTCGGATACTTGATCAAAAGCGGATCGCTATTTTCAACGAGACATAGCTGATCGTTGCCTGAAAAAACCACAAGAAAAACACAATTGCCGAACGTGGAATCTTAGAAATTTCCAAGCCTTAAGTAGCGTTTTGAAGTGGTGCCACAGGTGCACGTGATGTGTGTCTGCGCTGGAATTCTAATCATTTGCATATCTCACATCCGCTAATGCATGTTGTAAATTTCATAATATTTATATGCTTCCTTCAGGGTATTGCATTTACGGTGACCAGCAGTGTAGATATCACGGCTCCACACTACCTCCTTGCCAGTGATTGGGTGAACAGGTAAACGAATGATTCCATATTCGTGGTGAGCATGTGAGCATTTGCGTCGCTTTGAGTGCGACGGCTTTGTGGGTTGCGCCATTCGTACGTGACGGCTCGTGCGTTGCGTCATTGTGTGTGACGGTTTGTGGTTGGCGTCATCGTGCGTGACGGCTTTGTAGGTTGCGTCATGTGTCTGATGGATTGGATGCCTTTGCGGTGGATAGATGTCTCCTTGACAACAGCAGCTCTTTCAGATCAAGTCCGGGTCACCAATGAAGGAGAGATTAGAACTGGGCACCTGCCGATCCGAAAACGAGTATCTAAGCCACCATGCCAAAACGGATGTCATCGCATGGAGGCTATTACTGGTTTATATAAATATCACACCACCATACATCCTACAACATCTTCAATGTAACATCTTCCCCTTGTAACATTTAAAGCTGGAAGATATCTCTAAAATCATCGATACCTTACGTGTACTTTCCTGCCTTTCTTTATGTTTTCATCTTCAAGAATACTTTTTCTATTCAGTTATAATGTAGAAACAGTAAAAAGAATTAAAACAGGGTGATCAAAGAAAAAATCTAAAAGAAAAGTCACGCAGAGATTTAGATCATGAAAAAAAAATCCGAAAACATTTTTATTCTAAATTCGGAATAGGATCTCATTTATCATCTAAGAGACAATGTGAGAATTAAGAAAACTGGATTAGCTTTGAAATCCTTTTTTTAACACAGCAAGAATTTTTTGTTGCTAAATACAGTATTTACTAACCTAGTGGTGTCTTAAGAGTCATTTGTACCATACCATCCCTGCACATTATCGCTTGACAGGCTAGGGTTGACGTTGGGTTTTTAATGAGTTCTAAAGCACAACACTGAAATCTAACTAATGTTCATAGTGCTAATTAGATTTTTTTAATTCTTTACATAGTCAGAATATAAATGGTTTCATAATTTTAAATTACCTAAGGGAATGTGTATGAAAGATTTTTAGAGAATAATTTTTTACACAATGATATTCCAAAAAAAAAAAGATTTTTGCCAGGTTGATGGTAAAAAAAATCATTTTAAAGAATATCATTAATATTAACACAAAACAATGTATTGTTTAAGCAACTGTACATGCACAAGGCAATTAATATATTTCGTGATCTGTTGTTTGTATAAGATTCCAAGATGAGAACCCGAAGAGTTTCTCTCATCATTAATTTGTGTGGCCTGGATTTTTCCTTTCTCTGGTGTAGATTAATGATTACAGGAAACTGATATAGCGATGCTACACATTTTATAAAATGCTTCAGAATCACCTTCTAATAAATTATAGGTAGAAAATTAGGAATTGGACTAAAGTTTTTGTTTTTGATTATGTTATTATTTAGGTTAAAAAAGGCTAGAAGGAAGAAATATGTCTAATGATGATTTTTAGATTTATTACGCATATTTTACGTTTACATGCATTAAATATATTTTTACAGACTATTTATACAAATGTATATTTATTGTGTTTTTTTCAAAAAAAATGTTAATTAGTAAGGAAATAGAAAACGTCCGTAAGATATCTTGCTTAAATATTTAGCAGGGTGGGGGGGGACCACACACACAATCCCCATTGTACACAAATTATACAACTGTTCATATACATTGCTCAAATTGTAAAACTATAATTTACATGTATTATGTATTTCTACTTATTTGTTATCTTTTTCACAAAATTCGTTCTTGGTGCTTCTCTTCAGTTAAATTAAAGCCTTAAGCTGCATCATCGAACACTTCATTGATAAAGTTCTCAGATTTTGATAAATCTGCAGCGCTTGCAGATTTCTGGGAAGTTGAGTATTTAGTTTCATTGACTATCAATAAGTCTTCGTATGAGACAACGTCTTTTTTGTCTCGCAACAATTGTCTGGACTGGAATCGTTGTGTGGAAATAAAAGCAGCGATTTCAATCCAGACGATCCTTGTGATATTTTTCTGTAAGATCTGCAATAATGTGCTATCGCAACCGTATTGGTGAAATTATATGAAACCAATCGCATATGGTTGCCTATTCAGCACGTGCAACACATGCAAAATCGGAGTTGATAACTTGGCGACTTATCTTGAACATTGACATTGTTGCGATGGAATGTAATAAATTTATTACAGCATCACAAAAACCATTAGTATAAACTACAATAAATAAAAATTAAACACAAAAATTCATTTTATGTGAGTTTAAATTACGCAAAATAAACAACTTTCTTGTTAACTTCTTCCTTCTACAGCGTTTCTCAAACTGCAGGGTGCATCCCCCAAGGGGGACGTGATAACTCTACAAAGGAGGCGCGAGTAAATTGAAAAGTAAAAAACAAAGATTATTTAAGAAAAGTATTAATTTACTGAAAGTAAACAAACGTACTGTTAAATTATAATTAATTTAACAGTATAAGTTGAACAATTTTAATGATTCCCAGAGACCCATAGATTTGTCATTTATAAAATTATATACAAAAATTAACACTTATCTTGATAATCTGTACGGTTTATATTAATCCTTTAAACGCCAATTAAAAGTTACGCTATTCGCTCCGCCTCAATGCTACCGTTTTCAACGAAGTCACGTGTATGTGATGTATTGGGGGGAGAAAAGGAATAAATATGCAGCATTCTCCGAAATGGGTAAATCCTTCGCAAAAACTCTGTCAAGTTCCTTTTATTGCATTCCAAAGCCTTTGGAATACTTGTATGGATACCAGTGCACAGAAAAGGTCGTACTTTGGAAAGACGTATATATACGTCCAGGGCAAAGAACGCTTTGGATAAGGGAGACATGTATCTACACCGGTGTCACTAAAGAGGTTCAAGTAGTATTGTAGATATTTAGCGTCAGAGTATAGTATTATTGAATTCAATACATTATTATTGATGCGATAAAAATTATGATTTAAAATGTTGGGTTGCAAACATTGTGAAAGATTAAGAAGCACTGTTCTAGTATTATTTTTCTTTTAATTTAATCTGGTAACACACACACACGCACTCAATGCCTCATGCAGTGTTTTACTATTTAACAATCAAGATAAAATAATTTCAAAGCATTTGTTCAGAAGTTGTAACTGAATATTATGTTCCTCTTGATACTTTTTCCACGTATATTAACTTTTCTTTATAACATTCAATTTTTTTAAAAAATATTCCTCTTTAGAATTAAATAGCTTTTTTGAAATTAAAAGAAAATTAAAGTATTCAAAAATAAAGCTTTTGAATTATTAATTCAAAAGAGTGTGTATGTGTGAACTTATAATCTTTTTTCTATTCCTGCTATTAGTTCACACACTCCCTATATATATATTTACTTAAATATATATATTTATCTTGTTCAAATTTTCAATCGTTATTAAATATTTTTTATTCATCTATTCAAGTTCAAATACGGTTTTTTAAACTTGTAGTGGAAGACACTTGATGTTTATACAGTTTTTTCAAATATTTATTCATTAATTAAATTAAAAATTGAATAAGTAGTAACAAACAAAAATAGTAGTCCAACAGCATATATAGAAAGGAAAATCATTCGTTGTGTTCCTGTAGCTCAATGGATTTCTAATCCAAAGGTTGTGGGCTCGAATCCCACCTGGGATAGCTTACTTTCTGAGAATGTGATTTATTTTTATATTATACTATTTTATAGGAATAAATGTTGTTGTCGTGTGTTTATTACTGGGATACATACGAAAGACATGAGATAGATGAACAGACACATATAACACAACCACAGAAGAATACAGGTTTTTATTACAAACGATGATCCCAGCATATAACAAGAAGAGGTGCACTGCTTTTCCTTTCGAGACGGGAATCCATTTCAGGCGAAAGACCGACTTCTTTCCCGAAGAAGATACAACCAAGTCTTACTCGGGATTCGAACCCGAACCCACTCGGTTACAAGCCGAGGGTCATAGCCACCATACTGGCTGGGCGACTATAGGAATAAATAAATTTAATTAATGAATAAATAGTAGCGAACAAAAAAAAAAAGTCCAACACCCTATATAGAAAGGAAAAGGAAATATTGCAAGGAAAATCACTTTCTATTTTGTCACTTAATATAGTGATTCTGTCATATGTATATAAATATTTATATTAATTGTAACAATTTAATAAAAAATAACTAAAATGAATTTTTTCTTTTTGGCTTAAGTAGGAACTGACTTAAAGTTGACGTTCGGAGCCGTGATTTTGCAAAAGTGTATAAATGTATAATTTTCATGGTATTTAGTGTCTCTTAGATGAGAATACATACATAAAATTGTTTTAAAGACATTTTAACAAAACAAAATATATTTAAATACAATATTTTGGCAAAAAAATAACTTAGAATAATCTTTTTCCAAATTGTTCTCCTTTTATGAAAAATGCTTCTATTATAATAATATTTTGCCTGTATATAGCTCAGACCTCTCTAAAGAGGCTCAACTAGAATTTTTGAAATCTATAACTTAGAACTGGGTTTATCCATATTTTACGACAACAAAAAGGAGAAATTTTAAGGAAAAAAACACCAAGAATTGTTTCAATTGGTGGTAACTCTGAAAATAATGTAAATTTTTCAAAAGTCATAGTTGAGCCCCTGTACAGAGGTCTGAGCTATATACAGGCAAACTATTATTATAATAGACGCATTTTTCGCAAAAGGAGAACATTTTGAAAAAAAGTTATTCTAAGTTAATTTTTTACCAAAATATTGTATTTAAATAGTTTTTTTTTTGTCAAACTATCCTTAAAACAGTTTAATGCATGTATTCTAATCTGAGTGACACTAAATATCATGAAAATTATCCATTTATGCTCAATTTTTATAAACACGGTTCCGAACGTAGTCGGATACCTTAATTTTTTTTCATATTACTTGTTGTACCTTACATACAAAAGCATTTCCGGGTAATAATTATAATTGACAACAGGTAATATGCAAATAATTTTGAGCATATATCTCAAATTCTTCAAGAACATGGTGTGTTTTTGTAGTAACATTGTTTTATTTTCCTCAAGCACACATATTTCAGTGTGTGTTTTTTTAAAAAATCATTTCATTTCAACTCTTCTCATAAATCCATCTCTCTCATTAAGTTGATAGTCAAATTATATATGTATAGAATACATTAGTTGGAAATTATACTAGAAGCTTATGGTACTATGGATATTTCAAAGCAAGACAGTAAAAGTAGACCTTAAAATGTACAATTTACTCTTGGATATTTATTATAATGTAAGAAAGGAATCAATAAGATATGTTTCGATAAGTGTTCATCTTTATGCTTTACCTTACAAATAATTTTTGAGTATGTTTTTTTTTCTATTCATTCAGTTTATGGTTGAAAGCATGATTTTTATGGATAGCTAGCAAATTTTTTTAGTGATGTGATAGTGTTTAGGAAGCAGATTTATTTTTAGACTGATATATGAATTTGTACGAAAGTATGGCGAAAATACAATGAAATAATACACGTAGATGTTTTTCCAGTTCTGTAGGCTTTTTCAGTTTTTTTCTCCAAAATGATTTTAAATATTTCAATTGCAATCACCTTTTTTATAGGGTTAGATGTTTATTAAAAAAGCTACTGCAAAATCAGACGTACAAGGAGCACCGACGTATAATATGCACATATACTTTGAGAAAATATTTTTTCATTTTTAGGTATATTCGTCGTAAAACACACACCCCTTTTTTCGCGAGGAAACCTGGAATAATCGTGCACAACTCTCTTATGTTTTGAAGTCATTTGTTCGGGGCATTATTCCAAGTTATAAAATTACAGCCCTGTAAGTCAGTGTTTCTCAAAGTGTGGGGCGCCCCTCCTGGGGGGCGCGATGACCCTACAAGGGGCGCGCGAGCATATCGAAAATTTAAAGATTTTTTTTCTAAAAAAATAACCGGAAAGAGAAGTACAGTACAGTCCCGCTAATCCGAACACGGCTAATCCGAACATCCGGTTAATCCGAACGGCTCCGTGGAAAAAATTTTATAATTTTAAGGACGAAAATCGGTGAATATTTCAATATAAAACAGTATAAACCTTAGTTCAAAACAGTTCTTTATTTAATATTCACGCATTGTACATCAAGTTATGGTACAAATTTTAAAATGGAATAAACTACAGAACAGAACCACTAATGTTTAGTATGAAAAATTGTACAACATAACCCGTACTCCCAGTTCAAATAGTGATTTCGCTGTTACTCCGGCTAATCCGAACAATCACGTAATCCGAACAGGGGTCGGTCCGATATTGTTCGGATTATCGGGACTGTACTGTAAAACAAAATGCTTTCTTCCATAATAAAAAAAATACACACAACAACACTGACATAATTTATGTTTATTATCTCGCTTTTTTCCCAAAACCAAATTAAAGGGAAAAAAACATTTTGTTTAATTTGCTGTATTTCCTCAATGAGAAATTTTTTTATTACGTTTTAACATAAAATATTACTCGTTAAAAGAAAAACGAAACCCAGACCCCGAAAAAAAAATTTAGAAGATAAACAATTCATCACTGTAATTATTATTGAAATACTGTACATAAGTTGTAGAAAAAGAAAAGGAAGACATGATTCACTTTCCAGCCAGGCTGCATAGTACGTTTGCTAATCATTTGATTGACCTTCAAACTTATGGTATGGTTATTCAATATTAGTTCCCTCCCATCTTTTACGCGTTTGCTTTTCGCTTAGGGAAATTGTAAATAATTGAGTTTTGCGATATTTGGAAAAGAATTGATTGATTTAACATTTCTGTAATATTAGTGAAAAGTGTCTGATTTGCGTCTTTTATTATGGTCTTGTACTTTTGAATCATTTTAGTTCAGTTTTATTGGATTTTTTCTCAAATCATCAAAGAATTGAATAGTCCTTGAAAAAAAGTAAGTATACTTTCTATAAATTAAAATATTCACTAGAATTCCGATTTGTATCGTGTACAATAAAAATAATTCTAAACAAATGAGTGGGGTGACTGAGTCCCCCTGCACTACCATTAGCGTTAGTATCAAGTGGGTGCCTGCTCCCGGGTTAAAACATTTTGAAGTCTTCTCGCTTTAAATGTTAAAAAGTAACACAATTATTCTTCATCGGAATTTTAAATTCTTTTTCATTATTTAACATTAATTCTAAATGCTAATTCTGTGAGGTTTAAAATTACAGTTCTTTTAAACAGTTATTTACAATTATAGCATTTATCTAAAAAAAATCATTTTACATTTTTGTATACAATGTCGTGCACGCAGTTTTACTCTCCTTACAGTTCAGCTATTATATCACGAATAATGTTTTATTTTTTAAAAAAATGGACTCGGGCGAAGAGTTGGTGTTTCAGCCAGTATACGTTTAATGTTTCAGTACTGAAGAAGGTATTTTATAAATAATTTCTTATTACTAAATTAAGAACAAGTTTAATAATTATTAGGGACTTCCACGGGCTTGTCTTGTAGAGGAAATTTTTTCAAAGGAAGGTTTAATATCAGAAATTGACACTTAAAGTTATTTTTCTATATTTAGCAGAGATCTATATTTTGTCTTTAAAGCATCCACCGCAGAAAATCCGATTTAACAAAAGTAGGATGTTGAAAATGGTAATAGTATACGAAGTGCTTTTGTTTTCAGTACAGATAATTCCTCATCCACCTCTACCCAAAATTCAAAGATCGATTTATTACAAAATTGCCTTTTAATTTTTCATTGGATGTGAAATCTATGAAGATTTCTTCTTCGGAAGTTGAGAGCCCTTCTGGAGTATCTTGAAATAGATCCCTAATCCACTCGTAGCTTGCTAACAAGCTGTCCTCATCCAGAAAATACTTTTTAAAATTCTTTGCCAACATAGCTAAATGATTTTACATGTTTTAAAAACAATTTTCACATGTTGTTCTACAGATTTGTAAGTTTTAACACATATCGAGCTGGGGCTTTTTTTCCATCATTTACTTCAGTAGTGGTAAATCCAAAATTTAAGTATTTTTGAGAATATCGCCTTGATTTAATTTTCGGAACCATGTTCGTTTGTCTGTGTACTTGTTGATTCTTTATTATCATCAAATGTTTGCTTACGACTTAAAAATGTATGTATGATTTTGTTTTAATCTACTGCCGTAAATACTTAATTACCGTGAATTACAATTAACGTGTAAATTTTAAAAAATGTACGTTCAAGCTAGATTCGGTAGCTATAGGAGTATCGAGTCGACCAAAACTGACTGGAATTGTACGAGGAAAAGCATTTTTACATGTTTTGCGCAGACGTCCGATAGGTTGCCCAGACTCACGCAAATGTACCCTATAATGCCAGCTGTGATGGATATGATAGAGAGCAACATTGACTAGACTATTTTTCTAATGACATTTGTATTTTGAGAAATGAATGCTGAAGGAAATAAATCTTTAATTAAATATATCATTTTGCGATCTGTTCCAATTTAAAAATTAGAGAAATAAAAGTAACATAATAATAAGTAAGTAATATATATTTTAAGTAATTTTTTCTTCAAATAAATATTACTTAAAAGTTACATATACACAAAATTTAATATACTTATCGTATTAATTTGTACGGTTTATAATTAAGATCGTATTGTAACTTTAGCGTCTCTCTCTCAAAGTGCATTTTTATTGCAGTAAATACATTATTGTTGTACAGGGGGTGCGACAAAAATTATGATTAAAAATTGGGTCGCCAGTATTGAAAGTTTGAGAAACACTGCTGTAAGTTCATAAGAAATGCCATTTTTTTAAATAAACAGTATTTCGATGCATGTAGAATTCTAATGTTTTTCTATTAACTTTTTATTTTTATTTTTTAAGCTCTCATTTTTATACCCGGCTTATAACGCCCACCCCCCTTAAATTTCGATCTTATTTTTGTGTTAAAAGTGCTCGTAATACGCCTGATTTTACGATGTTTTAAGGTATCCGACTACGTTCGGAACCGTAATTTTCAAAAGCGCATAAATGGATGATTTCCATAATATTTAGTGTCACTTATAGATTAGAATGTATGCATAAAATTGTTTTAAGGACATTTTGACAAAAAAATTTATTTTATTATAATATTTTGGCAAGAATATTAACTTAGAATAGTCTTTTTCCAAATGTTCTCTTTTTGGGAAAACTGCTTCAATTAGAATAATATTTTGCCTGTGTGTGTGTGTATATAGCTCAGACCTCTGTTCAGAGGCTTAACTAGAATTTTTGAAATATATAACTTAGAAGTGAGTTTATTCATATTTTACGACAACAGAGGGGAGCAATAAATAAGAAAAAAACGCCAATTATTATTTCAATTGGCGGTAACTCGGAAAATATTGTGAATTTTTCAAAAATTCTAGTTGAGCCTCTGTAGAGAGGTCTGAGCTATATGCAGTCAAAATATTATTCTAATAGAAGCATTTTTCACAAAAAGAGAACATTTGGAAAAAAGACTATTCTAAGTTAATATTTTTGCCAAAATATTATAATAAAATAAATTTTTTTGTCAAAATGTCCTTAAAACAATTTTATGCATCTATTCGTATCTGAGTGACACTAAATATCGTGAAAATTACCCATTTATGCGCTTTTTTTAAAATCACGGTTCCGAACTTAGTCGGATACCTTAAGGTTTAATATTTTACACATGACTAACACAAGCAATAATACACAGTAAATTCTCGATATTCCAGAATGAATGGAAAATCCCGAAAAATAAAATCCCTTGGTCATTTGGCGATTCGCGATGGCAACTGGCGATGGACTTTGTAATTTTTAACCTTGGTCAAAAGAAAAGGTCGACACCTGAGCTTGAATCCCACTTTTCAAACATCCCAACCACATCAATGTGAGGACTTCGAGCTTCTACAGATTTAACATGTGTCGGCCTCTATACACGATGAAACTTTAGTGTTGTAGGAACATGAACCCAAAAATAGACAGAAACAATGCGGTACATGAGTACGTGATCGTGACCACTCGGCTATCGCTACTATGTACTTGGCCACTAAATATTACATTATTGAAAGAGTATTTGAATAATTAATGCTTTTAATTTTAATTAAGAGGTCTGAGGGGTGTCAAATTTCTCTAGAGGTCTGAAAATATTAACAATTTTCAAAAAGGTATAATTCTTTTAAATTTAAATTAAATGTTTCAAATCATTTAAACATTATTTATAAAAGAATGGAGCTTCAGAAAAATATAAAATGTTTAAAATATAATAATACGTTTAAAAATCATAAGCATATGAAAATTCTATAATAAAATTAAATATCTTTTGCGTTGCGCACGCTATTTTCTAAAATAGTATCCTCTGATGTATAAAACTTTATAGAAATTTAAAATGCATCATACTCTTTAAACCCAACCTAATTTTAGTATTATACATCTTTTGAATTTTAAAATATTTGTAAAATATTGAAATTCTTTTAAATATTTTTTAAAAATGTATTTTTTTTTATTTATTAAAATACGTAAGTTTTTGTTCTTTTTGTATAAAAATAGCTACAGTGTAATAAGAATGTGCATTTAACTTTATAAATCGACTTATAGCTAGTAATTAAAGCTACCATTTTAGAAAATACCATGCTTGACGTAAAACTTAATAAATATTTCTTATAGAAATGTTCTTATTTTCATATGCTTATAATTTTTTAATATATGATTATGTTTTAAACATTTTATACTTTTTTGAAGCTCCAGTCCTTCATAAATAATGTGTAAAAGATTCGAATTATTTAATTTAAATTTCAAAGAATCATACCTGTTTGAAAATTGTTTATATTTTCAGACCTGTAGAGAAACTTTTTACCCCTGAGACCCCAACTTTCTTACGTTTCGATATCAAAGCCACGACACATTTCGTTGGCAAAGCTGAAGAGGTGTTTCTCTGAGTGTTATCATGTAAATTCCCGTTATGGTTCCAAAAAATTACATCTTAGGTCAGACGCAAGTTTATAAATTTGTTTATTTTCATTTATTTACTTGAAAATCATGAAATTTATCGTTTATTTATTTTTAAACTGTTGACGACTGTTTCTGGGATATTCCTGACCAATTTCCCGCTTACTCTTTACGCAGATAATCGGGAGTATTGTAGTACTAATACTACCGGAGCTGTTGCTAATCAACTTATTTATAGTTAATTGCATAAATATTATACTTATTCAGAAGCTTTTTTTATGGCTTTTTTTAGTGGAACATATAAAACGAATTATTCAATTGTAATACAAAAATGAAGAACCATGTCATTGAACTTAACATATTCTATTAAATTTAAATATTTCATTAAGAAGTGAAAACATTACATCAAAATTATTACTATTTTTCGTTTGTAAAATGTATTCTACTTTTATATCAAGTGTATTTTATATGAGAACACTAGGAAAATAATAGAAATTATATGTTTATAAATTTAATTTGGACTTCACTCTTGGCTTAAATTCGTAAAAGCAAACCATAAATGAAAACAGTTATTAAAATGGAATAATAGTTACACTTTTTAAATAAACAATTTTAAGAACACGTAAATATTATTAAACTTGAAACATTTACAAAATTACTTAATAAACAATCTTTGTCTCAATACTAATAAAATTGTATAATTTAGTGTGTTTTTAAGAAGAAAGCGTCAATCCATTTTGACATTTATTTTAAATTTTTAATAACTAAACTGAAATACTGCGAAGAAAAGGACAATCATTAATGCTTCAACCAATAAAATATTTATTCCATCATTAAATACTGTCTTTTTCATGAGCATTAAATTAAAAATTGGAAAGGAAGATAATTTTAATTAACCACAATATCAAGAGTTTACACTTAAAACTTTTTTCTCGTAATGTCATAGTTAAGAAATTAAATGTATTTTTAAAATTCTGTCAGTTTTCCTAGGTATAGTGATCAAAGAATGAGCGTTAAAAATAAAGCGTTTACATGCTAAAATGAAATGTCTTTTATTCGCCTTGGGTGAAGAGATGTAAAATGAAAAGTCAAAAAGTTCTAAAAAAAATTGAGCTTTTTGATATGTTTACTTATAAGAAATAAATGGATATATGTATATATATATGTATGTAATATTGTTTTTTGAAGTTTAAAAGTTTTAATGTTGTTTTAAATGTTTGAAATAAAACTGTTTTATTTTACTTTTTCTATTTTATTTTTATCTCTTTTAAAAGTTTCTTATTGGCAAATAGTTGTTTGGTAATGTATTACGTAAGTTTCCAATTAAAAAAAGGGGGGAGATAATTACTCGTATTTTGAAAGTACACATTTATTAAGTAGTGCATAACAATATATATAACAATAAAAGCGTTTTATAAGCAATTTATTACTGTGCGTGTTATCGCAAAAGAACTTTTTACTTTAGTGTGGAAATTCGATAAATTTCTTTCTTTTGGGGCAAAATATGTATTTTAACCATTACATTTAATGCTTGCATTTTTTCGTGTTTTAATGATATTTGAGGAGGTTGAAATGATATTTAATCTATATTTTTATTACGAAAATCGATTTCAATATGATGTAGTACTTTATGTAATGAAATTTTTAATAATAATAATAATACACCTACCTTTTTTTTAAAGAAACAATGTATCCAAATCCAGAGAATGAAGAACTGAAGAATACCTTAGAAGTTTTCAGATTTAATATTTTTTAGACCCATTCCAATTTTGTTACCGCAGAAATTTAATTCAATCTAATAAGAAACTTCTTTTAATTAATATTTTTACAAAGTCTTATTAAAAAACTATATTTATATATATAAGTGAAACATAAAAGTACATCCCAGACATTATTTATTTATGTTTTTGAATTTTATTGACACAAAATAGGAGAAAATGAGCTTAGAAAACGCAATAAGAATCAATTGCCTGATAATGAAGTCAGAATTACAACCATTAAATTGATCAATATTAATTTTAAAAACCAAAATTTTTTTATTAGCATTAATTAAAAATCTACAGTAACTGGTTTTAAAGCAATGTGGATCGGGATATGATGCTTTATCAAAATGATTAAACTTTTTTTTCTTTATAATTAATTAGAAGTTTATAAAAACTTAAAGAAGTTCATAAGAACTAGGTAAATATTACTTTCTTCATTTTCTTTCATGTCAAAACTTATTTTGTTTTGGAAGTTTTGAATAAAAAAAAGAAAAATTGCATGAAAATTTTTTTTTAATTCGAGTATATATATTTTGAGGGATGTCATACTATAACCAATCGAGAAATCTTTTTTTCTGGTATACAGTAAAATTTTAATTTTAATTTTTAATTTTAATTCTACTATTTAGGGGCCGTTATCTACTTTTAAATAAATTAGAGGTCTTAAGCCAATATTTTTATTTATTTTTGTCTATTTTTTTTTTTAAATTTACTATCGTAAGCAATACATTTTTCGAACCTAAGATATGTGTTAATTCCAATGTCTTTAACGGAAAAGTTTAATGAAACGGTCAGAAACATTGCTACATCATTTGTATATTCCTTCGATTCTAATTATGCAAATACTAAATTAAGCACAAATTATATTCACTATATTATACATGGTCTAGATTCGAATTAAAACCTTATTTACGTTTACAAAAAAATTAACATAGAATGACAACATTTGCTTAGGTAACTATATACGCTAAAGCATTTTAAATGGCAAATGGTATGTCTATTTAAAATATTCAAGAGTGTGTGCTTACAACTGTTGAATATATTTATATCTCAACACATTGCTTAGAGTAATGTAACAAAAGATTATTAAGGTATCCTAAACTACGTTCGAAAACGTGATTTTGTAAAAGCGTACAAACGTACATTTTTTTTAATATTTGATGTCACTTATACTAGAATACACGTATAAAATGTTTTAAGAATATTATTACTATGAAAAAATTATTTAAGTGCAGTAAAATTTGGCAAAATATGTGCTAAGAATTACCTTTTTTCAAAACCTTTACCTTTTATGAAAAATACTTCCGTAATAATAACGTTTTGTTTACATAAAGCTAAGATCTCTCCAGATGACTTGAACCATGACTTTTGAAAAATTCATTTTATTTTCAGAGTTACTACCAATTGAAATAATTATTGGTATTTTTCTGTTAAAATATTTCTCCACTCTGATGTATTAAAATATGGATAAATCCACTTCTAAATTATTTATTTAAAAAGTCCTAATCCAAGGTCTGTACTGTGGTCTGAGCTATATATAGGCAAATGAGTGAGTGGTTGTGTTGTTTAATGGCGCAAGGGACAATTCTAGCTATACTGCGCCAAACATTTGTTAAAAATAAAAAAACATTCAAATATCTTAAAACGTTGATAAAACACAGTAACATAAGGTAAAATATATAAAATACAAGAATCAAATTCGTGAGATAAAACACTTCAATTTTGGTGGGGAACACTAAACCAAGTCAGACAAGTTTAAAACAGATCAAATTAAAACCGAAAAAAGAGACAAGAAAATTGGGAAGAACTAGGTAAAATACATGCTGCATCAAAAGTAAATTTTTTTGTTTACTTTTTCCGGTTTCTAACAAGAGAAGGTGTTAGAAGTAACTCTCAATTGTAATACGTCTTTCCATCTTTTTTACATAGGATAGGATTCAAGTTCACTATCTACATCATATAAAATCATGTCTTCCTCATCCGTCCACAAGTGCTGATTTTTTAGGTCTATGTTGAGCCATTTTTATGTCTCTTATAGTTTTAAGTAATTCTTTTTTTCTTTTTCTATCCCGAGTTTTTTTTCTTTCTCGAATTCTGTGCTGTTGTACAGGCAGAATAGGGTTGAATATACCCGAGTTGGATGAGGAAGCGGATATGGTTGAGGAAGTTTTAATAGGGGTGAACATATTACTGGAGGTGAAAAGTACGTCACTAAATACATGAATAGGTGATTGAGGCTCCGAAACACTAGCTGCTAGTGAAGATGTGGAAGGAAGTAAATGTGCTTGAGTTGATGAGGATGGTGTGGAGACTGTAGGCATTGAAGGCGTTGTACTTGGTATTTGATTTGTAGAGGATACGGGTTTCAGGAATTGCAAAGACGGGCATATTATTTTTGTAATATTTCCATCTGTTTGTGTAGCAGCGGACATTGTTGAAGATTTAGTAACCTGGGCATATGTTTGCGATTTTTGTGGAACTATTAGATTTCGGGCTTCAACATATGATATATTTTTATTAATTTTGATTTCTTGAATTTTTTTTTCTATTTTCCATTTTGGGCATAATTTGGACTCTGACGGATGGGGTTGCGAACAGTTAATACACTTTGACTCTGGATTGCAAACTGTGGAAGAATGAACGACAGATGCACATCTAGAGCACGTTACTTGACCGTGGCAGGATGTTTGAGAGTGTCCGAACCTCTGACACTTGAAACGGCGCAGAGGATTCAGTATAAAGGGACGGATTTTACAATTCAGATATCCAGCTTTTATTGGTTTTTCTTTTTAGTTTTGTGATATTAAATTTTAAAATTAAATGTTTTGTGGGAATAATTGTAAATTCTTTTTTTATTGTGATTCATCTGACCTGAGTAATACCCTGATCAGAGAAACCTTATATAGGCAAAATATTATTGTTACAGAAGTATTTTCCGTAAAAAAGTATTTTTGGAAAATAAATAATTATATGTTCAGTCTTTGCCAAAATATTGCATTTAAATCATTTTGAATTGTAATAATATTCTTAAAACAATTTCATACGTGTATTCTAATCAAAATGACTCTAAATATTAAAAAAAATACATATGTCTGAACGCATTGGAAAAATCATGGTTCCGAACATAGTCGGATACCTTAAACTGAAAATTAATCTCTAAATTATTAAAAATACTGCAAAAGTATAACTTATTCATGTGTCAGTTTACTTATAGATTTTCACAAAAAAATAGCTTGAATTGTTTCTTAAAAAAGTTACATAAGCTGAAAGGGTTTCTGTTGCAATATCTGTCAGTGTGGTAACAAAACTTTGAAATAAATTTATTATTTATTTAAGGCATTTTAATACTTCTTCCTTTAAATCAGGTTTTGTGAAACGCATACAGTTTAGAAAATAAGAAATTTTGGCACTGTAAATATAATTAATGTATAATGAGTCTAATTATGCCTCTAATACTTCACAATTAAAAAGATAAGATTTTAAGTAAAGTATTTCTTATATATGAAATATTTTTCTCTATACCAGAGAATTCTATAACTCAAGAATATTCTTTCAACTAAAAACATAAAGGTTCAGATTTGTAAAAATAAAAGTTTTCTGAGGAAGTTTTCACGGAGAGTAGTTATAACCAGACTGAAGGACACTTTAAAAACCTAATGCAGCCAGAGATTCGAAGCGTACGAGAAAGATAACGAGATATATAGTTAACGTCAAATATTATCTTAACTAGACCTTACGGCGTTAAAAATAATTAACTTTAAATTCTTAACTAGGATGTATAAGAGGATCCTTATTGAATAGCTGCACTCAGTATACAAGGAAATAGTTGTAAGAAAAATTTCACACACACAAAATTTTAAAATATTTTTAAAATAAAATAAAGATATTTTTTGAATTGTTATTCTCTCAATGAGAAATGTATAAATAAATCAAGAGCAAGATTACCTTAAACAAAATTTGATGAAATCAAGTTTTCACAGAGACAGAGATTTTCTATTTAAGAGTAAATATTACTTTTCTTTGACATCGGCTTTTACTGCTATAATTTAAAAACTAATATTGATTGAATAATAAATTTTTTTTTCTGTTAACACCAAACAAATTCTACTATTAAAAGTAAAAACATATACCATTATTTTCAATTCCTACTATTAGTTCACATCTCCCTATATTTATTAATATATATATATATATATATATATATATATATATATATATATATATATATATATATTAATAAATAAATAAATATATATATATATATATATATATATATATATATATATATATATATATCTTATTCAAATTTTAATTGTTGAAAAATACTTTTATCCACTCATTCTTTAAATACATATTTATAACTTGATGTTAATACAATTTTTTCAAATATAAATTAATTGAATAAATTTAATTAATGAATAAATAGTAATAAACAAAAAAATAGGCCACCACCATACATGAAAAGGAAACGTGCTCGTTGTGTCCCTGTAGCGCGCGCGCGTTCGACTTCTAATCCAAAGGTCGTGGGTTCTAATCCCATTTGGGATGGCCTGATTTCTGAGAATGTGATTTGTTTTTATTACACTATTTTATTGAAATAATTAAATTTCATTTCCGAATAAATCGCAAAAAACAAAAAAAAAAATATTTCAACACCATTTATAGAAAGGAAAATGGAAAATTGCAAGAAAAATCGCTTTCTATTTTGCCACTTAATATTGTGATTTTGTCACATCTATATATACATAGTTAAATTAATTTTAATTATTTAAAATTATAATTATAAAAAGTAACTAAAATATAAAATTTTTCTCTGCTGATCTAAGTAGTAATTTGTAGTAGTACTTTTTTTATATTACTCTTTTTTTTATTAAGATTAATTTATTTTGTGTGTGGTGTTAATGTAATAATTTCAATAATATCACTTGTCTTGTCAATAAATTATACATAATTTAAATATTTTTTAAAAATATTTTTTAATTCTGTTACTTGGATACTATAGAATAAATACTTGAAATGTTATTGATACGATTCTTTTTAAATTGATTCAAACACTGAGAGTTTTAAAAAAAAGCAAAAAAAAAAAAAAACAGTTATATCAACCGAGATTTTTAAGCTCAAACTTCTATTTTTTGAATTAACGTACTGTTTCATAATTATAGAGTGTAACCTTTATGAAGTTTTCGGAGGGATGGAAATTTATATTTCCAGATTTTTCTGCAATATTTTTGTTTCTAACGTTACCCAAAAAATTATAATTTTTTTAAAAAAAAAAGTGTCTCTGAGAAAAAGAAAGTTTTAAGTATCCGAACACGTTCGGAGTACCTTTTGACAAAATAACATATTTAAACATTATAAATGCTTTTTAGGACTCAAAACTAGTAAATACTAATATTTAACCAAACCAGCAATATTTAAAATAAATTGCCTAAATTTCACAAAAATCACAATTATGAGTGAAATTTTAACAATATTTTGTAACACTTCAAAGCACTTAGAGAAAAAAGTAATAAACTTATATTAGTAAAAGTATTACCAAAACAAATTAGATGTATTTATTTAGAGAAATGACTAAAATTTTAATGTTTTATTAAAATTTGAAAATTTTAGAGGTGATTGAATAAACATTATCAGAAAAGTCACATTCTTTATGAGACCATTCTTTATGAGACAAATAACAAGCCGTAACTCAAAAAGTATTCATACAATAAAAAATATTTTAGTAAATTCTCTAGAAAATAGTATATCAGGTTCAAAAAATTTTATAGAAATGTATTTGTAATATTTTGACTTATCAGACTCGCCATGATAGATTTCGAACAATTTAAATGCCCACTTCTGGTAGATCAAAGACCCACTTCCGGTTTTTTCTAACTTAATAAAATTTATTGTAACTTGGCCTCTAGGTAACGTAGAAGCAAAACAAAGTACGTGTTTTGTAAAGCCAAAAGATAACTCTTATCAATAAAATAAAAAACAAAAATATTTGTCTTTACCGAATTTGGTCATTTTCAACGTGTTCGGATACCTTGAACGAAATTTATGGAATAATAGGAGAATTTGTCGATTTATTTTGCGTAAAAACTAAGAATTGTTTATTGAATATAGATCGGAAAAGAATCTTGCTTCATCTTTGTAAATGCTTCTATATTTTTTCTTTTCCATTTGTTAAAGAAACTCAAGTTGCTTCTGTTTCATGGCACTAATAGTAGATATTTATTAAAACATTTTGAACAAACATAGTGTTACGAATTTTGTGTAATGATTGTTTAAAATAGCGTAAATATAATTTATATTTGGATGTGTAATACGTTTATATTACTGGATGTTGTACTTATTTTATGTTAAAATTATAATATTCGTAAGCAACGCCATTACTTACATTATAATGACAATTCAATGGAAACTGGGCGAGATTTTGTTGATAGAGCCAAGTTGGCATCATTTTTAGCGACCATTTATGGTGAGTTCGCGAGCCTATGGATTATTCTGGAAATTAGAGGAGAAATCTACTAATATTACGATCTATGACGCCAGCGGATTTTTCTCGAAAGATCCTTGAGTACTATAAATAGGGAGTCACTCGCTGAAACTGAGTCTTGTTTTGGCTATTGAAGAGTGTATTGATTCGACCGGGAATAGTCGGCCGGCGATTAGTTATTACTTCGGCTATTGTGTTGGACGAGCCGTTGCTTGTGAATAATATTTTACATACTTGTATTTTAGACACTTGTAGTTGTGTCTGAGCGCCGTAAAAGGTGCGAAGGACTACTGAGATTAATTCTGTGAATATAGCTGCTGTATTTCAAGAGTTTTCAACAAAAAGTTGCCATCGCTCCTGAAAAACTGTATTGCTCTTTGCGTCTGATTTGTATAAAATCATAGAACTTTGATCTGCTAAACAACATGTCTTTTCACTAACATGATGCATAATTTGATAAGAGTTTTTGTGTTTATTTTATTTAATGCAAAAAATTTAGAAATTTAGACCCGAATTTAGAAATTTTTTTCAGATATAAAAGTACTCAAACATTAATATTATATTCTGGCTTCACTATCCTGTAGAGAATCCCTTATTTTATCGTACTACTCATTTTTATCCGAGTTGATGCATTTTTCTATTATTAAATGTGTTTCGCATTTTTTTCTCCTATACCGTAATGCTAAAGGAGCTATCCCTTTACACGTTAAAAGGAAAAACTAATTATTTATGGAATATTTTGAAATTTTAAAAACACTATATTATAAACAAATGCATGAGTTACAATATCATAAATTTTTATAAAAATTGAAGTAATTTTCTGTCCGAAAATGTGTGCTCCGAGTTAATTTCACGCTCTTGTGTATACGGCGAAAACAGCCTTAAATTGGAAATTAGGATAGATTTCCAAGAAAGTGATGATATTTTGGGGGGTTACTTTGTTTTTATTTCAAGTGCATTTTACTTTATAGAAAATATTGAAAATCTCTAAATAAACAGTAATTAAGTTCACTGTAACACTTGCCTCGGATATTTTTATTTTTAGTTTTAACTGTTTCTTTAACTGAATGTTTCGTGAATGAACTGAATGTTTCTGGACTCCGAATGTTTCGTTTGACTTTTTTTAAAAATAAAGAAATCCTCCCTCTCTCTCTCTCTCTTTTGAAATTTATAAATATACCTAAAATTTCAATATATTTATCTATATATGCCTATAGTTGTTTCTAAAAATTACATTAACGAAAGATAATTTTTAATACTTGCTTCAATTCAAGAATCAGAAATAAGTAAAATTGATTTTGGATACCTGTGTAAACCAATGGTTGGAAAGTATAGCCTTATTTATAGTTATTTATGTAGTTATTAAACTTCTTAAGAAAATTAGACTACAGTAGAAGACGAAACATAGTAATAAAATTTCTTCATTTATCTAAAAATTTTCAAGGATTTTTAATTTGAAAAGCATAAGAACGCTTCTGTCTGAGATTTGAAAAAAATATAATGAAAAACTAAGCAACTCATGAAATACTATATTTGCCAGCAATCATTTTCAAGTCATGATACCCTCACTTACATTTGTGATTGACAGCCACATCCCTCTTTTAGTAAATCATGAACTTCAAACTTGATATTTTTTTCTTCTGCAAGTTTTCTAAGAACGTCATTAAATGCAAATCTGTAAAATGCAATTCAGGTCTCTTCATATTGACAAATTCAATTTTGAAAACGCAGCTAGGCTCTCTTGTAGAACTTAATCGTCACTTAACAAAAACTACAAACAAGTAATATAAAAAAAACTAAGTCAATTCCTACTTAAATCAACAAAGAAAATTTTATTTTAGCTACTTTTTATGAAAAAAATAGTTACAATTAATATAAATGTGTATATGCGTATGACAGAATCACAACATTAAGTGATAATGAATTTTTATTAATTATCATTAAAGTATCGTATTGTCATCCAAAACAATCGTGTAAATCAAATTTCTGTTCAACTGAATGCTTTAAAACGTGACAAAAAAGTTTTGACCCAAGTCGCTAAAAATGAAACCAACGTGGCTGTATCTGTAATTCTTTAAATAATTAGTTTCAGTCAAAATTAATTTTAATTATTAATAACCAAATAATCGTATTTTTACCCCAAACAATAGTGTATAGAAAATTGCAGCTTTGAAAAGTGAGAAAACAACCTTTTCGAGTGTTGACACAAGTCGCCAAAAGGGTCGCAAGTCGCCAAAAATGATCCAATGTTGCTGTATTTGTAATTCATTGAATAATTAGTTTTAATCAATTAAGTTTTATTAATTTTCGTTAAATTGTTGTATTGACATCCAAAATAATCACATACATAAAATTTCAGCTCAATCGAGCGCTTTAAAATGTATTTTATTAACTTTTGAAAATTCCACCAAGATAAATAAATATATGAAGAGTGTGGGCTAATAGAATGAATTGAATTAAGACTAATATTTTGGGAACAAACAAAAATTCGGGAGAGATAGTATATTTACGTCACACTATAAAGTTACACGAGGGCTGTTGGCGATGGACCTCATAATTTTGTACCATGATGAAGTGACGAGGACGAAACTAGAGCTGTCAACCCCTTTCCTAACTTCCACTCGAGCTTCTTGTTGTCGAAGCTTAAGCATCAAATGATGTTTAAGCCTCGACAGATTCCTCGGCCCTTTCAACACGGTGCATCTTCAGCGGTACTACATTTAAATTGGGGTGGGGATTCTTTTCGAAAAAGATCGATTTTTAAATCGATTCCATTCGTATGAATCGATTCACAAAAAAAATCGAGGTCTAAAAGATAGATTTATAAGAAATCGATTTTTTTATCGAGTTTGCACTTACAATGTAAATATAAATCCATTTTATGAAAAACAAGAAATATATCATAATAAACGATCTCTTATCAGTAAAATCAGGGGTTTTTTTACTTAGGGAATTCGACAATTACAATTATTTTTATGACCATATCAAAATATCAGGTTTAAAAGAACACATTTATTTTCTAAATGTAATTGTTACATTAAAAAGTTTAGAAAATAGATAACATAGCTTATAGTTCCCAATGATAAAAAAATAAATAGTTTTAAAGATAGTACACACACACATTCTACTAATTGTAAATAATTTTAAGGTTTTTTCAAATCAGAAAAAAATTGAATGTCGATTTTCTAGGATGAATTATCGATTCACTGTATAGATTCAATGATACATACTGATTTATAAAGTCGATTTTCTTTGGCCAGAGAAATCGATTCTTCGATAAATCGATCTCAGATCGCCATCCCTACGCTCGAACTCATGACCCGCCAGCCACGAGTCCATGAACTTGACCACTAGGCTACAGGGCCATAGTAAAATTTTTTATTTAAAGCAGCGACTCTCAAACTGTTAGGCACACCCACTGGCGTGTGATTAGCCTAAGTGGGGGGGGGGCACGAGCTTAACGAAAAGTCGAAATTAAAAGATTATTTAAGAAAACTATTAAATTTACTCAAAGGAAGCGAACCAAAGTACTTTCAGACATTATAAAAAATAAAATACGCATTTACACTGACATAATACACATATAAACGTTAACAAGAAAAGCAACACTTAATGCTTAAAGTAATTTTTTTGAAATGCCTACTACTTAAAAGTAACACATACAAAATTTAATACTTATCTTGATAATTTGTGCGATTTACAATTAAGGTTTTGTTGTAACTTTATCGTCATAGAACATCCTTATTGCATTCAATACATTATTAATAAAGAGTGTTTTTTTCCAGGTATAGAAGTTTAAGTTGGCATTACTTTCCAAGATGGTGACCGATTTAACAGCTGTCAAGTGATTTATTCTCAGTTTGGTTTGGCAATTCATCAAAACGATCATCAAGCAAGGCGAAAATTCGTCGAATGGGCCCAAAACGAGATTGCTGTTGTTCCCTATTTTCATAAGCGAATTTTGTTTAGCGATGAAGCGCACTTCTGGTTGAATGGCTACGTCAACAAACAAAACTGCCGCAGTTGGAGTGAAGCTAATCCACAAGTGTATGTCGAAACACCGTTACATCCAGAAAAACTGACTGTTTGGTGCGCTTTATGGGCTGGTGGAATCACTGGTCCGTACTTCTTCAAAAACGATGAAGGCCACAACGTTACAGTCAATGGTGATCGGTATAGAGCCATGATTACTAACTTTTTCATTCCTGAATTGAAAAATCATGATGTCCAGCAGCTGTGGTTCCAACAAGACGGCGTAACATGTCACACAGCTCGTGCCACAATCGATTTATTGAAAGACACGTTTGGTGACCGCCTAATTTCACGTTTTGGACCTGTGAATTGGCATCCAAGATCTTGTGATTTAACACCGCTCGACTATTTTTTGAGGGGCTATGTAAAGTAGTTGGTCTATGCGGATAAGCCACAAACGCTTGACCATTTGGAAGACAACATTCGCCGTGTTATTGCCGATATACGGCCACAAATGTTGGAAAAAGTCATCGGAAATTGGACGTCCAGATTGGACTACATCCGAGCCAGCCGTGGCAGTCCTATGCCAGAAATCATATTTAAAATGTAATTCCACAAGATTATCTTTCGAATAAAAAAAATTCATGTCAATCGAATAATACATCGTTGTTTTATATCAATTTAAATTCTATACCTCTAAAAAACACCCTTTATATGGGGGGCGATGAAAATAATGATTGAAAAATTAGCTAGTAAGTATTGAAAGTTTAAGAAACACTGCTTTAAGGCATATAAATACATTTTTGGAAAGTAATTCGAAAAAAGTGTTTTATAATCAAATTGATAATTCAATGAATATTTCACTCTGTGCGTGCGATTCTGTATTTAATAAAATTATATTAACAATCCTTCTTCTACAATTATACGTATATCCACTACACAATTTCTGTAACACAGTGTAAGCAAATATTTTTAAAATAAATTTGCCAATTTAAATATTTTTATTAAACTAGACTCTCTTTTCTTTTTAAAAAAGTAAAAGAAACTTTTGAAATAAAATTTCCGTGCGTATTAAATAAGGGACTTCTAGAGAAAAATAATTATTCATATAAAATACTTTTACGCCCAAAAGAAAAGTTTGAAGCTAGTGCATCTCATATTGTACCTCTTAAAACGTTAAATTGATTACCAAAAATGTAAAATGGGTTGTTTTTTTTGTTTCTTGACAGAAAATTTAAAATAATATCGATTTATAATTTATAAAATAAATAAAACGGATTCAGGTTGCATTTAATATGTTTTTCGTAGAGCAAATTTGTTTTTATATATTTTTTTTATGTTTTAGAGAGTAACTATTTTAAAATATTCTCTACTAACGTAACATTACAAAAAGGAAAAAATATAAGGTAAATGAAATGTTTTGCAATGGATATGTTTCTTAGGAAAGCGTGCATTTACAATGCAGTTGAAAAAGTAAATTTGTAGTGCAATGGAAAATGTAATATTGCAAAGTAATGGAAAAGGCAATTTTACTAATGCAATTTTACTAATACAATTTTATAAAAAAATGAATAATACTCAGAACATGCATAATTTAATTTTTGATGAATGAAAAAAAATGGAAACTTAAAAATATAAAAATTCAAACAAGTAGCTTCTTGAGTATTAAGACGAACGATACCGGGATGATTTTAGTTGTGTTCTAAGGCTTGTACTTTATGAATGTCTGTTTATTTAATGTACATAATAATGATTAATCCGGGTAAAATTTTTAAATATTTTAAAAGTACTTCACTTTTTTGTTTTGTTTTATAGATTCAATTTCGAATGAAATGTTAAAACCCCAATTTCATGCACATTTAAAAAAACATTTCTTTCTCATTTTCAATAAATGATTAATTTAATAAATTGCAGACGAATTTTACTTTTTTGAAAAGTACAACTGTTACTAAAAAACTTTTCTAAATCTATTCATATGTAAATCACCATATCTGATTTTCGATTAAAACCATTTATACAGTAAAAGAGTTCAGTATCCCCTCAACTCAACTCTTCTTTTTCAAAACAACTATCTGTTTTTTTAGTTGCTGTGATTTTATTGTTATAAATTTCAAAAAGTCTTTTAATATTACACCTTATTTTACGGAAATTACAGGTTCATTATTGCTATTTTTTTCATTTCTAATAAGGTTGCGAATTGGTATTTTACCATTGCAGATCTAGTGCGTTAATCGGGAGCTGATATCCCTCTTTTTCACAGCATATATATATATATATATATATATATATATATATATATATATATATATATATATATATGGCGCTGTATAAAAAAGGGATATCAGCTCCCGAGGTCCTTATGGTTTGAATGTGATCTGGAAAGGTGAAAGTGTCTTACTAACTTTTAAACAAAAATCCGAGGATTCATTATATATTCCGAATTTTGATAAATCTATTGATAATAGTAATAATATTGGTTTAGCGAGAATTTCAAGAGCTAAACGTAGAAAAAGAGTTACTAGAGACATGCAACCCTCAAGAATTCTATGTTAGAATTAGCTGTTAAATTTGATGATAACTACAACACAGGCTTAATTAAATCGTTTATGTTTGGCATGAATAAAACTGAAATTAAAATTATGACAGATATTTTAAGCAGATATAAATTTCGGGATTCTCATGGTATGCAAATGATTCGAGACCTTAATAACTATTTAGTACAAAAAATGAATATTAAATTAGATGCAAGTGAAAATTACTCTACAGAGAATATTGTACACTATTATATATATTTATGAATAAATCCTTTAACCAAATTAATTTTTCAAGTATATTTCAAAAATATCAATCCTTTTTTCCTATTAAAATATTATTATTAAAAAGGCTTTCAAATACAACAAGAAACTTCGTAGATTTATATTTAATTATAATCAAGTCTCGGAGCTCCTAAGTTCAGAATCACGTAAATGCGATCTATATCGAGACTATATTGATGATTATCATCAGCACGTTGTCACAGGAGACCTTGGCATCGTGAAAGACGATTTGTTAAGAAATTTTATGGAAAAAGGTACCGGTTTTAGACTGATGATTCCAAAAAATAAATCTAACGTTATGAAACAAATCATAAAAGATTTAGATAAATTCTACCTTAAAATTTCAATTAAATACGGAATGCCGATTGAAGTTTTCAATCAATTTAGATCTTATGTAGCAACAGAAATTCGGGAATTAGATTTCACTGTTGAAAATGAAATTATGTATAAAGATCTTAAATCATCAATAGAAAATATCCAAAATGACTTCGTGATTACATATGTTGATAAGGTCTCTGCTAATTATGCCATAATTTGTAAATACTTTTACAGTAAAATATTAAGTAACCACATTTTAAATAATAATTCATTTCAAAAATCAATTCACAATAATAGAGAAGATGATAATCGTCTTTTAGCTTTGAACAAAAGACTGAATATTCATCTAAATAATATTAAATATCCAAGTATTTTTTTAATACCAAAATTTCATAAAAGCCCTATAAAATTCCGTAGTATCACTAATGGATACTGTTACACTTATTGGTAAGCTAATTTAAATTTTGCAAAGCTAGCAGTGAAATTTATGTGTCGAGGAGGCATGAAGACGAAAAACAGTTTCTTAAAATTGGCCTTTAATAATCAATCATAAAGTCACTACGCTCGTTACTGGAGCGATAAAATCAATAAATCCAAAAGCAACATTACCAGTGACATCCGATTCGAACCGTCTTCTAATATTGTAAAACTAATTTTCAAATCTAAAATGGTGATGCAACCTGCAGTTGCATTGCCAACCAGTTGTTCTCTCCCTCTAAGAGCTAAACCACTCACATACTTCTTATATTTCCGTTTCTCCTTCCTTTTTCCTAAAAACTAACATGAGCCGAGTTTAAATACTAGCTCGATTTGCATCGCAGTTGCTGCCAACCTCAAATCACGAAACTCAAAAAGATCGGGTTCGAATCGGTGTGCTTACTTTCATTGAGATCATGGAACGGGATTGGAAAAACAACACAAGGAGATCATAAAAATTTGGATCCGATTTTTTTTAAATGTCTAACAGATACAATACATATATCACGAAGTCTGGGAAGATCTTACAATCTCTTCTTCAGAATCTAATTGATAACTTACAAAACACGGCAATAATTAAAATTAGCTTAGAGATTGCTAGAGTTACTAAGGATATGTTAATTTTTTCCATTAATGGCTTTGGTTTCGAGGACCTTTTTAATTCTATAGATATTGACGATATGATTACGGTTCTACAGTTAATTTGTGATAAATATGAATTATATACTTCAATGAAAAAAGAAAAATTTGATATTCTTGTTAACCTCGTATTAAAAGAAAATTTCATTGCATTTATTCAGAATCTTTATAAACAGATAAAAGGATTACCTCAGGGTGGTCCAGCTAGTAATTCTTTAGCGAACCTATATTTACATTTTTTTTAAATTGATCATGTTGTAAATGATTCTTATTTGATTTATCGTTATATAGATGATTTAATAATTTTTGGTAACAATAGTGAATACAAACCAAATATTACGTTCTACCCTGATTATCTCAAGCTCCTTAAAACTAACTTCAACTCTAATATGGTGGAATTCTTGGATTTAGACTTGCATCTTATTAACAATAATGTAGTCAGTAACATTTTTGACAAAAGAGAGATTCGTTTATGTTCCATATAATTAAAATTTCTGTATGGAATAGTAACTTGCATATATCAATTTACAGAAATATCATTTTGAATTTTTTATTTAGAAATGATAACTTAACTACCCACAAAATAGATAAATACAATAATATAAAATTTTTTTTTCAATGTTGTTTAGATCATGTGTGTGAATACCCTTTTAATTTCTTAAGAACTTACATTCATCACAAATACATTAACCGTCTTGCTACTTCGAATTCCAAAACCACCACACAACAATAGGATTTCAAAGTCAGCATGTTAGTGGTCTTGCTGTGAAGATTATATCATAACACTCATATCACAGTTTACATTTTTTCCACAAACATCTTGAACATCTTACACATTGTTGACAACCAACCAAATTAGAGCCTAGCAAATTTACATTTTTGACAATCAACCAATTCAAATTCTACCATATTTGATTGTCATCTTTTTTGATATCTGTCTTTGCTGGCTGGTTTAAAAGTTAGCTCAAAAGATGTGTTTATGTATATTAGAATTTTTTAACTTGGTGAATAATTGATTTTCATTGATGTCAAGACGCTTGATTCTCTTCGTAAAAGCTCTGTGAGTAAAGAAATTTTGTTAAATTATTTTTTGAAAAATACTTTTCTTATGTAATTGTTTTAGGATTTTTCTACTTTTCTTACGTAATTATTTTGCGATTTTTCTGCATTAAGAGTTTGGGAGAGTTTGTTACATAATAGTCGTGAGTGGTTTTATCATACTCTCTGAGTTTTCCATACTCTGAATTTTTGTTTATTTTATTTTATTTGGTTTTTCCTACCGAGTTGCAAATGGGGAAGGTTGGCGCCTTCAAACTAGTTTAACCCCACTTATTCGGTCCTAAGTCCGAAATTGCTTTCTGACTCGCTAGGTTCTTCTTTTTTGTAATTTCTTTTTTATTTCTCTATAATTTTGTTCTTCATGTTCAGCTTTTATATTTTTATTACACTATTTCTTGTTACGTTCATTATCTATTATTTCTTGTTTTTGATATATAATACATATTTCTTTCATATATATATATATATATATATATATATATATATATATATACGTGGTATATCAATTGCTACAAGTAATTTTGACGCTCAGTTTCTTCCCCAGAGGCACCTGAGCTCTGACGATGCAAAATTGTATTAGGAATTGAATTCTACCTTGAGCTTCCAAGCCAAACAGGAACTCAAGGGACCTTTTATATGTCGCATAACATACGGCGTGGACACTGTTAATTTTTTGCTTCGTGAAAATCCATCAACTTGAGTGGAAATGAGCCCGCAAAAACGTGGGCGTACCAGATAGTCTTGGGCGGAGTCAGGTGTCAGAGGGAGGCGCCTTAGCTTTGAATTGTTGGAATTCAATTTTGTCGAGAGCACCCAAGCCAAACAGGCACTAAAGGGATTTTTTGTCACATAAACATATGGCATGGATGCTGTAGATTTTTCTGCTGCATGAAAATCCACCGACTTGGGCTGGGATCGAACCCGCAAACTTCGGCGCTCAGGGCCAGCACCTAACCAACTACGCCACCCTGCCAGCACTTTCAAGTTCTCAAATTATATTCATACATTTCAAACTCCATATCTGATTTTAATTAGAAACAAACTATACAATAAAGAAGCACACTTTCCCCTCAACTCAACTCTTTTTCTTTCTTTATAATTGTTATGATTATTATTATTAACTTAAAACAATTTCTTAATTGGATTTCTGTATTTCATGGAAATTACAAGACTTTTTTTCTCTGGTATTCGCTAATATATATATAATCATTTTAATAAGTAGAACGTATTAGTTTCCATTGCTTTCTACTTGGCTGGTTTATATCATAGTTTAAGAGATCAGGAAAAATGTACTGAGGCTTATCGTCATTTTTTATCCGTTTAGGGAAGCATTAGAAATTTCGTTTAGGGATTCCTAATTCGCGAATAGGATTATTAATCCTGAAAATTACATTAGTAGAACATCTGTTCTGGCTGTAGTGGAATTATGTTTTTGTGTTTTTTTTAATAGATTTTTGCTGCATTCTGTTTATATGAGACGTAAAAAGAATGTTATATGTTGTAGACAGTATCTTTTTTTAATTTTTAGAAAATAAATGGATGCTTATGAAATAAAATATTAATAAATATTAAATTAGCGTTCAAGCATTTGGTGAATGACATGAAATGTTGAATAATTTCGGTTTCTATTTTGGTTTAAATTGTTAGGGCATTTATGCCCAATTTGAGTGATTTTACATGTAAAATTTGTCTTGCTGTTTTAAAATGTTGTTGCTAGTTATGATATTCAACTCCAATACTTTAAAGATTTGAAATGCTTTATTTTTTAAAGAATATTTAAGACTGATATTATTAAAATAATTATTCTTGATTTGTAAAGGGTTCTACCCACGATCCTTCAACTAAACCTATTGGGAATGGACTAAAATTACTTTTTGACTTTGGTTTGAGTTTAAAACCGCCTTCCATAGAGATAATTTTATTTTATGCTAATGTGTAAATGCCACTAAACCCTGTCAAGGGGTGTGTTAAAGTTAATCGTGAGTAGCCGTCCATCGTTAGTAGTGAGTCGTTCGTCTTTCAGTTATTATTCAAGCTAGAACTACCATTTGGAGAAGTGAAAATGATAGTGAAGCTGTTTTAATAAGGAATGTAGTACACAGTTTAGGAAAAAGCTAACAAGTGATGCACAAGCGGATCAAGAGATAAGTGTACATTTTATAATCTCACAAGCTTGGATTAGGAAACCAATTAGAATTGTTCTTACAGTTATTTAACTCGCGTTAATCATAATTTAATCAGTCATAAAAAAGTAATTATTTTTATAAAAATCAACTCAATAATCCGAATTACACACCTGCGAGATTTTTCATACTCAGTATCTTCGTATTATACCTTTGAGTAATTTCGTCTCTCTCCCCCCAAAATCACAAAGACCAGAGAGATCTACACTTCAATCAACATGAGAAGGTGTTACCCCACAACTTATCCATTATTCTCCTGTTCTGTTTCAAAATCAGTCTATTTTTAGAACATTTAGATTGATAAGGATTTAAAAATGTTTCTATTCTAGTTACATTTAATCTACAAACAAAAAATTCATTGTACTGTTTAATCTATTCCAATAGCTTTTCGAAAATACTTAGGTACCGGAAAATACGATGGAACATGACGAAATTTAAAACTCCCTTAGCACTTCGTGGTGAAGTGGTTCTTATCCCAATACTTCTAGGTCCAACCCACAGGGAAATAACAGGATCTACTACGAGACGTCATCAATAACTACCATCCGCGTTCTTTTTAAAGTGTGTCACTATTCCTGTATCCACCTCTTGTTGTACAAACGAAACTGGAAAAATGTGAAAGTGAAGTGAGTACGAAAAATATAAAAGGGAGTCGCGTGCTGTTTAAAAGAACTGGGAGTAAAGCATCATTATTAATGGTATAAAGGTACAAAGAACATTAAAAAAAACTTTTGCTTTCTTTTTTATGGACTACGACTAGGATCTCATTAATCACTGGAAAAGTTGAAATTAAGAGAAAGGAGACTTTTTAAATCGTATTTTTTACAAATTTTCTTTCTTAATTTTACTGAAAGTTGTATTGATTTAGATCTGTTATAAATATTATTTGAACCAGAACCTTCCTGCTTATTAACACCTGTGAGACTAGAGTTACTTGTGGATATTTATTTTGAGATAGCAGAACCATTTAAATCTGGGTCAGGGAGGGTTCTTAGACTTTTTACCACTACGGACCCTCTTTAAGTACAAGGTTGATCGCGGGAACTTCCTGTTTTGAACATTTTGCAGTGATGTTCGTAGGGAAAGGAGGAGCGTAGGGAGGGCTGAAGGGGGATATTTGAGTTTCTGCCTGTCTCAGTCTCGTACATGTTATGGTCGAGGCAGCAACTCGCTTTTGCCGTGGAGGCATATTTCTCTTCCATTCGGTCGGTGATTGCCGGGCAACGTACCTTTCGCCGTCACTTCGGTATTCTTTGACGAGGTCATGTTCCTAATTAGAAATGTGTTTTAATGTTGATGGATGCATTTAGAACAACGGGGAATGTCTCCAAAGAAACTGAAGGACCTCCGAAGACCATTAGAACATCTGAAAATGCGAAACGAGTTCGTGTGTCAATTCATACCGGTATGTGACATTGTTTTAACACTTCATCTTACCCAATCTCCAAGAAAGGGATCCTGACAACGTAGTGTTGCAAGATGGGATAACACCTCCAGGGTTTCCATGGAAATTTCAAGAGCAGCCTTTCCCGAATGACTGATCTCCCTGCAAGGGGACTCACCTGATTTGTTACCTCCTGATTACTTCCTGTGGCCTTATCTCTAGTCTCCGGTTTTCAAAGATCGCTCCAAGACCCTGGAAGACCTAAGAAACCACATTCGAGCTGAAATTGGCAATATCCCCTGTCGATATTATTTAAAAGGTGACTCAAAGTTTTCGAAATCTACTGCATCAGTGTATTGATAATGAAGGGTGACATTTAGCAGGCGTTGTGTTTATAACTGTGTAAATTCAAAGTTCAAATAATATTTGGTAGGCGGAAAATAACGAGTTCCCACGTCCCACCCTGTATAAGCCTGACATCCTGGACCCTCAAGTTTTAAACATCCCTTCCGGACTCCCGACATACAGCGGAGTAATTGAAGGGATCCTCAATAATCAAAAGGCTGTGTCTTCTACTTATGCATACTTTTTTATCGCTTTTATTTTTTCTCTTAAGGAAACAGTAAACATCTAACTAAACATATTACAAGATATTAATTTCAAATAAATAAAGAAAGAACTTAATTGTATTAATTAAAATTTTAAGGAGAAGGATTGTGCTACATTTATTTTACAAGTGCTGTTATACTAGGTGTAATATTCGAAATTCGTGGTTCCAATTTCGGTTCTACGCTTTCGAGACGGTTTCTGCACTTATTTTTAAAATAAGGAAGAACTGAAATTAATCCATTCATTAAATGAGAGACCTTTGCGGGTTCCCTAAAAAGGAGCTGGAGACCTCTACCGGTTCGCGGACCACAGTTTAAGAACCTCTGATCTAGGTAATTATCAAGGATTTTTGCTCTAACTTTTGGTAGTCGGATTATCAGCCAATGGCGTAAAGGAGAACATTAAGGCCCACCTGAAAAATCAGCATTTGGACCCCAATTTTGCGTCAATCAAGTTTTGGGTTCTGGAATCCTGCCCCTCCTCAATGCGGAGGTTGCGAGGGTGTACGTTGCTTCTCTGTTCTTAACACTATGTACAGGTATAACTCTCAAGTTATTTTGATGATTTGGATACATAAATTGTCAAACTTTTTTGTTGCAAAAATCATATGTAGAACAAAATAAAGTACAAAATAAAATGCACTTGGCAGTTAAAGTTTGCTATTTTGAATTACATGCATTAAGAGCTCTCAGGACTCTTAAATTTTTAATTTTTCAATGTTTTGAGAAAAAAAATATATGTTAGAGCCTCAATATTTTTTTTTTGAGCATTTTGGAACCAAAATTGTGTTGATACTGTAAAAACATCCGAAGTTATTGAGAAATAAGTGGTGAAATTTAAACGAAAACCCTATCTCTTTCTTATCTTTAACTTTATTTTTCGCAAAACAAAAAATTCTAACTTGCGCGCAGGATTTCTCAGAAACTATTTACGATATCAATTTGAAATTTTATACACGTGTTCAAATTAGGACTCTTCATAACTTATACATCAATTTTCAAAAAAGAATTTAATGGGATTTTTTTTGTTTGAATTTGAACTTATTATTTTCTTAGAATTTTAAAATTTTCGCTATAATTGCAGTTAAAAAATATTCTTTTCCTCTAAATTTCCTAAAAAGTATAACTTCAAACGTAAACATTTTTATACCAAGTAAAGTTAATTTTGTAAATTTGGATCAGTTTTGTACTTCAGAATTCTGCGCGATGTAAAATACTAATTTTTATATTTTTGAAAAATTGTCCAAAATTTATATTTCTTTATAACGTTAAAATTTTTTTTCAAATGCTCTGAAAATGTGAGAAATAATGTAAATGTATATGATTATCATGTGGTAAAAATTTTTAATTAATGTTTTGTTTTATTGCTAAGTTACATTGGTTTGAAAATGAATGTATTTTTTCGAGTGTACGGATATCTGTTAAGGGTCCTGAGAGCTGTTAACACTTTTAAAGTTTTTATAGCAACTCTCTGCATATTCGTTTTAAGTAGCTGTCACACATCGTGGGAACGGTAAAGTTCTCTTCCAGTACAGCATTATTTTCTAAAAAAATAATAAAATAAAAATAAATAAATAAATAATAGTTTAGTATTTCCGTTTTGTGTAATTTTGTGAGCCTAAATTAAGGGCAGTCGGAAACCTCTATACCGACAATGTTAAATTGGCTGTTTTCGAGGTACATTTTCTCAAAATCTGTTATATGTACATGCTTGAAATTTTTCATATAATTAAAATACACATTTCTCATTATACTCAAATGAGCTTTTAGCTAATTTTGAATTTTTTCATAATTTATAAAATATTTTATCAAACATAGTTTAAGTTAACCCGTTTTTCACATAAAAAAATTTGTAAGAAATAAATTTTGGGTTTTTTTACAAAAAGCTCATTTCAGTATATATTAGTCATCATTATAAATATATCATAAAAATTTACATACCTGTGAACAGTAGTTTCTAAGAAAAGGAACATCGAACATCAAAAATTGACATTTTGAGAAAAATTGATTTTAACGTATAATTACTTTTTAATTAAAACATTCCAGCTCCATATTCTAAATCATCAGCATTTTTTAGTAGCTCATCATCTTCTTTCTTCCTTTTAAGTCTTTTTTTCCTAATTTCCTTTGTTTTTTGTAAACAAGAGTATTTTGCTCGTAACAGCCTCTGTTTGTCGAGGCACTCCATCGCCTGTACCGTGTAATCACCAGGCTCAATACACATTTTTCTCAAAATTTCTAGTTTTGATACATTCCCCATATTAAATGAGGAAACTGCATCATATGTACCCAGTGACAGAACTTCTAATTGGACAAATGTTTTCTTCGGTACACGAGACCATATTACATTATTTACACTTTCGTTAGGATTTTGCGTACCTCCATGTAAACACTTTTTTAGCAATTCTGGATTAGCTAAATCCCTAAAAACAGGTCGCATGGCCTCCACAACATCCACAGGTAAACTATTTTTGTGATGATAAGTCTCCCCAAGCAATTCTGCCTTTTTAAATTTGCACCACGTATCTGTATCAGAGGGACAAAATCCATGCTGAGGTTTTTCATCGGTTGATAGCTTGTGTAAAAATATTGCCCATATGGCTTGTTGCATGTCCTTCACGCTAGACAAATTTCTGCGGATAGCTAGACCATAATATGCTTGCAGACGGTCGATTTCTGCCTCTGTCAATCTATTTCTTCCGCATAAAGGCTTTCCGTCAGAAAGTGTTTGACCTCTCATCTTAATTTTCAAGCGTCGAAGACGTGTCCCCATTCTTTTCATAACATGACCTATGCATTCTAATTTCTCGACAGAGCAATGGTCACCATATACTTTGTTCTCGACAATAGAAGTAAAAGCCTTGGAGTCCCCATCTCCTAAATATTTTGTGTACCAAACATTGTAGAGAGACTGGGAACGCTGAAAAATGGATAGAGCTCCAGCTACTTCCATCTTACCACTGTAGCCTTCAAAATTTCTCTTACAATTTTGAAGATGCTTGGTTTTGTTCGGATAAATACAATGTTTTGAAAAAACTTCGACATCTATAACTTTGCCGGTATCAACACTTGTGACTGTCACCAAGCCATTCTTCGAAGAAAAACCATGCTTCTGCCAGCTACCATCAACAGCAACAGCAAGGTCCCTTTTTCCATCATTTTCATCAACTGCTTCACGAACAGCTTCTGCCATACTGTGTTCACATGTCTCTCTTGTTGCCTGCAGTAAAATGTGGTTGTACTTTGAGAATTTTGTGGGTGGCGGGGGAAGATTCATGATACCGCAAAACATCCTAGCAGACTCAGCACCTTTACCTATGCATCGCATAGCATACACTAGCCGGGTATTCAGTTCATAATTCTCAGAACTATCGCATTTCTTGGAGTTAAAAAAAGTATAGTTATATTTACAAGAAGGACATTTTAAGTGAAACTTCACAGCTTCACCACAGTTACTTTCACTGAGGTGCAACCTGAGTCCTGTTTTTTCACACTTTATACATTTTACAGCTTCAAAAAACACACAAGCTAAAAGGTTAATGTCCACAATAACATTTCTGAAACCAGAAAAAGCCTCATCCGAATATGAAATATCCATGTTTACAATTTTTTTTCTCACTGGCAGATGGTTCAGTTTCATTAGTACAAAGCTTTGCACCATCAGCACAATTCTTTTCATCAGCAGAGTTCTTTGGAACAGTAGAATTGCTTTCACCACAACCATCATTACTTTTATTACATCTTCCTTTATTAAAACTCTTCGTTTCTTAAATACTTTAGTTGATGCTCTAGGCATGATAAAGTCGATATATTATAGTAATTTCTTTGAAAGTTTAAACTTAATAATGTTAAAGAATACTTGCGAGTTCAAAAATTACAACGCAGTTTTGAAAGTGTAAACAAACATTGATTTGACCGTTAAAAATACAGTGAAGTTTCAAATAGGTTAGGAAATAAAATAATTTAAGGCTCAATTTATACAATAAAAGATAAATGTTTTGATTTATACCAGACGCTCAACTTTTAAGCCAAAACAAAAAACTTTGTTTACTTTTTCCCTTGTCAAATGGGCGTGGCCCAGTTTCAACGATTATTTAAAAATAGGTTTTTAGGGCTTCTAATTACCCTAGAGGTTAAAGTAAGGTATTTTTAGAAAGGTTAAAACCTGTACTATGTGAAAATGTAAAAATCTCAAATTGTCAAAAAAATCAAATTTTACCTTTCCGACTGCCCTTAACTTTTCTTGGTATGGATTCGGATTTGACAAAGAGATGAAGCCGAAATAAACGTCTCCCGATATGCATTCGAGTATAACATTAACACACACGTAAAATAAAAATTACCCCGTATAATAATCGGGCGTGACCTTTTTGAGCACTAGTGCAGTACCCGAGATTTTCTCGGGCATGACAGTAAAAGGTCAATGATCTTATTTTTTTTAATTAACTCAAGAAAGCACTCAAAAATTTAAAAAAAAAATTGCTGCAGTTTCTATTTTATTCTAAAGGGGTTAAAAATGGTGTGGTTCATTAACGAAAATAACCCCGGAAGTAATCGTAAAAATCAGCGCAAAAAGAGTAGTTGCCCTGAAACATTGACGAGTAATAACTTAAACGAAATATATTCTTATAAGATTTCATGATGAACGTACATCATAACTTTTATAGATGCAAGGCAGTAATTTTTTATACTCTTCTCAATAAATAATAAGTTATTTTTCGACAGAATATGTGCTATTTATCAAAAATACTTTGCACACAACTGCAAAATTACTTCTCAATGGGCTATTTGGGATAAAGAATGTATTTGATTATACCATAGATAGGGAACCTTTTTACCATTAGAGGCCGCATGTAAATAAAGTAATAATAAATGAAGCCTGATAGGTTAGTGTACCTATAAATGCGACTTTTATGAAATTCTTATAGTTTTTGTATAAATGTAGCAATTTTGTGCATTATGCAGAAATATTATTTAAAAAAAATAAATCCTTATTATTTGACAGAAACTCAAGCAATGTTTCATTAATAGCAAAATATAGGTTTATTCTTTTTCTTTAATTTTCATATATAGCTATAAGTACAATGCTCCCATAAATCAGTTAGAATATTTTTTTTCCATAAAATTAAAAGTACTGAGTATGCATTTCTTGCACATAGTTTTGAAACTTTGAAAAACAGATCAATATTTCACAGAATTCATTTTTCTCCTCCTTTTTAAGTATTCATCACCTAGTTGATAGTCAAATTCCATGAATATGGGAAACGTTTGTCGGAAGTTCTATTAGAAATTCAATGAATAATTCAATCAGATTGAAGTGTGTGTGTGTATTGCGGAAGTTAAATTCAATGTATATAATTTATTCTCGGGAAAAACATGATAAAAAATAGCATAAAGAAAGGTAATTCTTGTTTTATTTTTTGAACTTAATGTTTAAAAATAAGAGCTGTAGATGGAAAATAAAATAAGTTTTCATATGATGCTGTGATAATGACCTGACAGTGGAATTCTACGTTCTATTAGAATATAAAGAAAAAAAAATGTGATATTCAATTATTAAAGGCACACGAAAGAAACATTGGAATTTGTGCAATCTAATCTTTGAACTACTTCCAAAACTGTTCTTGGTTAAACAGCTATCCAGTAAATATTTTTATAGAATCAAAATTCAATTAAATAACGAAAATTTATGTTTAATTGACAGAAAAGTTATTATTTTTGTTTTTGGCTTCAAATATCATCAATGAAATGTAAATAAAAAAATTCTAATGATTTCATGTTGATTGCCCCAAATCCATTAGTCCTTGCATACCAGACAGCCATTTCTATTATTCTCCAAAATCTGGCATTTCCGACAAACTACCATGTATTTTCACGCATTTTTTTTCTTAACACGAAATGAAAATCGCTTGACAAGAAAAAATTTCCCTTCTGAGAATGAACAAAATACTGAAAACAGCAGCCGCGTAGGAGAGGTTTAAGAAGGGTGTGAAATGAAAAAGAGGTGGTTTCACACGTTTTGTGGAAAGGAGGCTAACTTGGTTTTGAAAGCGACACGAGCCAATTTTGTTTATATAAACTACTTTCACACTCTCCACCTCTTTAAACGCCACAAAAAAATTTCATCAGTTGGCAATGGAATTTGGTGACGAGTACATTGAAGTATGAGTAAAAATCAGTGAATTTGGTTCGTGTTATTTATTTCTATTTTCAAAGAATTTTTTTATAAAAGCAATGAGATAGAGCAAACTACTGTTTCGCTTAAAATGAAGATTAAGCTTCTTAAGGAGGTTGATTCAAAAACAAAGAACGAAAACAGAAATCTGTAAGGGTTTTGGTATTGCTAACTTTACATTATCTGCAATAATTAAAAAGAGAGCGAATTTGGAAAATGTTTGAGCTAGAGAGTAAAAACGGATAAGAACGGGCAAGAAAGAAGATTTTGAGGCGATTTTACTAGCTTAGTTCAAACAAACGAGATCTCAGAATTCGCCCATATCCCACCCTACTACTTGAAAATTTTGTGTTAAATTTCATTATTTCTTGTGTTTTTTTCATTGATTTTAATTAGATGCATGTATACATTTTTTTCTATGTAAATAAAATGTATTATAATTATCTTAATTTAGTTGAGTTTCTTTCTTTTTTTTTTTTTTTTTTTGCAAAATTGTTTATTACAATTTTTTTTAACACGAAATAACATTTCAGTCCCCCTCAATTTTGTATTTAACAATTTTCCCTGGTTAATCAGGAAAAAATTTGATATCAATCTAAAAGAACTTTATTATCAATTTACATTACTTCTTAATATAATTTAGGTAAATTTTAAAAAGTAAAATTTGTAAAATTACTCTTTATAAAAAAATATGTTGTTGCTTTTGTTGTTACTAATGCCACCTGATTGGCAAAGGTCAGATCAAAGCATACGAAATTCATCAGGCCAAAGGGCTAAGTTACGCCTGTCATTAGCCGTAGCTTTGAGCACCATACAGGAGACAGAACGATTTAGCTCGGTTTCACCCCAATTTAGAGGGAGAACACCCTGAGGGATAAAATATATAATTACCAGTATAAAAATCAGTAACAATTGCATATGAATACTCCCAATAGCAATTACCCTGGTGCACATATAAAGATGCAATATTTAGAAAATATAATCATAACATAAAAAAACTGTACAGAAATGAGGTACTTTAAAATAAAAGAATCCTAATTTATTCTATGACACTTACATAAGATTTAGAAAAAAGTAAAAAAAAAAAAAAAAAAAAAAGAACCATAAAGGTAAATGAAAAAGAAAAGAACTTTAACTAACCATAACATCAAGTGTTTCTGCTTAAACTATTACATTCTTTAAATGTTATAGTTCATCTGGAATAAAATCTAATTTTACATTCTGAAAGTTCTTCCTAATACTCACAAAATAAGAAACAAAAAAAGGAACTATTTGTGCACCAAAATGTGGCAACGCACGCCATTACCAAAAGGGTACAAAATAAAATGCCCAAAAGATCTCGCCAAGTTTTAAGTCCTTTGATGTGTTACTAATAAGGAAGAATTAATATAATTAAGACACGGTGTTCTATTTTGTGCAATTTAAACGAATGCACTTTTGAATAAAAATATTCCTGCAGCTTTTTTATTGTTTTCTACCTTGCTTGTTATTTTTAAATTATCTTTGTAAAGTTTTCTGCAGGAAGATATAGTTGCTTAGCAACGCATTGCAAAATTTCCTTTTAGCTCTAGAAATAAGACCCTTTTTGAGATCTTGGGCGTGAGTAATAATTACCATGGTATTATGTACGATAATATATGTGATTACGAAAGTAACTTACTAGTAATTATTTTGTCACAAATTAACACTTCCTTTTAGTGCGTACATTCGGAGAAAGTCGTTCAAGAGTGTTTTATTTTGCTGCAGAGAGGAAATATTTTAATGACAAGCTCTAACAATCTTTTGGTCTTTTCTTTGTGTTTCGAAGAAACTAGGTATTAAAATGTTATTTAATGTATACTGTTTTATTTGAATTTACTTGATAAAGAAACGGGACATTTTTATTTAAATAAATTATAGTTTAAAAAAAACTAAACAACACGCTTTTATAGTGAATCGAACTAAAATGTAAAAAATAATAATTCTTAATATAAGAATAAAATGATTAACGAGAAAGTTAATGACATTGGGATGAAAACGTGGGGTTAATTGTTATAATGCCTTCCTAGTTCAATTCCGAAATTCTGAATTAGTGTAAAAATGTAGTACAAAGCATCCCACGATTTATCCGCAACATTAATTTTCTCGTTAATCATTTTATTCTTATATTAAGAATTATTTTTTTACTTTTTAGTTCGATTCACTATAAGAGCGTGTTTATTTTAGTTCCTTTTAAGCTATAATTTATTTTTCATTTTTTAGTTTGATCTCCTCAGAGTGTTCTCCCTCTAAATTAGGGTGGAACCGAGCCAAATCGTACTGTCACCTGTATGGTGCTCAAAACTATGGCTAACGACAGGCGTCACTTAGCCCTTTGCCATGATGAATTTCGTGGGTCTCGAACTGGTTTTTGCCGATCAGGTGGCATTAGTAACAACACCAGTTCGATCTACAATAAAAGCCTGTTTCTTTAGTTTTTAAAACTATCATTTATTCTTTGTTGAATTTATTCTTCAGTTTGATATTTGGAGCTAGAATTATGTGGCTGCTGGAATTGTTTTGCTCTTCAATGGTCTTCATTAATGGGTTCGAAAAGTATTTATTCTCTCCGTTTACGGGGTCTCGGATGAGTCCCATATCGTTATGTTTCTAAGATTCCGTCTCTATAGATACAGGTCTAAGAAGAAATATTAAACGTCAATCGTATTATCACCTTTTAAACGTATTGCTATAATGTTAATTCGTATCATCACTTCTGAAAATATTGCTTTATCAAAATAAAGAAATATTTAGCAGTTAGAACATATATTTATCACCTTTTCAACGTATTGCTATAATGTTAATTCGTATCATCATTTCTAAACGTATTGCTTTATAAAAATAAAAAAAAATATATTTAGCAGTTAGAACAAAAACTATTTTTATTTACATGCACGAGTCTTTTTTTTCTCTTTTCACATAAAGAACACTTTTTTGTTTTTTTTATTGTATTAATAACAAGCGTTTTCATTTTTAAGGTTGCATCTTTTTAAGGGGTATGGTCTTTTAGTCACAATATCTGGAATTAGTCTCCAAATTTGGAAATGGAGTATGGAATTAATCGCCAAATTTGGAAATAGATAAAATCGCAATTTTTGACAATCCTTATCAGGACAATGGAACAAAATTTTGAAATTATTGTATTTTCATCGATCCTTGACACGTGTGCAAAATTTCTAATTCATCTGACCTTTTAAAGTGGATAAAAATCGAGACCAAAGAATCCATTACTTACAAGTGAAACTTATAAATGGGTGCTAAAAATGGAAAAATCACTGTATAACTAAATGAAAACAATAGCGTAAAAAGAGGAATTGAACACACGAATGTGGGCAAAAAATGAACATAGAGCAACCAATTTTCAAAATATTCTCCTTTTATGAAAAATGCTTCTATTCTAATAATATTTTGCCCTGTATAGAGCTCAGACCTCTGTACAGAGGCTGAACTAGAATTTTTGAAGCATATAACATAGAACTGGATTTATCCATGTTTCACCACAACAGAGGGGAGAAATTTTAAGAAAAAAACGCTGATAATCAATTCAAATGGTTGTAAGTCTGAAAATAATGTGAATTTTTCAAAAATTATTTTTGAGCCTCTGTACAGAGGACTGAGCTATATACATGCAAAATATTATTATAATAAAGAGTGTTTTTTTTTCAGGTATAGAAGTTTAAGTTGGCATTACTTTCCAAGATGGCGACCGATTTAACAGCTGTCAAGTAATTTATTCTCAGTTTGGTTTGGCAATTCATCATGAATAGATTCACGTCTCAACAACGCTTTCACATTGTGCAATTTTATTTTGAAAATAATGGTCCTGTGCGAAATACGTATCGCTCACTACGTCCATTTTATCGTCGACAAAATCTTCGCACTTCTGGTTGAATGGCTACGTCAACAAACAAAACTGCTGCATTTGGAGTGAAGCTAATCCACAAGTGTATGTCGAAACACCGTTACATCCAGAATGCGCTTTATGGGCTGGTGGAATTATTGGTCCGTACTTCTTCAAAAACGATGAAGGCCACAACGTTACAGTCAGTGGTGATCGGTATAGAGCCATGATAACTAACATTCTCATTCCTGAATTGAACAATCATGATGTGTCCAGGAGCTGTGGTTCCAACAAGAGGGCGCAACATGCCACACAGCTCGTGCCACACAGCTCGTGCCACAATCAGTTTATTGAAAGACACGTTTGGTGACCTCCTAATTTCACGTTTTGGACCTGTGAATTGGCTTCCAAGATCTTATGATTTAACACCACTAGACTATTTTCTGTGGGGCTATGTAAAGTCATTGGTCTATGCGGATAAGCCACAAACGCTTGACCATTTGGAAGACAACATTCGCCGTGTTATTGCCGATATACGGCCACAAATGTTGGAAAAAGTCATCGAAAATTGGATGTCCAGATTGGACAACATCCGAGCCAGCCGTGGCAGTCATATGCCAGAAATCATATTTAAAATGTAATGCCACAAGATTATCTTTCGAATAAAAAAAATTCATGTCAATCGAATAATACATCGTTGTTTTATTGCAATTTAAAGTTCTATACCTCTAAAAAAACACCATTTAGAAGCATTTTTCACAAAAGGAGAACAATTTGAAAAAAAGTTTATTCTAAGTTATTTTTTTGCCGAAATATTGTATTTAAATAATTTTTTTTTCTCAAAATGTCCTTAAAACAATTTTATACATGTATTCTAATCTGAGGGATACTAAATATCATGAAAATTATTCACTTATGCGCCTTTTTAAAATCACGGTTCCGAACGTATTCGGATACCTTAATGATGCAAAATTAATATTTAAAAAAAACTGTAAATATCTCTATATTATTCGCCTCTATTCTCTAACTCTGCGTACATTATCGCGGGAATCAAATTTCTTAAGAAATTCCCTATTGAGTGGCACGCTGAATCACATTGGTAGATTGGTTTGGCACGCCACAGCTAAAAGGTTGCCGACCCCTGCTTTTTATTATTACACCTCCATAGTAGACGTATACGAAATCCAACATTGAAAGTGGAAATTTGTATATATAATGGAATATTAAAATTTGTTTCTTCGTACATAATACGGGTTTTTAAAACTTTTCTGACTTTAATGGGTACTTACGTATTATACCGTCCACCAAATTCCCCAAATCAAAAGACATAACCAAACATTTGCGTAAACATTTGCGTCGTAGACGCAAATGTTTGTAAAGGGTGTTTTTTTTAGAGATATAGAACTTTAAATTGCAATAAAACAGCGATGTATTATTCGATTGACATGAATTTTTTTATTCGAAAGATAATCTTGTGGCATTACATTTTAAATATGATTTCTGGCATAGGACTGCCACGGCTGGCTCGGATGTAGTCCAATCTGGACGTCCAATTTTCGATGACTTTTTCCAACATTTGTGGCCGTATATCGGCAATAACACGGCGAATGTTGTCTTCCAAATGGTCAAGCGTTTGTGGCTTATCCGCGTAGACCAATGACTTTACATAGCCCCACAGAAAATAGTCTAGCGGCGTTAAATCACAAGATCTTCGAGGCCAATTCACAGGTCTAAAACGTGAAATTAGGTGGTCACCAAACGTGTCTTTCAATAAATCGATTGTGGCACGAGCTGTGTGACATGTTGCGCCGTCTTGTTGGAACCACAGCTCCTGGACATCATGATTGTTCAATTCAGGAATGAAAAAGTTAGTAATCATGGCTCTATACTGATCACCATTGACTGTAACGTTGTGGCCTTCATAGTTTTTGAAGAAGGATTCCACCAGCCCATAAAGCGCACCAAACAGTCAGTTTTTCTGGATGTAATGGTGTTTCGACATACACTAGTGGATTAGCTTCACTCCAAATGCGGCAGTTTTGTTTGTTGACGTAGCCATTCAACCAGAAGTGCGCTTCATCGCTAAACAAAATTCGCTTTTGAAAATCGGGAACAACGGCAATCTCGTTTTGGACCCATTCGACGAATCTACGCCTTGCTTGATGATCGTTTTGATGAATTGCCAAACCAAACTGAGAATAAATCACTTGACAGCTGTTAAATCGGTCGCCACCTTGGAAAGTAATGCCAACTTAAACTTGCATACCTGGAAAAAATACACTCTTTTCATGCATGTGAAAAGGTTTCCATTATTGGTTGCATATCACGGTATTTTTGAGAATAATTTGAATGTCTGATTATATTAGAAAACATGTTACGAATAAAAAGACCATTAAGCCCCCAAGAAATGTTTTTGCTCATAAATGAAACTCCTAAAGGTGTCAGATAAAATTTCAACTGACATAGACTCTAGTTTTTCGTTTAATCTATAACTTAAATGAAAAATATTACAATTTATCTGGAGTTAAAAGCAACTGCCTATATTCCAAAAGTTCTTTCTGATACTAATAAAAAATCTGTATGTATTCAGTTAAAAAGTAGCATTTTTACATGGCAAATGAGTAACACATCGCTTTATTAACAAAAATAGGCAAAATAAAACTCCAAAACTCGCCAAGTTTGGAATATTCGGTGTGTTATTAATGTTGCAATTAAAACTCAGTTTCCTTTTTTGCCATTTAAATTAGAAAAAAATTGCGCTTTAATTCGGAAGGAAACAGCTTTTGCTTCTTTTCTCTGTCGTATTGCTTGTTATTTTAAAAAAAAAAAAATTTTGAAAGTTTTCTAGAAGAATGTAGTTGCTTAGCAACATATTGTAAAAGGTTGTTCCTTTTGACAGAAGAAATAAAGATGTCAAAGCTTGAATGTGAATAATTCACAAGGTTTCGTGTACAATTATGCGATGATGGGAAATTTATAAATTTATAAGGATATCACCCTAAACTGAATCCTTTGTACTTTATATTCAAAATCCGCATGTATTTTTATTCTGCTACAAAGCTGTATTTCAAAAATCGTTTTCTGTGTAGTAAAGACATTATAATAATCAGAGTGAAGTTCAATACGAATTATATTACCAGAGTTACAGAAGGTCATTCATACTTTCTGGAAACGATTTTGATAGTTAATTTTTATCAATAAGTGCCGTACTTTTTGTGGAAATTTGCTTCTATCTGATAGTTAGGATTCTTGATAATAACTCTAACTCTCTAATTTTTCATGAAAGTAAACATTTTCTTAGTACGGTCTTGCAAATTTTACTCCATTCCTCTTGAACCCTATTTACAAAGTCCGTTCAGTGTGTGTGTGTTCTTGGATACCGTTTTCCTAAGGCTCGTTTTAATAAACCGAAAGCACAAAAATCCATTGTCGAAGTGTCTCGTGGTTTTGCAGATATTTCATCAAATGTGATATACTTTATTCTTGTTTTGCCTTTTTTCTTTACTAAACAAGCAGCAGTTGACTTAGACAGATGACTTGAGGCTTTCTCCAGACGAAATTCAACCTTATCAATGTCCATTCGATGCAAAATTGGAATTTTTTCTTCAAAAATTGGTTCTAAAATATTCTGCTGATAGTAGAGTGAATTAATTTTTACTTTACTTGATACTTTTTTGAATTTTAATTTGCCGTTGTAACAAAATTCTGCAGCTATCATGAATCCCTTTGGGAACTTTTCTGCACACTGAGGAAACAATTTTGTACTGTCAGTTTCGTCAGCTGAGCAATAGAAAATAGGTTCTTTTGTTACCGTAACTTAAATATAGCCATGTCTCATCGAGTGTTACCATAAATTTCCCTTATTCAGCAGCTAGGTCTTTTTCATATAATTTTCTACAGTTTGTTTTTCTTTTAGCAACATGTTTTGGCAAAAGCTGATGATATTTAGTTGTAAACATATTTTTTAACTTTAACCCTTTATCCGTCGACGGTACTTATGAGTACCACCACTTTTAAATTACATAGAATTAACAATTTTTACAAATACTCTGACGATACTTTGCAGAAATATTCTTTTGAATCCCCTCTTTCAAGATATATGGCAGCACGAGATCTATGATGAGTATGTTAGCGGGAAAGGCGAATGATTTTATAGCAGAAATTGCGTTTTCAGCTGGAAGCGGTTTCAGCGGATTGCGAAGATTGTCATTTTTGTTCCGAAAAAATAGTTAATGTAAAAAGGTGTCTTGTTTTTTTTGTTGGTTAATGAAGACCTTAGAAAGCGATTTGACTATTTATTTAAGGTGAACAGTGTATATAATTAATTTTACAGTTGAATATCTTTAACTAATTAACTAGCTCTAACGGATTATATTTCCCAAAAATGAGTAATTTGTTTATGTATATCCCTTAATTTTCAATGCAGAGATTAAAAAAAATACATATTGCATGAAAAAACTGCAGTTAATCATAATGCGGTAGATAAAGGGTTAAATCATTATGAATGATTTTATTTGCAGTGCCAGAATACATTCCTAGTTTCGATGCAATGGATCTTTGAGTCGGCGGATTTCCATTTAAGATCAGAGATATCGCTTTCTTCATAGTTGCCTGTGATTGAACAGTCTTTTAGCATGAAGTTCCGGGGTCATTCTTTCATTTTACTTTCTGTTAGACGCTGTACCCCCTTCAAATTTAATATATTAGAAATACCTTTGATTAAAATGTAGTAACCGAAATTTTTACACCGCTTTTTAATTTGTTGATACGAATATTTCTCCTTGGAAAGCATAATTACATAACATTCGAGCCATATATCATTTTCAGGAGCTATTTTTTTTTTTTAAAAAAATCTTTTATTTCACATTCTAATCAAAAGAAAACCTTAGAAGACGATTATTTTGAAGTTGCCAAAGTTTTATCTCAAAATGCAAACGAGAAAAGGAATCATGAAACCGATTCCATAAAGTGTGAACGACCCCCTTCTATATTTCGATCACATTTTAAAAGTATATTTCTGGGACATTTCTTGTTAAACTTTTAAACCGGGGTGAGCATTAAGGCGATCGCGATCGACCGGTGGACCGCCAAGTCATTTTGGGGTAACTGACTTCACTAAGACCTAATAGTCATATGAATGTCTAGAAATATACGGAGAGAAAAATCGAATATCAAGGGAAAAAATTCATTACATAGAAAATGTACCTCGCTATTTGGAGGCTATTTTACGAAGAAAATCGTAAAATTTTCTTACTTCCAGTAAATGTTCGATAAATAGAGAAATTCACAAAATAGAGGTTTGTATAGGGTGTTTTTTAGAGGTATAGAACTTTAAATTGCAATAAAACAACGATGTATTATTCGATTGACATGAATTTTTTTTATTCGAAAGATAATCTTCTGACATTACATTTTAAATATGATCAAGCAAGGCGTAGATTCGTCGAATGGGCCCAAAACAAGATTGCCGTTGTTTCCGATTTTCATAAGCGAATTTTGTTTAGCGATGAAGCGCACTTCTGGTTGAATGGCTACGTCGACAAACAAAACTGCCGCATTTGGAGTGAAGCTAATCCACAAGTGTACATCGAAACACCGTTACATCCAGAAAAACTGACTGGTGCGCGTTATGGGCTGGTGGAATCCTTCTTCAAAAATGATGAAGGCCACAACGTTACAGTCAATGGTGATCGGTATAGAGCCATGATTACTTACTTTTTCATTCCTGAATTGAACAATCATGATGTCCAGGAGCTGTGGTTCCAACAAGACGGCGCAACATGTCACACAGCTCGTGTCACAATCGATTTATTGAAAGACACGTTTGGTGACCGCCTAATTTCACGTTTTTTGACCTGTGAATTGGCCTTCAAGATCTTGTGATTTAACGTCGCTAGACTATTTTCTGTGGGGCTATGTAAAGTCATTGGTCTATGCGGATAAGCCACAAACGCTTGACCATTTGGAAGACAACATTTGCCGTGTTACTGCCGATATACGGCCACAAATGTTGGAAAAAGTCATCGAAAATTGGACGTCCAGAGTGGACTACATCCGAGCCAGCCGTGGCAGTCATATGCCAGAAATCATACAGTACAGTCCCGCTAATCCGAACACGGCTAATCCGAACATCCGGTTAATCCGAACGGCTCCGCGGAAAAAAATTTATAATTTTAAGGACGAAAATCGGTGAATATTTCAATATAAAACAGTATAAACCTCTTAATTCAAAACATTTCTTTATTTAATATTCACGCACTGTACATCAAGTTATGGTACAAATTTTAAAATGGAATAAACTACAGAACAGAACCACTAATGTTTAGTATGAAAAATTGTACAACATAACCCGTACTCCCAGTTCAAATAGGCCGCGGTAGCCGAGTGTTATAGGCATCGGATCGTGGCTGGCTTTGTCACGAGTTCGAGCCCAGTACCACTAAAGACCCGCCGTGTAGGGCAGCGATGCACGCTAAATCTGTCGAGAGCTGAAACGTCCTCCCGTTGGTGTGGTGTGGTAGTTAGGAGAGGGGGGTGCCAGCTCAGGTGTCGTCCACGTCACTTGACCATGGTTCAAAATTACGTGGTCCGTCGCCAAAAGCCCTCGTGTAGCTGAACAGTGCGACGTTAATCTTCACTCACTCACCCAGTTCAAATAGTGATTTCGCTGTTACTCCTCCGGCTAATTCGAAGAATCACGTAATCCGAACAGGGGTCGGTCCGATATTGTTCGGATTGTCGGGACTGTGCTGTATTTAAAATGTAATGCCACAGGATTATCTTTCGAATAAAAAGAAATTCATGCCAATCGAATAACACATCGTTGTTTTATTTCAATTTAAAGTTCTATACCTCTCAAAAAACACCCTTTATAACGGAGGTCCGACTGTGTATCGTAGAATTTCTATTAGCTCACTACACCTACGCTTCTGTGTGGACCGTAACACCTTGAAAAAAATTCGAAGAAACCCGTACCCTGGAAAAGTCTGCCCGCCTTTGCTTCTAAATAAATAAAAAATAATTGTCTACATATATTAACAAGGATGCGAAACATGTGTAAGAATTTTAAAATGTGATTCAAATTAAATGATATTTTGCTGATTGTTGGACCTGAATCAAGTATCACGTGTCGTTAAAGCGAAGTTACAAGATTAATAATGACTATCGACACAGTTTCGTAGCTTGAAACTTGCAATCTTCATGATTGGAATCTCTTTGAGGTTCTATGGATTTGTATAAACCCGGCTTTCGTTTCAATTGTGTATTTTTCTTTTTGTTTTCAATGTTTGTGCTTAAGGTATCCGACTACTTGCGACAACTTTTTGTTGAAAAAATGGAAATATGAGGATTTTTTGTGAGTTTTAGATTTATTTAGTATATTTTAAGGAAAAAAATTCTTAAAATTGAAAGCAGAAAAAAAATTTATTATTAAAATGGGAAAAAACTGGTAAAAATGTACAAAAAATTACATAAACGGGGCCCGCTCTGTACAAAATTTTATAAGAAAATTCTCAATTTTTCAATTTTGATGTGTTACTTTATTATTCGTGTTTGAAATGACCTTCAGGATAAGAGATATTTCAATTTTTACAAAACTTTATCTTAGTGATTATACGAAATTGCTCAAAAAGAAAGTGATTATATTCACATAAAGGACTGTAAATTTTAAAATAAAGCAGCGATTGATAAATCTGAAGACCAAAACACTTCTACTGTTATACATAACATACACAAAAAATTTCAGCAAATTATTTTCAAAACTTTTTGAGCAATCGCTGTCCCCGTTTGAACTTTTCGCAAAAAACACATTTCAAGTAAAACGCATTTTAAAGTTTGTCATCTTGTGTAAAGTTATGGCATCTGCTTTTACTAAAACACTTGTAATTTTTGTTCTAGTGAATAGAAAATAAAAAACTCGGTATTTTTATTAAGCTTATATGATGGCCTATAAAATAAAATCATAAACAAAATTTGTCAATATTTGAAAAAAATCATGATTTTAGGGTAGTCGGATACCTTAATGTCAATAAATTAAATTTAAAATGATTTTTCGAAGTTTTAGAAAACAATCAGCCATTAAACTGCCCCCCTCTCTCTCTTTCACTAATAATGTTTTTAGAGCGATTTTGTGCTTTCTCACTATGATATTTTAAACTTAAGAATATCTGTATAATATACTAACTAAAAACCCTTAATTACATTTATTTTTATTGATAAAATAGCAAACAATACGAACGCCCAGTGGCCGAGTGGTAGCGAGTCACGCTTCCCCACCACAGGTCCGTGGTTCTATCCTGGGAGTGGTTAAATTCGACTCAGACTTTTATCCCTTCAGTGGGTCTTTAAATGAGTACCAAGCTTGCTTGGAATCTAAACACTGTAGGTTTCGCTTCAGAATGACCATCTGAACGAGACATCTGCTTGCGCACCTCAGAGTCCAAAGTCAAGTATACTGTTTCGGACACAGTAGGCCTTGGCCCTCATGAGCTGCCGTGCCACTGAGTTAAGTTTAGCAGAAAGTATATAGGTATATAGAGTAGGATTCGTGTTCTTTATGAGTATATTTGTCGCAGGAAAATGACGAAATTAGGGATATTATCAAATCCCTAAATGAGATGATCCATTCACAAAAGATGTTATAATAACGTCTCTTTGAGGTCAACTCCCCCTGATGTAAGTGATTTGATCAAATCCCCGAACTATTTTAGTGAAGTGATGAAATGAACAAGTCAGTATTTGTAGAGTTCTCTGTTTTCGCTTGTTACCAATCTCTTTTACCTCCCCCTTCTCCTCGTCCGTGCCGGGCAGCGCCGGGCGTCTGACGTGATGTGTACGAAAACAAAATGACTTAAATTTTCCTTTTTTTTAGTTTTATTTAGTTATATGCTTTGCATTATTATCTTTCGATTGATGTATCACTTTTGTATGCCTGAAAATTAGAAACTGGATAATAAAACCTAAATTGAAAAATGAAAACGAACGAATTTGGGAATTCAACCGCGCCTTCTTTATAGTTAAAAAAAACTTTTTGATAGTTAAAAAGCTATTTTAAAAAGGGAAATAATAACTGAAAAAAGTTGTTACAAATAAAGCAGGATGTTTTTCTGAAGTACTACATTAATGTATAATCTTTAAAAAAATGTTTGAAATTCTACGACAAATATCCTTTTCTTAAAAAAAAAAACACCAGCTTTATAATCTAATTATTTTGTTGATTAATTTCGAATAAATAATTTCTAATTCAATGAATATGGTTGTATTAATTACACCACTTTTAATATAATGCACCCTATTTGCTAAATGAACACTTTTAAACTCTTGACAATATTATTTCATCATTTCACTGAAACAGGCTAGGAATTTGATCAAATCCCTTACTTGCCTTAGGAAAATCCCCTAACATCCCTATTTTAACATCTTGCTTGAATTGATCATTTCCCTTAGGGATTTTATGAAATCCCTAATTTCATCATTTCCATGTGACATATCCATTGTACATACGTGAAACAAAACTGGCTTTCGTTATTCACGTTACATCGAAACAATACTGGTTTCATTGTTCAAAGTCCTCTTGATGTAAAAGTGCTCAGTAACTCAGTAAACGTAACCTTCTGAAGAAAATGAAGTTTCATTGGCCTAATATTATTCTTAAAAGTATTAATTTAACAAACAAAACTTTGAATTATATAAGCTATTTAAGATTTAATTTACTAATGGAATTAATTATGTCATTAAATCCATCAAGTTTGAGGTTTGTGGGCCACATCTGCAGTATGGAACCCTCATACATGACTCAGAATTTCCAATAACAAACCTATTAGAACAATTAACTAAGGGTAGGCCCAATTTGACACGAGCTGATTGTGTGGAGGTCGATTTTAAAGTTTAAGAATGAATAATTGGAGAACTGTCGTTAATCGGAGATCAGGATGGAAGGAAGTTTTTGAGAAGACCTTCCCCCTTGGATTGTTGTGTCAATAAAAAAAAATTAATTCAACATATATAAATATTTGTTATAGCTAGAACCTACTTCTCATGACATAATTTCCAGAAACTTCTTTAATATGCAATAATGCAAATAATAATAAACAATAAATAAATAAATAAAAGAAACGAAGGAAAAAATAAATATATTACAAATCAGATTGATTGATTGAATATTAACGTCGCACTGTTCAGCTACACGAGGGCTTTTGGCGACGGAACACGTAATTTGAAACCATGGTCCAGTGACGTGGACGACACCTGAGCTGGCACCCTCTCTCCTAACTACCACACCACACCAACGGGAGGATGTTTCAGCTCTCAACAGATTTAACGTGCATCGGTGCCCTACACGGTGGGTCTTTAGTGGTACTGGGCTCGAACTCGTGACAAGGCAAGACACGATCCGATACCTATACCACTCGGCTACCGCCGCGGCCACATTACAAATCAGAGGAAGCTTACATTCTGAACTCGAGAACCAAAAACAAAAACCAATATATGAAGAAAAGTCAAATGACCAAAGTGAAAAACAATTATGTTTTCTAAAGTTTTCACTCACTTAGGATATTGAAGTAGAGTTAAGTATGTAAATATATATATATATATATAAGTGTAGTCCAAATGAAAAGTGAACAAGTTGATTAAAAAGAATACATTTAATGAAAATCTAAATAAATCACCATGGGCTTTATAACACAGATCCCATCGTTTTGATAGTATGTCTATGCCACTGTTGTAGAAAGATCGTGATTGATTCTCGAGGAATTCCTGTGTAGCTTCCCTTTACCTCATCATCTGAATGGAAACGCATTGTTCTCTTAAGTGGAAAAGGTAAGAATATGTTCAAGGAAACAGATTCAGACTGAACGGTGGGTGTTCCATCTCTTTTCCCCAGAATTTTCTTAAGATTGTCTGGGTTTCATGGGTGATTTGGGTACGGCATTGTTATGGAGATCTGATATGATTTGGTCATTATACCTATCTAGACACATCCACGAACATAACAACTTTACTTTTAATGTATTTCCTCAGCCACGAGCAGGTTTCATTATTGCTCATGGTATGCAGTGCACACCTCATACCTTCCTTTCTGCTCATGTTCGGTGGCGCTTCTTTAGCTGCTATCATTCTGACACAATTGCATGCGTCCACATTTCAGTTGGGCAACCCTTTTTTATATATCTTTTAACTAAATTGATTATATGTTGAAAGATGTACCATAACGATTTATATAGTTAACACTTATTGTTTTCAGAAGTATTTGCTAATCATTTCGAAACGCAGATTCAAGAAATTTTGGAAGCAGTTCTTTTTTTATAAATATTATGTTTCCATATCGAACGAAAATTAGAAGTTAATTAACCGATCTGGTCTGAAAGAGTTACAGATGTTATTTGGAATTGTTATATTCTTAAAAATTTTGTTATTAACAAAATAGAGAAACTGATTATCCTGACATCTAAAATAAGATAAACTTTTAATGTCATCAAAAAACAAAAAAAAAATAATAAATTCCGTTTTATAGCCTCTAATGTTGATTAATCATTTAATTTAATCAACATTTTGTGAATAGCAGGAATAATTAATTTATATTGTAGTGGAAGAATCAGAAACGGTCCTCATCTGATGAAAAATCATTAATAACTTTTTTACAATCGAAAAACATTATATAGCTCAAAATTTAAAATTTCTTGCATGATAAATACTAAGCGTGTTTGTCTTTTTCAACTAATACTTACTTGTTTTAATAATATTTTTACATGAATTTTAATATTAATTAGCACTACATCCTATCAAATCTATAAAAATTACTAAATACCTCTGAAACGCATTACACTTCGAACAGAATAAAAAAACAAAATATGATAAAAATACAAGAATTACTAACCACTCATATACACACACATAGTAGATTATTAAATGAAGTTACAAAAGAAATGGTCTCTGAAAAAACAAATCTTTTGGAATACAAATCACGAATTCTTGCAATAACGCAGCGCAAGTGGTAATTGGAATCTCTAATTGTTTTTGTCACGAAAGAGAAACCTTTTTTAAATTAGTCTCTAATTTTTATTAATGTTATTATGGCACATTTGCTTTGCGGCAACAGAATTACAATTGTACTTGCATAACACGGATTTGGCAACGATTCGAGAGGAAACGATCTTTTTAGAATTCTTTTTCAAACGAATTTTGACAGATTTTGTTCTAAAAGATTTGTTATTAAATACTTGGTATAGTTATACGGCTTATATTATTAAATATTTCAAAATTAAATTCATGTTTATAATTTTTACAATGCTATTTTTGTTTTGCTTTGAGAGGTTCAATTGCTAAAAATCGATTTAAATCTTTCTTTTTCTAATTTTTAAGAACATGGACATAAATTTCTGGCGGGTTTTTTTCAGACAGAAAACTATCATGAATTGGATTAACAAAGTTTTGTATGAGTTTAAACACATATGATATTTCCTCATACATTTTCTTTAGCATTTTAATTCAATAAAAATGTTTGATTCGAGTTCTTTTGCTGAATTAAAGGTTGCATTGAATATTTATTTGAAGATATAAATGCTTAAAAACAATCTTGTCATTATGTCTTTTCTGACATACTTTTCAATATTCAGAAGTATTAGGGCCTAACCTTTAATATATCTATCGTTTCTACTACACATTTTTACAATTGAATCTGAACCTCCTAACCGGTATAGTGGTTAGCGACGCTGACTATCGGGAATAGGTTCGAATCCCGAAGAAGACATGGATATTTCTAAATGTATAGTGCCATCGCGGCATGAGGGTACTCTAAATAGCCGTCGAGCCGTAAGTCCTCACGAGAGATTAATGGAAAAGGAAGGCAGGTGGGAGGTCTCTGACCACCCCCTAGGGTGTTCTCCGTCGAAATAAGGATGGAATCGAGCAAAATCGCACTGTAACCTGCGTAGTGTCACAGCTAACGTCAGGCATAAATGTAGCCCTTTGCCGTGATGGCTTCTGAGGGACTTGATCTCATGTTACTGTGGATCAGGTGGCATGAGTAACAACAAGAACACATATAAACCGTTTCAATGTATATTTTTTACGGCAAAACTCTCAGTAGCCCCACCTGTCTTGACGACTAAGCATTGTTATGTTCTTGTTGGGCAGAATGCATCAATTTAATGAATACGGTGTTGGTATGTACAAATTGAGGCTGTTGATACTGATATTTGTGTTATCTTACTTAAGAATTCACTCACACAATTAATTCAATTTACATGAAACCTATAAATGGCTGCAATCTCATGTGAGTGTAGTATCCATCGGCGGGAGTAGGTGGTTTCTCGTCCTTTCTTCCTTCGACAACAGTAATGTCAACTGTTGAATAATGCCATGAGAGTACATAGGAGCAGTAAGATTAAAGGGAAAACGCGCAGCACAGAAATTTGATGAAGTTATGCTTTCCAACCCTACTCCCGGATCATCATCCTCTTGTCCTACGCGTCCTTTGAGTATGTTTTTTAAAATTTTTAATTAATTTTTTTGCAAAATTCCTCATGCTCCACATAGCATAACATGAGGCTTACAAACGTAAGTGGCGACACGATTATATAATTGAAAACAAAATTTGAAAAAAAAATAAATAGATACATTTAGGACAAAATGTAGAATAAAAAGGAAGGGTGGATATATACAGAAATACCAACAAGGGGAGATACTTTTTTAAAATCTATATAGTAAACAAATTTTCTTAACACATTTAGGCTTTCAGCGCAATTGACCAACAAAGACAAAAGAGGTGGCCAGGAAATACCTAAACGCTTCAACTCTTTTTTAAAATTTTCTCTTTTACAAAAATATAGTTTACATTACAATACATGTTCCTCAGTTTCATCATCCTGACCGCAAGGATAAAAATTACTACCAAATAAATTAAATCTATACAAATAGCTCTTAAAAAATTTCCATGTCCTGTTAGAATTTGGGATAACTTAAAATCAGTAACAAATTTCTTACTTTTAAGCCGTTTAAAAAAGGCCGAAAAAACCTTTTAGTCCTCAAAGCTTTAATCGAGATCAAGAATTCGGCGTTCCAGGAGGAAACAATTATTTCTCAAGCTAAGTGCTTCCAGTGGGACAATGACACAGACATCAAAAGGTTCATATCTCGGCAAGTTGCCTCTTTGGCCAACTGGTCCACTCTATCATTATATTGCCATTGCTAAATTCTCGCTATCAGCAGCATCATTTCTAGAAAAGCTGAGTCTAATTCCAACACTGAAAACAATCTGTGGAAATCGTGGAAGACGCAAGAACACTGTAAGAGAGCTCACAAGTTCAGAAGGTCGGGCTTCTAAGAAAAAGAGAGCTGCCAATGGAGATGTCGAAGAGAAGGGTTATGGGAAAACTTAAGACAACAGAAAGAGTACCAGCAAACACAATGCACCCTTTATTTGTTTTGTTTGTGATGCTAGCTATTATGATGAAAATCAGGAACAGGAATGAACAAAATGTTGTGACTATTGTTCACTGTTTCCAAGAGTGCAGTGTATGGTACACGAGCAAGATCTCATTAAATGTTGTTTTTCTTTAAGTTCATAATAATTTGTGTTGTTTGTAATAAATTGTTGTTTATCTGATTTTCTCCATTTAATTACTTTTAATTTATAAATAAACAGTTGGACATTTTTTGTAATACAATTTGTTTATAAACAAAGGTTTAATGTTACTTATTATTATTTACCAAACATTAAGTTTGTGTAAAAATGTATTTCTGCTTGGAAAAGGTAAATGTATAGACGATAGTTTCTCGTATCTTTCTTATAATGCTGCCCGTCTTTCCGGCAATTGGTCACATATTACCTAAATTATTAGTCAAGTATGGGAAATTGCAGAATTTGTTTTTAAACTTCTTTATACACATAGCAACAAGAGTTAAGGTTGTTCACACGGCAAGGGTGTCACAACACTGTCTCCGCACTCTTACTACCCTTCCTTGGCTGCCCGATCCCCAGAATTTGTCTCCAATCGAGCATATCTGGGATCATTTGGGACGGCTAGTGAGACATCCCACGAGTTTGAATGAACTAGAGGCAAGGTTAAAGAAAATATGAAACGAAATTTCTCAAGACATTATACTGAACTTGTATGCCTCAATGCTCAATCGTATTGCATCGCGCATTCGCGCTAGAGGGGGTTCAACAGGGTATTAAATCCTCCATTCTTTTGCCTTTTTCTCTGAAATAAATTATCCCTTTTTTCTTTGATTTTCTAATCATTTACTTATATCAAAGTAGTTATTACGTATGTAAAAGTTCGTTTCCTGTTGACGACTCCTTCTTGGTGTGCTAATTTTTTGTCTATGAGTGTATCTTCATTTCGGAAAAATGTTAAGTGTTTTAGTATAGTACATTTTCAGTTAAGGGGGGTTGGTGTCTGTATTTCCTAAGTTTATTGTACTATTGTATATGCGCTAGTAATTAGCCTAAGGTCCTAATTTGGAACAAATCCTATCCTGTGAACTTTTGTGGTATTCGATCATATTCTTTATTAAGTAAAGAAAACAAAATTTTTGAAAAATATTTTCATCATGTGTGACTAAATTTACAAGCAAACAGTACTTTTGTACTATCTATATTTTATGACACCAAAAAAATAAAATTTTAATTAACCAACATATGTAAAGCGACATCTATCGAACATTCCTAGACAGTCAAGGTGTGGCTTTCGATCCAAGAGTACCGAGCTGAACCCATGATCCTCTTAACTCAGTGTTTCTCAAACTTTAAATACTTGCGACCCAATATTCAATCATAATTTTCATTACACCCCCTCCATACAACAACCATGTATTGAATTCTATAATACTATACTTTGACACTAAAGTTACAATCTCTTAAGTTCCACCGGCGTATATAAACGTCTCCGGACGTATATATACGTCTTTCCGAAGTATGATCTTCTCTGTGTACTGCTATCCATAAAATTATTCCGAAAGCTTTGGAATGCAATAAAAGGACCATGACGGAGTGTTTGCGAAGAATTTACTTAATTCAGAGAAGGTTTCACTTATTCCTTTTCATCCCCCCAATACATCACATACGCTCACCTATATAGAAAACGGTGGTCTTGGGGAGCGAATCACGTGACTTTTAATAGTCAATTAAGGGATTATTTATAAACCGTACAAATGATCAAGATAAGTGTAAATTTGTGAACGAATTTCATACATTACAAGCCCATGGGTCACTGGTAATTATTAAACATGTATTAACTTAGTTTTGTTAAATTAATTATAAAATACATTGTGTGTAGTGCTCACACATTTATAAATGTATTATATCAGTGCAAATATGTATCTTATTTTGCGAGAGAGAATGCATTTCATTTATTTACTGTCAGTAAATTAATGATTTTTTAAAAATTCTCTTTAGTCTTCTACTTTTCAATGTGATCGCGCTCCCCAAGGGGGCGCGCCCCACACTTTCAAAAACACTGTCTTAACGTAACAAATTTGGCTGTTAAATATTGTATTTTTCACGTAAATATTTTCTTCGTTGTACCTTTGAATTTTAATTTTTTAAAAAATGTCTGTCCTTGTATATTTAAATGTCCTATTAAACTCTTTTTCTAAAGGTGAAGGGGGTTGGACTGCTTGTTATAAGATAATTTTTCGTGTTTTAAAAATATTGATTTAAACCAGAATGTTGCGATAAATAACAAGCTTTAAATGGTGAGGTGACAGTGCGTGCTCTCTTCTATTTTATTGTTTTGATCAGTGCAATCACACACACACACACACACACACACTATTTGTTTGGTTTCAGAATAAAACATACTCTTGTGTCGCTTCTGGTATTTAAAGTAGATATAAACTTTGTCTTTCACACAACACCCTTGATTGAATAGGCAGGTATAGCATTTTAAAAATAAATACAAAAGAAAGTAATATTAACGTATTACACTTCCAGATATAAATTATTTACACTATTTTTTTTAAGCATTCATTACACAAAATTTGTAACAATGTGTTTCTTTTGGTGAGCACAGATCAGCTTAGGAAGGTGTTTTCAAAAATCGACCCACAAGAGAGATACGAGAAGTTATAAATAAAAAAATTCTTTTTTATCAGCTATTAGATCTACAGACTTAAAATTTAACAAACATGTTTTTTATATTCTGGGAAACCAACAAAAAAAGCTTTTTTTTTGTTTAATTTGCAATTCACGTAAAATTAACTCATTAAAAACTTCCTAATCCTTCAATCTATATTGTTTAATTTTTCATTTCACCCGTGCGAATAATAAGTATACCAACTAGTTAAAAATAATTAATGAAACGCGAAGCATGTGCAATATAGTTATGAAAAAATTAGTTGAGGTATACAAACATGTTTACGTATTTGAATTCATCGAACAATGAAACCTCTACATTATTGCAATGAGATCAAGGACGTAGATTATTTAAATCACTAATTACGTTAGTTAAGTTATTCTGCTAGGTTAATTAAGTCGCTTCACAGTTACCATTTGTACCGAACGCGCTTACACTGGATCATTCAATGTTGTAATCTCAATCGTAGTATGTTAAAACTCTAGCATTGTCGTCTTTAGCATTGTTCGTAAATTAAATCTTCATTTGTAGATTATGGATTATAAGCGATTGTATATAATATTTATTGTAATTGAATTAATTATCACCAAAACACACATCATTATCCAGTAGTGGAAATCGTAATCGATCTCTTATAAAAAAAATAAGGTACTGTGCTAAGTTCTGAGTTTCACGGACGGTAGAAATAATTTCAATAAAACAAAGGACTAAGCAGAGAAATTCAGGTAAATTCATTTCACCTTTTCTTGTCTGTTGTAACTGGTTATTTTTGTTTAAAATAGAAAAATATTGAAAACGTGAGGTAGAAATTATCTATAATGATAAGCCCTGGCACAAATTTAATTTATAAAAAAAGAAATAATTTAATTGAAAATAACAATAAAGAGAAAAATCGTAGCCTTTTAAGAATCATTAGGTATTTTAAATCAAAACGATATGTTGTTAAAATATTTAAATGAATAACTCTAAAAGTTCCATTTGTAGCTCATATTGTTAATATAGTGAATTTAATATCAGTGCAGAGTACGTAATTACAAATAAATTCGAAATAAAAACTCATTTAAAGCAGATATAAGCTAGTTCGGTTGCTAATATCTAGTGTCAATCCCTGTATTAAGGAAAATTCTTATACTACGAGTACTAATTTTTCAGAAAGTCCATTGCGTAAGTTTTCTGAAAAATATTAAGAATTGAGCAATTTTAAAACACGCAATTTAACAATAAATATCTCTAGAAGTACATAAGATAATTAAAAAAACCCTCTTTTGTAAAACAGGACCGTTTCATTTGTTTAATTACAGAAAAAAATTCGAAATTCCATTCAACCATTTCTTACAAATTAGATTTCAGCATTTTCTTTTACTAATAAAACACAATTACCTAAGCGATCACATTAAAATTGCTATTACAGCATTGTGAGTTCTGATTTACGCCCCCTACATAACAATTCTGTTTTTATCTTAAAAGGAAAAATAAATAACCTTTTAAGGTAGATATTTATGAAATAAAGTAAAAATTTCCCATCTTTAAAACACTTTTTTCGAATTCCCTTTCAAAATGATAACGTCACAATACATTATACATTTTTTTATATTTAACTTCAACTTTCCTCTTCTGTCGAGAGCTGAAACGTCCTCCCGTTGGTGTGGTGTGGTAGTTAGGAGAGGGGGGTGCCAGCTCAGGTGTCGTCCACGTCACTTGACCATGGTTCAAAATTACGTGGTCCGTCGCCAAAAGCCCTCGTGTAGCTGAACAGTGCGACGTTAATATTCAATCAATCAATCAATCAACTTTCCTCTTTGTAGATCCATCATTTTCAGTATAATTTTCAACTTGTATATACCATGCATATAGAATTTTACTGTCAATTGGATGATGGATTTATAGAAAGAGTGATAATTGAGAGAGAAGACGCTAATACATGCTTCAGGGTACAAAAGAGAATATTGTAAATTCGAAATACATGCTTCCTATTGAAAACTTCACACATAAAGGGGCTCTCAAAGACAGTCTTATTAACAGTCCCTGTTGTTTTTGTGAGTCTCTGAGTAGAGTTCCCTGAAACAACAACTAAGAATCAATGTTTTATAAAAGTAGGAAGAAAAAAAACATTTTTGCTAGGGTTGTTTTTTTCACCACGGGTTCATTCGGTGCCGATGTAACAACAGTGACATCAAGCTGGGCACTCGCATTGGACTTGTCGGCAAATTAAATCAACCTTTGCAGCTTACGAATAACAATCGAATTTTTAATTATCTTTTCGAATTGGGTATCTTCAAGAAACATTTCACAGCACAAAATTGGAAAAAAAACATCCTTTCTTAAAAATAAAGGTGTTCCAAGATCATTGGGACAAACTTTTTGCAAGTTTGCAAAAGGACATTGCAAGTTTGCAATGGACATTGCAAGGATTCAGATTTGCATATTGTCGGAAACTTTTTCATTCGACGCTAGGTGGTGTTGCTCACAAGAGGATTTAAGTAAACACACCTACATTACCGCAGTCATTTGAGCTGTCTTTGAGACGTAGTGGAGCATGGAACGTTTTACAAACACCGGGATGGCGTATATCCGCTAATTTACGGATTCGCAGAAGGAAATGCACGAGCAGCAGTAGCATTGTATCTCTAAAGGTACTACCAGAGAGATGCATCGGGCAACAAACTGTTAGATAATTTACATTAAAATTTGAGTGAATATGAATCATTAGGAAGTACGATCCACGAGGGACTCGAACTCCTATAATGGTACTCTGATTCCTTCAAACGATACCTAACTCATTTTGCTTCATGCATTAAAGAAAATGCGTTGCACACCATGGCTCGTCCTTACTATGCCTATTACCTCGTTATGGTCCATATTCACATAAATCGTTATGTAAATTAGTAAATATTCTTCGGTCCGGTGCATCTCTCTGTGGGTACCTTTCGTGAATTTACGGATTGGTAGAAGGAAATGCTCGAGCAGCAGTAGCATTGTATCTCTAAAAGTACTACCAGAGAGATGCATCGGGCAACAGACTAATTTGCATTAAAATTTGAGTGAATATGAACCATTACGAAGTAATAGGTAATTGAGGACGAGCCACGAGTGACTCGAACTCCTAACATGGTACTCTGATTCTTTCAAACGATACCTAACTCATTTTGCTTCATGCATGAAAGAAAATGCGTTGTACACCATGGCTCGTCCTTACTATGCCTATTACCTCGTTATGGTCCATATTCACATAAATCGTTATGTAAATTAGTAAACATTCTTCGGTCCGGTGCATCTCTCTGTGGGTACCTTTCTAAAAAAGTACTACAGAGAGTGAATTCCTTCAAACGATACCTAAATTACGGATTGGTAGAAGGAAATGCTCGAGCAGCAGTAGCATTGTATCTCTAAAAGTACTACCAGAGAGATGCATCGGGCAACAGACTAATTTGCATTAAAATTTGAGTGAATATGAACCATTACGAAGTAATAGGTAATTGAGGACGAGCCACGAGTGACTCGAACTCCTAACATGGTACTCTGATTCCTTCAAACGATACCTAACTCATTTTGCTTCATGCATGAAAGAAAATGCGTTGCACACCATGGCTAGTCCTTACTATGCCTATTACCTCGTTATGGTCCATATTCACATAAATCGTTATGTAAATTAGTAAACATTCTTCGGTCCGGTGCATCTCTCTGTGGGTACCTTTCGTGAATTTACGGATTGGTAGAAGGAAATGCTCGAGCAGCAGTAGCATTGTATCTCTAAAAGTACTACCAGAGAGATGCATCGGGCAACAGACTAATTTGCATTAAAATTTGAGTGAATATGAACCATTACGAAGTAATAGGTAATTGAGGACGAGCCACGAGTGACTCGAACTCCTAACATGGTACTCTGATTCCTTCAAACGATACCTAACTCATTTTGCTTCATGCATGAAAGAAAATGCGTTGCACACCATGGCTAGTCCTTACTATGCCTATTACCTCGTTATGGTCCATATTCACATAAATCGTTATGTAAATTAGTAAACATTCTTCGGTCCGGTGCATCTCTCTGTGGGTACCTTTCGTGAATTTACGGATTGGTAGAAGGAAATGCTCGAGCAGCAGTAGCATTGTATCTCTAAAAGTACTACCAGAGAGATGCATCGGGCAACAGACTAATTTGCATTAAAATTTGAGTGAATATGAACCATTACGAAGTAATAGGTAATTGAGGACGAGCCACGAGTGACTCGAACTCCTAACATGGTACTCTGATTCCTTCAAACGATACCTAACTCATTTTGCTTCATGCATGAAAGAAAATGCGTTGCACACCATGGCTAGTCCTTACTATGCCTATTACCTCGTTATGGTCCATATTCACATAAATCGTTATGTAAATTAGTAAACATTCTTCGGTCCGGTGCATCTCTCTGTGGGTACCTTTCGTGAATTTACGGATTGGTAGAAGGAAATCCTCGAGCGGCAGTAGCATTGTATCTCTAAAAGTACTACCAGAGAGATGCATCGGGCAACAGACTAATTTGCATTAAAATTTTTGAGTGAATATGAACCATGACTCGAACTCTAACATAATATTCCTTCAAACGATACCTAACTCATTTTGCTTCATGCATGAAAGAAAATGCGTTGCACACCATGGCTAGTCCTTACTATGCCTATTACGAGTCCATATTCCATAAATCGTTATGTAAATTGACTCGCAACTTTCCGGATTGGTAACATGGTACTCTGATTCCTTCAAACGATACCTAACTCATTTTGCTTCATGCATGAAAGAAAATGCGAAAATTGCACACCATGGCTAGTCCTTACTATGCCTATTACCTCGTTATGGTCCATATTCACATAAATCGTTATGTAAATTAGTAAACATTCTTCGGTCCGGTGCATCTCTCTGTGGGTACCTTTCGTGAATTTACGGATTGGTAGAAGGAAATACTCGAGCGGCAGTAGCATTGTATCTCTAAAAGTACTACCAGAGAGATGCATCGGGCAACAGACTAATTTGCATTAAAATTTGAGTGAATATGAACCATTACGAAGTAATAGGTAATTGAGGACGAGCCACGAGTGACTCGAACTCCTAACATGGTACTCTGATTCCTTCAAACGATACCTAACTCATTTTGCTTCATGCATGAAAGAAAATGCGTTGCACACCATGGCTAGTCCTTACTATGCCTATTACCTCGTTATGGTCCATATTCACATAAATCGTTATGTAAATTAGTAAACATTCTTCGGTCCGGTGCATCTCTCTGTGGGTACCTTTCGTGAATTTACGGATTGGTAGAAGGAAATGCTCGAGCGGCAGTAGCATTGTATCTCTAAAAGTACTACCAGAGAGATGCATCGGGCAACAGACTAATTTGCATTAAAATTTGAGTGAATATGAACCATTACGAAGTAATAGGTAATTGAGGACGAGCCACGAGTGACTCGAACTCCTAACATGGTACTCTGATTCCTTCAAACGATACCTAACTCATTTTGCTTCATGCATGAAAGAAAATGCGTTGCACACCATGGCTAGTCCTTACTATGCCTATTACCTCGTTATGGTCCATATTCACATAAATCGTTATGTAAATTAGTAAACATTCTTCGGTCCGGTGCATCTCTCTGTGGGTACCTTTCGTGAATTTACGGATTGGTAGAAGGAAATGCTCGAGCGGCAGTAGCATTGTATCTCTAAAAGTACTACCAGAGAGATGCATCGGGCAACAGACTAATTTGCATTAAAATTTGAGTGAATATGAACCATTACGAAGTAATAGGTAATTGAGGACGAGCCACGAGTGACTCGAACTCCTAACATGGTACTCTGATTCCTTCAAACGATACCTAACTCATTTTGCTTCATGCATGAAAGAAAATGCGTTGCACACCATGGCTAGTCCTTACTATGCCTATTACCTCGTTATGGTCCATATTCACATAAATCGTTATGTAAATTAGTAAACATTCTTCGGTCCGGTGCATCTCTCTGTGGGTACCTTTCGTGAATTTACGGATTGGTAGAAGGAAATGCTCGAGCGGCAGTAGCATTGTATCTCTAAAAGTACTACCAGAGAGATGCATCGGGCAACAGACTAATTTGCATTAAAATTTGAGTGAATATGAACCATTACGAAGTAATAGGTAATTGAGGACGAGCCACGAGTGACTCGAACTCCTAACATGGTACTCTGATTCCTTCAAACGATACCTAACTCATTTTGCTTCATGCATGAAAGAAAATGCGTTGCACACCATGGCTAGTCCTTACTATGCCTATTACCTCGTTATGGTCCATATTCACATAAATCGTTATGTAAATTAGTAAACATTCTTCGGTCCGGTGCATCTCTCTGTGGGTACCTTTCGTGAATTTACGGATTGGTAGAAGGAAATGCTCGAGCGGCAGTAGCATTGTATCTCTAAAAGTACTACCAGAGAGATGCATCGGGCAACAGACTAATTTGCATTAAAATTTGAGTGAATATGAACCATTACGAAGTAATAGGTAATTGAGGACGAGCCACGAGTGACTCGAACTCCTAACATGGTACTCTGATTCCTTCAAACGATACCTAACTCATTTTGCTTCATGCATGAAAGAAAATGCGTTGCACACCATGGCTAGTCCTTACTATGCCTATTACCTCGTTATGGTCCATATTCACATAAATCGTTATGTAAATTAGTAAACATTCTTCGGTCCGGTGCATCTCTCTGTGGGTACCTTTCGTGAATTTACGGATTGGTAGAAGGAAATGCTCGAGCGGCAGTAGCATTGTATCTCTAAAAGTACTACCAGAGAGATGCATCGGGCAACAGACTAATTTGCATTAAAATTTGAGTGAATATGAACCATTACGAAGTAATAGGTAATTGAGGACGAGCCACGAGTGACTCGAACTCCTAACATGGTACTCTGATTCCTTCAAACGATACCTAACTCATTTTGCTTCATGCATGAAAGAAAATGCGTTGCACACCATGGCTAGTCCTTACTATGCCTATTACCTCGTTATGGTCCATATTCACATAAATCGTTATGTAAATTAGTAAACATTCTTCGGTCCGGTGCATCTCTCTGTGGGTACCTTTCGTGAATTTACGGATTGGTAGAAGGAAATGCTCGAGCAGCAGTAGCATTGTATCTCTAAAAGTACTACCAGAGAGATGCATCGGGCAACAGACTAATTTGCATTAAAATTTGAGTGAATATGAACCATTACGAAGTAATAGGTAATTGAGGACGAGCCACGAGTGACTCGAACTCCTAACATGGTACTCTGATTCCTTCAAACGATACCTAACTCATTTTGCTTCATGCATGAAAGAAAATGCGTTGCACACCATGGCTAGTCCTTACTATGCCTATTACCTCGTTATGGTCCATATTCACATAAATCGTTATGTAAATTAGTAAACATTCTTCGGTCCGGTGCATCTCTCTGTGGGTACCTTTCGTGAATTTACGGATTGGTAGAAGGAAATGCTCGAGCGGCAGTAGCATTGTATCTCTAAAAGTACTACCAGAGAGATGCATCGGGCAACAGACTAATTTGCATTAAAATTTGAGTGAATATGAACCATTACGAAGTAATAGGTAATTGAGGACGAGCCACGAGTGACTCGAACTCCTAACATGGTACTCTGATTCCTTCAAACGATACCTAACTCATTTTGCTTCATGCATGAAAGAAAATGCGTTGCACACCATGGCTAGTCCTTACTATGCCTATTACCTCGTTATGGTCCATATTCACATAAATCGTTATGTAAATTAGTAAACATTCTTCGGTCCGGTGCATCTCTCTGTGGGTACCTTTCGTGAATTTACGGATTGGTAGAAGGAAATCCTCGAGCGGCAGTAGCATTGTATCTCTAAAAAGTACTACCAGAGAGATGCATCGGGCAACAGACTAATTTGCATTAAAATTGAGTGAATATGAACCATTACGAAGTAATAGGTAATTGAGGACGAGCCACGAGTGACTCGAACTCCTAACATGGTACTCTGATTCCTTCAAACGATACCTAACTCATTTTGCTTCATGCATGAAAGAAAATGCGTTGCACACCATGGCTAGTCCTTACTATGCCTATTACCTCGTTATGGTCCATATTCACATAAATCGTTATGTAAATTAGTAAACATTCTTCAGTCCGGTGAATCTCTTTGTGGGTAATTGTCGCGATACAATATTTCTGCTGATCGTGCATTTCCTTCTTTCAAAACGTAAATCAAGTGCATATCAGCCAGCTCGATGTTTGTAAAACATTCAATTCTTCTCTGGGATCAATGACAGCTCACATGTGGTAATAGAGATCTGTATCGTTACATGCTCTTGTGAACAACTCCATCTAGCGCCGAACGAAGATGTTTTCGACCATGGGTTGCTATGAAAATCTGAATCCTTGTGATGTACTCTACCCCTCTCTTAAAGTTTGTCCCTGTGATCCTGGGACACCCTGTATATCCTAGAAAAACGTACCACACTGTAGCGTATCAACTTCATTTAAATCAATGGATTTCAATCTCTTTTAGAGTCAATCATGTTCCATTTCCAATTTCGGATTTTAAGAAGACTTGGTACCCTAAAAATCACAAACCTATCGTTTTTTTTTTCATTTTCATTTAATCTTATTCTTTGCATTATTATCTTTCGATTGATATATCACTTGTGTATGTCGGAAAGTTAGAAGTTGACTAAAACTTCATTTGAAAACAAATTAGGCAATTCAGCCACAACCCCTTTTTAGAAAAAAAAGCTAAAAAATGCTTTATGATAAAAAAATCTATTTTAGAAATAGAAATAATAACTATAAAAAAGAATGTGTAGTATTAAAAGCAGAATATTTCCGAGGCAATACAATAATGTAATTTTTCTTCCTTGTGAAATGTGTGCATGTAAAATTTATAATTAAGGCGTTTTATATTAAAAATTTTATAATATCTCAGTTCTTCTTCCTGATATATTTTTCATACAAATGTAATACTTTAATATTATAAGAAGAAAAACAGCTAAAATTTCTGTCGTGACAGAAAATATTTTTTTAACATTTTTCTTGAATTTTCATGGGCAATTAGCACTCTCTAAAAGTTGATCATTTATAAAAATGTGTGGGTTGAAAAAAATATGAAAATGCAATTATTTTAAAGAAAAACGTATAACTAGTATCTTAAAGTGGTATTTTAAGTTTAATTAAGCTTATAATAATTATTTTTTCAGAATTATAAACCTGTTTTTCTCAGTTTGTGTTTTTCGAAACCTTAGTGCATTCAAAATGCTACCTACTCCTTCGACAATTATTTACCAATCATTTCCATTTTTTTCTTGCGTGTTGAAAATAAAGCATGTAATAAAATTAGGGATCCGTTTTGCTGTAAACTGAATACTTTTTTTTTAAAAAAAATAAAATGTAAGACATGTTGGGTTTTTCGTTGATTTTTAGCCTGTATATCAACATTTTATTTTTTTTCTCGAAAACGAATGAAGGTATTCTAAAATCGACCCCTAAAGTTGTTTAGATCATCCATAAGAGTATTATAAAAAAATTTCAGGTCAAAAAATTAATTTTTACAAAAGGAGTAGGATTTTAAAATTTTCCCAATTTTCTTCAAAAAATTAAAATTTTTAAAATTGTGTTAATAATATATGAAAATTTTCATCTGGTAACATTTTCTTGAATAGAAATATTGTATAAAATGCTAAAATATAATTTTTAAATACGTAAATAAAGAAGTTTGCTCAAAGGGTGCCAAGTCCCCTTAAAGCATTCAACAGAACAGATAATCAACAAAAACTGTTGATTATCCAAAACTCTTGAGTATCGGCATAAACCTAAAACTCTAGATTATTGTGAAATAATGTTTATAATCTTTCCCCCATTTTTTAAAGATTCTATCCTAAGCGAAAAGGATACAATTTTTAAAATCTTTTTTGTGACGTGTGTATAACAAATTGTTCTTTAAAAAAACTTCTACATTTTTTGAGTGACTTACGCGTAAGTAGAATCATTAATATTCAAAGAAACAAAAAATAAATAAATACTCAATGAATATTATTCAGGGTTGAGTGCCACTGCACAGAATTCCATTAAACATCTAACACCAACTCAATCTTGTCAGAGGATAATGTGCAGGCAGGACATAATGCAAATGATTTTTAAGACATCCCCGAGTCAATAATCACTTTTCGTTAAATAAAATAGAGAGAAAAAGAAAGGAACTTGTTAGGCACACAAGGCTTAAAAAATAATCCAATGTCCTTAATTTTCGCTGTCACTTCAGTGATTAATGAGATCTTATTCCTAATGCATGATAGGGGGATTTTTAAATTTCTTTCTTTTGTTGTGCCATTTGTAACGGTGCTTTGGATGAAACCCTTTTAAAGTTGCACGCGATTCTACTTTTACATCTTTCTTCTTAACCCAATTGTAACTAAGTAGAACTAGTAATAGTTATGAACTCTCTAGAGAATGAGAAAAAAAGGATTGAGCGTTATTGATGTATCGTATAAGTTACAACAGTTGTTTTCAGGTTATATTCCTACTATACCATAAAAAAAAGTTTTTCTTCTTTTTCTTGTACGATTTGTTAGGATAATGCCACATTGATTCGTACCAAAATAACATTGTCGTACTGTTTGGTATTCAAGATTACTTTTCGATTGTCACGAATGAGGGTGTGATGTACCTCCCCTTGGAAGTACATCCCTCGAAGTATCAGCGTGAGCTAGAGGTGTAGGGTTAGCAAAAGGACTCGGATCAAACATTATCTTAATATGACTTTATTAAGATATTCAACTTAAACCTTTAACAAATATAATTATAATAATTAATGTGAGAGAATCTACGATGACGCACTACGCAACACATAATATATAAATTTATATTTATAATATGATCAATTCTAATTCAGACCAATCTCAATAATCGAACCACCTAATCCTCAATTCTAATAAAGTGTAATCAATCCTACCTTATATTATTCCTTAATTCTACTTGTCTTTATCTGCAATGGTATGCAGCTTGACGGTTAACTTCTAGTCGAACACCAATATGTTTATCCACGGCAAGTAGAACTTAATCAATCTTACACCACGAACTGCAATAATCATCAACTGCCACATCGCACATCAATTGTCTAACATTCCTTTACATTGCCATCCCACTTACTCTAAGATCCTATATTTAAAGTCAGTTTATTTGCATTTCTTCTTCACATCTCGTTTCTTGGATTTGGTTGGAAAAGAGTTGCCATTAATTCTGACCCAAAGAAGCCAAAGGACTTGTTAAAGAAAAGACGCGTAAGACGTCACAAGGTTTTGCATTTCATTCAGATCAGTACCAAATAATTCTTAATCTTTAGCGTGTCCTGTCTGCATATCGCATAGTCATGTCTGGCGTTTGACTTTGTAGTGGTATCTACATAAGCCTGTTACAGCATCCGGACAGGGGTGATCACTTTCGTCGAGCAATCATGTTACTTGGTTGCAGCTCCAAAGAACGCTGGTTCTGCCCTTCGAAAAATGCGCCACCTTATTGATGACTTTTGTTGAATTAAGAAAATGCAACCCCAGTGTTAAAACACAGTGTATATAATATATACATTGCGTTAGAGTGTATAAAGATACGTGACGTTAGAGTGTATATATATACGTTGTGTTGGAGTATATATATACACTCTATAACAAAATAAATTTGTGCACCAAGAAGGAGTTACCCTATCGTAATGAAATTTCGTATGCAAAGGCATTTGTACCGAACATACAAATGATTAAAATTTAGTGTCCAATGAACGTGTAGCCGGAGCTACAGTGCATAGGAACTGCGCTCTCAGCTGGCGTCTATAAGAATCGATTCTCAATCTGATGGTCAAAATTTCTGTTGCATTGCGATTTAGGATACCTTTCAACGACTGAAAAAATGCCTCGCCGCAGGATTCGAGCTTATTAAGAGCAACTGTTAGAGTTTGAAAGAGGTCGTATCATTGGATTGAAAGAGGCAGGTTGGACAAATCGGAGAATTGCTTGTCATATTAGTCGAAGCAATGCGGCCATTAGAAGACGCAGGCAAGAATGGGCGGACCACGGCAGAATTCAGCGTCCTGATGGTCGTGGTCGACCTAGGTCCACAGCAGATCGGGAGGACATATTGATTGTCAGATCCACTGTTACGGCACCTGATTCATCATTATCAACCATCAGATGCGCGATCCGCACAAGAGTGTCAACCATGACCATTCACAGACGGCTGATAGAGAACAATTTACGCTCGTACTGACTTCTACACCACCTGCCACTCACGCCTGCACACTGTCGAGCCAGATTACAGTGGTGATTGGCTCTATCAGGATGGAATCATGCTGACTGTGGATGTATAGCGTTTAGCGACAAATCCCGCTTTCAACTGAGTCCAGAGGATCATCGAAGACTTGTCTGGAGACGCCCATTGTAACATGTCGATCCTGCTTTCCCTATTGCACATCACACACGCCCTCAACCAGGAGTTATGATCTGAGGTGTCATTTCTTTTAAAAGCCGGATCCCTTTTGTCGTCATTAGAGGCACACTTACAGCACAACGGTACATCGACGACATTCTGAGAACTGTTTTGCTACCGTTCCTTCTACAGTACCCAAGCCTCATTTTTCAGCAAGATACGGTCAAACCACATACGGCACGTGTTGCAATGAACTGTCTAATAGCTTGTCAAACACTTCCTTGGCCATATAGATCTCTACTATCGAGCATGTCTGGGATATGATGGGAACGCAACTAAATCTACCAGGGGATATTGATGACTTGGTTCTAAAAACGGAGAAAATTTGTCAAGAAATTCCACAGGAGACCATCAGGATGCTTTATCACTCTATGCCACGTGGAGTGGCAACTTGCACCCAAACTAGACGTGAATCAACACCTTTTTGAACTCATTACTTTGCAACTATGTAACTCTGAAATAAATCATTAAAATTTTCTGAAATTTTAATCATTTTCTATTCTGTACATAATCTTTCTATTCACCAATTTTCGTCTCTTTCAGACAACTCATTCTTGCTGTGTCGTTTTATTTTGTTGTAGAATATATATATATATATATATATGGAAAAGGTACCGGTTTTAGACTGATGATCACAAAAAATAAATCTAACGTTATGTAACAAATCATAAAAGATTTAGATAAATTCTACCTTAAAATTGCAATTAAATACGGAATGCCGATTGAAGCATTCAATCAATTTACATCTTATGTAGCAACAGAAATTCGGGAATTAGATTTCACTGTTGAAAATGAAATTATGTATAAAGATCTTAAATCATGAATAGAAAATATCCAAAATGACTTCGTGATTACATATGTTCATAAGGTCTCTGCTAATTATGCCATAATTTGTAAATACTTTTACAGTAAATTATTATGTAACCACATTTTAAATAATAATTCCTTTCAAAAATCAATTCACATTAATAGAGAAGATGATAACCGTCTTTTAGCTTTGAACAAAAGACTGAATATTCATATAAATAATATTAAATATCCAAGTATTTTTTTAACACCAAAATTTCATAAAAGCCCTATAAAATTCCGTAGTATCACTAATGGATACAATACATATATCACGAGGTCTGGGAAGATCTTACAATCTCTTCTTCAAAATCTAATTGATAATTTACAAAACACGGCAATAATTAAAAATAGCTTAGAGATTGCTAGAGTTACTAAGGATATGTTAATTTTTTCCATGCATGGCTTAGATTTCGAGGACCTTTTTAATTCTATAGATATTGACGATATGATTAAAGGTTCTACAGTTAATTTATGATAAATATGAATTATATACTTCAATGAAAAAAGAAAATTTGATATTCTTGTTAACCTCGTATTAAAAAGAAAATTTCATTGCATTTGATCAGAATCTTTATAAACAGATCAAAGGATTACCTCAGGGTGGTCAGCTAGTAATTGTTTAGCGAACCTATATTTACATTTTTTTTGAAATAGATCATGTTGTAAATGATTCTTACTTAATTTATCGTTATATAGATGATATAATAATTTTTGGTAAAAATAGTGAATACAAACCAAATATTACGTTCTACCCTGATTATCTCAAGCTCCTTAAAACTAACTTCAACTCTAATATGGTGGAATTCTTGGATTTAGACTTGAATCTTATTAACAATAATGTAGTCAGTAACATTTTTGACAAAAGAGATTCGTTTAAAATCCATATAATTAAAATTCCCGTATGGAATAGTAATTTGCATATATCAATTTACAGAAATATCATTTTGAATTTTTTATTTAGAAATGATAACTTAACTACCCACAAAATAGATAAATACAATAATATAAAATAATTTTTTCAATGTTGTTTAGATCATGAATACCCTTTTAATTTCTTAAGAACTTATATTCATCACAAATACATTAACCGTCTTGCTACTTCGAATTCCAAAACCACCACACAACAATAGGATTTCAAAGTCAGCATGTTAGTGGTCTTGCTGTGAAGATTATATCATAACACTCATATCACAGTTTACATTTTTTCCACACACATCTTGAACATCTTACACATTGTTGACAACCAACCAAATTAGAGCCTAGCAAATTTACATTTTTGACAATCAACCAATTCAAATTCTACTGTATTTGATTGTCGTCTTTTTATACCTGTCTTTGCTGGCTGGTTTAAAAGTCAGCTCAAAAGATGTGTTTATGTATTTTCGAATTTTTTAACTTGGTGAATAATCGATTTTCTTTAATGTCAAGACGCTTGATTCTCCTCGTAAAAGCTCTGTGAGTAAAGAAATTTTGTTAAATTATTTCTTGAAAGATACTTTTCTTATGTAAATGTTTTAGCATTTTTCTACTTTTCTTACGTAATTATTTTGTGATTTTTCTGCATTAAGAGTTTGGGAGAGTTTGTTACATAATAGTAATGAGTGGTTTTTTCATACTCTCTGAGTTATCCAAACTCTGAAGTTTTGTTTATTTATTTTATTTGGTTTTCCTACCGAGTTGCAAAGGGGGAAGGTTGGCGCCTTCAAACTAGTTTAACCCCACTTATTCGGTTCTAAGTCCGAAATTGCTTTCTGACTCGCTAGGTTCTTCTTTTTTGTAGTTTCTTTTTTATTTCTCTATAATTTTGTTCTTCATGTTCAGGTTTTATATTTTTATTATGCTATTTCTTGTTATGTTCTTTATCTATTATTTCTTATTTTTGATATATATATATTTCATATTTCTTTATATATATATATATATATATATATATATATATATATATATATATACACTGGTGTGCAAAAATTAAGGACGAGACGGTTTTTTCAATATAACTTTGTACAAAAGCTTTCCAAATCAAAACATTTAATACCGTAAGATCCCCAATACGTAAGGACATGTGTAATGTAAGCAACACATACTAAAAGAGAAATCAGAGGGATAAAAAGAAGCTTGATTGAAAAAGTAGCATGGAGCGCAATGCGACTAAAGACCGAAACATCCCTGTGATGGGTGTCCAGCAAGAAACATCTGGTCTTTAGTAGGGGATATGATCTCTCCTGACTGCTAGGCAGGTTTCACAGCGTCTGCCCAGGCTGAGAATGAGGGTGTCAATGAGTTGTTAAGGCATTGCTGCCCATTCGTCTTGCAGCGCCAATCGAAGCTCCCGAATCGTTACTGGTGGTAAGGTACGAGCTTCCAAGCGTCTGCCTAGAAAATCCCATACATGCTCGATGGGATTGAGATCCGGAGATCGTGCCGGCCAATCCATACGTTCAATATCCTCACTCTCTAAGAGCTGTTCGGCAGCTACTGTGCGATGACATGGTGCATTGTCGTCCATGAAAAGGAATTGCAGACCCATAGCGTCTCTAAAAAGACGCACATATGGAAGAAGAATCTCGTTACAATAACGGGTCCCGTTGACTGAACCTGCGTCGAAGATGTGAAGGTCTGTACGACTACCAAGCATGATGCCTCCCCAAACGAGAACACCGCGACCTCCATACCTGTCCCTTTCAATGATGTTCGAAGGATGATTGCGGCTTCCCCGCTCTCTCCAGATGAGCATGCGATGAGAATCACTACTCAAACTGAATCTGCTCTCATCTGTAAAGAGTACTCGTCCCCATTCATTGTCTCTCCAATTCCGTTGTTCCCGTCACCACAGAGAACGCCTCCTCCGAAGGGCAGGCGTTAAAGGTACACATCGTTTCAGGGTGTCGTGTAAACAGACCACCACCGTGCAGTCTTCTGGCCACGGTAAAACGCACCAGTCGCCTGTGTCGTGTGTCTAGCGATTTCTCCCGCTGTCTGCCGCCTGATTCTTCTGGCCTGTAAGACATTGTACCGGTCATCTGCGGGTGTGGTTCCTCGTGGACGACCACTACTGAACCCCCGGATAGCTGTTCCTGTAGTTTGAAATTGTCTCCAAAGTCGTGAAACGATGCTGTGAGCAATTCCGAACTCTGCAGCCACACTTGTCACACTGCGGCCTTCCTCCAACTTCCCAATGATTCGACCTCGGGTAAAAGCATCCAGATGTCGTTTAACAGATTGATTATTCGCCATTCTCGCTGAGGCAGCAACTCGGTGTGATTTTAACTGCTATACGGCGTGCAATCTCTTTGCCAGAAATACTGATCTTACACCGACATCATGCTTTATACTACTCAGACACTCCCCCATTACGTCTACCTGCATATCTGCGCATGTGCTACCGTACATCACCTTACTTAATCTCCTGATTGGTCTTTCTGTCAGGTCTGCCTCTTCGATCAACTGATATGCTAATTTTTCGACTTCGTCCTTAATTTTTGCACACCAGTGTATATATATATATATATATATATATATATATATATATAACCCATATATATATGTATATGTACACATATATATATATAATCCATATATATGTATATGTACATATATATATATATATATATATATATATATATATATATAATCCAAATATATATGTATATGTACATGCCGCAAAACTGGTTTAAACCTGCAATCTTGGTTCCTAAGGCCAGGAGTTTGTCTTTATACTATGTGCCTTCTTCCTAATTTTAGTTTTCTTAGGTATATAACTATTTGTTTATTTTTATATTTTTGTTTATATATTTGTGTATATGTATATATATGTATAAATTTATATGTATATGTGTATGTATATGTATATGATAATATATTGAAAAAAAATTTTATATTGGATTATATGTACATATATATATATATATATATATATATATATATATATATATATATATATATAATCCATAAATAGCTATAGAACCTAAGTATAACTATATATATTATATATATACACTGATCTGTCGTGGCAACATTTACCTCCAAAGAGAGCAATCAAAGATCGTCAGACTCACTTGACGCAACACCAACAATTAACAGCAACAGTTCCCACGCTCAACATGACAAATATCTCGTTCATTCGCTTATCCCCCGACTCACTGAAAGGGGAGTACTGTAGTGGAGTATCTACATAAGCCAGTAAACGCCTTCGCATAGGGTGATCACTTTTGTCTGTGATGACCCCTCTGGGTCTCACCTTGAACACCAAGATTAATTTGAGGCAAAGAACCACTAAGAGCCATTTTGAATAATAATAATATTAATTATTATTATAATTTTCTCAAAAAAATCTCTGATAACATATAATTATATTATGTTTCGTCGCTTAAAGGGATTTGCCTTTATATTAAATTAAATTACTAAGAATGCAATTAATTAATAATTAAGCTCAAGCTCAAATAAGGTCTTCCGAAATAGGAGATCCGAGAAATACACGTATTCGAATTCTTAACTTTCATTTACTTTAACTAAGTCGCTTAAACTGACGCTTATTTTAAGCGTACGTAAATTATATTTACCGCTGGCTTATATCATCTTTCTGGTACGTCTCGCAGCACGACGTCTTTTCGAATGTAATATCCTAGAATCTTCTAGTAATGCGTTTAAAGTTACTAGCTCTATAGTCTTTTATCATCTCTCTTGCTATATCGCAACGTTCGACTTAAATACCTTATCTAATTTAAATATCCCGTGCATCTTTTTGGAGCTGACTGGAAATAAAAGCGAATTTATATTCCCCAAAAAGACGCCTAAGAAGAATAGTGGAAAGGTTCCGTACAGATACGTCACATGTCTAGGAGTCATGTTACTCGGCTGCAGTTCCATAAGTCGAGGGTTTTGTCCTCCAGATAAGCACCATTTCAACTTAATGAAAGTAAATTATTACAAATTCCTTGGTTGCAATCCTTCCGAGTTTGAATCAATGGTTTCTTAACCCATACTGCGTTCGGATCCCTCAGGAACTTTATTTTTAATCAGCGTGGTATTCACCTCAACCAACATAAAGAGGAGGTATCGTGATAGTTGCATGTCATATGTTTCACAATTTGAAGAATGATGTCTATATGTCAGGGATGTTTAAGGGTCTCTTTTCTATTTAAAATGATGTTTTTTTGTAGATTTACCATCATAGTCCTTCCCGATTTAATAGTTTAAAGTAACTATTTGAATAAGTTTGAGGTAATGTACGGTTTAACATTTTTCCATGATTATTGATTGTTCCAAATGTTTTATTATTGCAGAATATGAAATAAAAAAAACTCGTCGTAATTGAATTATAATAGTCTATACCAAATAGTGTGAAACAGCAAACTTTCTATACAATAGTAAAATTTCTAATTGTAAATTCTAATTCTAAATAGTAGAACTTCTAAGAAAATAATGTTTTTAGAACCAAAACATGTATAAAGTATCTTCAAAAACTAATTAACTTTCACTACGCTGAAAAAAATTGAAAAGATAAATCAAATGTGATGCGTTCTTCTTTTAAACTGATAAACTGTATAATGTTTGGAAGAGAACAGTGCGAATAAATGCACTAAAGGTAAGTCTTAAAAGGTTTAAATGTTTCTACGGAAACTTGATGCATTTTTATAGAAACATGTTTCCTACATACTAAGAACAAAACTTTTCAAATTTTTGACTGCTTAAAAAGAACTAATTTTTAGAGACCTTTTCAAAAGTTATTATTAAATTCTTTCAAAACGAAAAATCTGAAATCAGCATGAAAAGAAATACGAAATCCTTGCATTTCTTTAAAAAAATTGAAAAACAGTAAGGACTTCTAAAATATTTAAATTTCAAGTATTTTCTAAGTTTATTTTTTTCTTATTACACTTTTCACAGACTTAGCTTTTGAAGGAAATTTTTCAAAAGTTTCTTTCAATAAATTCGAGTCATTTGTGTTATTTTTAAAATATATGCATTGGATTTATGTAATATTTTCAAGAGTGTAAGAAATTTAGATATTTAAAGAAAACTCTCAAGTATTACGAAACAGAAAGGGAAATATTATTCATTAGGCATACAGTTCCTTCCTGTTTCTGTCCTTTAATCTGCTCTTTTAACGGGATAACCAATGTAAAAAGCAAAAAAAAAAAAAAAAAAAAAAAAACTTACTCTTCTTCACAAATAGAAACCCACACACGCAGGTGCGAAGAATGGCGCCAAACACTTAATAACATATGGCCTACAGCAGCCAGACGTTACGCCAGCTTTTTCTTAGTTACGTTTCTTTTTTTGAGATTATCAGATCTGTATTTTAGCCGACTCCCTCACCTTCACTTTAGAAATGTTCCAAATATTCTTGGCATATACGCGTAAATATAAGCCATGCTTGATAAACCTGTTTAAAAAATATCAATGTTAAATAAATGTGCTATATCTTTTGTTCACCCCTGTTTCTTAACTTGTAATGTATTTTCTTTAAAACCCTCTTTAAATTAAATACTGTTGCATTTGCTTATCGTGAAAACTCTCGAATGTTTCTGTACACATAGGTAAAAAAATTTTTCTTGATTTAAAACTAATTTAAATTTCCGGAAAATGCTGCCTTAAGAAAATTCACCCAAGTGATGGGTTCAAAGAATCAAAAAATTTTTTTTTCATAATATATTTCCTTAACATCTCTAGAATACGGTAGTAAAGTGATTTTTTTTAAAATTCGAAGTCCTCATAAAGAAGCAGGTGTTAGAAAAGCAGCTGTTGGTAGCGCTAATTTAAGATTTACATTGCTTTAATCGGACTTGAAAATTTAAACGCGTTTTTTTCAAAACTTTGTTTTTCAAACTTTCCTCCATCATATCTCAGGAACGTTTCGACCGAATGACTTCAAATTTATAGGGTAGAATCAGCACAAATATGTGCACCAAAGGAACTTACGATCATTCCAAAATTCAAAATATTTCTATTTTTTATAACAAAAAAACCTATGAAATTCGAAACTTTTTCTTCAGAGGTCTACCGAAAATCCAATTTTGGATATTTTCAATTGAGTATTGTTCACATTCGGTACATTTAAGCTTTTAGATTAAAACGTCGTTATTTTTTTTATTTCAGATAAACCAATCCACCGGAATCGTGGAGGAATTGAGCATCCATTTTTTCGAGGCGGGTGTGTTCAGAACACAAAAACTCACGTTTTGTTGGATATTTTTGGCTAAACATCTATATACATACTCTTAAAATACATATAAATTAATGATAAAAAACTTAAATTCTATCATTTTACTGGTCATTAAAAAACACATTCCCTATGAATGCTTAAAAAACAGGCCATCTAGTTAGAATGTCACAGAAACAAGAGCGTAGCTACCGCCTATCAATGATACGAAGCCCTCAAGCAGACAGGGGGCTCCGACATGTGTAAGCGAAAAGTCACAAAATGTTATCAATAGACTTATTAACAGAGTTCTTTTATTGTTACTTGCTTCAAAATGTTAAAATTTTTCTTTGAGTTCTATATATTTATAATATATCAGGGGTAGTGCTTATGGATTAACGCGCAAATTTTCTTAAGAAATGTTCAATGACGTCTAGGAGTGCTACCAAATTGTTTTGACATGTGAATATTGAAAAAAATAATAACGCTTAAAACACTAACACTCCAAAACTCTTTATTTACACCAAAAAGTACATTTTGTATTGTACAATGGAAAATGCTTTATTTATGCGAGTAATTCAAATTAAAATAACATTAGTGTGACTTACGTTGTTGCAGATTAGATGACAAATATATTAAGTTAGGATTGTAAGATGTTACTTTTAGCAGAATGGATGGTGAATTGAAGTCATCTTAAAAATTATTTCTAAGCGAGGCTTTAATGGTATTCATCTCTGAAAATAATTACTCAGTGTTATAGGTAGCTAAAAATATGGTTAAAATAGCATGAACCAGCTTTTCTTCAAACAGCTAAAAGTGTCCGGAATGGAATTCATGTTTCCAAAATTTCTTTATACTTGCATTTTTACTTATATATTGCTTGTTAATCTTTCTCTTTTAATCAGTTCAAACTTCTCCTTATTTCAATAAATTTTTGAACCCATGACTGGAAATCATTCAATTGCATTTCACATTTCTTAATTTCTTACCTGTCAAATTGAGGCAAGTTCAGTTTATCAAATTAACCCTCTAACCGGATAGCACGGAAAATTCCGTCAGTGTAAATATGCTTCGAAAATGGACTGCACGGATTTTTCTGCCTTCAAGTAACGTTTTCAAAAGCGGATTAGCCGCACTTTTCTGAAATCCTTTCCCCCTTTTAAGGTTTAACATCTTGAAAGATAATGAGGGACGGAGGAAGCAACACAGCAGGAGTTTTATGGCTCGCAGAGAACCCCGTGTTTTGACCCTGGGGCAATGTAAAAAATCGGGGAGAAATTTCTTTAGAGCCCAAGAAGTGTTTGTTTGCTAGCTTGCATTTTAAAAGTTTCCAAAAGTCCCAACGCATAAGTAAAATATGTTACAATTCCCTTTTGGTTTCATATTAATTTGAAACCGTAACAAGTTGGGCGTGTCAGGGCAATCTGCTATTTTATATAGTTAGACAAATTATCTTTTTTTTTTTTTTAAGTATATTCTTTCGCTTCATTTTTCTTATTTTAATCAAAGCTTTCAGTTTTTGAAACATGATTATTTTATTATAAGATACCGAAAAAATTAATAAAACACCAAACTCTTTAAAATTTCTGAACCTTTTCAATTTTCCAACCACTAAAAATGAATAAATTTAAACTTCATCAAATCATTTGAAACATTTTCTTACACTTTTTGATAAAAATAATAACGAAAAAAAAAAACTAATTAAGATTTATTAGTTTTTTTTTTTAGATTTCAAAAGCCTAAGTGTAAGGGAAGTTTAAGTACAGTGTGTGTGTGTGTGCCTGTTATATATTGTTAAAATACACCGAATTATATTTGAATTTTAAGTGATTGAACTTCAGTTTACATCAAAGACAACATGAATGAAAATTTTCACATTTTTTTTATAACTTGAATGTTTGAATAAATGGTAATCAAAAATATACGGAAACATTTACAGTAGACATTTATGCATATAAATAAACATAAAAATCAATTTTAAATTCGAGCTATTGAAAAACATTCGAATTATATATTGTTCAAAAATATCTATTTATACAAAATACCTCAACATGTATCTTTTTAAAGGCTAACTTAATAAGTAATTAAAATCTGGATATTTTTGAAATCTCGACCTTATAAAGCTAGAAATTTTATGTTAGAAATTCCATTTGAAATTTCGAAAAAAATGCATCCCGCAGTTAAAAATTATTTACCATAAGTTTTAGCAATTGTTTGAGTATAATAAAAATTTCAAATTTGATTATATAGCTTCTTTGGTATCTTTTTAATATATTTCGAAGATTTCATACAATTCAGTTGAAAACCGCATGCTAAAAAGCAAAAAATATACTAAAAAAAAATGATGAATATAGTACAATAAAATTCTTACATGAAGCAAAACTCAGAAGCTAAAGCGTAGGAATAAAAAATTTTGAGTATATCTGAAGTAGTTTTCGAAATATTTATTTTAAAGTTCAGAAAATTTGTTTACGTTATGTGTTATACTTAATATTAATTAAATGGTTAAAATAATGTGTTAATATTAGTCATGTAATCGTTTGATGACACATTCATATACTAATAAAAATTATCATGGTCATTGATGCGAATGTCAAGAATTTTATGTAATTTTAAATTCAGGCATTAAGATATTGATGTAGAAAATATAAAACGACCATCTAAAGTACATGAAAAATGCAGTCTGCTATAAAATGATCTTGACAAACAAAATCCGGCATTTTCACTTACTATGGCAGAGCCGGCATAGTCAGGGGTGATCTGGAAAAACAGAGAGAGAACCGCGGTTTTGATGGATGCCGCTCTAGCTTTTAAAGCTCCCAGGAAAACTTATATATATATAAATTACAAATGCAAAAATAAATCTTGTAATTTTCCATACATTTTTATAACAATGAATTGTGGAATTGGCTTCCAATACATTATTGTGTTTGACAATATCTAAGGTAACCAACCCTACTTTAGATAGATTTGTACTACTTTTTTTTCGTAACCGTATTCCTTTTAAAATTAATTCGTGCAGCCGAAATACACCTTTTTGTACCCTTAAAAATTTATGTAAACTATAACGGTTAATTTTAATTTATTCAACTTGTGAAATGTTCATAATTAACCATTTCCGTCTAAACCGTTTACATGAAAAAAAAAAAAAGATTGGATTCCGTCATTCATTAGGATTTATATAAGATTCTAACATTAAATTTTATTTTTCACCGAATAGAATCGGATAGTAGAGTATAGTGCTTCCACACCACAGGTCTGGGGTTCTATTAACGAGCTGCGTAAGGTCGACTCTGCTTTTCATCCCCGCTACATTGGGTCGATAAATGAGTACCAAGCTTGCTTCGGGTCTTAAACACTGAAGGTCTCTCTTTCAGACAGACCACCAAATCGGGACATCTGTTCATGTACCTCAGCGTCCAATGGTCACGTGTATTATGATGGGCACAGTAGTTCCTGGCCCTCATGGATTGTTGTGCTTCTGAGTTTGAGTCTTAAGTTTGAGGATTACCTCACTTTGGGGATACCCCTTATATAAACATGTATTTCCACTCATTTGCAATTAAACATTTTTTTTCAATTACGTTTATTTCAGAAGGAAGTTTGATTTTTCAAATGTATTTTTGCTTAATAACATGTATATTTGTGTATCATATTAAACATTTTATCAATCCAAAATTACATGTTTTTAGCTCCTCTAAAAGCTTTTAGGATTTTACGACTGATCTTACAATCAATATACGTTTTATAGTAGTGTATTTAAAAATGATAAAGACATTTTTACGACTGTGTGAGCTTTTTATGCCTCGTTTATAAACATAAAAAATTGCATTCAGCTACAGTTTTTAAAATGTACTGAAATAAGTGGAGTGAATAGGATATTTACATATTATGAATATTTTTGACTGCAGTAAGATATATTTATATTTCAGTTTCTTTACAATTTGAATAGAAGTTGTAAGCCATTTTGCGAATAGTTTGATGTTGAGTATAAACCCATAGGCTGTTTAATATTGTAAAGTGTTTTACTTTGATACCAGCACACACTAAAATAAGGCTCATTTGCAGTTATATGATCAGCTTCAGTGATATTTAAATTTTCAAAAAAAGTCTACACGTACGAAAACATTCTTTCACAACCGCACACTACATCTCATACTATATCTTTCCTACAGCAGGAAATATTTGTGTATACTGAAAAATTTAATACAGGATACATTTTCAAGTGTTAAATTTGTTTTTAAAATTTTGTATGAATACATTGTGGAACTGTCGGTTAACTGCACTGAACAAAATTGTTTTAAGTGTACTGTTTTGAAAGACAAAATTAATTAGGGAGAACTTTTCTCACAATAGAATTTGTAATGACTGAATTGTGTGAAAATGTAGTTATCGATGTGTGACATTTTTCCTTGTAATAAAAGAAACAGAAAAATAAAAAATTTAACTTGAGTAGAAAATGGTTTAGAAGTACTGTCATGCGCATTTGAAGAAGTATATCCCCCATTAAAATTAAAAATTATTGACTGAATGTGTGTTATGTCCATCACAAATGCCGATGAAGAAAAGGAATTTTTATTTAATACAAGAAGTTCGAAAAAGAAAACACTAGGAAGGAAAACTTAAATTTTTTCCGAAAAATATTCAATTAACATAAAAATATCTTTTATATGATTTTAATTAACCATCTAACTGGATACCTTCCTCCTGAAAAGTTATTCCGAAAGCGTTTAACTCTTATTTTGCGATTCCCTTCAAAAATGCAACAGACTTCTTTCCTTTCTCCCTTTTAGAACTTGGGAGGTTGAACGGGGACAATTTTACGACCTAGTTCGGTCGCTTTGTAAAGTAAGAACCAAGAGATCAATCGTTTACAGCTAGCTGTTAAGTTGCCTTGGGCAATCTTCTTTGAAAGCGTAGTGGAATTCGGTGTTTCTTTCTCCTATATGTTCAGTCACAGTAAAATTAAAAACGAAATGAAAGGTAAAAAAAAAGAGGGAAAATGAAATAAATAGTATGTTAGAATTTGAAAACTAATTATATTTTCTTCAAAGAAAATTTATTTTTCTGTCATTTTTTAAAAATTAAAATATATATATATATATATTTGGTATTGCGATTTGAACCAGAAAAAGCATCCTGTGTTCATTTTAGAATATGAGAGTAAGAAAACGCGCTCACTTTCCTGTTTTTAAAAAAGTAATGAGGTAAAAAGAGCAAAGGCCCTATCTCATTTTTAAACAATAACACAATAAATATTACATACGATGATTATATTTATGAAATAAAACCGATCTTTCCCTATTCAGTTATATTTTTAATTTAAAATAGCATAAAAAAGGATTTCAATACTTTTAATTTATTTTAATTAAAATCATATAAAAGATATTTTTATGTTAACTGAATATTTTTCGGAAAAAATTTAAATTTTCCTTCCTAGTGTTCTCTTTTTCGAACTTCTTGTATTAAATAAAAATTCCTTTTCTTCATCGGCATTTGTGATGGACATAACACACATTCAGTCAATAATTTTTAATTTTAATGGGGGATATACTTCTTCAAATGCGCATGACAGTACTTCTAAATCATTTTCTACTCAAGTTAAATTTTTTATTTTTCTGTTTCTTTTATTACAAGGAAAAATGTCACACATCGATAACTACATTTTCACACAATTCAGTCATTACAAATTCTATTGTGAGAAAAGTTCTCCCTAATTAATTTTGTCTTTCAAAACAGTACACTTAAAACAATTTTGTTCAGTGCAGTTAACCGACAGTTCCACAATGTATTCATACAAAATTTTAAAAACAAATTTAACACTTGAAAATGTATCCTGTATTAAATTTTTCAGTATACACAAATATTTCCTGCTGTAGGAAAGATATAGTATGAGATGTAGTGTGCGGTTGTGAAAGAATGTTTTCGTACGTGTAGACTTTTTTGAAAATTTAAATATCACTGAAGCTGATCATATAACTGCAAATGAGCCTTATTTTAGTGTGTGCTGGTATCAAAGTAAAACACTTTACAATATTAAACAGCCTATGGGTTTATACTCAACATCAAACTATTCGCAAAATGGCTTACAACTTCTATTCAAATTGTAAAGAAACTGAAATATAAATATATCTTACTGCAGTCAAAAATATTCATAATATGTAAATATCCTATTCCTCCACTTATTTCAGTACATTTTAAAAACTGTAGCTGAATGCAATTTTTTATATTTATAAACGAGGCATAAAAGCTCACACAGTCGTAAAAATGTCTTTATCATTTTTAAATACACTACTATAAAACGTATATTGATTGTAAGATCAGTCGTAAAATCCTAAAAGCTTTTAGAGGAGCTAAAAACATGTAATTTTGGATTGATAAAATGTTTAATATGATACACAAATATACATGTTATTAAGCAAATACATTTGAAAAATCAAACTTCCTTCTGAAATAAACGTAATTGAAAGAAAAATGTTTAATTGCAAATGAGTGGAAATACATGTTTATATAAGGGGTATCCCCAAAGTGAGGTAATCCTCAAACTTAAGACTCAAACTCAGAAGCACAACAATCCATGAGGGCCAGGAACTACTGTGCCCATCATAATACACGTGACCATTGGACGCTGAGGTACATGAACAGATGTCCCGATTTGGTGGTCTGTCTGAAGAGAGACCTTCAGTGTTTAAGACCCGAAGCAAGCTTGGTACTCATTTATCGACCCAATGTAGCGGGGATGAAAAGCAGAGTCGACCTTGCGCAGCCCGTTAATAGAACCCCACACCTGTGGTGTGGAAGCACTATACTCTACTACCCGATCCTATTCGGTGAAAAATAAAATTTAATGTTAGAATCTTATATAAATCCCTAATGAATGACGGAATCCAATCTTTTTTTTTCATGTAAACGGTTTAGACGGAAATGGTTAATTATGAACATTTCACAAGTTGAATAAATTAAAATTAACCGTTATAGTTTACATAAATTTTTAAGGGTACAAAAGGTGTATTTCGGCTGCACGAATTAATTTTAAAAGGAATACGGTTACGAAAAAAAAAGTAGTACAAATCTATCTAAAGTAGGGTTGGTTACCTTAGATATTGTCAAACACAACAATGTATTGGAAGCCAATTCCACAATTCATTGTTATAAAAATGTATGGAAAATTACAAGATTTATTTTTGCATTTGTAATTTATATATATATAATTTTTCCTGGGAGCTTTAAAAGCTAGAGCGGCATCCATCAAAACCGCGGTTCTCTCTCTGTTTTTCCAGATCACCCCTGACTAAGCCGGCTCTGCCATAGTAAGTGAAAATGCCGGATTTTGTTTGTCAAGATCATTTTATAGCAGACTGCATTTTTCATGTACTTTAGATGGTCGTTTTATATTTTCTACATCAATATCTTAATGCCTGAATTTAAAATTACATAAAATTCTTGACATTCGCATCAATGACCATGATAATTTTTATTAGTATATGAATGTGTCATCAAACGATTACATGACTAATATTAACACATTATTTTAACCATTTAATTAATATTAAGTATAACACATAACGTAAACAAATTTTCTAAACTTTAAAATAAATATTTCGAAAACTACTTCAGATATACTCAAAAATTTTATTCCTACGCTTTAGCTTCTTGGTTTTGCTTCTATGTAAGAATTTATTGTAATTGTATATTCCTCAATTTTTTTAGTATATTTTTTGCTCTTAGAGCATGCGGTTTTCAACTGAATTGTATGAAAAATCTTCAAAATATATTAAATGAATGATTGAATATTAATGTCGCACTGTTCAGCTACACGAGGGCTTTTGGCGACGGACCACGTAATTTTGAACCATGGTCAAGTGACGTGGACGACACCTGAGCTGGCACTCCCCTCTCCTAACTACCACACCACACCAACGGGAGGACGTTTCAACTCTCGACAGATTTAGCGTGCATCGCTGCCCTACACGGTGGATCTTTAGTGGTACCGGGCTCGAACTCGTGACAAAGCAAGCCACGTTCCGATACCTATACCACTCGGCTACCGCGGCCGAAATATATTAAAAGATACCAAAGAAGCTATATAATAAAATTTGAAATTTTTATTATACTCAAACAATTGCTAAAACTTATGGTAAATAATTTTTAACAGCGGATGCATTTTTTTTTTTTGAATTTCAAAAGGAATTCTAACATAAAATTTCTAGCTTTATAAGGTGGAGATTTCAAAAAATATCCAGACTTTAATTACTTATTAAGTTAGCCTTTAAAAAAGATAAATGTTGAGGTATTTTGTATAAATAGATATTTTTGAACAATATATTATTCGAATGTTTTTCAATAGCTCGAATTTAAAATGGATTTTATGTTTATTTATATGCGTAAATGTCTACTGTAAATGTTTCCGTATATTTTTGATTACCATTTATTCAAACATTCAAGTTATAAAAAATATGTGTGAAAATCTTCACATTCATGTTGTCTTTGATTTAAACTGAAGTTCAAGCACTTAAAATTCAAATATAATTCGGTGTATTTTAACAATATATAACCAGGCACACACACACACACACACACTGTACTTAAACTTCCCTGAACACTTAGGCTTTGAAATCTAAAAAAAAAACTAATAAATCTTAATTAGTTTTTTTTCGTTATTATTTTTATCAAAGTGTAAAAAAATGTTTCAAATGATTTGATGAAGTTTAAATTTATTCACTTTTAGTGGTTGGAAAATTGAAAAGGTTCCAAATTTTAAAGAGTTTGGTGTTTTATTAATTTTTTCGGTATCTTATAATAAAATAATCATGTTTCAAAAACTGAAAGCTTTGATTAAAATAAGAAAAATGAAGCGAAAGAATATACTTAAAAAAAAGATAATTTGTCTAACTATCTAAAATAGCAGATTGCACTGACACGCCCCAACTTTTGTTACAGTTTCAAATTAATATGAAACCAAAAGGGAATTGTAACATATTTTACTTATGCGTTGGGACTTTACAAAACTTTAAAAAAACGAAGTAACAAATTAACACTTCCTGGGGTCTAAAGAAATTTCCCCTCGAATTTTTACGATTGCCCCAGGGTCAAAACACGGGGTTCCCTGCGAGCCATAAAACTCCTGCTGTGTTGCTTCCTCCGTCCCTCATTATCTTTCAAGATGTTAAACCTTAAAAGGGGGAAAGGATTTCAGAAAAGTGCGGCTAATCCGCTTTTGAAAACGTTACTTGAAGGCAGAAAAATCCGTGCAGTCAATTTTCGAAGCATCTTTACACTGACGGAATTTTCCGTGCTATCCGGTTAGAGGGTTAAAATAAATTAAAAGTATTGAAATCCTTTTTTATGCTTTTTTAAATTAAAAATATAGCTGAATAGGGAAAGATCGGTTTTATTTCTTAAATATAATCATCGTATGTAATATTTATTGTGTTATTGTTTAAAAATGAGATAGGGCCTTTGCTCTTTTTACCTCATTACTTTTTTAAAAAACAGGAAAGTGAGCGCGTTTTCTTACTCTCATATTCTAAAATGAACACAGGATGCTTTTTTCTGGTTCAAATCGCAATACCAAATATATATATATATATATATATATATTTTAATTTTTAAAAAATGACAGAAAAATAAATTTTCTTTGAAGAAAATATAATTAGTTTTCAACTTCTAACATACTATTTATTTCATTTTTTCCTCTTTTTTTTTACCTTTCATTTTTTAATTTTACTGTGACTGAACATATAGGAGAAAGAAACACCGAATTCCACTACGCTTTCAAAGAAGATTGCCCAAGGCATCTTTAGCTAGCTGTAAAGGATTGATCTCTTGGTTCTTACTTTACAAAAGGACCGAACTGTGTCGTAAAATTGTCCCCGTTCGACCTCCCAAGTTCTAAAAGGGGGAAAGGAAAGAAGTCTGTTGCATTTTTGAAGGGAATCGTAAAATAAGAGTTAAACGCTTTCGGAATAACTTTTCAGGAGGAAGGTATCCAGTTAGAGGGTTAAGTCAAATTACGGCCCACAAAGTTTGAAATTATCTGCTACTATCTTGCACTTTTTTTTTGGCCGATCTAACCAACTAAATTAAAAAAAACGTTGATATAACACAAATAAATTGTACACAATTCTGTCAACGAAATTGATTATGATATGTGTAGACAAACTTTGCATCATTAGCCATTATAGTCCACAATGTAACCAAGGCACGACAATAATAAACGAGTGTACTACCCTTCGTCCCGCTCACCGCGAGCGATCACTAGTTTTTGTTCTTAATACTTTATTGTGAGCTTTGGTATTTTAAACTAAAATGCAAACCGTTTTGATAGGTGGCGTGCCCAAAATATTGTGTCGTGTGCCATTAAAAGAACACATACCATTGTTCGCCATCCCTGTCAAGATTCAATTTAAATACACTTAAATTAGTTGGATAAGGAATTTATCGTGTAAAATCGGGGTGGGCATTACGTAGATCACGATCGACCGGTGGATTACCATGACATTTTGGGAGACTGCCTGAAGATTTCAGTATATAGATTTAGCATATTTTGAAGATATATACGTAAATATTCAAGATTGGCTGAAGTATGAAGACTAAGTTTTCCACTGAGATGAAAATGTTTTTTTAATGTTTTTGAATTATTTGATAATAAATGCATAATTTGATATTATTTTTGAGGCTTTTATTATTATGTTTGTATCTTGCGTTTTGCTTTAAACGTGATTTTAAAAGTTTTATTTTTTTTTCAGTTCCACAGGTAAGTACACATTCTGTTTTTATTATTAAAATATTTTAGACATTTTCCTACCTCACCTACGACACTGGGGACTGGATCACACAAGAATTTTTAGAGGAGAAATCCAGACGGTTGCTCGGTTTTTCGCAGAGAGCTAATAGTCATTGATGAGGCCCTTGGTTCTCTTGCATCTCTTCCAATTGGAAAAAAAGATTTGGATACTGTCTGATAGTAGAAGTGCAATACAGCACTTGTCCAATTGGCAAAGTGTGAGAGATAATGTTGGAGTGTCAATACTCACCAAGTTAAAACGACTTTCCAAATCGCATCAAATGCATCTGCAGTGGATTCCCTCTCACATAGATCTAGAGGGGAATGAGATTGCAGACACTTTGGACAAGGCTGGCGCTTGCGAGGTACCAGAGCCGTCAGCACCCCTCACCTGTTTGGAGATTTTCTCTAGAACTAAACATCAGAATAAGACCGCTTGGATTACCCCCCAGAGAACCATTGGTATCAATGTTCTCGTCCTGGAAGCTCTCTGGCTCACATGGTTTGACAAGACAGGATCAACTCTTCTAGCCAGCTTTCGAAGTGGCCATATCAAATCAATGAAATTTTCCGAACGACGCAAGAGCTTTGAAATGTGCACGAACTGTTCTTCTGAAGCGGCCACGCCTTCTCACACCCTAGAGTGCCTAGGGCTCACCAAGCAGGACTTAGCAGACGTTCCCTTGCTGGTGTTGGACTTTCTGAAAGTGTACGATTTCATGGACCTGGTCTAGCTCTGCTGACCAATGGGGGCGTGCAACAACAACAACAGAACTTTTCAAAGGTGGAGGGGGCCGAAATTTTACGATTCTCATTTAATACCCCAATACACAGCCAAACATATTTTTTTTTATTTTGTCGATTGTCGGGAAGAACAAACAGCAAAAAATAAATTACTGAATAAATAATCAGCATTAGTTAATAAAAAATTATTAATAGCAAATCGTTATTAATCTTTGCGTATTATATACATGAGTTATAATCAATCGGGGGGAAAATCAAGAGCTATGAGGGAGGATCCGGACCTGTGAACCATCCCCCTCCTTTCCTTGTATGCGCCACTAACACTGGTTGGACCGTAACACCTTGAAAAGATTAGAAGTAGCCCGAACCCTGGAAAAGTCTGTCCACTCTTGGTGTAGAGAATGCGCCTGCATTGTTTGCAATTTGCTTTTCCAAGGATTTTTTCATTCGCGAGAATTCGGAATTTGAGGGAACGTATTTTAAAATTCCTGGAAGAAAACACTTAAATATCTCAGTGAGTACTTGCTATTTTAGAATGAAGATTGGCTATGTGATTTAGCTTTTCTTACCTGTATTATGGAACATTAAAATAATTTAAATTTAAGATTACAGAAAATTGTTTGTATTTTTCCTACTCTAGTTAGTCATACATCTTCTTTTATGGTGAAACTTTTGCTTCTTTTTGTCTTGCTTTTTGAGAAAAAAAAATTAACTCATTTCACATTAATGCAGGAACAATCTTCCAAAGTATATAGTGCTCCGAACTGTGATGGATTTAAAAATTTAGAATCCATTCCTGCAAGAATTTTTCAGAGCAAGGTTTAATAATTTTCAAGATGATTTTTAAAAACTTTTCACGGATCCTTCTTTAATTTCTCTTCAAAATGTTAATTGTTAATCACCTGAAATACAAATCGAAGTTATTGTCAACAGCACCATACTACACTGAAAAGTAAATATAAGATATGTTGAATTTTGGAAATTTGTACCAAAACGCAATTTTTCAAATTTACACGGTTTGGCTGTCACATATTGCTGTAGAATTGAATCACCATACGTTTGTAAGCAAATTTGTTTCATTATGAACAAAATCAAAATAGTGTTCAAAACAGAAAATCGATTAAGAAGGATTAAGAAGATTATATATATATATATATATATATATATATAACAAGAAAGTTTGTGCTTTGTTCTCATTATTTATTATATTATTTTAAAATTTCCAATAGTTATATATATATAGAGAGAGAGAGAGGAGATTGCGTAATAAAATAAATTAAGATACCAAGTGAGAAAAAGTTGTATAACCTACAATGCAAAAGAAGAAAGAAATATCAAGAGCCATATCAAATGTAGATACAAAAAAGAGTTTTTAGACTAAAATGGAGACCTATTGTGATTTCTAGAGCTGTAGCTGAATTAGGTCAGCGATTTAGTGTTAGCAATGCTTTATGGATCCACCTTCCCCATACAGCAGAAATTTTCAACATTATAGAAAAAAAACAGAGCCATGTTAAAAAGTTAAGTCCATTACTAACACACGAGGATGATAAACCAGACGGTAAAGTAAAATGAAATTATTAAAAGAGAACAATAATTTTTCTCTCATAGAGTGGAATATTATGGAAAAATTCTATAGAAAAAATTAGGATGAAACTTACATGTAAAAATGAAACCCATATAAAGTGTGCAAGCATGCAACTTATGCAAAAGTCCAAAGCAAAGTGATGTAAAATGCAAGTGTTTACACAAGAAGCAGAAAAACAAGCTTAAACATTAAAATTAACAACAAAACAACCTTAAAATAAGCTCTTTGTGTAAAAGTTACATAAAATGCTTATAAGTAATATTTTTTGCCTTTTTACTTTCTCAAAAAGTTGGAAAGGGCCCGCATAATTATTTTTTATCTGAAAGTGGCACTCTTCCTAAAAAGGTTGGCTACCCCTGGTGTATTTTGTAAAAGATACATTCATGGACCAATTACCAATAATTGGTAGAATTCTACTAGAAATTACACACGTCAAAATTTATGAAAATCTTTTAAAACTTTCATTCTGTTTGCTGTAGATAATCGGCATGTCAGTTGACACTTCGGAAGCGCAGGATGGAATCCAAAGAGATAATTCGATGAAACTTTTTATTATCCTTCTCGATCTTTACATATGAACTCTGTACTTATTCTACGGTTTTATGTAGGAAGCGCTTTTGCATTATTTTGCGTTTCGTATCTTCTAATAAGCTACAATCCATAGATTCATTTTGGATATGTGTAATACTCGTAGCTACATGTCCATGATTGTGTGAATATAAATAAGGTTTTAATGAGGGTTTGCTTGAAACACAGACAGATGTTTGACAAAGTCCATTTGATATGTATTTAAATTAGAGTTCACGTAACACGGCATTGTTATTGTTTTGACACTGTTTTGGATTTATTTGTTAAACTTTATGTACTACTGTCGTTACAATTAACACACTTTTGCGAATCGAGAAAAGATTGTTTAATTTAAAGGTATGGCAAAAAAAGATACAAAAAGGAAGGAAATGATCTCAAATGAGAAGACATATTTTTCATTGTCAAATAAAGATTTTAAATATCTTTTAATAAAATGTAAAATGAGCAAATACATGTAAAGTTAACTATATTATACATTTTATCGAAAATATAAAGGTATATTACTAAGTAAATTTCAATATGAAGAATATATATTTCTTCTGTTTTTAAAAAAAACTGGGTAATTTATTAAAATTATTGATATTTTTCATAGCGTTGTATTATATCTATATATATAGTGTAGAGAAATTACATAAATATTCTTAACAATATTCCTATACCTTTAGTTTTTAATTTACAAGTATTTTAGTAAAAATATTTTCATACTCATTGTTTTTACAAGTATTTTAGTAAAAATATTTTCATACTCATTGTTTTTCTACTATTCGGCCTTTGTTTTGCTAGCTTTGTATGTACAATTGTACCGTCGAATTTGGCAATAATTTGTACCTCGTTCTTTGATTAATCATGATGTAAACAATTTTAATACATCTTTAGGAGAATTTCCTTTTTTATTTATAATGAGCTTAGAAAACTTCTATCTGTTGTTTCTCATAGGATTCCGTTCAATATTATAAACAGAAAATGGGAAGGTTAGCCAGTCATAGAACTGGTTAAATCTCACTTATATGTAATTTTAAAAGCAGTCAGTCAGTATAGTTTGTAACACAGAACAATTCAGCTTCTTAAAATTCTAAAATCTCAACCATATTTTTTAGCTTTAATATTCATTTCATTCATTGGTAGTCATTTCAGAGAGAGAGAGAGATTACCAAATAAAGTTTATTAAAACTTATACATATAAAGTTGGTATCATCAAATTAGTTTAACCTTACTTTTTAGTCCTAAGAACGAGGTTGCTCTTGGTTTGTTTATGAGTTTTTAATCTAATGTTAAAGCTTTATGTATATTTTTATGTTCCCCATTGAAATTTTGATTTGTAATTTTGCATTTTGAGAATCTGTTGATTTCATAGTTTTATTTTTCTAAAGAATTTGTTTCTCATCTATAAGTATTTATATATATATATATATATAAATATGAGTGTGTGTGGTATAGCTTATAATAAAAACAAATAAAGGATATAAAAAGTAATTAAGATTATCATTGAACCCATTCTTCATAATCAAATAAAAATACTAAAGTATCTGGTGCTGTAAATGTATATGAATTTACATTGTGGGTATATCTATAAATAAACCACTTAAACCCTCATAAATATCTTTTTACACAATACTATAGTAAATATTCACGCGTAAATATCTGATAAAAGTAGTTAATGATTTTATAAAACAAAAGTAACATTTGAGGCATGCTGTTATCATCTTCTATTTAAAAACTCTCAAGGGTTATTTTTGAAAACAATAAGTATAAATTAGAAGCATAAAATAATAAGAACAGTTCTAATCAAACGTTAAAAATGTCATTCACGTGTTAAATTGCAGAAAACAGATATATATATATATATATATATATATATATATATATGTGTGTGTGTGTGTGTGTGTGTGTGTCTTTCAATTCTATATTAATTCTCTCGCATTAGTAACACATCATGGAATTCGAAACTTGACGAGATATTTTTGGCGTTCTTTTTCCCTTTTCCTTCATAATAATGGCGTGCGAAGCCATTTATTTTGGCGCATAAATGCTACCTTTTATGTTTGATGCTTAGTTTTTGTTAGTATTAGAATGAATTCACGGAAAGTAAAATTGGATTTAATTCTAGATGAACTGCAACGTTGAAACAAGGAAATAGTTTAAGCGGAAACTCTGGAGATGCCTCGGTTAACAAAAATAATCTTTTCTTTTTCTTTTCCTTTCTTACCGTCACGTGTTTTCTAATTTTTAAAGTTCACGTAAATACTTCACATGCATAATTAAATAAACATTCTTGTGTGTTTAGTACGCATTTTTTTTTGCTACAGTTTGTGTTTTCTTGGAAGTATTTTAAAATGCTTATCATATAATGTTTATATCAAATAATGCTTTATTATTAATATAGATAATTGAGTTCCATATCTATTTTAATAATTATGTGTTTAAAAATATTAATGTTCAGAAGTTTAGAGTAATAGTTAATTCCATAAGTAGGGTATAAATCAAAAGATTGAAGTAAATGAAATTTTTCATAGTAGAAAGATATTATAAACAAAGGAAACGGGGTTGAATGTTGCATAAAAATAAGTGACTCTGACTGCTAAGGAGTAGGGTTTGGGTTCGAATCCCAGAGAAAGCATGGATGTTTGTAAATGTATAATGCCTGTGCGGCGTGGAGGCACCTGAAATATTCTGCAAGCCGAAAGTTTGCTCGAGAAGTTGGTGACAGGAAAAGTTTTGTGGGAAACTCCTTGACTCTTCCCAGGGGTGTTCGTCCTCAAAATTAGGGAGGGAAGGAACGAAATCGTACTGTCACCTGCATGGCGATCAAAGGTGCGGATAACGACAGATGTAATCCCTCCACCTTTTGCTTGGATGTATTTCGTGGGCCTCGGTCTGATATTACAGTCCATCGGGTCAGAGAAATAGCAATAACAACATAAACACAATTTTATTACTTCATTTACCCAATTGACTTAACCCTTTATCCATCGCATTATGATTTACTGCAGTTTTTTCCCTGCAATATTTTTTGAATCACTACATTTAAAATTAAGGGATATACAGTAACAAAATACTCAACTTTTGGAAATTTAATTAGTTAGAGCTAATTAATTAATTAAAGATATTCATCTGTACACAATTAATTATATAAACTGTTTACTTAAAATAAACAGTCAAATCAATTTCTAAGGTCTTCATTAGCATTGAAAAAAAAGACACTTACCTTTTGGCATTAACTATTTTTTCGGAGCAAAAATGACAGTCATCGCAATCCGCTAAAAACGCCGTCAACTGAAAACGCAACTTTTGCTATAAAACTATTCACCTTCTCCGATAAAATACTCATCATAGAACCCGTGCTGTCAAATATCTTGGAAGAGTGTATTTCAAAGAATATTCATGCTAAGTATCATCAGATTCGTAAAAATGGCTGTTCTATATAATTTTAAAGTGAGTGGTACTTATAAGAACCATCGGTAGAGATAAAGGTTAAATTGGAGAAAAAGCAAGAAGCTCATTATTCGTCACAAGAAAAGGGAACAAATTGATAAAAAGGTTTAGTAGGCAGTTTAACCTCCTTTTGGTGCATTTTAAGCATCTCTCACTGCAATGATGCGTACTTCAAATAAAAATTTGAGTTATCTGCAGTGGCAGATTCTATTAGTTGACACTTAAAAGCCTTTTGTTCAAGTATGCCGTAAATATACTCATCCGGATTTAAATCTGGTTTTTTTTCTGGCCATTGCATTCGTTTGCTATCTTCTCTTTCAAGATATTTTTCAACGAATTGAGAGCGATGTGGCATCAAATAGCCTTTTATGAATAAAACTGTAGACCCCCGTCCTAACACACCAGTTTAGGGTGTGTTAGGTCTATCAGTATAAGTTTCAGAACTTATATTTGGTCCTTTTTCCATTAACCAGAAAGCTAAAATACACTTTTCTGTGAACAAGTACCCCATAAATGCAATGTTCTCATCCCCTATAAACATTATTTAGTCACGAAAAATATATCTCATCTAGGGTTCTTTTCCTGGGTGGTGGCTAGACGTTATAGCCACTGCACATTTAAGACATTTAACTTACTTTTCATAACAGAAATAATGAATCATATTACAATAAACTTTTTATGAAAAATTGACATTTATGTAATAACTATTTCAATAACAACTAAATACAAAGTATAAGTGTAATTAAATAATAATAGAACAATTGAACATCATAGAATACTTACTAAGAATACATATAAAATACTTAGAATATGCATTGAGATTGGTATATATCCACATTTTATATTTTATTTAATTTTAGTATAAAGATTAGAAATAAAGTAATATTTTTGAGAATTTAAATTATTTATTTCACAAATTTGATGAGCTATTTACTGTGTAACTTCATAATATGCAAACGTTTTTTTTAAGCAGAAAAGCTGTAATGAAAGATTTTCGAACCAGAGAATCTTGTACCACATATTGTAAACAAAGTTTGCTGGTATTTCCTACCCCCAAAATTCTCATATGATTCTAGGTGTGGAGAAAAGCGAACATTTCTAGTTCATTTTTCTGTTCAATGTGGGCAGTGATAGAGCCTCTATCCACATACAAAAGCTTTCCAAAAACCTAAATAAAACCTTTTATTTATTTGTAAATTTGCTTAATTTATTCGGATGAGAGAAAAGTATACTTAGGACCTGTCAAAAATTTTTTCAAAGATCAGAAATTTTATTTATAGTAATCAAAACACAATTTGTAGATTTACACCGAGAAACACTGTTTTTAACTACCCATCAGGGGATATGAAATGCAAAAAATGGTATCTTCCTGCCATTTGCATTGATTTTTATGCGTGTGGAAGGACTAAATATCTATCACCCGCTTGGAGAAATGTTTTTAATATGTGGCTAGACGTATTAGCCACTGCCCGCTAAAGGGTTAATAGTGATGTAACAATTAATAGTTAAATAGTAATTAAGTGGAGATCCATTTAACCAGAAGGCGTTATTCTTGTACATTCCATCATGTAAATACCTACCTATCTCGCTCTGTTATATAACGAAGGTAGTAGCATGTTCCAAGTTCTCTCCAGATTATACTGCAAAAGGAATCCTTCTGCACAATGTGTGACAAATCTATACGGAACTTTATCACGAACCTTCTGAGTCGTCTTTTTTATGGAAATTTAATTCCCTACCTATTTCCAATCAGCTCCAAAAAGAGGACAGGATTCCTTGTTATGCAGATTAGATAAAGTATTTAAGTCAAACGGCATCGTAAAGTAAGAGCAGTAGGAGAGAGAGATTGAAGTAAGAAGTTATAATAGTGAAATTAGAAAGATATTATTGGAGATTTCTAGGAGGATAAAATCTCCGAAAAAGCTGAGCTGAAATGCAGTGTGGTAAATATTGATTAAAGTCTCGTTAAAGTTTATATTAGGAGTGAGATTAAAGTTAAATGTTCAATAGGAACATTATTGATTATAATTCTGGGATCTCTTATCGCGGTAATCTCTGCGTGATCTTTATTCTAATTGTTAATTAATTAGATCATTAAATATTTAAGAGAAAATCTTTTAAACCTCATAAAGCTATTTAGATATACTTGTTAATAAGTCTTTGATACTATTTGGATAAGATAACCAAATAAAGAAAGTTATTTATAAAAATGGCTACTGGCTCTTATATGACTCCAACTTATTCTCGTTCTCAAAGTGAGGTCCAAGGGGACCTTCACAAATGAGCCGTGACATCAGATGAGTAACGGAGAATATTAGGGAACCCCTGTAAAGTCAGGTTTTGGGCTCCAAGCCGAATCTTATAAAGAGTACGTACTTGGTGTCAGTCAGGCTTTGGGCCCCCTAGATTCCTCCCCCTCTCCAATGCGGGGATGTATATTACGTCCCTGATCAGAATACTCAATATATTCTCCAATGTTCCCATGAATAGTTCTCATGTTCTGAAATAAACCACAAAATAGCTCAATAGCATTCAAACAGCTGACACGGAAGTCTATCTCTGAGTCATATAGATATTTACTATCGAGTAAGAGAGATGTTTACACTGCATAAAAATAATTAAATTCTAACTATTTCATACTTTAAAACATTACTAATTTGAATCCTAATTTGCTTTTGTGGTGTGCAACTAAAGAACATTTTCTAATTAATTTCTTTTTAATATTTCAAATCGTTCAGTAATACTAGGTACAGCAGTTTAAGCCAAATTACAAGCATCATAATATTTTTAACATGATCTTGCTAGCTATATTGTTTTAAACCAGCGATACTCTACCTTCAGCCCACGTGCAGCTTGTGGTCCACCGAGCCTTTTTAAGTGGCCCGGTTATGGCCCATTGCTCTGAAAAATTTACTTACTTAAGATTTTGTATTAAAAATTTGGGGGAAATTCTTTGTCAAGAAATCAAATAGCATATCAATTTTGCTTTTTGCTATCGGTGTCGTACGGGTACAAATTGATAGATTTTTTTTTCTATTTGGAATGGTTACGGTTAGCGATAACATACAACAGTGGAGTAGCGACAATTTTATGGGTGGAACTATTTTTTAATTATCTTTCATATCCTGCAAACGAAAAATATTCGAAGAAAATGTATCGTTACAAGATGATTGAGAGGTTGACTATTTTGTAGTGAAAAACAAGCATGGATCAATAACTGTTTGATTTGTCACGAAAGTGCTGTGTTTAAAAAATACCAATAAACAAGAATCATTCAATAACACTTTTCCTCTAAGATCTTTTTCAAGAGGTGATAAGTAGGCTTTTTTTAACAATCTTTACAACACCAACGAAGTGTTTTGTCAATGCTAATATCACAACGGTAACAAAGGCATCCTATGAAGTTTGTTATATTATTGGTAATCATACGAAACCATTTACAGATGCAGAAATTGTGAAGGAGTGTTTCTTCAATGCTTCTAATTTAATGTTAGTGACAAAAATAAAAAAAATATTAAAAGTAATAATTAAAAATAACAGAGATTATAATATTTTGATCAATTTTCTGCATTTTAAATTTCCCGTGTTATCTTGGTCATGAAGTAATTCCCCCCTCCTTCCCTCATTTATCATCATGTTGCGACCCGTGTGAAATAACTAACATTTGTATAACATTTGTATTAGCTCACACATGTATCCGGCCTATCAGAAAAAAAGGTTGAGTACCGCTGGTTTAAATGGATTAATAGTAGTAAAAAAAACTACTCTAAATTTATCAAATATTTTTTTTAATTAAATAAATCTGTTTTTTGTAGATATTTTATACCACAAAAAGTTTTATTATCTTAAAGTTCAACTATGAATGTAGTTATCTTAAAGCAAGCCACATTAAGAATAGAAAACACGTACATGAGCAAAAGTCCGTTCACATGCAAGTCAATGTCAATTTCTGAAATTGAATTTTCTCTCTCTCATCAAGACTATACATTCATAATATACAGTTCATATATAGTTATCAAAACATTAACAGAACATTAAGACTCTTTCTTTATTTTCAATCTCTAAAAATTTCTATTTCAATCTTAAGCAAAACTAAACCGAGAGAACCATTAAAAAGACTATTTGTAATATAAAGAAATATTTTCCTCTTATAAAAATATATTTTAATGGTTCGTTTTAACATGATAATGCGTTTTTGCCAATAAATGGTACATATTCGTGTTTTTGGTAAGGAGTTTTCATCATTTAATGTGTACTTCCCACTATAATTTTCGACTAACGTATTCTATATATGTATAGGATTATACCTTTAGACATAGGATAAAATGTATGAAAGAAAGTGGAAAATGTAATTCTTGAAAAAACAATGTTATATTTTTCAAGGACCTCATAGAATATGGTTCGACGAATTTCATGTTCATACTAAGAATTTTAGTAATGGAATATTTTTTTTAAAAAAAATCTTGAATTTAATGTTTGATCCTCTCATAAGTTTATGTATTTAAAATATAGAAAGAAATCCTTAATAAAGCATTAAAGTGAATCACATTATTGGTATTAGATAAAAACTCAATTTTATTTTGTTAAGGGAAAATTCAGGAAGAGCTTATTTATAAAGTCATAACCTATTTGGTAAGTCATCGATAATATGCATAATAAGTAAATTATAATATACATGTTCAGTACACGCAAAAAATAGATAGCTAAATAACTAACTTTATTTTATTTTCTCTCTCTTTATATATAAAAAGTTTTTCATGATTCTGTAATAAGTTTATAAGTATAGTTAGTAAAAATGGATCTCAAAAATTTGAATTTAATTTGAGAGGAGCACCACAAGAAAGTTTTCCACTTACGTCATAAAAATCCACTTTCGTCATAGATCGTGATGCATAGATTTATCCAGTAATTTCAGGAGCATTCATATGGTCGCCATAAATGGTCACTAACATGGTTATCAATTTACCACATTTGGTCGCTCAAAATGATGCCAACCTGGCTGCATAGACGATATTTGATGTTGTTGTCTTGTTGAAATCAAATGGCACCTATAAACCGCTCAAAACTGTTCTTGCTATGTCGGCGACTTTTGGCGAATAAAGCAATTGGTGGTCCGTGGTGCTTAGGTCTATGTTGGAGCGATTAGCCAATACAGAATTATAATTAAAAATATGATTGGGAGAGAGTTGAATGTTAGAACAGTGAGGACACGTATTATAACTTCTTTGCCCATCAGGGGATATTTTAATCCCTTTAATTTGTTTTGTACGCAGTCTGGCTATGGTGGTTCAAATTACGCGGTTACAGTTAAGATCTGGGATGACGTGCTTTTTAATTGGATGGGAGGTAAGTAAATAATAACATAACGTAAACATGCGTCATTCGTGAGTGTTTTTAATGAAATGCCATTAAAGTGTACGGGACAAAGTTGGCTGTAAATATTACAATTTTTATATTTGTTAGTGAATATTACATTTTTTGTGTATTTGTCATTCAGTTTAGTAGCAGTTGTGTATAATTTGTCCAATTATATTACTATCTTTAATAAAAATAAGTATTTTTTAAATTTTAAATATTTATTTAGGAAAAAGAGAAATCAAGTATTTGATGCATTAAGAATAAGGGGAAATATATGTTGTGCGTTCTCTGTGGCGACATTTTAAATAAACGTTGTATTTAAAAAGGTTTATTAAGACAACGTTTGTTATATGATGATAATACACGTTGCCTTCAACAAGCATACCTTTTTTATAAAAAAGCAAACTAATAAAATTTTATTTCGATTTTTTGGGGAAATCTTTCTTATAAACATTCATTTAGCCAATTTTTAAATGATTTATTTCTGTTAGGTTACCATAGCTTTACCAGATCTTTAAAACCGTCGAGATTATGTAGATCCAATATGACTGAAATAATCTATGTGTACGAAATAATTTTAATGAGGTATTTCAAGGATTTCAGTCTCATTTGTTAAACACCCTCTCACTTAAAGAAAGTAAAAATTTATTTTTAAATTAATGCTGTCTAAAATCGAGTATGCTAGAATAAAAATAGAACTCGCATGTCTGTATAAACATGCATGAACTGATTTTTTCTTGGAAAACGAATACTTCTAACTTTGTTCTATAAAAGAGAAACAGAGATTGTTGCGACCACAAGTAATGTGTTCTGAACGTTCAGTGTAGAACTGTTTCAAGTTCTACGATGTATCATACTATTTAAGGTCTGTTGTAGTAGTTGTGTGTTTTGTAACGTACACGAAAATGTTAGGAATGATCAAAAATTCATTTACGTGGCATATGGAAAGCACTCCAATTTTCCCCTTAGATAATACACATGGCGATTCCTTCAAGATCCAGAACGTTCTTTAACTATTAACAGATTCTATCATATTTTTCTCTCTTAAGCCCAGCCTCCTCTCCCCAATTTTATTATTACAACCAGGACTTTGTTATACCACACTCACTAGTTACAAACAGTACATGAAACTAACTTTGAGTTTTATTGTTTTAATAAAAACAGAAATACAAGTAATAAAAAAAAAATTAGTCAATTCCTACTTTGGTGGTACCATCTGTTGCAACTATTTGTAACTTCGTCAGACATAACGCAGAATAAGTTTAAAATTAAAAAATAAACTTAATTAATGAATTAATATTTGAAGAACTGTATTAACATCAAGTGTCATCTCCAGCACGTTTAAAAAATGTATTTGAAATTGACCTGATGATCAACAAGTATTTTGTTAAGGATTACAAATTTGAACAGGATATATATATATATACATATATTGTATATATATATAGTATATATATATATATATATATATATATATATATATATATATATATATATATAGTTTTTTAGTTTGAACTTTTTGATTTTAGATATTTTTTAATTTGAACTTTCGGATCTCAAATGTTTTTTATACATTCTACCTATACAACTATTTTAAAGATGGGTGCATCATCTTGGCGTTTGATGGTTCACTTACATTATGCACTAAATTGTTTTTAAATTTTAATATTTTAATGTTGTAATATCTTTCAGAATGCGATGGCGAATAGTTTAATTTTTCAAGTATAATGGTTTAATTTTAACTTTTTAATTTTTCAAGTATAATGGTTTAATTTTAACTTTTTAACTTTTTAATTTTAATTTTTTTTTTTTGGAATTTGGATATTTTCCAATTAACTTACCAAGTTGCAATGGGGGAAGGTTGGCGCCATCAAACTAGTTTAACCCCACTTATCGGTCCTAAGTCCGAGATTGCACTTGGATATTTTATAAATTTTTATTTTATTTTATAATTTTTTAATTTTGTTTGAAAACGATGGAATTTTATCTTTTATATTCGCCATTGATATTTTGAAATGGGATTTAGTATTATAAGATTCATATATTTCAATTTTCAATTGATAATTGTGATTGATTTTTATATATTTAAATATATATTATAATATATATATATATATATATATATATATATATATATATATATATATATACAGTCAGGTCTCGTTTTATGCGGTAGATACGTTCTACCGAAAACGCATATAAAAAAATCGCATTAAAAGACATTACTTGAATGGAAAAATTAGGGATATGTTCCTAAGTTTTCTAAAATCGCATAAAACTAAAACAACTAGTTAAAATTAACTTAAAACGGCATAAAAAAAATTTGCAGAAATGAAAAGAAATAGGCTGCATGATAAATTACTCCGAATGTCTGAAAGAAATTCATACAAAAGCTAAAAAAAAAAAAAAAAAAAAAAAAAAAAAACTTGTATTCAAACCTTAATTTATTTTATTTCATGAAAATGTAATACTTATAGTTTTACATTTTTAGTCATTATCGCTATCTGATAATGGTTTGCACCGTTTGCGAAGTGGTTCCAAATCACCTTCATCATCAGAAGAGACTGTCTCGGCAATAGATATTTGCTGTTAAGGCCACGGATTTTCACAAACTTCATTCTCGTTCTGTGTAGCTCTTCCTTTTCTGACAATGTAATCAGTAATTAAACTTTGCGATGAGGATTCTTTTCTTTTTTTTATATAGTTCACGATATCCAGACATGCAGTTCTGCAGCTCACGTTGTAATTTAGAGGCTCGTTCAGAATTGGGATCATTATGATTTTCTAATTTACTGCAAAGTTGAAGACCTTCTTGAATTAATTTTCCAGTGAGGGGAGTTGATTTTTCTTCCTCATTATTATCACCTTCTAGACCTATGACGCCGTCTACAGTTAGATCTAAAGTTAAATCAATAATATCATTGTCACTTAATGCATCATCCACAAGCAATTCATCTATATCATCGTGGCTGAAGGTATTAAAACCATCTCCTCAATTTCATGTGCCAAATTAAATATTTCATCTGATAGTGTCGATGTTTGAGTGGTTGTATTGTCTATCACACATGCTGGCCAAATCTTTTTCCAACAGGCATTTAAAGTTCTAGGTCTTATTTGAGCGGAAGTAGATGCAACATGAATTAAACAATCAAAAATAGAAAATTTTTTCCTCACATCTTTTACTGTTAAGGACTCATTTTCTAGTTTATTCAAGATGAATTTGTACGTTGTCTTAATATAATATTTTTTTAAAAGCTGCCATTATGCCTTGATCTAATGGTTGAATAAGGCTTGTTGTATTGGGCGGAAGAAATACTAGTTGAACATTTGGATGTTCTACTTGTGGATGACTTGCTGCATTGTCAACAATTAATAAAACTTTAAAATCGAGAGATTTTTCCTTCATATAGGCTTCCACTTCTGGTACGAAACAATTATTGAACCATTCTGTAAAAATAGCTGTTGTCATCCAGGCTTTCGTGTTAGCCATCCAATGCACGGGCAGTTGTTTTAAATCTTTACCTTTAAGGGCGAGTGGTCTAAGAGATTTATTTATTAAGAGAGGTTTCAACATCCGATCTCCTGATGCATTGCTACAAAGTAATAGGGTGACTCGATCTTTACTTGCTTTATGTCCACTTGCAGTTTTTCATTCTTTACGATGTAAGTACGGTTAGGCAATTTTTTCCAATAAAGTCCTGTTTCATCAGCGTTAAATACTTGATCAGCAGAATAGTCCCCATCTTCAATAATTTTCGCTAGCTCCTCTGGAAATATTTTTGCTGCGCCTTCATCTGTTGTCGCACTCTCCCCTGTTATCTTAATATTATGAAGTGCATTTCTTTTTAAGAACCCGGTTAGCCATCCTTTGCTAGCTGAAAATTCTTTTCCAGCTTGGGAAGTGGAAGTTGATGGTTCTGACTGTTTCATTGACTTATAAAACTGAAGAGCTTTTTCTTGGATTAAGTAACCACTTACAGGAATCCTTCTTTGAACTTGTTCCTCAATAAAAACTGCGATGGCTCTTTCCGTTCTTTCTAATAATACATCCCTTGTGTACGATGCAAATTTGGTGCTTAATTTTGTACCAGAAATGACCGATTTTCTTATTGCAGCTTCGTTATTTTTAATTGCTCTGACAGTAGATTCGCCTAAATTAAAATGTTTTCCAATAGCCGTAGATCCTTCTCCTTTTCCTAAGCGATCTAAAATTGCAATTTTCGTTTCCAACGAAATTGACTGTCTTTGATGTTTTTTTCTCCTTTGGGCCAAATAAAATCTTAGAAAAGAAATTTAAAAAAATACACTTACGACTTTCTAATGAAAAATAAAACTTTACGACACTCACTTTAAATCCAGAAATCAAAATTTGCTGCTTATTATACTGCAACTTAAATTCGCCACTTATTAAAGAGAAACTTTTATAAAAATGAACGAGGTACCGCTAAGAGAAAATATAATTTCGAAATAATGATATCGTATATCGTATCGGTATACTACAGAAATAACGAATGCGAATCTAAGACTGTCGCAGCCGAGGCGCAGACGTAAGCATAAAAAAAATAGGGAAATTCTCGGAATACTACTATCTACGTCTCAGTATAAAAAATAATAATAATAACAAAAATCTAGAAATGTTCGGAATACAAACCGCAAATGTTTGAAATACAAACCGCACAACTTCAAAATCGCATAAAAACAATCCGCATAAAAAGAGACCTGACTGTATATATATATATATATATATATATATATATATATATATAGGAAGAATGTGAACTAATAGTAGAGGAATTGAAAAAATATTTTACTACAGCATGAAAGTCATTTTAGCTTCAATATATTTTTCTTCCAAGAAAAAAATTAATGTAGAAAAGGATATTCTGTATACATAGTTAATACCACAAACAGAAGAATTTTTAAGTGTAGAACTTAATAATTCAAAAATAAAAGTAAGGTACACTTTTATTACTAAAGACTTCACATACGTAACTGAATTTATTATGTTTTATTTTTCACGCCTAAATTAAGCAAGTAATAAGTAATAATTATTTTCTCTGAACAAGTGTTATTTAAATATTCCTTACAAGAACCCAGTTAGCAATACTTACACGTACCAAAATAATTACTTCATTTCTTATTCTCTACCAAAACTTAATTTCACATTTTCAAGATATGAGAAACTTTTTGGTCGAAAACATCCATTTTTAAACAATTTAGAACAACCAATTTCTAAATTTTTCAGACTGGAACATACATTTGGCTCTAATCTTTTCTGTTCGTGAAACACATATCAGTGTTTGCCGAAACTCGTTCCTTTTCGAACCTTTTTTATGTATCCATCATCCAGTTGACAGTAAAATTCTATATATGTGGAATGCGTTAGACGAAAATTACAGTGGAAAAATTGCTTGGAATGATGGATCCTACTAACCAGAAAAGTAGCTGCAAATCACAAAATGTACAATTTGCTCTTCGAAGAAGCATTATCATTGTAAAAAGAACCATTAAAATGTATGTCTAGAAAGTAGGGAAGTTTTGCTTTATCTTGGGAAATATTCTTCTTAATGGTTTTCTGTGTTTGTTTTGTTTAATGTTAAAAATATGATTTTTATGGATGGATGGTAAATCAGTTTTATGGTGTTGAATGATGATTTAGAAGTGGTTTTTTCTGGTAACTATTCACTGTCAATACTGTAAAATGATGATAAAGGGAAACAATTGCAAAAACGCGTGTATGAATCATTAGATACACATCGGAGGTGTGGCGAATTAGATCTCCCGGATATTGTAGGATCGTGTCTTTCTATGGGTCTATTAACAATTTTACAGCTGCAAATTATCACTATTTTAACATCTACTGGGACTTCATCCTATACTCAATTTATATGCCGCTATACATTTAAAATTTCTTTAAATCGTTGTATGCCTATTTGCATATATATATATATGAGGGTCGGGTATTATGGAATATCATTTATATATATGCTTTTCTAAAAATAACCTTACTAGTTTTTGATAAAAAAAAATCTCCTAAATCATTATGGATATATACTATAAACGAATGTAAGTAATTATCGCCTGTCGAAAGAAGTAATATTTATTTTGTGTTGTTACAAAAGAATTTATTTTTTTAAAAAAATTATAAATGGAAGGTATTATGGAATAGTCGGGTAATATGGAAGAATTAAAAAGCACTGGAAAACTAATCAAGACTTCATAAAATATAGTCATTTTTAACTATAAAAATAAATATTTTTAAGAAAATCAATTACGTTTTTCTGGTTCAATGTAGAAGGAATAAAATCTTCACTGCTAAGGAGATTTCTGTTGAGAGGTTAAATACCAGTCGTTTTGTCGCCGTTCACTGCTATGTCCCGGCAAAAAATATAAAATAATTTCAAATAACAGAACAATTCTGTGTTTTTTTCATTCCAATGCATTCCGCTCTTTTAAAAAACGTCTTTAGTTTTAAATGAGACTACATTACTATTTCATATAACTTATAACTATTGTTTTTCATCAGGATTATACTTAAAACTCATTTATTAACTTTATTTTTATTCAGTATATATAGTCGGGTATTATGGAATACTAAGTATCCCATAATATCCGACACGCAATCTTGGAAAATGAACCTTTAAACTGAAGAACAAAACATTGTCAGCTAATAAATGGCCACAATATTACAAACTACAATTCTTTTAGTAACCATTACGCTTAACCTTAATGTTCAAGTCACAATTGTTTGAAATGTTAAAGTATTTTAAAAATATCTGAAAAACATGTTTGTTAAAATATCTGCAAAAAGTTTTTGAAGATCACAAAGCCCACTTTATTTTGTAGCGTGATATGACAACAACAAGGGGTCAACTCTCACTGCAACACGTCCTGAGAGTCTTTATTCAGTGGTTAAAGGTTTTTCCTCGCATTAGTAGCTACAAACAGAACCAAAACCTCGGTATTCCATGTTACCAGACTCTTCCATAATACTAATGTGACCATATTTTTTTACAATGTAAAGAAGGACGCGCGCGAAAAATTTAAGAAAAAATTGCAACGTAAATATTTGAAACATTTTTTAGTTCAAACAAAAATACGCTAATTACGCTTGCATTCCTTTTAATTATTTACTTAAACGAGTATTTTCCCATTGAATATTTTTTGTCAATATATCATTTTCTAATTAAACGGAAATTTCGGAGCAAAAAATATACTTCATATTTAGCTTTACAGTAAGTGCTACAGCTAAAGTATCAACATTCAATCTTAATTTCTCACTTGTTCAAAAATCATTACCAACTGAAAAAACTCTGTTAATGTCTGCATTAGTTCCAGGTCATCACAGCGTAAATTTAACAAGAATAACTAAATTATCATATGGAAAGTGTTCATTTTAGAAATGTTTAAGTATTTCCACCCATCTTTTATCAATTTCAGCATGCTGATCTACCAATTGTTTCAGTTTATTAGAACTTAAATATACATTCAGTCTTCTAATTTATTCGAACAGACAATTGTCTCTCCTCGATTTTGATATCAGTCATCTCTTTCGATAAAAACTCAACACAATTTTCTATATCTGCTCAATTTACTTGCGATGAGGTCAAAAAACACCATCGAAAACTGTTATTTCCTGTGATATCTGTTTCAGACGATTCTTCGACATATTAGGAAACATGTTTGGTTCATTTCTGAATAGATATTAACAGATAAGTTTTAAAGTATTGAAAAGGAGGACAAAAAGGAAGACACTTTTCGAGGAAGGATAGAACCTATAAAACGAAGATTGTCCTCCCTAAAGGAGAGTGATTGTTCAACTTATTAATAATGAAAAAAAAAGACTGTTTCGAGTTTTTTTTTTGCAAAGAGGAAATATTCTTTTCACATCTTCTTCCATTACTAACTCAATTTTTCAACAAAAATACATTTATGAATATTAAAGTTTCAGAAAGTAAATGAGCTCATATTTATTTTAGGGATAAAATTTTTTAAAAATATCTAATTATTAATCGTAAATGTGGTTACAGTATCCTAAAAAATTCATAATTACAGAAAAAATTGTTTTTGCTTTTTCTAGTGGCCCATATCATTGAACAGCTTGCTACCAAATTTTATATCTGTTAGCAAATTAGTTTTTAAGATATTTGAAGTCTATGAGCTATCATTTCGGTTTCATTTTAAAGCATTTTTTTTCCACTCTTAAATTTATATAATTAAAAATATTTTGAGGTTATAGTGGGAAATGGTTATTATTTCCAATTTTCATTACTAAAATCATTAATGTTTGATTATGTTTGGAATTTTTCGAGTTCTCAAAATTAATTAATTAAGATTAATTTCATGGCCAATTTTTCATTTAAAAATAGTTTATATAGCTTAAAAGCTTTATCACTAATTCTTTCTGTAGAGAAAATGCCATGACCAAAGCGTTCTCAGGTTGCTGCGAGAAACAATATTTCAAAGAGATCGAATCCTACTGAAAATTATGTATCTAAAAATCAAACGTCAGCTAATACTGCGATTTGACTTCCGAATACAAGTATTCTGAATTCAAATGTTGCAGATACAACTGAATATTTCCTTGATGTGTATATATATCGAACTACATTTTACTAAACATATTGTAGTACTATATTTTAGTATTTTAAAGACATACGACAAGAGCTAAAACTTCTTAAACTGCCCCAATTTAAAACTGAAAAAAAAAAAATTTTATGAACAAACCCGGCTATTTTTAGCTTAGTATCATTATTATTTTGAACATAAATGCTTTGTATTTTAAAACGTTTGTGAAAATATTAGTTTAAGCTTAAGCTGAACAAACTGTCGTCTTAACAAATGCTATCAATATTATCCAAAAATATATTTTAAATTAAAAATAATATCTTCAGTCGTATTTAATTAAAATAGGGTTTTAATGTAGAACATACATTGGAAAATAACATATAAAACACTAAAACACTAGAGCCTTACGGGCCTTATAAGGTTTTGTTTTATGATTTTACAAACTTTAAATGCGTTTTTCTCAGACTTTCAATTTTGAAGGTAATTGTTTTCTAATCCCTAATGCATTTTTTCTGTTCAAGATAGAGCCTTGAACTTTTTTGCATATACTTCCATATGTATGTTCTATAAAAATTAGTATGGATTTAGGGCTAAGATCTCAAAGCAGCTATACAGACAAGAATGTTAATTAGTTCAAGCATAAACTGCTGACACTTGTGTGGAAGTTAAAAAAGGGAAAACCATATAAAAACAAAAAGATAAACTAACTATTCACACGTTTTCAAGTGTTCCCTCTTAAACTATTTCCTTCTTTAAGCGCTTTTGTTCTCCTAAAATTAAAACTAATTTAATATTCAATATGCTCTTCATGACAATAATAATAAAAAATGAGTATCAATAATAAAACGTACCATTTATACGCCAAATATACCTTCTACACGCGCCATTAGTGAATATCAATAAAATAAAACGTAAAAAAAAATCTCGCCAACATTCGACATTTTTGATGTGTTGCTATTAAAAAAAATTAATATAATTAAGGCATAACTCTCTTTTATTTGCAGTTTAAGCATATGAGTGGAATTTTTAATATTCGAGAAAACGTTTTTGGTTATTATTATTATTTTTCAGTTCGCTTCTATTAGCTCACTCTCTCTCTATATTTATTTATCTTGCTCAAATTTTCAATCTAATAAAATACCTCTTATTCATCCATTTAAAGTAGGAATTGAATTAAAAACGTTTTTTTTATATTACTTGCGTGTGTTTAATCACGTTTGAAATATTTCTATTGGAAATTAGTTGCTTAACAAAGAATTATAAAAATCTCTGCTTTCGCGAGAGAAGTAAAAAAAAAATATTGGATGTGAATTTTATTACTATGATGTGCATACAGAAATACATGATAACAAAAAAGATTCAACTATAATTATTTTGTCACAAAATTACTTATTCTTTTGTTGCGCTGATTCATAAACATTTTTGTGTATCTTTATTTTAATATGAAGGATATATCTGCAATTATCCTTTCCAATATACAAGCTTACTTTTTTTCTGTATGTTATGGTACTAAATTCATTGAAAATCTTTCTAAATCACGTCAAATAAAAGATAGATTTTATTATTTTGTAAATGCGGAGATTATTTTACTTTGTTGAAGGAATAGAATTGCAAAAATATAACTAAACTCAGTGATAGGCCAAGACTTACTGTGCCCATCTCACTTTACGTGACCTTGGGCACTGAGGTGTATGAGCAGATGTTCCGGTCATGTGGTCAATCTGACACGAAACCCTCAGTGCTTAGTTCCCAAGCAAGATTGGTGCACATTTATCGACTCACTGAAGCGATGAAAGGCCTGAATCGACCTTGCCCAGCACAAGGTTTGGGCCACGGACTTGTGGCATGTAAGCGCGATACGCTACCACTCGGCCACTGGACAATAACAAATCCGCTGGAGTAAAAAAAAAAAAGGGGGGGTTAATAACACGCTTTTATAAGTTTCACTGCAATGTATTGGAATCTTTGAACTCGATTTTTACCCACTTTGAAGGGCAGATAAATCCGAAATTTTGCACACTTATCAAGGACCGATGACAATATAGTAATTTCATAACTTTGTTCAACTCTCCTAATTAGGATAATTAGGAATTTGATTTATAGATTTGGCTACTAATTCCGTGTACCACTTCCAGATTTGGCGACTTATTGCATAAAATATTTTCAAATTTGGCGACTAATTCCATATGCCATTTTCAGATTTGGCGACTAATTCCAAATTTAGCGACTAACAGATTAAGGTGCAAACCTAAAACCACAAACAATTGTGTGGTTAATACAAATGAAACAAAAAAAGTGTTCTTTATGTGAGAAAGGGCAGGGTGGGAATAAAAAAAAAAGACTCGTGCATGCAAAAAAAAAGTTATGTTTTAACTGCTAAATATCTTTTTATTTTTATAAGGCAATACGTTTTTAGAAGTGATGATGCGAATTAACATTATAACAATGCGATTAAAAGGTGATAATGCAATTGATATTTAACAATTCTTCTTGACACACTTTTATTAGTTAGACCTGTATTTATAGAGACAGAATCTTTGAAATATAACGATATGGGACTCATCCGAGGCCCCATAATCGGAGGGAATAAATACCTTCCTGCCCGTTAATTAGTATCCATTGAAGAGCAAGACTAATTCCAGCAGCAACGTAATTCCGGCTCCAAATATTAAACTCAAGGATAAATTCAACAAAGAGTAAATGATAGTTTTAAAAACTAAAAAAGCAGGCTTTTATTCATGGGCGTAGCTACCGCCGTATCAGCCGTATCAATGATAAGGGGCCCCCAAGCTACAGGGGCCCCAACATGTGAAACTACAGTCCCTCTCACAGGGTTCCCATGTCTAATAAAAGGCCTCGAAAGAATCTTGATACAGGGTCCCCCTCAGATCTAGCTACGCAAGTGCTTTTATTGTAGATCGAACTAAAATATGAAAAACAAATTATAGTTTATAAAAAAAAACTAAAAAACACGCTTTTATAGTGAATCGAACTAAAAAGTAACAAAAATAATTTTTAATATAGGAATAAAATTATTAATGTGAACATTATATATATATATATATATATATATATATATATATATATATATATATATACGAGGTATGTAAATTAAGTAATGAGACTGGTAGCGTAGTGTTTGATCTGGCAACATTGGGGAAATGGGACATGGAGGGGTGGTAGGTAAACATGTGATGCGTCATCAGTATGTTTGAAGTCGCTGAGTCAAGTTAATTGTCTGTAGTGATTTGTTTAGTGAAACAAGTTTTTCTTGTGTGTTCTGAAATGAGTGACAACGAGCAACGATGTGTTATCAAGTTTTGCTTCAGACTTGGACACAACGCAACGGAAACATTTGTAAAACTTTAGCAAGCCTACGGAGACAGTGTTTTGTCAAGGGACCAGGTTTTTCGGTGGTTTAAGGCATTTAAAAAAGGAAGAGAGTCAATTGAAGATGAACCTCGCCGTGGAAGGCCCTCGGTTTCAAAAACCACTAAAAAGGTCGTTAAGAGTCCGGGATCTAGTGCGTTCAGATCGTCGCTTGTCAGTCAGAATGATTGCGGAAGAGTCGAATTTGAATCACACCACCGTTCATCAGATTTTGACCAATGAATTGAAGATGAGAAAGATCTACTCCAAAATGGTTCCGAAAAACCTTTCTCGGTGAACCGTTTCTTGGCCAGTAAGAACATTCCTGTTGCTCATCAGCCCCCTTATTCTCCCGACTTGAGTCCTTGTGACTTTTTCCTCTCCTGAAGAATCGCCTTAAGGGACATCAATTTGGGACACTGGAAAACATTCAAACGGCTGTAACCGACCAGCTGAAGACATTTGCAACATCCGAGTTCCACCAGTGCTATGAAGAGTGGATGAAACGTCTCCAGCGCTGTGTGGCTTCAGAAAGCAGTTACTTTGAAGAAGACAATGTTGAATTGTAAGTTTTTTGGAATAAACAAGTGAAAAAAAATCAGTCTCATTATTTAATTTTCTAACCTCGTAAATATATATATATATATATATATATATATATATATATATATATATAATGTTAATGTGGTAAAAGCGTGGGGTGCTTGGTGCTACATTTTTACACTAATACTGTATTTCTGTATAGAACTACATACCCCACGCGTTTACTCCAATGGCGTTATAATTTTCTCTTTAATCATTTCATTCCTATATTAAAATTATTTTTTTAAAAGTGTGTGTTTTAGTTTTTTTTAAATATAATTTATTTTTTTAAATTTTAATTTACGCCGCAATGTGAAGCAACAAAAGGGTTTTTTCCACGGTCAAGTGGCGAAGATGACCCCTAAGCTAGGCAACCCTTTCTTCAAACTTGGACACCACCATGCCGGTGACAGGAAAATGATGTTTTAGTGTGTTTCTTTGTCTTACAATCTAGTATATTTACACAATAATCATTTCTTACTTTACAGAACTGATTTATCTAAATTATATTGTGTGGATTTCATACAAGATAATAATTAAACAAGACATGCAAAAAACTAAAATGAATCTTTTATTTAACAGACAAATTCACAAAATCAGGTCGGAGAAAGGGAAGAAAAATTCTAAATAAAAATTCAAGTCATAAGCAAAATAATAAAACAATATAAGGTTTTAGAATGCAGTATTTAATGCTTTGATCCATTATTTTTAATTTTAAATAAACTAAATTAAAATCCTCAAAAATAAAATATTCAACCGGTGCATTTCTCTTTATTTTTTTTATCCCTGTCGGCTTATAATTTTTTGACATACCTCAAAAGCCAAACAATCCTCTCTGAATTTTCAAAACTTAGATAATTTAAACAATGTATCAAAAAGTCTAACAAATAAATAAATACCGTTGTCAGAATAAAGAAATATGTTACAACCAGGTTCCCTATTGCATTAATTTAAATACAAATAAGATGCGTCCGTCAAGCACTCTTCTTGCTTAAAAATAAATCTCCTTATTTAGACTTCTTTATATTCCGCTTAAATTTACATATGATTTTAAAAGTATGACAAATACTAAAAGAGATGTGTAAATAATAAGACTTATTAAAATAATTTAAGGGCAAAACTCTTAAATAAACAAATACTTTTCCTACATAAAATCATTAAGTACGGTTATTTGCTAGCAAATATTAAAGCGCAAGCTACTGAATTAATCTCTTTAATAATATAAAACTCTTCAGATACGTATAACTTTCCATCGTGCAATCCAACGCGCCAATTATGTGCAACATAAACAGTTTTAAAAGATATTTATAAGATCTAACTCCTAGTTCATACTAGAGTTCTGTCAATTACTAGGGACTGGCATATTAATTTATCCCTAATTAAATACATTCTAACAATCGTTTCATGTAAGCGGATTTTCCTAAATTTTAGAATGGTGAATCTTAAAGTCGTTTTAAGACGTTCTAATTAGTTTGTAATTAGCGTAATTATGTCTCGAGCATTTTAAAATAAAAGGTATAAAAGTTTTAAGAGAGAGGGTATTTGTGCCTCTCTGAGGATTAAAGCAGCATTTTTCTGGGGCTTAAAACAATCGTCTCTGATCAAGAAATGGAATTTATGCGAATATATAGAATGGTTATTTGCGCAGTATATAAGTTTTTCGTGTAAAATATTTATGGTGGATGGTTGTGCACAATCTGGTTTAATGCTTTTATATATATAGGCAGAGAGATAGGTGTGAATATAAGAGTATGAATGATATGTAGTTAATGTGTTAAGTTGCTTTAACCAGACTTCATCTGAATATACAACTGGAATCATAATTAATTGTAAACATTTATTGAAACTAATTAATATTTTGTTGCAGTTATATATCGTGTGAAAAAATTGCGTATAAGGTAGATTACGAAATTATGAAATTGCTGTAAATAAGTTTAAGGCATACAGGGGGATTTTAAAACGATGAGACAAACTTTTAGGGGTGGTAGAGCTCACTGAAACAAACAATTTTGCTTTAGGAATATATAAGTGGAAGTGTTACGTTGAAGCGCAAGCAGAAAAAAAATAACACATTGACGGGATCGAAACGTTTCTTAGTTGCATGTTTAATGAGTGATTCTATTGAGAAAGTGATAAAACAAATTTAGAAACTGCATCCACCAACAGTCCAGTAGTAAAACTCTTCAAACGTTTGCTTAACTGGGATGTAGACGACATCCTAGAGCCCTTGTACTTGTGTTTCTTCCACATGGTCCAAGATAAGTTCTTTCAAGTGTGTTTGCTGTAAAGTCCACGATCTACCCATTTCATCTGTATTGGTGATAAACAAAACCATTTTCACACAGTTGTCGATGAACTCGCGAAAACATTTTGTGGTTTGTCATGCGTCTACGTGGAAGGCGTTCTTAGTACAGCCCCTCGCTGTGTGCCTTTTCGCTGTTAGTAAAATCACCCAGAATGATCGAAATCTTAAGCGCAAATGTCGATTTGGGTGGGGTAACAGATCATTGGCACACGGCTTTGACGTCTACAACTATTGCCACTATTGTCAGCCAATCAAGGACATGAAGTTCGCCAAGCATGCATGTAGGTTGGTGGATGCAATTTCTAAAACTGTTTTAATATTTTATTTACGGAATCACTCTTTAAGCATACTGTGACGCCTTACGCGTCTTTTCTTTAACAGGCCCTTTGAGCTATTTGGACCAGAATTAATGGCAACTCTTTTCCAACCAAATCCAAGAAATGAAATGTGAAGTAAAGATGCAAATAAACGGACTTTAAATATCGAATCTTAGAGTAAGCGGGATGGCAATGTAAAGGAACGTTAGAAAATTGATGTGAAAAGTAGCAGTTGATAGTTACAACAGTTCGTGTTTCAAGTTTGAATGAGTTCTGCGTGACGTGGATTCATGTTATTAGTAAAGTTGCGTCCCATCGCATATAAATACAAGAGTGATCACTACTACAACCTGTAATAATGTAGGATTGATTATATAATATTAGAATCGAAGATTAGGCAGTTCGCTTATTGATATTGGTCTGAATTGGATTAGGTCTTATTATAAATATATATATATATATATATATATATATATATATATATATATATATATATATATTGTGTGTTGCATATTGAGTCATCGTAGATTCTCTCATATTAATTATTACAATTAAATTTGTTAAAAGTTTAAGTTGAATTTTCTTAATAAAGTCATATTAAGATAATGTTTGATCCTAGTTCTTTCGTTAATCCTACACCTCCAGCTCACGCTGATGCTTCGAGAGATGTACTTCCAAGGGGAGGAACATCACAATGCTATTAATGAGCATTTTATGTTTCATTTAATGTGTTATTTTTTCTGTTTGTGCCACAAACACGGCACTTTCCCCGATTTATTCCTGTAAAAAATATTTGTTTTAGTGAGCTCTACCACACCTCAAAGTATGTCTAATCGGTTTAGAATCATCCAGCATATTTTTTTTTAAAAAAAGCTATTTGTATTTTGAAAAAAATGTATGATTTTAGGAAAGTAATGAATAAATTGTGATAGGCCTGCAAATTTTTAATTTATGAAACATCAAATTTTGATACATTATAATATATATCGCAATATATTGCAACTTTCATTCTGAGAGAACCGCTAGTGGCTTAAAAAATAGGTAAGTTATTCCTAAATTAAGCGTTACGTTATGCTTTCTAATTATTCATTTTTGTTTATTTTACATTAATTTCATAATTAAATTTATTTTAAAGAATTTCAGCGAACAATATTAGAATTATTCCATCTAAAAGAATGTATGTATAAGTCTCCCACTATCCGAAATAGTTATTTTTAGAACTTTCAAAGGAAATACTTCGATTCAAACTGTATTTAGTCCACATCTTATAACCAAACTAATCCATCAAAAGATTTAACCCTGTTCTTCTTGGTTGCTTGAAATTGTTCGGCACAGGAAACTATGATGATGAATGAGGAAACATGAAACTCCATTAGCTTGTCATGGGGAAGAAGATTCTAATCCCTACACCCCATTGAACCATCCCTGTGACCCTCCTTCATGCAGAATAAGAACTATAACTCCTACGAGACGTCATCAATAACGTCGAAGATCTTTTTTTTCTCTTTCTCTCATTCTCCTGAGTTTATAACTATTACTATATTTCTACTTAGTTACAATAGGTATAGAAAGAAGGGAAAATGTAAAAGTGTTGGGATTGTGAAAAATGTAAAAGAGGAATCGAGAGAATGCAACTTTAAAAAGAACCTTGAGCAGAACATCGTTACAAATGGTATCGTGCAAAAAAGAATTTTTTTATCGTGAATTAGAAATAAGATATCATTAATCATTGAACTGGCGGTGTGAAAATTAAGAAAGTAGGATTATTTTTTTTATTGATGGATTTTTTTTTCTACTCGCATTGTAACTATGTGTCAAAATTTTAGAAGAGCCTTTCACTCACATTTGAAAACGCTCAATTGAGCTGAATTTTCAATACACGATTATTTTAGATGACAATACGATAATTAAATCATAGTTAAAAAACTAATTGATTAAAACTAATTATTTAAACAATTACATATACAGCCACATTGGCGTCATTTTTGTGACCACATTTGGCGACTTGGCGTCCTTGTTGACGAATTGGTGATCCCGCTGGTGACTTGGGTCAAAATTTAGCAGGTTTTTCTTACATTTTAAAGCGCTCAATTGAGCAGAAATTTTCTATGTTTTTTTGTTTGGGATGACAAAACAATAATTTAGTTATAATTAATAAAAATTATCTTATTATTATTATTATTTTATTAGATTATTATTATTTAAGGAATTGAATTTTACTCATTATTCCAATTGTACAAGGTGAAGCAGCTGAACATTGAAACAAGAAAATTAAACTATCCCATCGTAAAATTAAATTATTCAAATTAATTATAGAATAAATTCAATCTGACTCAACATTCCTTTTAAATTATAATTTTAAGTACAAAAAAATATGTTACACTAAGTGAGAAGTTGGAACAAAAAAAAATCCATGTTTAAAAAACTCGTTTTTTACCGGTGTTATTTTTTGTGTATTTAACATTTTTTTATTTAACTAGAAGTGTTGATTGACGGTGGGATGCGTTAAAAATCGCTTCCACCTACGCAATAACCGCCTGACAGGGCTGAGCAAACGGTTTGGTATTTAATGACTCTCTAGGCTAAGGTATTTAAAATCTTGCTTAAATTAATGAATTTGATTTTCTTTTATTTTTAAGCGGAAATATTAATGGTTTTACTGTCTTAAATTACCCAAGAAAGTTTTTGAAGATTTTTTTTCTTTGGCTTAAGCACAACAATTTGTTAGATACACGTCATATGTTTTTTTTAACTCAATCTCTTTTATTGTTTCTGCCATAAAATAATCTTAGAAAGTATCATGAATAGAGTCAGAGTGCATTGTTAATGTTGTATACATGTGCTGGACGATTATTAATTTTTACCATGATCTGTGTGCTGTTTAAAATTTTTCTGAGCTCTAATATACCATCTTACGTATAGCAACTTGCATCATTAATTTTATGGTTGTCTGGTAATGATTTTTTTATCACTCAGGTGTTAATTAATAACTACCAAAAATCATCTTTGGAATGTTATACTTTTTTTATATTGTGCTAGGAAAATACCTGTTAACTTTATATGTGTGGAATACCAAGAATTTAGGTTTTTTTGCCGATTTTTACCGATTTTTATCTTGAGTAAAATATGATTTGTGAAGATAAAAGTAAAAATAATGGTTAAAATAGTATATGGGTTATTTTCCTTATTTATTTTAAAGCAGGTAGGTGAGTTACGGAAGATTCGAGAAAATAGTAACATGGATGCATGGGGACTTCTTGAGGCCCTTGTTCTTTTGCAAAAGTAGGCCCCACCTGTGGCCCTTTTAAGTAGATACTATACAGGGTGTTCTACGACTCTTGGGACAAACTTTATATGGAGGTAAGGGGCAGCACAAAGATTCAGATTTTTACAGAAACTTATGGTCGCGGAAACGTCTTTGTTTGGTGTTAGGTGGCGTTATTCACAAGAGCATTGGAGAAAACAGACATGCATTGTCAAAGTCTTTTGAGCTGTCATCGCTCGCAGAGGAGTATGAAACCCGTACTAAAAAGTGATGTCAGAGCTCCTGGGGAATGTACTACGTCTGCAAAGGTAGACATATCAATACGCTGCCCCATTAGAGAAAAAAGTTTTATGAACACTTAGCTAACAGTTCTACACTTTATTTGCGAATTGGCAGAAGGTAATGCACGTCTAGCAGAAAGATTGTACCGCGAAAAGAACCCACAAAAAGATGGACCGAGCCACCGGGAGTTTACTAATTTTCATAACAATTTGTGTTGATATGAATCATGACGAGGTAATAGACAAAGTGAGTGTGGACCGCCAGTTACAAGAACTTAAAGCATAGAACAAAATGTGTTGGAAATCGTTCGAAAGAACCAGAGTTCCGGAATATGAGCAGTCGATACTGTTGTAGGAGTTTCTCGAAGTAGAGTCCATCGTGTTTTGAAATATGAATGCAAGCAATTATACAATCTTCAAAGAGTATGGTTACAATTCGTGATGCAAATTAGCAAACATTCCGCGGTACAGTGCACCTTTCTGTAGCTATTTGGTGTGATAATCTCGCTTTTATGAAGGAATCGTGATTTATGCAAATAGGCATTGCCGTGTAAAATAACTATGTAAAATGAGACACTGAGAAAATGTGGAATAAGAGCATGCGGATAATCACTGATAGTTGCAAACGAAAATATGTAACGATTTTTGAAACACTATGATAAAAAGAATTTGAATCATTCAAGGACAGACGTGACATCATGTCACCAGAGCTACAAAAAATTGCTTTAATTGAATTTTTAATAATTTTAATGCGATCTTCTAAAAAACATCTTTGAGGCTCTAAACAATATTACCCGCAGTTACATCACATCAAATTTATGCATCTCTCCGTTCATAGTCAAATGAACATTTATCAAAGTATTTATAATTATTTTAATTATCACTATTTTACTAAATTAAATTCCTTGGCGCAACATCCTGGGAGGGTTAAGGTCTACCGTGCGCATCTCAGTTTCCGAGACCTTGGTGCATGAACAGATGTTCCGGTCAGATGGTCAGCCTCTGACCTGAAATTCCTTCAGTGTTTAGTTAGTGCCCAAACAAACTTGGTACTCCTTTATCGACCCACTAAAGAGATGAAAGGCTGAGTCAACCCTGTCCAGCCCTGTGTTTGAACCCGGACTTGTGGCGGGCCAAGTCACTATGCTAACATTATTAATCTTAACATTAAAAATGAACATTTCTTTTACTTAAAAAAATATTTTATAGTTGTCTTAAAGAAACAAATATTTTGATAATGTTTTGAATTAGACGACAGTTAGAGATATGTACATTATAAATATAGTACTTCGGTTTTAAATTCACCTCAAACGTAAAAACCTCCATAAAAACATATGAACTAGGCTAAAATATATTTAAACGGATTAACCCCTTAAGTGCCACGGACGTATATATCTGTCCTGCTCAACATTTACGTTGAAGGCCCCGGGCGTATACATCCGTCCTTCTAAAGAATGATTGTTTTCTTTGCGTAGCTATCAGTAACATTATTTTGAAAGCTTTGGAATGCAATAAAATGCCTATGACAGTATTTGTGAAGAGTTTACTTATTTCAAAGAAAAATGGGCTTACTTATGCTTTTCTTTCCCCTCCAATATACCGCATCCTCCTAGAGCTAATAAGCAAATCTCTAATTTCATCACTATTTTTTCAAAATAAAACGACATAGTTTTTAAGAATTAAAATCCTAAGAAAAACATTAACTGATTAATTAATTGACAGTGAAAACAATAAGTTCTTGATTACCATTACAGAATTTTTTTCAAATAATGTAAAATGTTTTAAATCCACTTGATCCCATGGAATGAAGGAGATAAAATTAAAGTAATCATTTTCATAATTAAATACATGCTTTGTGAAAGAATCAAAACCATTAGAATGAATTTATGCGAAAGCACGTAGTAAAAAAAAGATAATAAATAACATTGGGACGAAATAATTATAAATATATCACTTTTGTCATTATATATATCATTATACACAACACTATGGCAATTATTCACGCCAAAGTTCTGACAAAAGATTTTATTTCTTTCGCCAAAAGAAAACCCTTTGTAACGCGTTGCTAAGCAACTATCTTTCTGCAGAAAACACTTTCAAAAGAGATTTTTAAAAATAATAATAAGCAAGGTAGGAAAGAAATGTATGAATAGTTTTATTCGAACGTTAAAAATGCCATTCACATGTTTAAATTGCAGAAAACAGAACCACGTCTTAATTATATTAATCCTTCCTTATTAGTAACACATCAAAGGACTCGGAACTTGGTGAGATGTTTTTGGCGTTTTGTTTTACCTCTTTTCACTAATGGCGTGCGAAGCCAGTCACTTTGGCGCATAAATGTTACTTTTCTTTTCAGACGGCATTCTTTTGTTTGGTATCGGGAACAACTTGCGGAATGTAAAATTAGATTTAATTCTAGAAGAACACATTTAAAGAAAGAAATAGTTTGAGCGGAAATACTTGTGTGTGTGTGTGTGATGCAGTGGTTAGTTTAAAATTCTTTTCTTTTTCCCTTTACCATCAGGTTTTACAGATTTGATGTGCACGCAAGTATCAGAGTCTTATGCTTGAGTAGATTAACAATCTTAACGTATATTTCTCTGTTTTTATTAGCAATATGAGTTTAATTACAATTGCAGTGTGGTAACGGAAATCAGTTGTCTTTGATTAAGTTAAAAGTAGAGAGAACAATATTTACAGCAAATGTATCACTAATCAAGTATCTGTTATAATGTAAAATACAGTAGTTCCCAAACTTTTTGTGTCATGCCATGTTTTTCGATTTGGGGTAGACCCTGTTTACCTAATATTGAATTTGTTGTTAAATATCTTTTTTTTACATCTGTGGTATAGAGCTTTTACTTAAGGGACTTAAATTTTTAATAAAGTATAATGTTTAAACTTAATGAACAAGTGTTTATTAAATTAAAATTTAATCTATATATATAAAGGAGAAAAGCGACTCCTGACTGACTGACTGACTCACTGACTAATCACGATATCTCCGGAACTATTAAACCTACAGACCTGAAATTTGGTAGGTAGGTTCCCTTCATGGAGTAGCCGTCAGCTAATATTTTGCAAAGTTCGACCCCAAGGGGCGTTACGGGGGGTTAAGGGGCGTTAAAGATAATTATTTCCATTACTAAACTATTAGATGTACAGTCGTGAAACTTGTTACACAGATTTCTTTCATACAGTAGAGATTCCCTACATAATGATTTTTACGAAAATCGACGTCCAAGGGGCGTTGAGGGCGCTTAAGGGGCGTTATACATAATTATTTCCATTTTTAACCTATTAGACGTACAGTCTTGAAATTTGGTATAAGCGGATTCCTTTCATAGAGTACAGATCCCCTACAGAATGGGTTTTGTGAAAATAGACTCCCAAGTGGCGTTGTGGAGTTTTAAGGGGCGTTATAGGCAATTAACTCCTTTTTTAAACTATTAGACGTAAAATCTCGAAATTTAGTAAGCTGATTCCATTCATTGAGTAGAGATCCCCTATAAGATGGGTTTTGTAAAAATCGCTTCCTAAGTGGCGTTGCGGAGGCTTAAGGGGCGATATACAAAATTATTTCCATTTTTAAACTATTAGACGTGCAGTCTTGGAATTTGGTAAGCGGATTCCTTTCATAAAGTACAGAACCGCTGTAAAATGGGTTTTGTGAAAATCGACCCCAAGTGGCGTTGTGGAGTTTTAAGGGGCGTTATAGGCAATTAACTCTTTTTTAAACTATTAGACGAAAAATCTTGAAATTGAGTAAGCAGAGTCCATTCACTGAGTAGAGATCTGTCATAAGATGGGTTTTGTAAAAACCGTTTCCTAAGTGGCATTGCGGGGGCTTAAGGGGCATTATAGATAAGTATTTCCATTTTTAAACTATTAGACGTACAGTCTTAAAATTTTGTAAGGGAATTCCTTTCATGCTGTAGAGATCCGCAACAAAATAGTTTTGGGGAAAATTGATCCCCAAGGGTCACTGAGGGGAATTTAGGGGCGTAATAGATAAATATTTCCGCTTTTCAACTAATAGAAACACCTGCTTGAAAATTAGAAGGTATGTTCCGTTCGTGGAATGAAGTTCCTTTTACAAAGATTTTTGCGAAAACGGACCCCCAAAGGAGTGGGGTTGCGAGGGAATAAGGCGACTTATTGAAAAATTCCTGTTTTTGAATTTAACTCATTTACTTGAAATTTGTTGAGCACTTTTTTCTTTAGTTGAATAGAGTTCCACTAAGAATGGGTTTTACGGAAATCAACTCCAGGGGGAAGCGGAAAGAGTTATTGGGGAGTATTGATAGACAAAATTCCCTTTTTCGAACTGCTAAGACTACAATAATAAAATTTGGTTTGCATGCTTCTTTTGTTGAATTGGATTCCGCTAAGAGTGCTCTCAACGAGGTATTGATAATAAAAATTCCGTTTTTGCTCTGTTAGATTTAGACTTGAAATTAACACGCATGTTTATTTTATGAAGTAGAGATCCACTGAAAGTTGCTTTGGTGGAAATCCACTTGATTATTAGGTTAAGTGAGTGAAAAAAATCTTTCTACTTCTATTTTAGATATAAATAGAAATTAGATATTATAATTTATGTTCTTTTTATAGCAAGGGGCGAGAGTGCAACAGCTATAAATATATTTTTCAATACAATCGAATTCTTAATGCTAGATAGCAATAATTAATATATATGTAAACAGTGTACATATATACAACATCGTGAAATACACAGTGAAGCGGGTGGGTAACGGCTTGTTAATATATAAAATAACTGATCAAAATAAAGAGATGTTTATAACGGGAGGGATAAATCTGGTGTTTCAATAACAAATTTTCAATATTTGATATCAATATTGTCAGATTGAACCCTAAATCTCCTCGGGTAGTAGTTCTAGTCTTTTTTTCTTTTTTTTCATTTTGGAGTTCGTCAACCACACTGAAACTCTTTCTCTATAAGGAAAGCAATTAAAAACTTTCTCACAATACTACATAATTCGGGATAAATAACATGTATGTTTTTTAAAGACAAAATTGCTTACATCCGTTTCTATACTGTACTTTAAGATCTCCGTTACTGCCTGTTCCGAGCAGTTTCTTTTATAATATGGCATTTGCTTTTTCGTTGTAACCATATAAATGCATTGCTTACTGTGATAAATATCATAGTCAAAGCATTCTCAAATCAAGTTTCAAAATCTGAATAAATGCACTTAAATGTTAAACGTAGGTTAAAACATCATTTTTCTGACCGATTGTCTGTGGTCAATTGAGAAACTGGAGAAATTCGCGATTTCCACTGTTATACTCATTTAGCTTAATTATGGCAAGAAACTGAAATGATGGTCCTTGTTTTAATAAAATTTATTCTGTCACCTTGTAACTGCAAATTAACGTCATTAAATGTAGAAAATAAATCTGTTACATAGGTAAAATCTAGTTTCCATTCGATTAAGTTTTCTTTTAAAATTTAAGTCATGACCTGGTTTAATGAGACCGCGTACAATACCACTTACACCTCGAGGACTTCAAAATTATATTTTTTCGCTCATGTGAATCCCTTGATGATCGTCATAGACCCCAGAGGGTCGATATAGACCGATTTGGGAATCACTGTCTAATAGTTAAATTTTGGGCTATATATGTAACTTATTTTTATAAATTACGTCATTTAATACAACTAAATTAAAATTTTAAGGGATGTTCTAAAATCTCCACAGTTGTTTATTTAATGATTCACATGCGTGTTTTTATGATTGAATGCCCATCATTTTCTCTACACACTAACAGTAAATACTCTCTCCTCTCTTACAAAATCTCACCTTAAGAATGTTATCAGAGGGTTCTGAGACGTGATTTACTTTTCATTACAAACATTGTGCTTTTAGCTTAAAAATAAGCAGAGAGAAAACCATTAAGAATGCTATTTGTAAGGTAAAGTAAATTTTTACTCTTGAAAAAGTATTTTAATGGTCCTTTTTAACATGATAATGTTTTCTGCGAATAAATTGTAAACTTCGAAATTTGTTATTACTTTTTTCTATTTACAGTATCCATCAACTCTCAAACATAATTTTAAACCGGCATGTTCCATTTATATAGAATTCTTATTTCAACTAAATAATGAAGACATTAGAAAACATAGGGGAAACCATAAATTGTAAAAAATATATAAGTCTAAGTTATATAAATAAATATGCTAGAGCTATATTTTGTGTTCATTGTTAAACAATTCATAAATAAGTTATACAAAATGACTTACAAATTGTTTCCAATGCTTCATGAATAACTTTGCAAATAATGTTCCAACACGAATTTATTCTAATCTATCTTCTATTTTACACAACCATTACTGCAAAAAGAAGTATGGATATCTCATAATCATACTATGAAGTCCACACAAAGCAAAAATCAAACACAATAGGAATATTCTTTTTTACAAATACTTTTTTTAATCAGTTAAAAAAGTTATTAGTTATGCACAAATAACAAACGATTTATTGAAACAAATATATCTTACATTACCAAACGATTTTTATCGATGTTCAAAATTAAGAGAATCTAGATTTTGTCGATTATCTCTAGAGCTACTAGATAGAATTTAATGAAATTTGGTATGTATATAGGGCTAGTATAACGCATAACCATTCAACAGTTAAAATACACACGCAAGATTGTGCATAGTACTCATCGAAGGAAGGTATGAAACAACAGTTGCAGAATATAACAAAAAAAAAATAGTTAAAATAAGGGACACTGTCCTCTCTTTCAGACAAGCACGCCTCACATCATGATTTTACATAAGGGATAAGGCAATTTATGAGTTCCTGGAGCAATTAGTCCTATTGGTTCAACAACTCTGTTTTGAGGCCTTGGATGGTTCTCGGAGGGGGGGGGCGAGATGCAACTGCCCTCTCCAATGCGTCCCCTCAGGCATACTTTATACAGATAAAAGGTCTGGAGATATATATATAACTGGCCAATCCATTCGGCAAATATCCTCCCTTTACAGAAGTTCATCGATCAGATGAGCTCTAAGTGTCTCAAGTTGCCATCCATTAAAATAAAATCAGAAACTACTGCACCCGTGAAAAGGCGAACATGAGGTTCCAAGACCTCTTTTCTACACTTAAAGTGGTTACAGTGCATCTTGCAAAAACATAGTGTGGTCATCCAACATGATGCCTGTCTGGACCATCAAGTCTTCGTTGCAGTAATGATCGATTTTCCGGACATTGGAGAGGGCAGGTAGTAGGTCCCTGGTTCTCTCCATATGAAGGAAAGGGGAGAATATATATTACATAGATTCTTGAAAATATTCGATAAAGAACAGTAATTGGCAAGGCAATGTGCAATTTGTTGCTTGAGAAGAAATGAAAATGGAAATATAATCCAAAAAAGCCGATATTATCTTTATCCCTATTGCAATGTAAAATTTAAATTGTGTGTATATATATATGCATAAACACAAAATCCTCTACCATTTGAAAAAGTAGTAGGAACATGATTTTTAAGATACATGAAATATTCTTCATAACACGCAGAGTGTCCTTATGAAAAGCTAAATTTTAGAATTTTTCATGTTCCACATTTATAGAATTAAAAACAGTGTATAAAGTTTAAAATTAAAAATTAAAATAGAATTCGTTCATCTTCGCATTCTGTTAAGTATTATATTCATTTATATGCATTAAAAGTGTCTTTTTTGGTACATTAATTTGCTTACCGCTTAATTTGCTAATGAAATAGGAATAGCTAGATGTTAGGCTCAATTCTGCTCATTATTGTATATGGCACATGTGTATGTGTTTTATGGTCATAGCCTTTTCAGTCAGCTTTAGACTTACTTCATGAATTACACTTATAGAGGACAAACATAATTCGAGTTGAAGATTCTCGTTTGATAACAAAAGATGAAAATAAACAGCCCTAAGAGCATTTTTTATGCTGCGCAGATAATTTATATTCTGCAAAATATCCAAGCCGTAATAGCATTGTATTTTTGTGTGATTAGAACATCAAATAAACGGTTACGACTCATTGGTGAGTTTTCCTACACATAATTCTTTCTCAGCTTTTGTTCTTAAAGTCTCATAATCGAGTAGCCATACGATTTTGGACAAGCTCAATTCACTCTAATTTCTCCAAGCTCTCATCGAATATTTACATAGGGTCGGAAACAGATGCTGTTTCGAAGAATCACGTTAAGGAATGACTCAAATAAAAAAAGATTATCACATATCAATATACATCATGCATGCTTTTAATTAAAAAAAATATTAAAAAAGGGAAAATCGGTAATTTTTTTTAAAATTCTTTATCATAAACGGCAGGATTAAGAAAACAGAGTGTAAGTTTATATCATTCATAATTTTTTATTGATTTCTACTTAAATTAATGTATTAGATTTACATTTATAAAATGTAAGCCCTCCCCCAGTAATTCTGCAGTTTTAAAATTTAAACTCTCACCGAAAAGATAAAGTATATTATAATTAAATTAATTATAAACTTGTCATACTTTGAAGAAAATATAAAAAAAAATCTTAAAAAAAGGAGAAGAAAAAATGCAGTTTTTCTAACTAAATTAACCATTGAGTTAAACATGTATCAACTGCTATCGATAAAGAAGACAATGTAAGCAAAAATAATAATTCTCAAAAAAAATTTAAAACATTGCAAAAAACTCCAACACATTTGCATTACATAAACTCTACCTTAAAGAAAGTCAAATCACATGTGCAAAATGACAAATAAAGGGTGTTTTTTTAGAGGTATAGAACTTTAAATTGCAATAAAACTACGATGTATTATTCGATTGACATGAATTTTTTTTATTCGAAAGATAATCTTGTGGCATTACATTTTAAATATGATTTCTGGCATAGGACTGCCACGGCTGGCTCGGATGGAGTCCAATCTGGACGTAAAATTTTCGATGACTTTTTCCAACATTTGTGGCCGTATATCGGCCATAACACGGCGAATTTTGTCTTCCAAATGGTCAAGCGTTTGTGGCTTATCCGCATAGACCAATGACTTTACATAGGCCCACAGAAAATAGTCTAGCGGTGTTAAATCACAAGATCTTGGAGGCCAATTCACAGGTCCAAAACGTGAAATTAGGCGGTCACCAAACGTGTCTTTCAATAAATCGATTGCGGCATGAGCTGTGTGACATGTTGCGCCGTCTTGTTGGAACCACAGCTCCTGGACATCATGATTGTTCAATTCAGGAATGAAAAAGTAATCATGGCTCTATACCGATCACCATTGACTGTAACGTTGTGGCCTTCATCGTTTTTGAAGAAGGATTCCACCAGCCCATAAAGCGCACCAAACAGTCATTTTTTCTGGATTTAACGGTGTTTCGATATACACTTGTGGATTAGCTTCACTCCAAATGCGGCAGTTTTGTTTGTTGACGTAGCCATTGAACCAGAAGTGCGCTTCATTGCTAAACAAAATTCGCTTATGAAAATCGGGAACAATGGCAATCTCGTTTTGGGCCCATTCGACGAATCTACGCCTTGCTTGATTATATTTAAAATGTAATGCCACAAGATTATCTTTCGAATTAAAAAAATTCATGTCAATCGAATAATACATCGTTGTTTTATTGCAATTTAAAGTTCTATACAAAAAAAAACACCCTATACCCTACTCTTCAAATAAACCCTCATTAAAACTTTGTTTACAAGCACCCCACCACTATTGTCATTAAACCGCATATATGACAAGCATCAAAAAGGAGCCTACGCATTGAAGCTTATTAAAAGTCTAAGAGCACAAAATATTTAAATGAACTAGCGCTTTCTGCATAAAAGTTTTGAAAAGATTAAGAAAGACAATGGAAAGCTGTATCGAATTCATCTCACTTTAACTAGTTTAAATTTCTCAAAATGTATAGGCATGCAGTGCATAAGATGACATGCCGATTACGAACAAGAGACAACCTGAAGGATTTTAAACGATCTACATAAGCTTAAGTTAGGGAGCATCCCCAAGAATTTTGCCAATTACCACGGGACCTGGCATACGAATTTATCCCTTATTAGAAACATTCTAACAATCGTTCCATGTAAGCGGATTTTCGGGAGACGTTCAGTTTCTGGAATGGCAAATCTTCCCTAAGATGTTCTAATTAGTATGTAATTAGCTTAATTATGTCCCCTGTATTTTAAAATTAAAGACATTTTTCCGAAGAGAACTGAGGATTAAAGATTTTCTAATTTTTTTTTTCTTCCGGAGCTTGAAATTTTGTTTGGAATTTAGAGAAAGGTTCATTGGAAATATCTGATTTCGTGAAATAAAATAGTTTCAGGACTAAGAAATTTTAAGGTGACTAATTGTAAATATAATTTAACTGTGGAACTCGCTTTATAAAGATTTAATAAAGCGGTAAAAGGAAATAAAATAAATTTGGCAAAAAAAATATCTCAATCTTATTTTGCATAAAAATATGATGAAAGGGATCATAAATAATTTTACTTTTTTTCTGAGGACAGCAATTAATTACCGTACTTACTCGAGTCTGAGCTGCACTTTTTTCTCAATGACAATGCTACTGAATATAGGTTGCGGCTAAAATCAAAGGAAAAATAATTCGATGGATGGGGCAATTATTGCAAATACATATTCATGTTTTTAAAAGTTTATAATGCTGGTAAAATAACTAATTATTCACTTCTTATTAGTTTGTATTTTATATTTATTTTAATTTCGTAAAATTGGATATTTGTAAACCATTTTAAACTATTTTTAATTTTTCATAATAACTTGAGAATTTTGGGGGGGGCTTAGAATAGATGTAGGCTTAGATTCGAATAAATACGTAATTAGAGTTAATTGCGTATTTAATTCTAAACATAGCGTTTTTCCGCATATAATTAGTATTTTGTATAAAAAACATGCAGTTATGTGAAAGGTTTCAAAATATTTAAAAAAAAAACATTATGAAAATGACAGTTGAATAAAGAGTATTATTTCAATGAATTTATGCAGTAATTTAGCCTATTCTAGTCTTTGTAAGAAAGTAATAATGCCATTCAGTGGCGCGCACGGGAATTTTTCAAGGGAGGAAGGGGGTGTCCAAAGTCCACCATTATCATAACATACTACAGTACGCTACCAATATATTCAAAAAATTTTGTTGATTTTCGAGAGCAAAAAAAAAAAAAACAGTAGAAAATTCATTATTGAATAAATAATTAGCATTGTAATTAATAAGATTAATTATTGATAGCAAATACTTAATTAAATTTTACGTTCTACATACATGGCATTGTAAACAATAAAATAATTAAGGACTTTGGGGAAGGTCCGGATCCAGGGACCTATTAACCATTGTCATTAACTCAACATTTTTTTATCTTTAAAAATATTCATCACAATGAAATTAAATTTTAAATTCCATGGCCCTAATAAGCCCTCTTGCATTTAAAACGAATATTTCTAACATAATTCCTAGAAAAGGGCTAAACTATTCAGGGATTTCTGAACACGTAAAGCAAATTCTAATGTATTTTGTAAAACTATTTTCTTTGACACGAAACGTTAGCCATTTTTAAACAGGTACAGAAAGCTGCAACGCCATGCCTTTGGACAAAGCTAACCAAACTTAATGATATTAGTACGCCATTATCACAATCATTCTAACACACAACAATGGTTATCTTTATTAATTATTCAATACCATAACTGGCAACGACCAAAACTCGATTGTTAGTAAAAACAAAGCAAAAAAATCAAGAGCAGGAATATATCGTGATTGTTAACACAAGTTCTAGCCACTGTTTTTCGACTTGAACTTCACACGCCACTTTGAAATTACATTTTTTTCTTTTTTGAAAAAGTTTTTCGTGAGGTTATAGAAGTTGTTTTTCTAGGTGTTTTCTTTAGCATTTATGTTTCTGACATTTTAAAAAAAATGTAATTTTTCCTTATGCTTTTTTGACATTTGTTTTTCAGGGAACAAAACTAACATGAATTTTAGTAAGGAAATCCAAAAAGAAAAAAAAAATGCGAAGACTAAACATTGCGAGAAGAAAATATTAGGAAGTGAACTAAAAAAAAAGAATTACCTCAACTTTGAAAATGCTTCCGAAATTCTTTTAGTCTGTTAGAGAAATGTAAATTACTTCCATTTTTTCTTCTTCTGGTGACAGTGAAAAATATATTTATGAAAATATTTTTGTGTGTAAATCTTTTTGATGCAATGCTGTTTTTTGACAATGCATTCCTCGCGTTTGTAGATGCCGCACTTACATTACCTGATGATTTCTGTTTGCCAGAAAATTAATGTATTTCCCGTAAACACCACAGAAAAACAGATTTCATTTTTAAAAAACTGTCAAGAGATTTTGAATTTCTTTGATCTTACAACAAAGGAAAAAATATAACTTGTTCGTGAAAAGTTCCAAAGTTTGAATTTATTGTTATATTTACCTTTCAAATTCTTATTCATACTTTTTTCCTCGACTTTTTTTAAAAACTATTTAGAGATTCTATTCAAAATTCTTTTCATGAAATTTCTTTTAATCGTAAGTTAACTTTCTTTTCTTTTTCAAGTTTACTTAAAAATGAAGTTTAAATTAGTGTGTGTCCACATAAAATCTATCTTTTTTTAAAAAATAAAAATACATAAGAAAAAGAAGGAATGTTGTATAATTTTGACACCCACCATAGAGTTTATAAGTTTATTACTGAAAAATTCTAATCATTTGATATTTTAGGAAGAAGCTTTTTTCAAGTTATATGTGAACCATCAATCTATGTGAAACTTAAATATTAATTTTCCTTAAGTCAATATCTATGTTCCTTTTAATAATCCAAAAAAATGTAAAAAAAGTAGAATATATTTTAAAAATAAGCCGTATAGTATATATAGTCACGGTAGTGTAATACTAAAACTGTTGGGGATAGTCACCGTAGATTAGAATCCTCCTAATTCAATAGTAAACATTCCTGAGGCTGTTATTACATCTCTTTCTTGACTATTTTATTTTTTAAAGAAAAAACTTGTTTTTATTTTTAAATTTTAACCCTTTAAGCTGTCAATTTTTTTGCCCAAAATGTTCCAAAAAAGGCACATTTTTTATTGCATATAACTAAGAATAATACTTAACAGCATGCGAAAATGCAAGCATTTTATTTTAATTTTCAATTTTAGTTTTCACACTATTTTTTATTTTTTAATTGTGGAATACAAAAACCCCTAAATGTTTGCCTTTATAAGTACACACTGTATTCTGTGAAGAATGTGTGTGTTTCATATATCTTAAAATGATTTCTTTCATGCTTACAAATAAATTCATGTCCCTGTCTTTTTCAAACGATTGATGATTTTGTGTGTGTTTGTGCATATTGATTTGAGCACACAATTTGAAGCATGGAGTATTACGAAGTCTTACATTGAAATGGGGACACATATAATATGACTTTTTGGATTATCTTTCAATTTTAATTTCTTCTCAAGTAACAAATTGAACATTACCTTGCCAATCCCTGTTCTTTAACAAATATTTTCAAGAATCAAAATTCTTGCCTTCAAGAAAAAATTCCCGCCTTCACCACAATTAATTAATCTATCTGATTCAAATAATAGAGGAGTAAATATTGATTAGAAATAAGCAAAAGAAATGGAATGAACAGAAATATCTTTTAAACAAAATTTATTTATATCACTACGTGCGTTTGAAAGTCTTGAAAAAAATTCCGAGAACCTTAATTTTTCTAAATATATTTTGTGTATCATTTATATGCATAATAATAAGGTGACCAATTTTCTTACAATGTTAAGGAGGATGAAAAATTTAAGAAAAAATTACAACGTAAACAAATGAAACATTTTAATATTACAAACAAAAGTACACCAATTATGCTTACATTCCTTTTAATTATTTACTTAAATGTGCTTTCCTTTGAATGATTTTTTTGGACAACTTATCATTTTCTAATATATCGGAAATTTCGGAGCTAGAAATATTCTTCATATTGAAGTTTACGTAAAATGCTACAGCTGAATGATCAACATTCAATCACTTGTCCAAAAATCATTACCAATGAAAAAAATCTTTCAACTAATTGCTGCATATGCTCCAGAGCAGCGCAATGTAAATTTAAAAATAATTAAATTTTCATATGAAATGTGTTCGTTTTTGAAATAGTTAAATATTTCTGACCATCTTTTTATCAATTTCAACAAGCTGTGCAAGTTCCCCTTTGTTCCAATTTACCAGAATTTAAATATACATTCAGTCTTCTAATTTCTTCAAACAGACAATTGTCATCGATTTCAATATCAGGCATTGCTTTCTATAAAAACGAAGCACAGTTTTCGATATCCGTATGAGTAAGTACAAAGGACATTAATATATCCGATAATTCGTACTGTACTGGCACATGACGGGTAACAGTTCTGCCTAGCATCTCTGAATACAGAGGTTAACAGATAAGTTTTAAAATATTGAAAAGATTGGTCACTTTAATAATAATAATAATAAATGCAGTTATAGAGATTATAACAAAGGTATCTTACACTTTTTATCTTTTTTTACCTTTAAATTACAGAATAATAGTAGTTATCGGGCAGAGATTTCACAATTATTTACCACTCCATCAAATGTAGCCACAGTAACAACATACAGATTATAATTTTCTCACAGATTGCATGTCTGTAGTGTGCCTTTTCATTGTTTTTATTCCCATCACAAGCGTCATGAAACTTACATAACATGTACATTAAATAGAATCAGACGATAACATAACATTGTAGAGATATCAATTTTACACAAATGCAGTTACCAGAAACACACGTTTAAATTTGATTACAGAGTTATTTGAGCAGGTGTAGTACTTTAAACACCTGTAGCATTTTTCATAATGAGCATTTGATTGAAACATGGGCAGATTTCGGGTATTATTTTGTTAGACTTTAAAATGGTAAACTAAAAAGAAAATGCATTGTTTAAATATGCCAATATTGTATTTTTAAGATAAGCGGATGTCTAAATAGATTTTTTTTAAAAAAAAATATTTATTATATATTTTACCTACCAAAACAAATAATATTTCCTTCTTAATACATAATTTTTTTCAATGGTAACATATTTTTTTCAAAAGTGAAAAAGCAAGATAAAATATTGCAATTTTGATTTTGATAAATACATTAAAACAAAAAGAAAATTACTACAGCTTTTGCTTTTTTTTTGTAAACATACACACATATTATATCAAATACATACTTTCTAAAGTAAACTCCATGTTTATTTAAATGTTAATTGTTTTCCAGAACAAAAACTAAATTAAACGATTATCGAAATATTTTATTTCATTTGTTCTACAAAAATTGAATTTTTTTTGTGTACAGTTATGATGCAATTATTTAATTTTACTGCCGTTCTAATTTCCACAAATTACAGACGAATGTAACATTTTAAAATTATTATCTATTAGATTATAACTGAATTTCAAAATTATTTATTGCTACAAATTTTGACGTTTAATTTTTTGTACTAAGGCTGTATAAAAATCGGTTACCCTTCCTTTCAACTTATCATATCATTTCTACAAGAATTCTTACTACTACCATTTTTATCGATTTCGAAGCTTTCGCAAAGTTATTTCACCATTTTTATGAAATTATAAGTCCATTCGTTTCCTTTATAACTAGCTAAAATATATTTATCCTCATTAATAAGTTTTCATTGCTTCCAACTCCAGCTTGATTGTTCCATATGGTAGTTAAGAGTTTCGGAAGATATTCTATGGCTTGCGGTCATTTTTTATCCTGTGTTATGGTAGCACTAATAATATTGTTTTGAGATTTCTAATTAATGGATGCGATTATTAATCCCAGAAAATTACATTAGAAGAATAACTTTTTGCTGCTATTTGGTTTGTGTGTTTTTTTAAAATTATTTATACTATTCTAGCTTTCTTTCGGAATCTTTCGAAACAAAGATATTTTTTTCTTATTTATGAGGATTTTTTTTTATATCCATATTATTTTATATTAATGAGTGCGTAACTGAGTGCATATAATTAATCTTTTCAACTGCTTACCAACATGAATTAAAAATGGTGTATTGAAAAAAAATTAACTGAAATGTAATGATTTATATTTGAAATGAAACATGGAATAGAAAAATAGATAATAATTTTTCCCCTTAGACTAAATATTTATAGAAAGTTGGTTGTCAAATTATTATTCTCAAAAGAAATAAATAAGTTGTGCACATGATTATTTTTGATTATTTACTTGTTAATTTCATGAATACACGAATAGCTATAAATAATTAAGTTATATTGTTTTACCAATGAACAATCTCACACAACTGCAATTGTAGTTTTCAATTTAAAAAATCAATAGAAAACAAACATCAAAAAGAGAATATAAAAATGATACAATTTCAAACAGTAAGAAATCAAAACGTACTTGATGGAAATACTCTTTTTTTAAGAAATAATGTGATTGCTTTCTACAAAGTAACAATTTAAAAATTAGACTAGAGGTTTTTTCCAATAACAAATTTGCGCGAGTATAATTGATCTCGAACAGCATGATTGTATATTATAAGATTGCAGTTCAAAACAAACTAAATGCTAATATATTAGCACGTAAATGTAAATAATGCAATTTATGAATAAATTGGAACATTAAAAGCACAAATTAAAAAAGTGTATGAGAAAAAAGATAACTAAAAATCAAAGTGAAATTTTGAGATAGTTAGAGAAATGGTAAATGTTTCCAAAATTCTACTGAGGATGTAATAAAATTCTATTACATGTTTTCAATCAAAAATTAAAATAATAATAATAAATAACAGAGTTCACTCCCTTTTATATTACTTTAAATCATCAGAAATCCTATACATGCCAGAAAAAGAAATAAAGACACTCGAAATATTTGAAACAACAATTCCAAATGAATTCACTATATTTTTAAAACCTTTGTTCGACTTATTGACATGTTTTCAGCCAAAAGATTTTAACATAGCACAGAAAATTTTCGCTATTTTGCTTTTAACGCTTTTATTTTTTATATTTCTTTTATTTTTAAAAAAGCGTTTCAAAACACCTGCTGAAGAGCTTGTTCCATAAGAAAATCTACAAAATATTATTACTAAATAAAAAAAAATTCTTTGGGAATTTCAGCGTAATATTTCAGTATAACTGCATGTTATATGGCAAGAGAATTTTTAAAAATAAATCTGTATTTTCGATACTCGTTTATACTATATTTGACAGTCAATAATTTTTTTAAGTATTTATGAACAAAATAACTGATTTATTTTAGAATTTTTCATTATCAAAATATATAGTGAATCATTCTTGCAAAATTAATTCTTACTAACGGCATTTTTCTTTTTACATTTAAACATAAAACTTTAAATCAACTAGGACAGTACAAGACTGAAAAAATGTTTCATTCATTACATATTCAGACATTAACATTAAAGCAAGAGTAATATAAAAATATTTTTTTAAGTCGATTCCTACTTAGATCAACAAAGAAAATTTTTATTTCATCTACTTTTTATTAAATAAATACAATTAAGATAAATATGTATATACATATGACAGATTCACAACATTAAGTGGTAATTTATTTCTATTAATGATCATTAAAGCATCGTATTATCATCGAAAACAATCGTGTATATAAAATTTCAGCAACTAAATGCTTTAAAACGTGAGAAAAAAAATCTTTTAAATTTTGACCCATGTCGCCAAAAGGCTCGCTAATTCACCAAAAATGATGATGCCAACGTGGCTGTATTTGTAATTCTTTGAATAATTAGTTTTAATCAATTAATTTTTATTAATTATAATTAAATTATTGTATTGTCATCCGAAATAAAATCACGTACATAAAATTTCAGCTCAATTGAGCGATTTAAAATGTATTTTATTAACGATTGAAAATTCCACCAAGATAAATAAATAAATATAGAGAGAGTGTGAGCTATATATATATATAATTTTAGAATAATGAGAATAAAGAACTGAAAATTTTAGTGAAGATTTTTGTATAATGTCTTAAGTTAGTTGAATCCATTAAAAGTATTTATATGCTATGTCAAATGTTTCATGACAATTAACTTGAAAGTGGGAAAAGACAGTCTCTCATTCCCCTTCCTTATTATTCTTGTCGAAAAACAAAACAACTGATATACATTTCAATAATTAAAATGAAATTCATATCCCCCACACACACATGTAAAGAATTAACCATATTCCTCCCATTCCAGCCAAGTGAGGTAACCATGTCTAGTGGTTAGTGTCATAAATTTGTGGCTGGCGTGTCACTAGTGCAAGCACTAGTACCACTGAAAACTCACCGTGTAGAGTAACTCATGTACGTTAAGTATGTTATGGTCTAAAGTCCTCCCGCTGGGATGGTGTGGTAATTTGGAGAGGGAGTTCCCAGCTCAGGTATCCTATGCATCATCTGACATTAGTTCAAAATTTTGAAGGCCGCTGCCAGTTGCCTTCAATTTCCCCCCGTTCATAGTTTAACAAACAAATCCTCTTATTTAAATTTAATTAAAAACAAACTTTCTATATAATGAAATTTTACAACATTTTTTGGGTTAAAGCCCATAATGAAAATTATTACATTGGCACCGCTTATTGCTGCGCAGAACTTGCCACTTTAGATGGCGAGGAGATATGTGTGCGCCTGCCTCCTCACTCATATATATTAAAAATTTAAAAAATTTACTTATTGAAGACTAGAAGAATTGTTGGACAAATTCTAATGGAGACGGTTCAAATATATATATATATATATATATATATATATATATATATATATATATATATATATATATATATATATATATATATATATATATATATATATATATATATATATATGTAAATATAAAGAAATAATAGATCAAGAACATAACAAGAAATAGCATAATAAAAATATAAAACCTGAACATGAAGAACAAAATTATAGAGAAATAAAAAAAAGAAACTACAAAAAAGAAGAACCTAGTGAGTCAGAAAGCAATTTCGGACTTAGGACCGAATAAGTGGGGTTAAACTAGTTTGAAGGCGCCAGCCTTCCCCCTTTGCAACTCGGTAGGAAAACCAAATAAAATAAAATAAACAAAACTTCAGAGTTTGGATAACTCAGAGAGTATGAAAAAACCACTCATTACTATTAAGTAACAAACTCTCCCAAACTCTTAATGCAGACAAATCACAAAATAATTACGTAAGAAAAGTAGAAAAATGGTAAAACACAAATACATAAGAAAAGTATCTTTCAAGAAATAATTTAACAAAATTTCTTTACTCACAAAGCATTTACGAGGAGAATCAAGCGTCTTGACATTAATGAAAATCGATTATTCACCAAGTTACAAAATTCGAAAATGCATAAACACATCTTTTGAGCTGACTTTTAAACCAGCCAGCAAAGACAGGTATGAAAAAAGACGACAATCAAATACGGTAGAATTTGAATTGGTTGATTGTCAAAAATGTAAATTTGCTAGGCTCTAATTTGGTTAGTTGTCAACAATGTGTAAGATGTTCAAGATGTGTGTGGAAAAAATGTAAACTGTGATATGAGTGTTATGATATAATCTTCACAGCAAGACCACTAACATGCTGACTTTGAAATCCTATTGTTGTGTGGTGGTTTTGGAATTCGAAGTAGAAAGACGGTTAATGTATTTGTGATGAATATAAGTTCTTAAGAAATTAAAAGGGTATTCATGATCTAAACAACATTGAAAAAATTGTTTTATATTATTGTATTTATCTATTTTGTGGGTAGTTAAGTTATCATTTCTGAATAAAAAATTCAAAATGATATTTCTGTAAATTGATATATGCAAATTACTATTCCATACGGGAATTTTAATTATATGGAACTTAAACGAATCTCTTTTGTCAAAAATGTTACAGACTACATTATTGTTAATAAGATTCAAGTCTAAATCCAAGAATTCCACCATATTAGAGTTGAAGTTAGTTTTAAGGAGCTTGAGATAATCAGGGTAGAACGTAATATTTGGTTTGTATTCACTATTTTTAGAAAAAATTATTATATCATCTATATAACGATAAATTAAGTAAGAATCATTTACAACATGATCTATTTCAAAAAAATGTAAATATAGGTTCGCTAAACAATTACTAGCTGGACCACCCTGAGGTAATCATTTGATCTGTTTATAAAGATTCTGATCAAATGCAATGAAATTTTCTTTTAATACGAGGTTAACAAGAATATCAAATTTATCTTTTTTCATTGAAGTATATAATTCATATTTATCATAAATTAACTGTAGAACCTTAATCATATCGTCAATATCTATAGAATTAAAAAGGTCCTCGAAATCAAAGCCATGCATTTAAAAAATGAACATATCCTTAGTAACTCTAGCAATCTCTAAGCTATTTTTAATTATTGCCGTGTTTTGTAAATTATCAATTAGATTTTGAAGAAGAGATTGTAAGATCTTCCCAGACCTCGTGATATATGTATTGTATCCATTAGTGATACTACGGAATTTTATAGGGCTTTTATGAAATTTTGGTGTTAAAAAAATACTTGGATACTTAATATTATGTATATATATATATATATATATATATAAACGTACACACACATATATATACACACACATACACACACATATATATATATATCTATATATATGTGTGTGTGTGTGTGTGTGTGTCTATATATATATATATACACTGGTGTGCAAAAATTAAGGACGAGATGGTTTTTTCAATATAACTTTGTACAAAAGCTTTCCAAATCAACACATTTAATACCTTAAGATCCCCAATACGTAAGGACATGTGTAATGTAAGCAACACTTACTAAAAGAGAAATCAGAGGGATAAAAAGAAGCTTTATTGAAAAAGTAGCATGGAGCGTAATGCGACTGAAGGCCGAAACATCCCTGTGATGGGTGTCCAGCAAGAAACATCCGGTCTTTAGTAGGGGATATGATCTCCCCTGACTGCTAGGCAGGTTTCACAGCGTCTGCCCATGCTGAGAATGAGGATGTCAATGAGTTGTTGAGGCATTGCTGCCCATTCGTCTTGCAGCGCCAACCGAAGGTCCCGAATCGTTACTGGTGGTAAGGTACGAGCTGCCAAGCGTCTGCCTAGAAATTCCCATACATGCTCGATGGGATTGAGATCCGGAGATCGTGCCGGCCAATCCATACGTTCAATATCCTCACTCTCTAAGAGCTGTTCAGCAGCTACTGTGCGATGACATGGTGCATTGTCGTCCATGAAAAGGAACTGCAGACCCATAGCGCCTCTAAAAAGACGCACATATGGAAGAAGAATCTCGTTACAATAACGGGTCCCGTTGACTGAACCTGCGTCGAAGATGTGAAGGTCTGTACGACTACCAAGCATGATGCCTCCCCAAACGAGAACACCGCAACCTTCATATCTGCCCCTTTCAATGATGTTCGAGGGATTATTGCGGCTTCCCCGCTCTCTCCAGATGAGTATGCGATGAGAACCGCTACTCAAACTGAATCTGCTCTAATCTGTAAAGAGTACTCGTCCCCATTCATTGTCTCTCCAACTCCGGTGTTCCCGGCACCACAGAGAACGCCTTCTCCGATGGGCAGGCGTTAAAGGTACACACCGTACAGGGCGTCGTGCAAACAGACCACCACCGTGCAGTCTTCCGGCCACGGTAAAACGTGATATCAGTCGTCCAGTCGCCTGTGTCGTGTGTTTAGCGATTTCTCCCGCTGTCTGCCGCCTGTTTCTTCTGGCCTGTAAGATAATGTACCGGTCATCTGCGGGTGTGGTTCCTCGTGGACGACCACTACTGAACCCCCGGATAGCTGTTCCTGTAGTTTGAAATTGTCTCCAAAGTCGTGAAACGATGCTGTGAGCAATTCCGAACTCTACAGCCACACTTGTCACTCTGCGGCCTTCCTCCAACTTCCCAATGATTCGACCTCGGAAAAAAGCATCCAGATGTCATCTAACAGATTGATTATTCGCCATTTCTCGCTGTGGCAGCAACTCGGTGTGATTTTAACTGCTATACGGCGTGCAATCTCTTTTCCAGAAATACTGATCTTACACCGACAACATGCTTTATACTACTCAGACACTCCCCCATTACGTCTACAAGCATATCGGCGCATGTGCTACCGTACATCACCTTACTTAATCTCCTGATTGGTCTTTCTGTCCGCTCTGCCTCTTCGTTCAGCTGATATGCTAATTTTTCGACTTCGTCCTTATTTTTTGCACACCAGTGTATACACACACACACACACACACACACACACACACACACACACATATATATATATATATATATATATATATATATATATATATATATATATATATATTAAAGGGTGTTTTTTTAGAGGTATAGAACTTTAAATTGCAATAAAACAACGTTGAATTATTCGATTGACATGAATTTTTTTTTATTCGAAAGATAATCTTGTGGCATTACATTTTAAATATGATTTCTGGCGTAGGACTGCCACGGCTGGCTCGGATGTAGTCCAACCTGGACGTCCAATTTTCGATGGCTTTTTCCAACATTTGTGACCGTATATCGGCCATAACACGGCGAATGTTGTCTTCCAAATGGTCAAGCGTTTGTGGCTTATCCGCATAGACCAATGACTTTACATAGCCCCACAGAAAATAGTCTAGCGGTGTTAAATCGCAAGATCTTGGAGGCCAGTTCACAGGTCCAAAACGTGAAATAAGGTGGTCACCAAACCTGTCTTTCAATAAATCGATTGTGGCACGAGCTGTGTGACACGTTGCGCCGACTTGTGGGATCCACAGCTCCTGAACATCATGATTGTTCAATTCAGGAATGAAAAAGTTAGTAATCATGGCTCTATACCGATCACCATTAACTGTAACGTTGTGGACTTCATCGTTTTTGTAGAAGTACGGACCAATGATTCCACCAGCCCATAAAGCGCACCAAACAGTCAGTTTTTCTTGATGTAACGGTGTTTCGACATACACTTGTGGATTAGCTTCACTCCAAATGCGGCAGTTTTGTATGTTGACGTAGCCATTCAACCAGAAGTGCACTTCATCGCTAAACAAAATTCGCTATTGAAAATCGGGAACAACGACAATTTCGTTTTGTGCCCATTCGACGAATCTACGCCTTGCTTGATGATCGTTTTGATGAACTGCCAAACTAAACTGAGAATATATTACTTGACAGCTGTTAAATCGATCGCCATCTTGGAAAGTAATGCCAACTTAAACTTCTATAACTGGAAAAAAAACACTCTTTAGAAGACCCGACTGACGTTGTCCTGTACACACATCTTAAATTCAAAAATTCCGAATTGTTATGAATAAGCTTTAACAATCTGGACCATTTTGAGTAAAATTGAGTAAAATTTCAAACACTAATTACATCTGAATCGTTCCAGCCGTTTAGGAGGAGTTCAGTTACATACACACGCACAGAAGAATTACATATATATAAAGATTATTTGAAAAGATATTAATTGAAAACGCTAAGAAGCGTGAATCGTCTGCATTTTCGTAACAATATAGACCGGGTTTGGCCAGTTTGGCTGAAAATCCATTTTCGCCGCCAACTTGAGTCTTTTTCAATTCCTACTATTAGCTCACGATCTCTATACATATTTTATTCGTTTGTTTATTTATTTATCTTGGTGTAATTTTCAATCGTTAATAAAATACATTTTAAAGCGCTCAATTGAGCTGAAATGTAATGTACATGATTATTTTGGATGACAATGCAATAATTTAATTATACATAATAAAAATTAATTGATAAAAACTAATTATTTAAAAAAGTACAAATACAGCCACGTTGGTGACTTAGCGACTCTTTTGACGACTTATGTCAAAATTTGAAAAGGTTTTTTTTCTCACGTGTTAAAGTAGTAAGTTGAAAGGAAATTTTATATACACGATTGTTTTGGATGACAATACGATACTTTAATGATAATTAATAAAAATTAATTACCACCTAATGCTGTGATTCTATCCTATGTATATACATATTTATATTAATTGCAACTACTTAATAAAAAGCAGCTAAAATAAATTTTTTTCTTGGTTGATCTAAGTAGAAATTGATTTAAATTTTTTTTATATTGCTTGTTTATAACAATAGCGTTGTTACAACAATGCAGGTGAATGTTGAGTTGTAGTTTTTGAATGTTTTTAATTAATATCTTTTCAACTAATTGTGATATCGGCCCGAATTGGGAATCTAAACCATTCTCGAATATTCTTGAACCCACACAAAAAAATTTCATCGAAATCGGTCCAGCCGTTTAGGAGGAGTTTAGTGACAAACACACGTACAGAAGATTTTTATATATAAAGATATATATATATATATATATATATAAATGTTATGTTGTTACTGGGATTATCATAAACTCCTTTGACAGAATAATCTGTTTATTTTTAAAATAAGAATAAATAAAAATGTAGAATAAAATTAATTAATTAAATGAACATTTAAACGTCGTTGCCTAATTGGCTTTTATTATTTTTAAAGAAATATAACGGCTCTGTCGATATGCGTCTGCTTCCCTTGCGGTCCCAACGGATTCTGTGTGGTTCTGATGTTCCTTCTATCGCTGCTCCTTTCCCCCGTCGTGGACATTGCCCTCCCCGGGGGTGGATGCTACGGGGGCTTGCAATAGCGCCTTCTACTTCACAATCGGCCATCCTGAAAATGAGCTGACCACAGCGAAAGAAAATCCAAAATGTTGTAAGCAAACCTATAAAACAAAAATTGAAAATAGTGAAAAGAAAAAATAACAAGTGCGATGCTTTCCAGTACTTCACACAGGTGTTGTTTTTCTGGAAGCAGGTCATCATTGCTGCTCACAGCTATTCAAAAAAAAGCTATAAAAAGGGAAAGAGAAAAAGTTCAGTTCGTTATTCAAAGTTCTGTTCACAGAGATTCACTGTGGGGGGTACTCAAATTGCAGTCGTAAAATCGTCAGGCATCAGCGGTTGACCACCTCTTCGTGAAATCGACAGCTGTGGATGTAAGATGAGGACCTTCGTGTTGACCAACATTTTTAACTGCATTTCTGTCATGGGGTTTGACGGTCTTAATTAGGTAGGGTTCGCAGAACTTGGGTCGTAATTTGAGTTGTGTTCCGGACTGGGTTCTTCTGATTGTTACTGATTCGTGTTTTTTATATTTGTGTGATTGTCTGCGTTTTTTAAAGAACTGGGCTTTACTCTTGTTTGGCTCTTTCAACTTCGTATCCAAAATGATGGAGTTAAGGAAATCAATCTGTCTAAGCAAATCGTTTTTCTCTTTGGCAAGGACTTCATTCTCATCACTATCACTTGTTTTATTAGCATTTCTTCCACTAGACTTTAGCTTCTTAATTTTGCGCTTGCAAGGCTTAATTTCTCGTTCTTTAGTTGACATCGATGTTTTAGGATTATCGTTTGATTCCGTTAGTGCGTTTACGATGAGTATTTTTTCTGTTAACGATTTACATTGAATTTCTTTCTCAACAAGTCGCTTTTCTGTAATTTTAAGTGTTTCTTGCAAGATCTCGTACTTTTCTTCAAGTTTAACTAACTTGTCAACCTTTTCTAAATTTGATTCTTCTAATTTATGCAATTTATTTAATAACGCCGTTTTTTCTAAGGATAATGTAGATGTGTTACATACGTGCATTTCTAAATTTTTACATTTATCTTCTGCAATTTTTAGTTTTAGTTGTAATACTTCTAGGGCATTATCTTTTAATTCCGATTGGTTATGTGCCTTAGATACATTAATTAAATTAATAAAGTGGTCCTTTTTCTTAGGTATTAATTCTATACCATTTGCACTAATTTGAAATTCAGTTTGTTTTAAAACATCAGTTCCAATAATTACATCAACAGTTGTTTGCGAATTGTTAATAACATAAATGTCCGTCATAAATTTGTTATCTTCAATGTCAATAGTGGATTTAAAAGATCCAAAGGTTTTAATTTCACTCTTACCGAAAGAAGTTAAATTTATTTTCGTAGGATTTAACGTCGGTCTTCCAAGAATTTGATGAACACTTTCGCGTATTAAAGTAATAGTACTACCCGTATCAATAAGAGCATCAAAATCATAGCCATTTATTTTAGCAGTTTTACGAATTTCTGATGAGGAATTGATTTCATTAACAACTTCACTAACAACCTCATTCACAAGTTCATGTTTAACGTCAGGTTTTTTAAATACACAGTGAGAGCTTTTATGACCAAATTGGTTACAATTAAAACATTTTAAACCTTTATTTTTATGGTAACATTCCTTAGAGGTATGATTAAATAATCCACAATTATAACAACGTATACGCACATCACTCTTATTAACATTAGCATCGTTAAATTAATCTTTATTATGAAATTTATTATCAGAACACATATTTTTATTAGATGTAGGAAAATCATATTGCTTAAATTTTGTACGCTTGTTTTCATTATCAATACTATAAGAATTATTTTGCATAAAAACCTTTTCATATATTTTTAACTCTTCTTTAAATTCTGAAATATTTTTACATGCATATAATATCCATTTATTATGGTTAGAATCAGGTATACCAGTTATACAATACATAATTAGGCTTTGATCGTCTAAAAGAAAGTGTGATTTTGAAGCAATTTCACGCATGGCCAAAAAATATTCAAATAGAGATTCCGTAGGGCGTAATTTCCGTTTTTGCATTTCCTTGTGTACGTCGTAAGAACAAAAAAAAATCTTCAAATTCTTCAATTAATGCAGCTTTTAGAGAAATATACGTTAATATGTTATGGAGAGTTTGGATAAAAGTCTTTGCAGGACCTTGAAGCAAACGTTTAACACAAATATTTTTTTGCAAATCAGATATGTGTGGGATAAAAATAAAGTTTTCTTCTACGTCGCGAAAAAAAGCTTTAACGCTGTAATTATCATTTCCCGTAAAAGACCTCATAGTTGAAAAAAGGTCCTCTAACAAAAATGCATTCTCTTCGTTTCCTCTTTGGCTTTGATTTCGTTGTGTTTGAGGGAGGGGACAAAACCATCCTGCGGAGAGGGAAAGTGATAAATTGGCGGGGTGAGGGGTTGTTTATTCGCGTCGTTCGTAGATTCTAGCGAAAAGGGCGCAGAGTCTTCGTCATCCGTCAATTGTTCGGTAAAATTATTTTTTAAAGACGCAAGGTCTGATAAATTTTTAAATATATGCTCGCTTAATTCTTTGGCGCTTCCCGCGCAATTCAGTCCTAATATAGTGCATACGGTAATAAGTTCAGTTTTCGTAAAGTCCTTTAAAATTTTATTCTTTCGTGCTTCAATGTCGTAATTCTGTGGGAAACCAACGAATTTTTTTAACTCTTTTCTAGAAAATTTACTGTAGGGTTCGTCATTTACAATTTTGTGCAGAAGTTGCACCGTTGAAGCAGGGGCCGTCTTTAATATGTTCGCAATAGCAGAATTTCATCTAGACAGACCATCGTAAGTAAATCTCTTCAGAAGAATAAAGGAGTAAATTGGAATGGACTCACCGTTGATGATTTCGTCGTTGTGGTTTGCGTTTTTGGTTCCGTCGTTGAAGCGTGCGTGGTCCACCAGTCTTGTCTCGTCGTATTTTCTAGGGGTTTTAATTTTAATTTAATTTGATTTGAGGCCGAGCTCCCAAATGTTATGTTGTTACTGGGATTAATTCATAAACTCCTTTGACAGAATAATCTGTTTATTTTTAAAATAAGAATAAATAAAAATGTAGAAAAAAATTAATTAATTAAATGGACGTTTAAACGTCATTGCCTAATTGGCTTTCATTATTTTTAAAGAAATATAACGGCTCTGTCGATATGCGTCTGCTTCCCTTGCGGTCCCAACGGATTCTGTGGGGTTCTGATGTTCCTTCTATCGCTGCTCCTTTCCCCCGTCGGGGACATTGCCCTCTCTGGGGGGATGCTACGGGGGCTTGCAATAGCGCCTTCTACTTCACACACACACACACACACACATATATATATATATATATATATATATACTTACCGACCTCTGATATTAATATTAATCTTGTGAGAATCACCCTGGATTCCACCTTGGACACCAAGTTTGATTTGAGACAAAGAATGACCAGACGACATTTTTATAATAACAAATTATATTTATTCACTTGAATCAATTATCAACATTCTAATTACAAAGATTAATCAATATCTCTACGTTAATGTGATTTAACCTTACTATTAAACTAAATCACGAAATAGGATACTAATCAACTATTAAACTTAATATCGAACGGGATTACCGGAATAAGAGGATCGAGAGATACACACAATTTGAATTACGAGCGTTCATTAAATTACCACTAATTTAATTATATATTTACTGTTATAAGCCTATAATCTAGACTTAAACCTCACCTTCCTTTTACTACCTCACTTTCCAGGCGTAACAAACTTTCCAATTGTAGATCACTGCCTAATGATCAGCGAGCCGCTAATCGCACAATAAACCTGAATCTCCTTAGAACACTGTCAACCCCCCCACCCCTATCTCTTGGCGTATTAGCCTACTGTTAACTTACAACACTCTCCTTAAATACTTTAACTAATTTGCATATCCCGATTTCTTCTTTTAGAGCTGGTTGGAAATGTACGTGGATTTACAATCCCCAAATACGTCTATTAGAGATAAAGTGCAGTACGCAGATTCGTCACAACCTTATTCTAGCCACATTTTTCAATTTTTAACTAACCATTGTCCATTATCATATTATTTAAATAGGTTTAAATTAAAACCAACCCCAGTTTTCTCTGAGGCTGTATTGGGGATGTGGATCAATATGTGTTTCATTACAGTTTCACCAAAAATTATCGCCTTTCTGAGCCCGCCGATATTTCTCTCGTAAATTAAGGTTTATTAACTCTTCAGTTAAAAATACGAATACTTATATGAAGTTAAATTATTATTTCAAAAAATAGCAAAAGGTATCTCCGATAAATCCAATAATTTTTTTTCGGTTGTTTTCTTTATTTACGTTTTAAAATAAAATGAGTGTTCTAATATGAATCGTCTTCCCTAAGCTACTGATTCATTTTTTAAAAACTAAAGGGTGAAATTAAATTAGAATTAAAAAAAACAATTAATTTTTTTAAAAAAAATAAAGTGAGAGTATAATCCAGAAATAGAAGTGTCGGCTGGAGTGTATTGTTTTTAATGCACTTGCAAGTGTTGGAATAATTATTTCTCTCTTCTTTTGCCCTATGTATTTTTTTTAATTATTTATATGATCATTATTCTTGGCATTGAATATTTCAATTGTGTGATTGTGTATATGTATTGTAAATTTTCCTTTATATCTATACATATACATATATATATATATATATATATATATATATATATATATATATATATAATTTGTATTGTGTAATTATGTATGTATATCGCGATTTTTTATTTGTAATTATGTATGAATGTTGTGGATCTATCTACAATTGGTATTATGTGGTTATATATGTGTATTGTGAATGAGCCTTTGGTTGTGTTGTGTACTTCCATGAAAATCTAAATTAAGATTTTTTTCAATAAAGACTAAACGGGGGAGTGATTTCTTCCCGAAGAATAGGTTTTTAGCTTTAAACACCTTTTGTAGGTGAGTTTGGTTCCCCAGGGTATTCTGCAAATAGTTTTCGTGTCATTTTATAGTGGGACGTAAAAAAAATTAACTCACTCATTACATTTAAAGGAAAAAAGGGAATGGTTTTCATCTCTATATTATTCAATAGGATATTTTTAGAACATTCAAAGAAATAGTCCACTTCATTCTGTATTTAATCCACATTACGTACCAAAAATCAATTTCATCACACAATTTAACTCTGTTTCAATGGTTGATCGAAATTACTCAGTACTAGACACTGTGTGCGATGATGAATGATGTAACATAAAACTCCATTAGTGAGACAAGAGGAAAAGGTTTGTATTACGGCATCTTTTTTCAACCAACCTTAGGAACACCTTCAAATACATGGAGTAAGAACTTCAACTCCTACCAGAAGTCATCAATAACTTCCATAGACTTTTTCGTTTTACAACCCTTCGAATTCATTACTATTACTATTTCTGCATGGTTAGTTACAGAAAAAAATCTGAAAGGGAATGTAAAAGGGGATTTAAAATCGAAATTCACACTTTTTTTTCAAATACCCCTGTAGTAGCCTTTACAAATGACGCAGCCAAATAAAAACCTTCTATGCTATCTTGCATTAGGTATAAGATCTCATTAATCACTGTGAGTGACAGTCTGAAAATTAAGAAAGCTTGATTTTTTTTCCAGACTCTTTTTCAATACTTTTTTCCTTTATATTTTCTTCTATTATTAAAAGTTGTTATTAACTCAATGGGATTCTTAAAAGAAATCTAAATGGTTCGAATTATTACGGGATCTGCACGTTATCGCTTGTCAGGGTTGAGTTGACATCGGCTGTTTAATGAGTTTCTAAATTGTTGCCTTTATTCCTTGATAAAATTCATAGTTTTTAAAAGAGGGAGTATTAATTTTCTCCTCTGACTTATGATATCTTAGAAAATATGAGCACAGACTCTTTAAATAGCAATTTGTTATGTATATCAGAAAGAAATGACGTGAGAGATTTAGTTATGTTATTGTTGGTTGAAAATTACCTTGAAAAATATCGAAAATTTTGGAACAAATTGTCTAAGATATATTGTGTATTGTAATAAACATTCTTGGGTGATTAATTCGTTATTTGTTAGATGTTTTAAATTTTAAAATGTCGACACCACACACACACATCCTGAGTGTGATGCCATGGATCATTAATTTTAGGTTGTGTTGAAGTGGTTTCTCATTAATCTGGATTATATTAATGGCTTTTGGAATCTTGTCTTTAGAAATAAAGTATTTAACAAAGTGTTAAAATAGTACTTGTTGACTATATAACCATCTTTGTTCACATTCACAATTTGTTTTAATATCTACTTTGTAGAGACATGTTACAAACCATATTCGTACTACAGAGAAAGAACAGAAACTACTCTACATTTGATTCTACAACAACTCTTCCTTTGTATTGTTTTTATTTTTTCTCGGCAAATAAATTACTGTTAACTGTGTATGCATTATAGCTCTTTACCAAAGATTAATTTAACCTTTAATTCATATGTAAATAAAAGCATTTCCTTCAACTTTGTGCTATTATCTTGGTTAAATATTACAAACGTTCTCTGAAGTTTGATATGTTTTGGAAAAAAAATTATTTTCAAATTATTTGAGAATTTCTTATACTTAATTTGGTAATAAAGTATTTTATATTAGGTGGGAAAACGAAAATTGAATATGTTTGTTTGTCAAAATAAAATTTGCATTTTATTTTGAAAACTATTATTTTATATTATGAGGCAAAATATTTTATGAAAAATATTTCTCACATATTTAAAAGAATTTTTCTGTCAACTGCTGCTAGATAAATATTTCATTTCCTTTTTTGTGTATACAACATTTGATAATTATAAGTCTACCATGAAGTATTAATAATAAATTTGTGATAATACCCCCTAGGGTGATTATCTCTAGGAGTATCAGCGTGAGCTAGAGGCGTAGGATTAACAAAAGAACTTGTAGGAAACATTATCTTAATATGGCTTTATTAAGATATTCAACTTAAACCTTTAACAAATTAGATTATAACAATTTATGTGAGAGAATCTACGATGGCAGAACACACCACACACAATATATTTATAATAACGACTTCACCTAACTCGGAACACTATCAATAACTGAATCGCTTACAATCAATTCTAATACAATCACTGATCCTAATATTAAATAATCAATACTACCTTGTTGTAGTATCAGTAAACGATCACATTAGATTTAGATGAGGTCTTGCGATACTTGGTGTGCAATGATATGCGCCTTGATTACTGGATCTATATCACGTATAATTACTATTGTTCGCCACGTAACTTTATCTAAAACTTCTTCAATCTAGAACCACGGACTGTTTACATTTCTCTAATTGCCATCACTTGCCCCAAATCACCATCACGCTTACTCTAACTTCTGATATTTAAAAGGTTCTTAATTTGCATCTTTCTTTCACACTTCACTTCTTGGATTTGGTTGGAAAAGAGTTGCCATTAATTCTGACCTCAAATAACCCAAAGGACATGCTAAAGAAAAGACGCGTGAGCCCGTCACCAATTCCTCTGAAAAAATCAGAATTTATTCTTTTCTTAAAAAGGCATTAAGTCGATGTATATATTAACACCAAAAGAGTTTTATGAAGCCTTTAGTTTGCTTAATTATGTAACGTGCTTAACCCTTTATTTTTCAAATTTTTTTTTAGGAATTTCATCTTGATTTTCATTTTCTTTTTGACACATAAATAATACTCCTCTTCTTTAATTATCCTATTTCAGTCAAATTATTGGTGAATCTATGTTTGGTTTAAGAGAGTTTTGTAGAAATAAACCAAAGGGATACCTCGGGGATTCAACAAAGTTACTTAAATGGAACAATGATTCTCTTTTAATGATCCTGTTCCAGTCTTTGAATCTAGACATTTTTATTGAAATCAATTACAGGGAGCCTCAGGATCTCAACAATGCTACTTAAATGAAACAATAATTCTTTTCTAATGACCCAGTTCCAGTCAGATCCCTTGTCTCTGTTTTAATCTAGACATTTTTATAGAAATCAACTAAAGGAAAACCCAGGATATCAACAATGCAACCTAAATAAAACCGATATTTCTCTGCTAATGATTCTGTTCCAGTCAGATCCTATGTCTCTGTTTGTAACTAGACATTTCTATGGAAATCAACCAAAGAGAAACCTTAGGAATATATAACAACGTTACTTAAAATAAAATAAGAATCCTCTTCTAATGATTCTAATTCCCGACAGATTAGTTATGAGTATATGGTTAAATCTCTATATTTTTGTAAAGATCAACTAAAGGAAAACCCCAACGATCAACATAATGCCTCTTAAATCAAAAAATAATCACCTTCCAATGATCCTATTCTAGCCATATTCTTAGTTATTTTTGAGTCCAGCCATTTTCACAGAAATCAGTCAAAAGGAAAACAGGAAATTAATAACTTCTAAATGAAGTAATATTAATCTTCTACTGAAGCATGACCATTGATTTTTGAAAAAAGTTTTGCATTTTTCAATTCTTATTTTATTAGTTCACACTCTCCTTATATATATCTTGTTCCAATTTTTCAATCGTAGATAAAATACTTATTCATCCACTCAAAGTTCCAAATACATATTTTTAAACTTGTAGTCAAGACACTTCATGTCAATACAGTTTTTTCAAATATTAATTCATTAATTAATAGTAACAAACAAAATAATAGTCGAACACCATACATAAAACGGAAACTCACCCATTGAATCCCTGCAGCGCAATGGAAAAAGCGTTGACCTTCTAATCCACAGATTATAGATTCGAATCCTACCTGTGATGGCCTAATTCCTGAGAATGTGATTTATGAATGAATAAATAGTAACAAACAAAACTAGTAGACCAACACCATATATAGAATGGAAAATCGCTTTCTATTTTTCCACAATATCATGATTCTGTCTTATATATGTATATACATATTCATATTAACTGTAATTATTTTATAAAAGTACTTTATATAAGGTCAACAAAGAAAATTTTATTTTAGTAATAACTAAAATATAAAATTTTTCTTTGTTGATCTAAGTAGGATTTGATTTTAAAATTTCTTTTTATATTACTTGTTTTAATTTTCTTTTCAAGTTTGGAATTTCAAAATCACAGTTAAGGATTTTTATTTGTTTTCCCCCAAGCTATTATTTTTATCAAAAAACGTGAGTAGTTATAGCTTTTTATGCTAATAGTTTGTATTAGTAAATGTTCTTTTTTCTAAATATACCGTTTTAGAAAACATCAAGTATATAAAGATATTGTTACGAATTTAGTCTTATTCTAATTGTTTCTACTCATTTGTGTTCATTTTTACAGTTTAATTTGTCGTATCTAATGTGATTTCAACCCTGTTTACCTGTAATATCATTTCCACTGCATTGCACGGCTCCCATGCTTTAACATTGGTTTAAATGGTAAACTCGCCGAATATTGCAGCTAGCGCCAAGTTGGCGACGGATTTGGCGACTTAATTTTGGCGCCAAATTTGGCGATATATCGCCAAATGTGGGCGATAAGCTTGGCGACCATGGCAACCCTGCTCCTAATAACCCTGTCTGGCAACCCTATCGCTGTATTGTAACACTATTGTATCGAATGTATTACTGTATTGAGCTTTTCTCGTACGCTCCGGATTTTGCTAGACCAGTGCTTCTCAAACTTTCAATACTGGCGCCCCCCTTTTCAATCACAATTTTTATCGCGCCCCCCTTATACATTAATAATGTACTGAAGGCAATAATAATACTCTTTTTTACGCTAAAACAATCATCTTAACTATAAACCGTACAAATTCATGACATAAGTATTAAATTTTGTATATGCTGCTTTTAAGCAAAAAAAAATAAATAAGTAATAGGATAATTATTATGTTATTTTTCCTTTCTCTAATTTTTTAATTGGAACATATTGCAAAATGCGGTGGCTGCTTAGAAGACAAAATATAGATATAAGCTTTTTTTTTTTTTTTTTTTAGAAAGAACTCAGTGGGTCAATTTCTAATCATATATATAAGCATTCCTTTGAAAAATTTGCTCTGCAAGACAAGCCCGTGGAAGAAGTCGCTACTACTTATTAAACTTGTTCTTAATTTAGCATTAATTAATTAGTTATAAAATACTCTGTGCACCACTGATACATTCAAAGTATACCAGCTGAAGTACCCGCTATTTGTACGAGTTCAGTTATAAGAAAATAAAACATTATTGATATAATCGCTGAATTTTAAGGAGAGTAAAGCCAAGTGCGCGACAATGTTTACAAAAATGTAAAATGATTTTTTTTTAAATGATTGCTCAAATTATAATTAGTTTTAAGCGAACTGTAACTTTAAGCCTCACAGAATTAGCATTTAGAATTGATGTTGAATAATGAACAATAATATAAAATTTCGATGAAAATAATTGTATTATTTTTAATATTTAAAGTGAAGAGACTTCAACATGTTTTAACCCTGGAGCAGGTACGTACTCGATACTAATGGTCGAGTTGGGTTATTGTGTGAGTCACCCCAATCCTTTTTTTTATAATTAGTTTTATAGTACACAATAAAAATCGTAATTCCAGTGAATAATTTAATTAAGAGAAAATATACTCACCTACTTTCAAGTACACAGAAAATATTTCGGCAAAAACGTTATCACTCTGGGAACTCAGCCAAAACAAGTATCTTAAGATTGTACAAAAAAAAAAAAAAAAACGTTTGTCACTCCCAAAAAGAGGGAGATATGTGACAAATATATTTTAGTTCACACGTTAAGACTGTCAAACAGGAGGATAGTGTCAGAGCCATTGGTAACAATTAAACAGTTTTGCCAGAATTGCCGATTTCGTGCACTCTGTGCTCGGCGTGACAGCTCCGGATTAAAAGTGTATTATTACAATATGGATGTTCAAAAAAATTATGCAAAACGTTTTTCATTATGCTTTATATGTTTGGGAATAACTCATAGAATTAAATCTTGGCCAAGTAATCCCTCAAAGTGCTCTCTGTAATTCCAAAAATCATAAAAATATTTTGCAAGGAAAAATTCGTAGCAGAAGTAGTTTATATTTTCAACTTCCCTAAATTAAAACACAAATACATAAGAGCAGGGACGTAACTAACCGTATAAGGAAGTTCGAAGGTCAAACCGCAGCAAATACATTCTGCTGCCTACAGCTGATGACAAAAATATAACAGTGATGAATATTTTTTTATCTTCCTAAAATTTTTTTTTGATTATGGGTCTGGGTTTTGTTTTTTCTCATTTTGGTTTGAAAAGAAACCGTAATAAAAAAATCTCTAATCATGGGATTACAGCAAATCAAATAAAAGGTTTTTATTTGGTTACAGTATCAAATATAGCTAAAATGAGGTTTTGAAGTAGAAGGTTTTATTTTTTATGACCTAATATCGCAGATGATATATATAAATTATAAACTTTTATTATGCCAGAAAGTATTTTGTTTTACTCCACATTCCAGTAAATAATTTTTTTAATCTTTTATTTTCGATATGCTCGCGCCCCCCTTGTACGTTTATCGCGCCCCCCAGGGGGGCGTGCCCCACAGTTTGAGAAACACTGTGCTAGACCTTTCTATTTCTCGATTATTCTGGCAAGTGCAAGAGGTTTCTGACCGAAAGGTATAAAAAGGCCCGGGCCGGCTAGTCAGTTAGTCAGATCTCAGCTTTCATGCAAGTGATACCTCTCTGAGCTTGAGAGAGAGACGATTGCATAGTGCGTGTGTTATTGCTTTTATTGAGTTATTATTTTTGTGCTGAGTGTTTACTATTGCTTTTGTTAGTGTATTACATCTGTGTTATCAGTATTTTCATCGATTGTACGTGACTTTCTAGAACTGTTCTACAATTTGTGGAGGACTGTTTTGGCCAAGAATAAAATTGTTTTGGATCCCGCTCTTCGGCTTCAATCATTTCGAACCCCGAAAACGTAACAATTGGTGTCAGAAGTGGGGTTGAATGCCAACAACAAGAGCGATGGAGGCCCAGTTCCAGACTCTTCTAGAAAAATTGACTGAAATGAAATCGGACTTGACCGCCAGCATGAATGCCAATATGGGCGAAATGAAATCGGAGTTGATCGCCAGCATGAATGCCAATATGGGCGAGTTGAATAACAAACTGACCGCGAACAAGGAAGAGTTGAAAAGTGATTTGAAGGGCATTGGCGACAAATTGACGACTATGGACAAGAAATTTGAAGAAATGGAAGGAAGAATCGAGTCGGTGGAAAATAAATTCGAAAACAAATTTGTGGATATAGAGAACAAATTTGAAAATAAATTCGAAGATATGGAGAGCAAACTAGAGGCGAAAATTTTCGAAAAGGTAGAAGATGTTTCCATCTCGTTCAGGAGTGACCTAGAGAAATTGAAGCAGAAAGTCATGACTGGTCAAGGGGATGAATTTAAGTTTCAAGCTCCTTATTCCAAGCCTTCCATCAAGCTTTCTACATATGACGGAAAGTCCTCTTGGCAGGTGTATAAGACCCAATTCTCCATAGTGGCGGATGCAAACCAGTGGGACTCCCAGACCAAGGCCTGCCAGTTAGCTGCTTCTCTTCGAGCCGACGCTGCTGACATTTTGCAAACTTTGCCGGAAACACAGCGGCTGGATTTCGACGCTCTCGTTAATGCTCTGGAGTTACGCTTCGGAGAGAAATGTGTGAAGGATTACAGCAGACTCCAGCTGAAGTCAAGGCAGCAGAAAGTGTCCGAAACGCTCCAAGAACTGGCGACGGACGTCGAGAGGCTTTCTCACTTGGCGTTTGCTGACTGTCCGATTGAAGTAAGAGAAGTCCTGGCGCTGCAACACTTCATCGACGGGGTGCGTGATCCGGAAATCCAGAAAGCTCTCCGAATGGCGGATCTCAAGGACTTAAAGGGGGCCCTAGTGTTTGCTATGAAATTCGAGGCAGCCCAGCAAGCAACACGAAAGGACAGACACCCCATACGAGCCGTCAACGAATCGGACACGTCGAACTCAAGTGTGGAGCGGTTAGAGCGACAGATGAGAAGCTTCATGAATAGAGTTGAGTCTTTGATGTCCCAGAAAGCAGATGGGAAGAAGACCCTTAAATGCTGGACCTGCGGTCGAGAAGGGCATCTGCAGAGAAGCTGCCGGGCACGCCAAGGCGCTGAAACTAATAGCGCCTCCCGGAAGGAGGTGTCGGAAAAACTAATTAATGGCCATCTCGTGGGGCGGAGGTTGCCAGATTTTGGAAAGCCCCACTTTCAAGTGTGTCAAATTTCTACAAAGAGTACCGGTGAGAATGGAATTTTTATAATGGGACATGTTAACGAGCTTCCCTGCAACATGATCATCGATACAGGAGTCAATGTGTCTATCATTCGGAACGATCTGACTCAAAAGTTAAAAGAGAAACTTATCTGGACCCCGCCCCGCGTGGTGCTACAGACCGTGACGGGGGAAAAGATTGATATTCACGGAAAATTAAAAGTCAAGATCAAGTTTGGAGACACTACCTACCAACATGCTGTGTATGTCGCAGATATTGCAGACCCTTTCATTCTTGGACTGGACTTTCTAAGGAGCATGGTTTCACTCTAGACTTCAACAAGAACGAATTACGTTCCATACACGAAGAAGTCACTATATTCAAAATTGAACACAGGACAGAATCTATTCGACAGGTAACCGCTAACGAGAATATTACCATTCCCCAAGGACTGAAATCATAGTACCTGGATACATCGGTAACGATGTGAGTTTCAACTCTGGCCTAATTGGATCTGCGGAAAATAAAGCGAATGGATTGCTAATAGCTTCGACGCTAGTGGACCTTTCCAGAAAAACTATCCCGGTAAGAATTTGCAACGTAACTGAAAAACCTAGAGTGTTCCAGAAAGGTGAAGTGTTGGCAACCTGCAGTCCAGTAACGTGTGTCTGCAAAAGTTCGAGCTTGCTCCTATCCAACTCGCCTCAACAGTTGACTCCCGACCTTCTAGAAAATGCTGAATTGTCCCCAAACAGAAAAGCTCCGCAGAAAGACTGTTCCAAGAATTTGAAGACGTGTTTTTCTAGAAACAGTAGCGATATTGGCCATACTACAGTGACACAACACAGAATTGATACAGCAGATCATCCGCCGATTAAACAGCACCCAAGACGCTTGCCGTTTGCTAAACAGGAAGAGGTCGGAACACTACTACGAGAGATGCAGGAAAATGACATCATAGAACCGTCTTCGAGTCCGTGGGCATCTCCAATCGTCTTGGTTCGTAAGAAAGATGGCTCCACAAGATTTTGCGTGGACTATCGAAAACTTAACGACGTCACCAAGAAGGACAGCTACCCTCTTCCAAGGATAGATGACACCCTGGATACCCTTTCCGGTCATAAATGGTTCTCGACTTTAGATTTAAAGAGCGGATACTGGCAAGTGGAGATCCATCCCGAAGATAGAGAAAAACAGCATTCACTTCCGGCCAAGGACTATGGCAGTTCAAAGTCATGCCGTTCGGGCTCTGCAATGCGCCAGCTACTTTCGAACGCCTGATGGAGACCGTGCTAAAGGGTCTGACTTTTGAAGCTTGCCTTATTTACCTGGATGACGTCATAATAGGAGGGCGTACGTTTGAAGAACATCTTCAAAATATCCGGAAGGTGTTATCAAAATTAAGCGACGCTAACTTGAAGCTAAACCCTTCGAAATGCAAGTTCTTCCAGAAAGAAGTCAATTATCTGGGACACATCATCTCTGCAGAAGGTGTTCGTACGGACCCCGAAAAGTATCCGCCGTAAAGAATTGAAACGCCCTGAAAACCTCCGTGAGCTGCGAAGCTTCCTGGGACTATGTACTTATTACCGAAAGTTTGTGAAAGGGTTCTCTAACATCGCAAGACCCTTGCACAAGCTAACAGAAAGTAAACAAAAGTTTCAGTGGACAAAAGAATGTGAAGATTCCTTCCTCCAGCTTAAAGAAGCTTTGACGTCTTCACCGATCTTAATATATCCACAACCGGACAAGCCATTTATCTTGGACACTGATGCCAGTAATGAGAGTGTCGGAGCAGTATTATTTCAGGAAATAGATGGCCAGGAACGAGTCGTAGCTTATTGGAGTAAGTGTTTATCGAAACCGGAAAGAAATTATTGTGTCACTCGAAAAGAGCTACTGGCTATTGTGAAAGCCATCGAGCATTTCCATCACTATCTCTATGGCCAAAAATTTCTTCTACGTACCGATCATGCCTCTTTAACCTGGCTAATGAATTTTAGAAATACTGAAGGCCAGGTAGCCAGATGGATACAACGGCTCAACGAGTATTACTTTGACATCAGACATCGTAAAGGCTCCTCGCATGGAAATGCTGATGCCCTTTCAAGAAGACCATGCCCAGAAAATTGTCGTCATTGTTCCAGAGTAGAGACCAAATATGACTATGCTATACGCCAGATAACAACTTCAACAGCGACGCCATCCGATCCCTGGAGTGACGAGAAAGTTCGAGAAGACCAGATGGCGGATCCTGATATTAAACCCCTTATAGAGTTTATGGAGTCTTCCAGCAATAAACCAAGTTGGCAGGACATCTCGGCTTATAGTCCTACAACTAAGCAGTATTGGGCCCTCTGGAATTCTCTACATCTCAGGAATGGTGTTCTATACCGAAAATTCGAATCAGAGGATGGAAAGACATTCAGGTGGCAATTAGTACTTCCTCGATCTCGTATCCCAGAGGTACTCAAAGAATTGCATGGCAGCCCAACAGGAGGTCATTTCGGCGTCATCAAAACTTTGCACCGAGTTCGAGAGCGATTCTTCTGGGGTAAAGTGAGAGCTGACGTGGAACAGTGGTGCAAGTCCTGTGATGCCTGTTCAGCTAGGAAGGGGCCAAAGATACGTAGCCGAGGGAAGCTGCATCGCTACAATGTTGGAGCACCCTTCGAACGTATCGCTTTCGATATCCTGGGACCTCTGCCAAGGACTGCGTCTGGTAATAAGTACCTACTTGTTGTCATGGACTACTTCACGAAATGGCCCGAAGTGTACCCCATTCCGGATCAAGAAGCCCCCACCGTAGCGGAGGCTGGAGTGCAGCACTGGATATCGAGATATGGGGTACCTCTTCAACTTCATTCCGATCAGGGAAGAAATTTCGTCTCTGCGGTATTGAAGGGGGTCTGTGAACTACTCGGAATTGACAAGACCAAGACCACACCTTTGCACCCACAGTCAGATGGCATGGTGGAGAGGTTTAATCGTACCATCCTGAATAACCTCTCACTGATGGTCTCCAAGAACCAACAAGACTGGGACCAGAAAGTTCCTCTCTTTCTGCTAGCGTACCGCAGCGCCGTTCACGAGACTACTGGATATTCACCATCCCAGATGCTTTTTGGCCGAGATCTTCGTCTCCCTTGTGACCTGCTGTTTGGTCGCCCTCCGGATACACCTTCATCGCTTGAGGAGTACGTGCAGAATCTCCAGGCACGTTTTGAAGATGTACACAATTTGGCTCGAGAACGGATCAACCTGAGGACGGAGAAGATGAAGACTCGGTACGACACAAAAGCCACAGGACATCAATTCAAGGAAGGTGACAAGGTGTGGTTCTACAACCCGACTCGACGCAAAGGACTTTCTCCTAAGCTACAATCGCATTGGGACGGTCCTTATACAATTTTAAAGATAATAAACGACGTCGTAATCTGGATCCGTAAGTCAACGAATTCGAAGCCTAGAGTCGTTCATTACGACAGGCTTGCTCCATATTATGGCCATAATTCTTAGTGTGTCAATTATCGTGTAATTTATTTTGACCATGGTCTTGTATAAATAAGTTAGTGTGTAAATAATCTTGTAAATAATTTTGTTTATTGTTTTGTAAGTGTTTATTTTCTACTATGCATTACGTGTTTATTTTGTACTATGCATTAGGTGTTTATTTTGTACTATGTATTACATGTTTATTATTGCATATTCATTTAATTGTTTTTAATCAATTGCTTTATTATTATGTTAACGTCTGATGAAGGGTTGTACTGCCCGGGACGTGCAGTTCTTGAGAGGGGGGCAATGTTACGAATTTAGTCTTATTCTAATTGTTTCTACTCATTTGTGTTCATTTTTACAGTTTAATTTGTCGTATCTAATGTGATTTCAACCCTGTTTACCTGTAATATCATTTCCACTGCATTGCACGGCTCCCATGCTTTAACATTGGTTTAAATGGTAAACTGGCCGAATATTGCAGCTAGCGCCAAGTTGGCGACGGATTTGGCGACTTAATTTTTGGCGCCAAATTTGGCGATATATCGCCAAATGTGGGCGATAAGCTTGGCGACCATGGCAACCCTGCTCCTAATAACCCTGTCTGGCAACCCTATCGCTGTATTGTAACACTATTGTTTCGAATGTATTACTGTATTGAGCTTTTCTCGTACGCTCCGGATTTTGCTAGACCTTTCTATTTCTCGATTATTCTGGCAAGTGCAAGAGGTTTCTGACCGAAAGGTATTAAAAGGCCCGGGCCGGCTAGTCAGTTAGTCAGATCTCAGCTTTCATGCAAGTGATACCTCTCTGAGCTTGAGAGAGAGACGATTGCATAGTGCGTGTGTTATTGCTTTTATTGAGTTATTATTTTTGTGCTGAGTGTTTACTATTGCTTTTGTTAGTGTATTACATCTGTGTTATCAGTATTTTCATCGATTGTACGTGACTTTCTAGAACTGTTCTACAATTTGTGGAGGACTGTTTTGGCCAAGAATAAAATTGTTTTGGATCCCGCTCTTCGGTTTCAATCATTTCGAACCCCCGAAAACGTAACAATATATATTAACTGCCAACGTAAGAAATTTTAAATCCCTTCAAGCATTTTTATAATAAAATTAATTTTTTTCGAGTTATATACAATTTGAAGAAAATGTAAATGCGTTAAATTTATTAATTCAGAGCAATTATTATTTTACTTATTTTTTTGGAATTTTAAAAACTTTTATCATTAATACATTGTTTTTTTTTTAAAGTGAGTTAACTCTGCCAATATAAAGAGACATAAAAAATTTGGATTAAAAAAGCTTTATACGCATAATTTAAGCTCAATTAAGACTTAGATACAAGATTAATAATTTTATGAAAGACGCGCAATTAAAATATTCCGCTTTTTGTAATGCCTAAGACATACTAAGGGAAAAATTACTTGATGTAAAAAATTATTTACTAAATTATCTAATATTACAAAAAACTGCTGAATATATGTATATTTAGCAATTAAGTAAGAAAAAAAGAGTACACGTTAAGGACATAACACGTTATAACTTAAATAAATTTTTCAGCTATGATAAGAATTGACTTTTTTAATACTGATGAATGCATAATAAGTAAAATTATGTAAAAATTTTTAACAAGCTACATAATTATTTTTTTAGAAGAAAAGAGAAATGATTTCCAGGTTTGTTCGAATAAATATAAGAAGTTTATTTTTGAGTTAAAAAAACCAATATTGCAAGAAATATAAGCTCAGTTGCTTAAATTTTAGAAAAAAATGTTTCTAATTTAATTATAAGGATCGTGTTAAAGCTTTATAGTTGTAGAATATTCTTTGAACTTTTGTTTTCTGTTTAACATTCTTTTATTAAAGACTCTTTTGAATAATTATTTTTTTATTAAAGGCTTTATAAGTGTCTATAATTTTATTTTTTAGTTTTTACGAGACATCAGCCAGTAACTTATGATATTAGACAACTTTTTGTGCATTATTCTTACACCAGAGAGGTCCAATCTTTTTTAGATAGAGTGCCATTAACTGATTAAAAAAATTATGCATGCCACTGTCAACCTTTCAAACAAAAATTTGAAAATGTGAAAAAATGTTACTTATAGGCTTATATATAAGGGGAGGGGGTACCTTTTTAGGGCAAATCTAAGTAAAGTAGGGGAAACGAAATCTTTTTAATGTAATCTGAAATTCAAATTATTTAAGGAGACATGGTACGATTTAAGCAAACATTTTTTAACTAAGGATTTTCAAAATTTTTTGGAATGCCTCTTAAGTATGTATACTATGTAAAACAGATTTTGTGCTAAAATCTGTTTAAGTTTTATTTGTTTGAAGTTAGCGATTTAATTTTTTAAGGAAAAAACTTAAAATTTGTTAAGCGTTTTTAAAATGCTATTCCTCCTACAAAAATTTACGTACACGCATGAAATTTGATTTACAAGTACGTCCAACTGTGTATAACAAAAGATAGTATGGGTTTTGCAATAACACGATTGGTATTTGTGCAATACTTCTTTTTATGAATCCTTATTGAAAATTCCTTAAAAAATTTGCAAATTCTAACTTCACTTACTTTAAAAAAAAAAGTATTGCTTTGATTCAAAAATGCATACCAACTTTTATCACGTGTACTATTAACAATAGGTAAAAAAAATCAAAGCATTAGGCACAATCGAAAAAAAGCTTTAGCATTTTAAATGAACACAAACTAGTTATTGTACCTTTCTGACATAAGTAAGTTTAAAGTTTTGATTTCCCGTAGGGATGTGAATAAAAATGAATGTAAAAACTATCATAATTCAGCTTTTTTAGTTTAGACCTTTCAAATTTTGTGAGGTTATAGAAAAGTATATAAAGAATAATTTAGGCTAGAAATATTAGATTTGATTTTTTGACCGATTTTTGTCAATTGAATCGTACTCGTCGCCTTAAGTGTCCCATAATATCGGCAAGAAAAGCTAAATGAATCCCATAACTAGTCTTCCTTCTTGAGTAGCAAGCACTCCCTAGACACATTACACTGTTTTCTTCGAGATATTTCAGGACAAGCTCCCGCAAATTCCAAAATCTCGGTAGTGCACTTTCTCTGGAAAGCCAGTGCACACAAAAATGAAGAGTATTTTCGAAACGAAACTCAATGGCGCAACTGCCCATGAGGGCCAAGGCTTCCTGCTCCTGTCGTATCCTTAGGCTTGGCAGATTGGGTTGCATGTGCAGATGCTTCGGTCAAATGGTCAGTCTGACGCGAAAATCCCGGTGCTCAGTTCCCAAGCAAGATTGGTATAGATTTATCAACCCACTAAGGGGATGAAAGGCTGAATTGACATTGCCCAGTACGGGATTTGAATCCCGGACCTGTGGCGTAGAAGCGCAAAACACTACCACTTAGCCACCGGGCTTCAAAGTGTATTTTCTGCATGATCATTTTCTTTTTTAATTCATTTACTTAAGTGTATTTAAAATAAACTTTGATTTTTTTTGGACAACCGCATTGCAATAAAATTGTAGAAAGAAAATCATTTATTATTTTTTCAGTTTTTCAAGAGAAGAATTTCAATTTTTTTTAAGAGAAAGATCTTGAATATTTATTATAACTTAATAATAAATACACAGAGAATATGTACTTAGCTACATAACTACAATAAAGCAAACTTACATTCTTAAGACTACGTTTACATCAAAACGCAAGATATAAACATAGTAATATTAGCCCCAAATATAATAATATCAAAAGACGCCTTTTGTTACGAAACAATTCAAACTATAATAAAAAGTAAAACATTTTCATTTAAAGTTAGTGTTCATTGTTACAGTCAATAGAAGACATATTATCAGCCAATCTTGAATATTCGGTACATAATTACTAACTGCTAATCTTCAGGCATTCACCCCACAATGTCTTAGATGTCCATCGGTCAACTGCGATCGACTTAATCACCATTCTAGGGATAGCGATACGAGATTGATTGATCGAAAAATCTATTGCCCGGGCCAAAAGAATCGATGTTTTTAAATCGATATGTAGCACTGAATCGATATTTTATCCTAGAAAATCGACATGCGATTTTTTCTGTTTTGGTAAAAACCATATAAATTTTAACAATTAGTTGAATATACCGGAATGCCAGGACTTAAACGAAGAATTTAAACACAATGTATCGCAGGCAGTTGTGCACCTGAAGTATGATCCTTTACTTTACTGCAAGGACAGAAAACTTCTAGCATCACATTCATTCAATAGGCATGATGTATATGAGTATCGTGGAATCATCTGTTCCTTGTGAGCTCCTGTTTTCGATGGCCGGCAACATCGCAAGTCATGAGCGGAACCGATTGGATCCCTGTAGACATGACAGACTTTTGATTTTAAAAAGCTTAGATATTAAGCATTGGGAACTATAAGCTATATTATCTATTTTCTAAACTTTTTAATGTAAAAAATACATTTAGAAAATAAATGTCTTCTTTTATACCTGATACTTTGATATGGTAATAAAAAATAATTGTAATTGTCGAATTCCCTGAACTAAAAAATTCACTGATTTTACTGATAAGAGATGGTTTATTATGGTATCTTTCTTTTTTTTTTTTGCATAAAATGGATTTATATTTAAATGTAAATGCAGACTTGAAAAAAAGTCGATTTTTTAGAAATCGATTTTTTAAACCTCGATTTTTTTGCGAATTGATTCATCAGGTTACGATTCGAATCGATTTAAAAAACGATCTTTTTTAGGAAAGAATCGCCATCCCTACCCCATTCCTGCTTTAGAACATCTCTTTCGCGCGTATTGGTAGGTTTCAATTAAAAATAACATTTTTTGCCTATATAACCGCAAAATCCACCCTTTTTTTCTGCATATACCAACTATGTCAAACTGTGGGACATGCCCTCCTGGGGGAAGGGGGGCGTGATAACTTTAAGAGATGGGTGCGAGCGCATTGAAAAGTCGATAACAAAAGATTATTGAAAAAAATTATTAATTTCCTGAAAGTAAACGAAAAAAAAAACATTCCTACATAATAAAAATAAAATACGCATTTACACCGATATAATCCATTTATAAATGTATCAGTACTGCACACTGTATTGTATAATTAATTTAACAATACTATGTTAAAAACAACATTAATAATTACCACTGGCCTCATGAGCTTGCATTTAAAGTTATATTCGAAAATTAACACTTATTTTGATAATTAATGCGGTTTTAATTAATCCATTAACTGTCGGTTAATAGTTACACGATTCGCTCCCCTATGCCACCGTTTTCCACGTGGGGGAGAAAAGGAATAAATAAGAAAATTTTTCGCAAACACTCTCAAGGTCCGTTTCTTGCATTTCAAAGCCCACGGAATAATTTTATGGACAGCAGTGCACAGAAAAAAGCGTACTTCGGAAAGATGTCCGGGGTATTTAATGCTTAGCTGAGTGAGATCTTTATTTACGCCGGTAGCCCTTAAGAGGTTAAAGTCGTATTGCAGCTTTAGCGTCTAAGTATAGTATTATCGAATAAAAAACATTCTTATTGTATGGAGGGGGTGATGAAAATTATGATTTAATATTGGGTCAGAAATATTGAAACTTTGAGAAGCACTGGCCTATACAATAAAACGTCTACAATTTACGTTCTACAAGTTCGTTCCATTCTTGTATACATCACCGAAGTGTACGCAAAAGCACATAAAAAATTCTCGGAACGTTTCTCTTGATTTCCACATTAAAAATTACAATACGCTCTTACAAGTACATTTGTTACAATGCTACTGTGACATCAACACACCCTTAACTATATCCTAATCCCTAACCACTAAAAATCCCCAAAAAAATAAATAAAATAATAATACCAGAAAAATAATATCCTTCTCCTTTCTTTTAAAAAATCATATATATCCTTTTTACGCTTTAAGAGAAAACTGCATTAGACGCACCTGCTTCCAAGCCCGCTGCTTCCCACCGCTGCTGAAAGTGGAAGGATTCGTATTCCGACCACGTTGTTCCAGGTTTTCTTTCACCATTATAAGGGATAGAACAAAATGTGGTTGAAAATGTTGCCATGCATGTAAATTAAACATTTTTTATTCTTCTTTTTCTCTGCCTCTTTTAAAAATGACTCGCATGTGTTTACGATGGCATGATAATAATGAGAACGTATTAACTCTGAGCGCTGAATAGAGAATTTTAAGAAGTTCCTCCATTAGCTTTTAAGATGCTGCAATTATTATAGCTAGATGAAAGATATTTATGCACCGCTGCCTTGGAAACAGAATCTGCAACATTACTGTTAATTTCTTGAGTATTTTTATGCAAGGGGGGAGAGGTAGGTGTAAGAAAAATAGATTCTGAAGTAGGTGGGGGGTGGAAAGATCGGTTTCCATTAGTATCGTCATTTAAGTTGAAAGAAAAAAAAACGAATAATGGTATTCCTGTGGTGATAAGTACGATCGCACTTCGTTAAATTAATAACGTATTTTGCTACGGGGATTTTAAAGATGTCAATTTGATGAAACGTGAAACATTTACTTTAAAACTTTAATGGTAAAATGTTTAGATGTGTTGTAATTATTATTATAAAATATCAACTGGGGCTCTTTGTTGAGAAAGATTATTATTATTACGTCCTTAATTTTCCTTTTCATTACTCTTTCATCCTTATTATAATTTTATCACTTAATTAGAAGGTATTCTATATTGTAAGAGTAAATAAATTGTTAAACTTTAAAACTTTTTAAAGTTTTTATAGCAGTAAGCATATTTCAAGACTTAAGTAAGAAACTCGAGAATCCTACTTAAAATAATGGATATAACATCATGATTACTTTTCACAAACATAAAGCTTAAGGTATCCGACTACGTTTGGAATCAAGATTTTGCAAAAGCGTATAAATGGATAATATTTATGATATTTAGTGTCACTTAGATTAGAAAATGTATATAAAATTGTTTTACGAATAGTATTACAATAAAAAATTATTTAAGTACATTATTTTGACAAAAAATTAACATAGAATGAACAATTTCAAAATATTCTCCTTTTGTGAAAAATGCTTCTATTATAATAATATTTTGCCGGTATAAAGCTCAGACCTATGTACAGAGGTTCAACTAGAATTTTTGAAATATACAACTTAGAAGTGGGTTTATCCATGTTTTACGACAACAGAGGGGAGAAAATTTAAGAAAAAAAAACGCCGATAATTATTTCAATTGGTTGTAACTCTGAAAATAATGCGAATTTTTCAAAACTCATAGTTGAGCCTCTGTACAAAGGTCTGAGCTATATACAGGCAACATATTATTATAATAGAAGCATTTTTCACAAAAAGAGAACATTTTGAAAAAAGGTTATTCTAAGTTAACTTTTTGCCGAAATATTGTATTTAAACAATTTTTTTTTGTCAAAACCATAAAACCATTTCTTAAAACCATTTTATACATGTGTTCTAATCTAAGTGACCCTAAATATCTCGGCAATTGTCCATTTATGCGCTTTTTTAAAATCACTGTTCCGAATTAGTATAGGACACCTTAAATTAACTTATGTTGCAATTGCAACATCAGGAATGAAAGTAAGTAATAAAGCTTTGCTTGTGTACGTACAAGGCATAGTAGCAGAAAAAAATGATAAAATTCGTAGGCAATTTTGGTGAATAAGGAATTCAAAATTTGTACACCTAGTTTTCACCTCTGGATTCTAAAACGACTCTAACCCAGCGTTTCTCAAACTGTGGGGAGTGCCCCCTAGAGGTGGACGTGATAATCCTATCAGGGAGACGCGAGCATATCGAAAAGTAAAAATTAAAGAATTTAAAAATATTATTATTTTTTACTGAAAGGAATCAAAACAAATTACATTCTGAGATAGTAAAAAATACACATTTGCAATGATATAATATACTTAGGAATGCATCAGTAGCACGATATATTTGATAATTAATTTAACAATACTAAGTTAAGAGCACGTTTAATAATTACTAGTGACTCCATGGGCTCGTACAGAATTATATGGAGAATTTAATACTTATCTTGATAATTTATACAGCTTATAATTTTAGTCGTATTATAGATTTAGCATCAAAGTACGTTATTATTAAATTCAATACATTGTTATTGAATGGGGAGGGCGCCACGAAAAGTATGATTGAAAATTGGGCCGCGAACATTGAAAGTTTGAGAAGTACTGCTCCAATCCATTCAGGTTATGGATGGCGATCCTTCCCGAAAAAGATCGATTTTTAAATCTATTCGAATCGTAACCTAATTAATCGATTTACAAAAAAAAAATCGAGGTCTAAGACATCGATTTCTTAAAAATCGATTTTTTTTTCAAGTCTGCATCTACAATGTAAATACACTCAGGAACACATTGAAAATAGCGACCCAAGAAGGAAGCTAAGTAATATGATATGAAAGCGTAATGTAATATGAAAATGATCCAAGTTTTGTGCCAATACGCATGCTCATACACACCGAGGTGGCGCTACAATCAGGAAGAGTGTGCTATACAAGCCAGCGCAAATTCGAAGATTCATAAACGTGACGATTACCCGCCGATTGAAGGAAGACTTTGGTAAGCGAAACATGCCAGGTAAACGTGCTCAAAGACATTTCTCACAGTTAAGCGAGTTTGAGAGAGGCCTGATCATCGGGATGAAAACTGCAGGCTGGTCGACGCGCCGTGTTGCTGGCCAGGTGGATCGTTCGGAGTATGCTGTTTAAAATTGTTGAGAGCCGTGAACACTAGAAGGTACCCACGGGCGGAAAACCGGGTTTGGAGTGACCAGGAAGATCACGAGGAGAGAGGATCGAACGATCGTGCGGCAAGCACTTGTAAACCCCACAGTGGCTCGTTCAACGATACGAGCAGAAGTAGGCGTAGCAATTGTTCCACAAACAATTTCCAGACACCTTCCAGAAGCAAATCTTAAATCCAAGCGCCCTTTCCGTGCACTCCTTTTAACACCGGAGCATCGACAAGTGCGTCTACAATGGTGCCAAGCCAGATCAATGTAGATTGGCAAAATATTGGGTTTAGGGATAAATACCGGTTTGTTTTGGGGACACATGATAACCGTGTACGGGTGTGGAGGCGCCCTGGTGAGCGGTACAATTCCACCCACACTGTTTTACGTCACACTGCCCGCACAGCTGTTGTAATGGTCTGAGTGGGCATAGCCTATGATAGCCGATCCACTTTAGTTGTGATGCGTGGAACCTTAACGGGCCAGCATTACGTTGATGATAATCTTCAACCCCATGTAGAACCTTTCCTAAATGGTCTTCCAGGGACAATTTTCCAGCAAGATAATGCTCATCCGCATACAGCAAGAGTTGCTCAAGACTTCCTACGTCATTTTCAGACACTTCCATGGCCGGTCTGCTCCCCCGATTTGTCCCCTGTAGAGCACGTAAAGGATCAGCTAAAACAGCAGATGCCATCGTGTCACTCTGTACATGATTTAGAGTTGGCTGTTCAAGATTTGAGGGCCCATCTGCCTCAGGACAACATAAGGTGTCTAATCAACTCAATACCGGACCGTGTGGCGGCATGTATTGCAGCTGGAGGTGGTCCAACGCGCTATTGAAGTTGCCCAGTATTTGTGTCGTTACACACCCTGTATTCATTTAATTGTCTTGTTTTTGAGACCAAGTGAATCTCTCATCTGCGTCATTATGTGTATTAAATTTCATTTCAATCCGATGCTTTCTTCTTGGGTCGCTATTTTCAATGTGTTCCTGAGTGTATAACTCCATTTTATGAAAAAACAAGAAATATACCATAATAAACAATCTCTTATCAGTAAAATCAGGGGATTTTTTTAGGTCAAGGAATTCGACAATTACTACAATTTTTATTGCCATATCAAAGTATCAGGTATAAAAGAAGACATTTATTTTCTAAATGTATTTGTTACATTAAAAAGTATAGAAAATAGATCATGTAGCTTATAGTTCCCATTGCTTAGTGTCTAAACTTGTTAAAAAACAGTCTCATAAGTCTAATGGGATCCAAGTGATTCCGCTCATCCCTTGCAGTGTTGCCGGCAATCAATGAAAACGCTCACAAGGAACAGATGATCCAACGATACTCTGATACATCGTGGCTATTGACTGAACGTGATGATAGAGTTTTTCTGTCCTTACAGTAAAGTATAGGATCATGATTCAGGTGCACAACTTCCTGCGATAAATAGTGTTTAAATTCTTCGTTTTTTTATTGTTTTTACTAAAACGGAAAAAAATCGAATGTCTATTTTCTAGGAAGAAATATCGATTCATCGAAACGATTCAGTGCTACATATCGATTTTAAAAATTTATTTTTTGGCCCGAAAACTTGATTTTTTTGATTAATCTATCTCAGATCGCCATTACTAATTCAGGTATAGAGTTAAATTGGGCTGGCAGTACAGATATTTGCAAAATGTTACGTGCTTCTTCAAGTCTATACCACCCTATACAATAGTATTGGTGACCTAAGTCTCTTAGCAATCCCCAGACATTATTAATGAGTGAGATATCTTCAGAAAATGCTGTCAAGGGCCACAGCGCACCATCTCTGTCCAGGTACGTCAAGACACTAAGGAGAATATGAGGTTTTACGTTATCTTACTGAAAAGTGACGTCTCCGAAGTCTCGAAGATAGAGCACAGCCCGGCTATAAGTTCTGAGGAATGTAAAACTGAATGTGCAGTTTGCCGATGACGTGAACAATAAGTTTTTGTGTCATAGACGCAATGTCATCCCATATCATCATGCAAGATGTGGTGGTGGTGGGACTTGTCCCCTTCTGGTCTAGTGAAACTAGACCAGATCCATGAATCCATAATCTGTACAAAGTCTAAGAACAGAAGTGGGGAAGCAACAGCCTCCTCACTGGAAAGTCCCAGACATTGCATAATGAATATGCTGAGGAGAAAAAGGATTGATGTTACATTTGATGCAAAGTGGGAAGCTTCTTTTGTGCACCTTTAAAATTCATGCACCTTAGGTGACCAATCGAAAATCGCGCGAATGCCGTTTGATATGTTCTGGAACCCTTGAATGATATGGCGGATCCACGGCGAACCTTTTACCATGCAAGATGTAAGGCCTATATGACGATATTGAATGCAAACAGACTGTATATAGATGATTCCAACTTTGGGATTCCGTTTCTTCGTCGTTCGATTACTTTTAAATTGTAATAATTTACATATCACAGCATCTTCCTTTCATGCGAACATGACATCTGTATAATCTCTACTTCGTGGTACTGCTTTTTAATGGCTCTCCAGCAATGTAATAATAATGTAACTCATTGCGGATACATCACTTATGGCCAAAATCATATGTATAAAATATCTGACAGATTTAAAAATAAAATTATTTGCTTATTACAGAATTTTACAACGCTAATTATCAGTTTGAATATATATGAATCACAGGGCACATCTTAAATAGTGATTTGGAAATCGAATACTAGAGAGAATAACATAAAAAAGCAATGTTGAATAGACTCATATTAGTCTAAGGCAATGCTGCCTAACCTTTTCATCGCCATCGAGTGGTCAACGTTTCATAATTTTACTGCAGCCCTCTGTGGGGAAGGGGCGTTGATTGCTTATATTTTATATTTATTCGATTTAGGAATTTTAATTTAAGAGTATCTAAACATCCCTCCACAGAATAATATCGTTGGCTTAATTATCAGAATGCGTGACTCCACAAAGGAACTAAATTTGATACAGGAGTGCTACGCGCCAAGCTCTGTGTTTGGCGTGATTCCTTATTCGCTTCAAGTAGCGGTTGTTGTCCAGTTACGTGGGATCCAAGATGACGGCCTATCGGTAACAAATCATCAGAACAATAATAGTAAAGAACTGTTTTGAAATATACTTCAAATGAAGAATATAAGAATAGCTTAAAAATAACCAATATCAATATAATATCATAAAAATTCCTTATAATAATCGTAATAATATTATGTAATATATTATTATTATCATATAATATAATTTAATAGTAATTAGGATGCATGATAATCACACATATAATTTTTATATAATAAATATTATGTATAGTAAATATACATATAATATGATTATTATATATAATAAAGCTCATATAATATAATGATTATCTTAAAGAACATAAAAAACAATTATTATATATAATTATTATTATATTATATTATAAATAAAATAATTGTATAATATATATTAAAATTAATAATGGATATCAATTAACAGAGGGGAGAAATATTAAGAAAAAACGCCAATAATTATTTCATTTGTTGGTAACTTTGAAAATAATGTGAATTTTTCAAAAATCCTAGTTCAGACTCTTTTTGGAAGAAGTCCTTACTTTATATAAGCAAAATTATTATTATAGAAGCATTTTTTTTAAAAGGGGAACGTTTTGAAAAAAGATTATTCAAAGTGAGTTTTTTGTTAAAATATATATATTATATTTAAATTTAAAAAAAATTGTCACAATGTCCTTAAAATAATTTTGTACATGTATTCTAATCTAAATGACACTAAATATCATGAAAATTATCCATTAATGCGCTTTTTTAAAATCATGGTTCCGAACATACTCGGATACCTTAAAATATACAAACAAAATTGTAATAGAGTTTTTATTTTAAAATATATAATTAGATCATAAAAATAGCAAAAAAAATGAAAACATAAACTTTAACAGCACGGGTTTCACAGGTATATAGTCGGATTAATCGCATAACCACTGAAATCGCGTGTTACGTAAATTTTGATACATCTACTTTTCCGTCGAAATAGCGGGATTTGCAGCGAGAGGGTGAAACATTATTATTAATAGGCTCTCACTAATTTACCCAATATTATTATAAGGCACTCACACACTAATTACACATTATTATTATGACTCTCTGGCCGGAATATCATTTTTTTGCCGCTCTGAGGAACATCTGTCTGACCGACGGGTACGTAAATTTTTCTTGAATTTTTTACCTTAAGAACTGTTTAAGTGTCCTCATGAAATTGAATATGGCTCAAATCAGAAGATGTGGTGGTGGGGGGAATTAAATCAAGTACAATTTTTTTAAAGATATATACATTAGGCAATTTAATTAAAAGCATGAAACATATAAACAAAAATACAATTTTTAATATTCAAGTTTTTATGATGCACACTATATTAATATATTTTTAGCACTGGAATTGTGACTAGTATTTTTATAAAAAACTGATTAGAAGTTATTTATATTCATGTAAAAGTAATTAAAAGTAATAATTCTAAAAACGAAAAAACAATTGGATCAAAAGTAATGCAAAAGTAAAACTAACAATGTATAAAATTATAGCAACAATAGTAAACATAACATTTTTATAGAATACAAATATCACTTTTTTTTTTTTTTTTGGTGTGTTCCAAACAAATAGGAGTTCGACATTTGACGCATTTATATGATGTCATCCTGGGGTTTTTTTTGTAGGGACAAAAACGGCAATTCTTTCTTTTTTCATGACTACCATCTATAATAATCATAAATAACTAAAACATACATATTTAAATATTATAAAATATGTATTGTCGATGATAAGGAACATTCGTCTGTGAGGCTGGGACATTAAAACGTACGGAGGAATATCAGTCTGTTAGACGGTGAAAGATTAGAAAAATCGCATATTCGCTGAGTTTAAAAAAATCACCAAGTGCCACCACATAATAATCTCACTGGGTAGAGTCCAACTGACCATGTCAAGGCAGTCCACCCCAGAAATCACATCACAGAATTATCTACTGGTATCAAAGCAAATCATCCCCGTTAGAGAGACGGATGCTCCAATCAGAGGGATAAGGCACTCACACACACTTATTACTCATTATTATAATAAAGCACTCACGTATTACACATTATTATTATAAGGTACTCACCTATTACACATTATTATTATAAGGCACTCTCTTAGTATGCATTGTCATTATAAGGCATTCACTTATTACACATTATTATTATAAGGCACTCACTTATTACACATTGTTATTATAAAGCACTCATTTATCACACATTATGTTAAAGTACACATTTATTAGACATTATTATTATAAAGCACTCACTTATTACACATTATTATTATAAAGCAATCACTTATTACACATCATTATTATAAGTCTCTCACTTATTACACTTATTGTTTTAATTCACACAAAAAGTGATAGAACATATAATACTGGTGCCATATATACAGGTATTTTCAATAATATTAAGCCGTATACCCTTTAGCAACTAACTAACATTTTTTTTTAATCTACTTATGATATTGTTTAAATAAGGAATATCCTTACGATGAGGTTTTCACTACACTATTGTTATGCAATAAAAAACTATCATAGTTTGAATGGAATACCTGCTGAGCCATCACATATACTAGTGGTTTTCCCAATCGTATTATACCGCGCACTAAGAGAATAACTATACAATTAAAATATATATCACTTCGTGAAATGCTTACTTATTGATATTATATTTTAAATAGACTATTTCTCTTTGTGATTTACTTGGAACAATAGTAAGCCATATTCGTCACTACGTCATTTTATATTTTAAAAGTTTATGCATTATCTCTATATTATCAAAGAATTTTAATAAAAGGTAAATTTAGTTTCAGTAATCCATTTTTCTTTCTTTCTTATTGTACAAGCTATTTTATATACATCATTTTTATGAAATCAGTTTTAGTTGGTTTTTAAGGATTTTCTTTTTAATTCATCAATTTTTTTTCTATTTGCATTTCTTACTTCAGTGTTTAATTCTATTATTTTACCATCATATATCTTTATCCTTCTGTGTATGGACAAAAAAAATCAAAACACTCATCGCTTCATACGAAAGAGTGTTTTTTCACCTGCAAATATCGTACGCATTTTTAATAACAGGCACTCTCTGTTGAAAATGGTTTTTTAAGGGAGGAAACGTGATTTCAAATTCCGTTTTACAGAATCTTCAAAGAAAATGCTTTCAGGAAAAATCCTCTTCAATGGAAGGTAACACATTTAAATTTTGAGCGTTTGCACATTACAAATTCAAATTGGTTTTAAGTTTTCTTTTCTTATTTCCTTATCACAGCCTCCTCGCTTTCATCGTGCTATTCATTCTTTTTTTTTCTAACTTAGCGATGAGTCTTGGTTGGATTTTTTTTTGCATATTCGAATTTTTTTAAAGAAATATTTATGAAGAGAATATTGTAACGAGAGAGAGAGAGAGAGAATCGGTGATGTGAGTATTATTCTCTCTCGATGTACGTAAATGTTATGAATTGATTTTTTTCACTTCGCATAATATTCTTTGAATTATATCTTATTCTATCCCATGGAATTTTAAGCTCTATCACTTCTAAATACGAATAACTTGAACTATAATATTCTAAAAATACTACTTTCCTAAATAAAACATACTTGAATTTTTCCCTAACTTACATGACAAAATAAGTTTCCTTATTTTATTCTACTGTAAGAAATGCACTAAACATTTTTTTATATAAAAAGTAAGAATATATATATATTTAGATGATACTAAAGTAAACATTACATATAGCTTATAACGCACAAATAATAATATAGTTATATGATATAAAAATAAAGTAAAAAAACATTTTATTTACATGAGGAAATATTCTCAAATTTAGCAAGTACATAATTACATTTAAAAATCTCCTTTATAATTTTAAAATAGAAAAATTGAAAGTTCTTCCTTATTTGAGACAGCCACACAATGCTTGTGTTTTATGCTGCTTAATGCTGCGGGGGAATTTAGTCCTTGAAAACTTGAAAACATTACTGAACAAGGATGTAATTTTCTAAGTTAAATAAAGCTTTCAAGATACCATTAAATTTCTTACTTGTTTGGTTATTGCATGCATCATTTTAAGTATTAGTCTTATACGTAATAGTATTCAAATGTTCCCGGACTGAGTCTTTTACTTAAAAAATATTACCAGTAGCTGAAACGTACCCTCCTTCAAAATAAGACCCTTGAGTAACAGCACACTGTTGCTATAGCTTGTAAAGCTCATCGAAACATTTCTGGAATACATTTTGAGCCATGTCCTTTAATTCAGCCAGCGATTCACTTTTAACTTCATTCGCAGATTGGCATTGATGACTCTGAAAGTTACGTGCCAGCTCAAGAAATATTCTAAATTTTCAGGAATTAAAATCAGAGGAGTAAGAAATACGTGGCAAAACAGTTGTTTTCATTTTAACCCCGTCGTTGTTTGAAGCATATTCTTATGTACCGCCGCAGAAAACTTTTCAAAGTTTTCAGCTGTGCGAGAAGTCTACGGACGCCCAGAGCGTTTGTGGTTTTTGACAATTTCCCTGCCTTCTTTGAAACGTCGATGCCGCTCAAAATCATGTGTTAGTGATAATTTATCACTCCCTTAAACGTGGTTTAATATTTCGTATGTCTTCATTTTCCTTTTTTCCAAGCCAACACAAAATTTGATATTATTCTCTGCTCAACAAACGCCATTTCTTTCAATTGCCGTCTCCTAAATGCATCCACCAACAAAATGTGGTACCGTGGCAAGCCGCCGACCACGTGATTTGGGACAAACCTTTTTAGAAGAGGGGAAGAATTCAGTGATACAGAAATGTTATCGTAGTCACTCTGCTGCAAAAAATATTCACGTTACAGGCTCAGTCGGGGATCTTTTGAATCCTACCTTGTATACTTTCTATGTTTATGTTTAATAATTCACACCAACTTCTTTATACATCACAAAGACTCGTTGCGTTGTTACTTAAGTTTTTCTACCATAAGAACTTGAATCAAATGTGCATATATAATTAAATAAGGTTTGTGAAAAACTGCGAAACTGTAATTTGTAACAATTTCTCTATTCGAAAGCATCATTTTAATTATAATACCTGTGGAACTTCAATTATTTTTTTATAATCAATCGTAGGAAATTGTGCTCATTTCAAAAAGGACAAAATCATGGAAATAATATTAGTCATTTTTTATTTCTATTACATCTTTTCTGTGACTATTTCGTTTCAAATTTCTGTGGCAAAACAATTTCAAGTAGTATTGCTGTCTTTTTGAATGGAACAATGAATGGAACTTTTAATGAGGAAATCAAATTATTCGTAAAATATCCTTTATATCGATATTTTAAATGAGTTTTAGCTTCATTTGGCGACCACACTTTATACTCCTTAATTAAAAGAGGGTACTTCACAACTTCAAAGCTTTTGCTGGAAGTTGTTTTTTCAAAACCCACTTCTGTTTAAACTTAAAAGCTAAAAATCTAAAAATAAAGCTAATTAGATAGATATTTTGATAAATGGTCTAAAATTATAAGTGAATGTTGTCTAATGGCAGATTCTCTCTTCCACTTCCTACCTTCCCCCTCCAAACAAATTCAGAGAGTAAGCTGTAAACCTCTTCAAACTGCTAGAAGAACTAAAGCCTAATAACAGTCAATGTTGAACAAATTTTGGAAGCTAAAAATGTTAGAACATCTACAAAGATAAGCTTTATGCTTCTGAATTTTTATTAGTTTTGAAAGAGCCTATAGTGAGGAAACTCAACAAGAAACAGAGTTAACAGAAAAACGTTCCAACGACACTCAAACCTGCTGTAGATGAATATCAATTGCTGTAATCGCTGTAAAAGCCACCTTCTCTAAGAAACATCCTTCTCTCGCTCAGAAAGTCCATCAACAACAAAAAAAACTATTTATTTCTCTAGGTAGGGTGTATGCAGCTACCTCTTCTTACGTAAGTCACAAACAACAAAACATAGCCATCAAAGCGCTTTACGACTGGCACGAAAAAGAAACATTTTCGTTCCAGTCGTTTAAGGAATACACCGAATTACCTTTGACCGGTTGGTCAGTGGTTAAAATAAACACCTTTGAAAAGGTCAACAGCTTGACCAAAAAAATCTTATATTAAAAATAAAATTAAATACTTTATTTGAGATTAAAGTTGCATGTTGTTATTAATTTACATAACTTTGATTTAATTATTTATGTCCTACAATATTTATGAACAGTCTTTTCAGTGAAACTATGTTTGTAATAAAAAAATGTGAAGTAATTCATTAAAAAATTTTCAAAATTGTTGTGAAAATTTAAATCAAATTCAAAAACATTAATTAAATTGTGGAATGATGTTCATTGCGCCGCGTAAGTTTTTTTTATTCTAATTTTAAAACTCTTCTCCTATACTCTTCTTAGGTTACTTTAAGCACATTAATTTTACTTTGAAATCGAATAAAAATACCGAAGGGAAATTGGAAATCCGAATATTTTTTTGCGCCCCCATTACCGTTTTTCCTCTTGATTACATAATACAACAGTCACACCAATACACCCAGCGAGAGAAATCCGACTCCTACCAAGAAATTCAATTTATGCATTTCCTGTTTTTAATAAAAGTCATCCGGAATAAAATTTCGCTGAAAGAAAACCCGAAACCCAAGCACGCCAACTGAAGATAAACCTGTCAGAAGTGTGGGAGGGCCAGAAAGTCGCCTTCAGGCGTATAACTTCTTGGGACTTTAATTAAAATCCCGTAGCTTAACCTTTGGCGGGATCCAAAACAGAAACTGGAGCTTTTAATCAATTTGCCATTCAAAACGAGTCCGAAAATTTAATAAAATGCCTCTTCGAGGAAAAGAGCTTCTGGCAGCTGCTACGGTTATAGCGAGGCAGATGTTTTGTGGTTATTTTAGGTCTTGTTTACATATTATATATTTCGGATTTTGTGCGAGCTTTAAAATAAACATAGTGTGTTTTAATGCATTGTTGATGTTATCATTGTAGCTGTAGAGAAATAAAATTCCTTGTTTTTCTTTTTTCTTTTTTTTTAAGGAAAAAGAGTTGTGTATTTATATTTAAAGTTTTTCAGGAGATTTTGTTGACATTGTGTAACAAAGTTGTTATGCTTGAGTTTGTGGCATTATTTATTTTTATAAAAATAAAGATGCAAGTATTTGAAAGAAGGAAATTGTTATAGATAAACATCTTTATAGCGGGAAAAAAAGGCAAAATTCTGTAAAAATATCACTTGTGTTAAATTTTTCAACCTCACAAATTTTGACGGTAGAAATGACGTAAAAAAGCCGGTTTAATTTGTCTTTTTGTTTTTAGTTTTATAAGATAACAACAATACATTAAAAAAACATTTTATTTCTTACAAAAATCTTGTAAAAAACTTTATTTTTGATGAAAAAACTCTCATTTCCAATTCTAAATTTGCTGCAATTCGCCTCAAATTTTCCTGAATTCGTTAACACGTTATGTATACTAAAATACATGGGAATCCAACCAAACATCTGCAATTTCTCAATGTTATTGTTAATTATAGAATATTTATTTCTGGTTACTTAATTAAAAACAATATTGTTGGATAATAACTCAAGTTTTTAGATGATGTTTATTTCAACAGGAACTGTTTTACACTATTAATACTGGACGTACTTATATAATGGATACAATATCTAACTTTTTTCAATGACATAAAAAGTTATTATTCCCATTATTTTATCATGTGCCCTGATCTAGACATATTTAAAGCTACATATTTGATAATTGAAAAATAAAGTATTCTGTATCTCAACTCTATGAAAAATTATCATTTAGAATCCTGAAAATATAAAATGCTAGATCAATATCGTATTTGTCAATGGACCAAATTCATGTGACGTCTACTCTCGAGATAACTACAATCACATCTTCCAAACAAGCTCGCTTTCAAGTTTCCAGCTTTCGCTATTTACAGAAACTTCCATTAGAAAAGAATATATTCATCAAAAATAATAAAGCACATAGGTAAACACTCAAAATAGACTTGATTTAAAAGTGAACGTGTAGCAAAAGGACTTTAATTTTTGAAAACTTTTGGAAGAATCTTAATACTTGAACTCCTTTACCAAATTATCAATTTCCTAACTGAATTTTGTTTTTCCAAGTACAAAATGTACAAGTCCAATATCAATTTTGAATTCGATGTAGAACACGTGATTGCATTTATGATGTAACTATCATGATCTTAGCCATTGACTATAATTTAACCCACTGACCGGAGCATCCGTCTCTCAGACGGGGATGATTTGCTTTGATGTATGTAGATTACGCTGTGGTGCGATTTTTGGGGTGGTCTGCCTTGACATATTCTGTTGCACTCTACCCAGAGAGAGGGGCACGTAGGGGTGATTTTTTTCAACTCACGATATGTGTGATTTTTCTTATCTATCACCGTCTATCATACCACGATATATTCCTGTAGTTTAAAAAATATATTAATATAGTGTGCCTCATAAAAACTTAAATATTAAAAATTCTACTAGATTTCATAAGCGATACGGACATTTAAAATAGTCCTTAAGGTAATAAAATTTAAAAAATTGCGTACCCGTCTGTCAGACGGATGTTTCTCAGAGCGGTAAAAAAATTGATGTTCCGGTCAGAGGGTTAAAATCAATACATCCGTCACCATCAGTAGTATTAGTATCACGTTAGATGCAGTAGCGAAACGGAGAACATTAGCCTCCCCCCCTGCAAAGTCCGGTTTTGTGCTCCAAGCCGATTCTTGCAATGGGCAAGGCTTTAAGCCTCCTAGAATCCTGGGACCCGTCAATGCGGTGATTGTGGGGGTGTACCTTAAGCTACTGGTTAGATGGTCTTGAACAGCTGTACGATTTAGAATTTGCCATGTTATGGATACAAGTGTTAATCGGTTTCATCCTGAAGATTTTAGCTAAGATGAGCGCAAAACTTAAAAAGCACTTCCATGTGACACATATAGGAATTGAACTTACTGTTTCTTCTAAGAGCTAGGAAAATGAAGTGCAATAGGCAGACTGAGTAAAAGGCTGTTTGTTTGTGCTACAAAATTTTAATTCTTTTAACTAAATAGGCTAGTGCATAAGACTATTAATTGTATTTTATATGAGATAGAACTACAGGAACAAAATTTTCAAAAATTAGAAACAACACATCAATGTTCAGTTGTATCTTTTAACCCCTTGTGTACCATGTAACCATTGGTGAATACATGCTATTTATAGTACAAAGGACCCTTTTATCCTCATGTGGATACGTGGCTTATTCAGGTGTACAGCCAGTGTAAACAGCGCATGGAACATTATGAGGAAAAGTTTCCTTTATATTGAGATTGTACAAAATTACAAAAGTTAAGTTACAAAATGTCTGAGTTAGAAAAATTTGAAAAATTAGGAACAATAAAAAAAAATTGCAAATCATTATAAAACTGTTTGAAATGTTCCTTATAACAAAAAACTTTTCCGTGTGTGTTTCATAAGTGTATTGTCATTTCTGTTCCATTTCTTCATCTTCTTCATCACAAATAGATAAATCCGTTTCAGAGTCACTGGCGTATTTATCAGTTTCCAGCAAATATTCTCATTTAGTGTCACGTTCGTTGAAATCCAACAATGATGCTATATTGATAAGAAAAAATTAAAATAAGTTACAAAAATATTTACACAAAATTTAGATAGTAAAACGCGAAAAGGAAAATTGAAGTGTGCGTTGTAATGCCAGGTGAGTATCCTTAGAAATCAGGTATTTGCATGTGCTAGAAAACGCAGTCTGGTGTGGCATAACGCACACTCCCACAATCCTGGGGCCCAGGATTCTAGGGGGCTCAAAGCTCGACTCATACCAGGTACGTATTCTTTGTAAGATCTGACTTGGAGCCCAAACCCTGACTTTGCTAGAGGGCCCAAATTCTCTCTGTTACGCCACTGGCAGTCAGGTACGCAAGGGGTTGATTATAAAAGCATATCACAATCCGAAGTATTTATCATGAATTCGATGACGTTGAATACGTTCAGGATTTTTATTGTTTCTTACAATGCACCCAATAAGGCGAATTTATAACTTGTTCTTTTCAGTCTATATCTTGATATTTCTCTAAGTATAAAATGGAATATAATTATCAGTGTAATTGAGCAAATTATTTATACTGATACAGAGGTAAATATATATATATATAAGTATGAATCATTAACTCATTTTCAGATACTTTTTATTTATTTAAATAAGACATTATACCTAGCATCAGACAAACATTGAAAAGGAAAATGGTACTACTATAAAACGGTAAAGTATGCATTCGCATTTTAAGACACATATGCCCATACATTTTTAAATCATTCCTCCCTACATTTATTTTAATTTTTAAAACACAATTAGAACAGCTGCTAACAAGTCCAAGTAACAAATCCCTTTTCTGTGTTTAGATTCCCGTTACTGATGACTTTTCAATACACCTCTTTTGTCGAAAGGCTTCTTGCCATTCTAAAACATCCATTTAAATTTGCACAGCTGTCAAAAACTTTACGGGCCTCGGGCCTTCGTTTTCTTCGACAGACTCCTCCATTTTCCTGTCAGTTTGTAGCTCGCCCCACTGCAACAGAGGTGGGTGCATCCCTTGGGACTTGCCTCGATGCAAAACTAGCCTAGATGCTGCGTTTGTGCCATTAGAATGCACGCAACCGAGGCGAACCGGTAGATTTCGGGGAAAAGCATCCGCGCCAAAAGACAAAATCTAATCAAAGGGAATGTCTTTTGAAAGCTAAGTGCCTCTGCTGCTGGTGCTGCCTGCAACATCCCTTCTCTATCTATCTTTTGAAACGGAGTTAGTTATTCTATTTCAAAAAGAATTAATGCTTTCGAACTTTCGAACGTTGGGAAAAGCATTGTTCGAACGTTCCTTTCCTCGTTAAATATCGGAAGTTGGGAAAATTCCTCTCCTTTCTAGAAAAGTTTATTTCGTTGCCGAATCTCGAGGGGAAAACTGGATGCATTCCATGAATCGGTAGAGATGCTTAATTTTTCTTGTTCGTTTTAGAGAATGCCAATCTGTTTTCAGTGCAGTGATTAATGGTAAAATCTTATATTAGGCTCTAAAAGAGAAGATGTATTGTTTATCTAAATTGTGATAATTTATTGCAGCTTACGAGTAAATATACGTTATTGAGAAAATTTCAACTTGTATATTACTGTCGTACTGTCATTTAAACATAATTTAAATATTTAATTTAGAGTCCAAAGATATTTGCACCAATTTAATATAACAATATCACAATAGAATTTATTCTTGCACTATGTGGCAAAACTCTAGAAGCGCGATTGCCTTTAATTTTTAATAGCAGAGATTATTATTCAATTTAATTCCACATCAAAGTTTATTAATGAAAATTGTTCTTTGGATATAGCTAAGCCTACTTTCGAATGATTTTATAAATTTTCTTTTGTTTATTTCTTTTACTTATTAGTAGTCATCAAAACCGAATTTAGTTACTGTTTTTATTATACATTTTAATTTAAGTAAATACTTATCAATCTTTTTGTTAGAATGTTATTAATTTTAATTAAAGATAATTGAATAAATATTTCGTAAATTTTAAATCAACATGCGCAGCACGTACGTGTGTAAATAAATGGATGCATGTACATAGTATTTAATTACTTTAATATTTTTTTCCAATCACCTTTAAGTCTTTATTCTTTTATAACGTTTTATATTGCTTTGCAAGTAGCTTTTTTTTTAATTTTAAAGTGATACTGTGTCAAATTAAAATTACGTTATAGATTCACAGTTTTTAATAATCCCTACAAGAGATACTGAATGTCTGTAACATAAAAGATAAAGGAATCATAAAAATATTGGAAAATTAAAAGGATGGATGCTGCAGTATTATAAATACTAATTACTACTTCTAATTTTATATAAAAGTAGGGTTTAACTAGTTTAATGGTTAGCCAACCTTTCCCCTTTTTGTTATACATAGCATGATTTATGAACTAAAATAATTACTCCTAAATTTGGCTCGATGCATCACAAGTAAATCTACATTAAATTCTTTAAATAAGTGCAAATAATAAATAGTTAGTTAATAATAAGAGTAAGTTAATATATCTCCTACCGTCAACAGAAATCTGAAATTTACTTCCTCCTATCACTAGCCTGTAAACACAGAATTTTGTGTAAAAATATAAGATGCAGTTCAATTCATTTGTTAAAATATTTAAAGAAACAACTTTATGTGGATTTATTTGTGCTTGCTTGGAAAAGTATAACTGTAAATGTGTTCTATTGACCCCCAAGGAATCGAACACCGTCGACCGGAAGATGAGAGAGGAGAGACGCTTTGAACTTACACGGGAGAGGTAGCCAACGGTTCCTCCTCTCACAAAAAATTGGACTCCAACAATCTTTAATTAAGTTTAATAACTTTAATGTATCATTCAGTAAATAATATTCAATAGTTGTGACGTAAATAAATTCCATATTTAAATTAACCAAGAATACGCTACCGTTATTCTTTCAAACGTTACAATACGTCCCAATTAGAACCATAGCAAAATCTATTGGCCATGGATCTTAAACACCGTCAAGAAATGGCAATCGCAGAAAATGAAACACCAATAATAATAATACTAACATATCCTATCTCTGATCTTTCACTTGACAATGGTTCAAAATTACGTGGTCCGTCACCAAAAGCCCTCGTGTAGCTGAACAGTGTGACGTTAATATTCACTCACTCACTCACCCTGATCTTTTGGTCATAAATCGACGATCTTCTCACTGCAACGTAGAACGATAAAAACAGTCAACAACATTCAAAGAAACAAGTTTAAAACAGCAAGACATATATTAAAGGAATCCCCAGTCACATGGTTATATCCTGATCACAAAGTAGGCAGGAATTTGGATCTGCTTTACTCATTCTATTCAGGTAATCCTGCAAAAAGTCATGAACATGTCTAAAACAGGTCATACTGACTGTTCTAAGCAATGAACCAGAAATTCATTGCTGACGTCATCAGAAAGAATCTTCATTTAATCCCTTAAGCCAGTGCTGTTTAAACTTTCAATACTTGCGACCCAATATTCAATAATAATTTTCCTCGCCCCCCCACCCTTTTATACAACAGGAATATATTAAATTCGATAATGCAATACTCTGACGCTACAGCCACAATACGACCTTTACTACTTAAATACCACCGGCGTACATAAACGTCTCGCTCAGCTAATGCTTTAATTGCCTTGGACGTATATATAGGTCTTTTCGAAATACAATCTTTTAAATTCACTGCTATCCATAAAATTAATCCGAAGGCTTTGGCATGCAATAAAATGACATTTACAGTGTTTGCGAAGGATTTACTTATTTCAGAGGGTTTTCCTATTTATTCCCTTTCTCCCCCTACACCACACACGTGTAAAACGGTGCCATTGTCGAGCAAATCGTGTAAGTTTTAATTGACAGTTAAGGGATTAATTTTAAGCCGTACAAATTACCCAGATAAGTGTTAATTTTTGCATATAATTTTACTTATATATATGACAAGCCCGTGGGGTCACTGGAAATTATTATACTTTTTCTTAACTTAGTATTGTTAAATTAACTATAAAATTCATTGTGCAGGGCTTACACATTTATAAGTGTATTATTTCAGCGTAAATGTTTTTTTTTAATTTTATTTTTCATTATGCCAGAATGCATTTTGTTTGCTTAATTTCATTAAATTAATAATTTTTTTAAAATAATACTTTCAAATATGCACGCGCCCCCCCTCGTAGGATTATCACCCCCCTAGGGGGCGCGCTACACAGTTTGAGAAACGCTGCCTTAAGCTCTCTCTCTGGAACCTTTGGATCTAACCCTACAGGATATAAAATAAATTAAAATAGTATCGAATTTAACGCGAGGATTGAGAAAATAAACTAAAAAATTTGTAATAGAAATTAAATTTGATTTATACTTACTTTTTACCCCGATTTAAGAGGCTCCAGAAATTTTATCTGCAGACACTTAAAAGCTCTATAGACCAGTATTTCTCAAACTTACAAGATTTGCGACCCAGTTTTAAATCATAATGTTCTCTACTCCCCCCCCCTCCTACACTGAACAGTAATGTATTGAATGCGTAATGTACTTTGACGCTTAAGCTACAATACGACCTTAATTAAAAACCGTTCAAAGTATCAAGATAAGTATTAAGTTTTATGTTTGTTACTTTTGAGTAATAGTTATTATAAGCAATTTATTTTTAAGCAATAGATATGTGAGCGACTTGTGACGGATCTATACGGCACTTTATCATTAATACTCTTGAGTGTCTTTGGGGATTGTAAATTCGCGTATATTTCCAACCAGCTCTAAAAGAAGAAACCGGGATAGGCAAATTAGTTAAAGTATTTAAGGAGAGTGTTGTAAGTTAACAGTAGGCTATTACGCCACGAGTAGGTTGAAAGTGTTCTAAGGTGATTCAAGTTGATTGTGCGATTAGCGGCTCTTTGATCATTTGGCAGTGATCTACAATTAGAAAGTTTGTTACTCCTGGAAAGTGAGGTGGTAAAAGGAAGGTGAGATTTAAATCTAGATTATCGACTATATAATAAGAGTAAATATCTAATAAAGTTAGTGGTAATTTAATGAACGCTAGTAATTCAAACTGCGTGTATCTCTCGATCCTCTTATTCCGGTAATCCATTCGATATTGAGTTTAATAGTCGATTAGTATCATATTTCGTGATTTAATTTAATAGTAAGGGTCAATCACATTGACGTTGACATCTTGATAAATCTTTGTAATTAGATGGTTGATAATTGATTCAAGTGAATATAATTTGTTATTGTAAAAATGTCTTATGGTTGCTCTTTGCCTCAAATCAATCTTGGTGTCCAAGGTGGAATCTAGGGGGATTCTCACAGACTTACCCCTGAAGTTGCTCCCTCACGGTCTTGCCTACCTAAGAGTGGGAAAAGAGTAAAAGCGGAACCAGAAACTTCCATTACAACAATTATTTACTTAACTCAAGCACACTAACCAACAACAGCTTAATCTTGAAGTGAATGTTCTAGAAGTTATAGGGAGAAAGCAATAGACTCTCTAAGCGAACAAGCTCAAGTAATCAATTTAACTTAACCTAATTTATCGTTAACTACAAATCCTCAATCCACTAATTTAATAGTGGCAAACACCACTCTTAATCTTAAGCTGCGAAAATTAACTTTATTATGTCTTATCTTCGTGGCGACTGTAACAGCTTCTCAGCTCCTTCTTCCTGCAATTACCAAACTCTGACTTTATATAGTCGAACTAATCAACATATCAAGGTGTCTTCTTGAGAGGGATGGCTGTGAATTAAACTCAAATGATAGCCCAAAGATTCACCAAGAGGATTAGTGAGAAGATCGCGTAAAGATCCATCGCAGATATTTTAAGCATTTTTAAGAGAACCAGGATATCATGCGCACTCAAAAAATCGATTTTTCAATTTTAGTAATGAAAAATATATAGTGCATATTTTTCTGAATCTAACAATGTATAACACTTATATGTTCATTGATAAAGTATTCATAAAATATAAAAAAAAGTAATCCACAAACATGTAAATGAACGTTTACAAATGTTTAGTCTTTTCACTTTTTCTCCAAAGCATATTTTTTGATTTTAGGTACAGTTTTAAAATAAACTTTTGCACTATGTGTGCATGGGGAGGGAGGAGCCAAACTTTTTATACCTCTATTTTAAATACCTGGGCATATAGTGAACCTGTTTTTTTAGTCGAAGTTGTACATAGTTTTTTTAAAAAAATAGTTTTATGTGTAAAAAAAGGGAAAAAGTAAAAATTTTCAAAATTACGAAATTTTATAATTTTTTAAAGACACTATCTTAATATTTTACTAAAAAAATAGGTCCACTACATTTTGTGTATTGTTTTATATATGTGCAAAAAATATTTCACATATTTAGGAGTTACTTTTTAAAAAAATAGTACCTAAACATCAGCATGAATTATGAGATCTGAAAAATTCTGTCCAACTTAAATTAAACAGAAAAAAAAATGTTTTTAACATAAAAATAATTTTTTTTACAGAAGGATTTAAATATCTTTATTAAGATCACAAAAAAAATCTAAGCTCTAATGGAATTTTTTAAAAATATATGACCCATAAACTTAGAGTCTTATTTTTAACATTTTACTCTTTCGAGCATGTCCTGGTACCCTTAATTTCTAATTCTTAAATTAAAACAGAATACAATAAATTTACAATGTGTACTTTATTTATTTTATTTTGCTTCTTTTACATAAATTAACTATTTTTTAAATCAATATTTTGTTTTTGACTTTTCGTTATGATCGGGCCTCTCTCGTAGGGTTATCACGGCCCCCTAGGGGGCCGCTCCTCACAATTTGAGAAACGCTTCCACAGATACTACATTAAAAATACTCCTGCCTAATAAAAATTATCTAAAAATGAAACAATCACACTGGGATTTTTCTCTTGCTATTTCATGTATTTTTTCAGTAGTTTTATTTCCATATTTATCAAATTCGAGATATCATGCCTTATAAACATTACTAACGGAACTCAAAAATATTTTGAAACCTACTCATTACTTTTCCGAACACTTTTACGCGATAATTTTACCCATTTTGCAAACACGGTATGAAAATTTATATAAAAACTATATTCAACTTCGCTATTCGGAACCATTCATACAAAGAACTGCTATACCTCCCACTTCAATTCCTAATGACACATGTCTCTTTTGAATTCCGAAGCAGTTTATTAAAAGAAAGTTTCGCAACTACAGCCCACTCCAAGGGCTAATGGAAATTCAGCAACCCTAAGCAAATCTCTCAGTAAATGTTTGAATATTTCGCTTAGCAGGAAAACTCTTAATATGAATATTTTTAGCCTGGAAAATGTGTTCATCAATGACAGTTATTGGGCTTTAATCCTTCCAGCATTTGAAGAGGTTTACAGATTTCGCTGAACTTGCTTAAAAGTGAAAGAATCTTCTATTAGATATTCTGTTAGACGTCTAATTTGACATGCTGAGGGGTATTAGGAAATTTTTCGTCTGCCTGTTATTGGTACTTGAGAAGCTCGACCGCTCCCGGTGAATTAGAGCAGCTAATTTTGGCGAAATCCCTTGTTAATTAGTTTTATGTTCAGGATTTTTATTTCCCACAACCTAAATATGTTTTTTTACTGAAAATATATATAAAAATATTTCAGTGTATCCCCAGAAAGGGATTGAAGATTTAGCTTCAGATTAAAAAATAAATCATGATATAAAAAGAGTAGTTTTGTGTATATTAATAGAAAATGAGGTACTGAAAGCTCCTGTTTCCTATATGAAGCTCTACTTATGTAATTATTCTATTAACAGCAAATCCTTACTAATATTATAAACGCGAAAGTTTGTATGGATGCTTGTTATTCTTTCACGGAAAAACTACTGAATGGATTTTAATGCAAATTTACAGTAATATAGATTATACATCAGAATAACACATATGCTGTAATTTATAAAGATATTGTGTGAAGTGTTCGAAATATAACGATAATTGTCACGAAACTAGGAAATAAAACTGCCATCTGCAAAAAAGCGTGCGACAGCATATATCTTTTTTGTGTGAATCAAAACTTTCCCTGTTTGTTTTGTCTACGCCATGCCTCAGTGCACGCTCACTTTTCATTTATTCCTTTGATAAGTGTAATCATTAATTTTTTATTTCATAATAAAACTATATTTCGAAGGGAGAGGTGGTGGCATGATTTTAACTTAAAATAAATACAACAGAAAGTAATATTATCGTATTACACTTTCATATATAAATTTTTTTACCCTATTTTAAGCGTTCATTACACAAAATTTGTAACAATGTGTTACTTTTGCTGAGCAGAGATCAGCTTAGGAAGGTGTTTTCAAACATCAACTGACAAGAGAGTTACGGGGAGGTTTTAATAAATAAAAATCCCTTTTATCAGCTAATAGATCTACAGACTTAAAAATCAACAAATATGTTTTTTTATGTTCAGCTGATGTATGCAAAAAGCTTTTTTTTGTTTAATTTGCAATTCACGTAAAATTAACTCATTAAAAACTTCTTTATCCTTCAATCAGTATTGTTTAATTTTTCAATTTAATCGTGCGAAGAACGAGTATACGCTAGTTAATAATTTTAAAAAAGTTAAAAATTTAAATTTATGTTTTTGGAATAGTAAAAAAGTATTTTGAGGTTATTTTTAACTTAAAGGAAATCAAATATAAATGCGTTTCTGAATGTAAAATTATTTTCATAGAATATTGTATGCAACTAGTAAGATTATAAGTTATGCAATTCGTAAGGTTTTATGTTATGTATAATTAGTAAAATATAAAATATCTCTAATCAGCAAGCTGTAAATTTTCTATAATGTAAATTTTCAAGTAGCGGGATTTTTTGTAGAAGTTCTACACCTTTTTCTTACGCTACTGCTCGTGGTGTAATGTTTCTCGCCTCACAGCTGCGAAATCGGCTTTTTTATGCAGATAACATTTCGCGGCTCATATCCCCAAGAGCACCCCAAAATCATCGCAGGATTCTTTCATCTGGCATCACACCGACAACCGATGGCCATCAGAAAAGCAACAGCTGCACTTCAACTGCGAGCCGAGCATCGAGTGAAATTTAAGGTGTAAGAAAAGATGGCCTCACCCCAAGATCGGGGAGAGTTCAGATCATTTGCAACACTAGAGAAGAAATGTTATGTTTTGCCTTCTACAACCCCAAATGAATATTAAGTTGTATTAAAATATTCAACAGTTTGAACAACTTGTGTCTGACTCTAAATATTTTTTTATTCCTGGAGACGTAATTAATCAACAATTTAAGTTCTTAAGTTTCGTGCTACTCATAAATTTTCCCAATATGTTACAGTGGGCTTGATAGCAAAGTGGTCACGGTAGTGAACTCGTCATAGCATAGACATTGTTTTTGTTGAGTTGTGATTTCGAATCCTAGTACGTGAAAATTTCTTGTTAAATTGTGATATCCCCTGGGTTGGGGATATCCTCTCCTCACCATCCACGCAACCTATGTCTGAGGGAACGAAAGATGAACCACTAAACTCTTCCATCATAAAATCAGTTTCTTATGATCTTAATTTAAATACAATACAACAGCACTAGACTAGGAAGCTTATGATCACGAGTGAGTAGACACAAACCATAATTCTAATAAATAGCGCAATTAACCACTTAATCTATCTTTATAGATTAAATTCTAACTTAATAGTATCCGCTCTATTCTTAAAGCTTAAACAAACAAGCTTACCGCTATCTCCTTAGGCGAACAGCTACGGTAGCGTAAATCATTAATTTATCCTTCAATCTGACTTGCTCTAGTTAAAGCAATACTCTTATGGTCTCGGACCCACTTAAGGCTTATCTTCACTGGCACTATTTGACCAACTCACCAAACACATAGAATACACTAACTCTCTTCTCCTAGAACTTTACTTCACTTCACTTAGCTTACTTAGTGTTCCTCGCGAATACTAACGTTCTAACATATACGATTCATAATCTGCATAACCAAGCTCTCCTCTTGGATTGACTCTAAAAAATTGCCATTCTGACCTCACAAAAATCCCAAGAGGATTAATGGAAGTAATAACGGTAAAACAACGTCACAAAATGTGTCGATGTTCAAATGTGAATAAATGTTTATTGAAGTCGCACTTTTAACCCTTTCGCGGGCATTGGCTCTAATAGGTCTTGCCAAATATTAAAAAAAAATTTCTCCAAGCGGGTAGTGGATATTTACTCTATCCACAGGCGTTAATTGAAGCTTAAACTCATAAAATCAATGCAAATGGCAGGACGTTACCTTTTTATGCATTTCATGTCCTTTGATGAGTAGTTAAAAACTGTTTTTCTCGATGTAAATCTACAAATTGTATTGTGATTAATATAAATAAAATTTCTGTTGTTTGAAAAAAAATTCGACATGGCTCCAGTATACTTTTCTCTCATCTCAATGAATTAAGCAAATGTGCAATTAAAAAAAAGGTTTTATTTAGGTTTTTGGAAAGCTTTTATATTGGAATAGAGGCTCTATCCACTTCCCACATAGAACAGAAAAATGACTTAGAAAAATGAATGGCTTTTCCTCTACTCGAGAGAAAAGCTCTTAGAATTATGTGAAAATGTTGGAGGTCGGAAATATAAACAAACTTGGTTTACAATATGTGGGACAAGATTCTCGGGTACGAAAATCTTTCATTACAGCTTTTCTGCTCGGAGAAAACTCTTGCATATTATAAAGTTCCACAGTAAATAGCTCATCAAATTCGTGAAATAACTATTTTAATTTCGCAAGAATATTACTTTATTTCAAATTTTTTTACTAAAATAAAATAAAATATAAAATGTGGATATATACCAATTTCAATGCAAATTCTAAGTATTCTATATACATATTCTAAGTAAGTATTTATGGTGTACAATTATTATATTATTATTCAATTACTCTTATACTTTGTATTTAATTGTTATTGAAATAGTTATTACATAATTGTTAATTTTTCATAAAAAGTTTATTGTGATTGATTCATTATTTCTGTCCTGAAAAGTAAGTTAAATGTCTTAAGTGCGCAGTGGCTATAACGTCTTGCCACCCTGGAATAAAACCCCTGATCAGATATTTTTTGTGACTAAATAATGTTCATAGATGATGAGAACATTACATTTATCAAGTACTTTATCACAGAAAAGTGTATTTTAGCTTTGTGCTCGCTAAAGGGGTAAGGAAAAAGAGGACATTATTGGCGACGTACACGTCGGTCAAGTGATGAGAACGACATCTGAGCTGACAACTCCCTCTCCAAACTACCGCATCACACCAACGGGAGGACATTTGAGCCTTGACCTTTAACGTGCATCGGCCTCTCTGCACGGCGGATCTACAGAAGTACTAGGCTCGAACTCATGACCGTCAGTCCGTTACCTTAGCCCCTAAGCTACCCGCAGCCATATGAATTTAGCTAAAGAGGAGCGCCAAGAACGAGTCTTGCAAAAAAAGAAAAGAACAATTAAATAGAACTACATAATACATGTAAATTATGGTTTTACAATTTGAGCAATGAGTAAGAACAGTTGTATAATTTGTACAATAGGGTTTGGTCTACTTTTAGGCCGGACAGGGTGGGGGGTTCCCCCAGTGAATACTATTAAGTAAGTAAATTAAAATAATTTTTAAGATAAAGATGGAATTAATAATGTACTTTTTAAAGGGGAAAAAATCACAAATGAATGGTTTGAACTGAAATGGGCTGATGCAGACGATTTGTTGCTAAAAATGCTATTAAGAATATTTTGAAAAACTTTCATAAAAAATAAATAGAAAGGAGTGAAATAATGTTTCTTCTAAAAATCGTTCCCGTAATTCTTTATTTTTATTCGGTTCTGTGATTATTTATAACAAATAATTCTCCTTAGAATTCCATTCGTTACACTACTTAAAAACAGAAGGGAAAAATTAATGAATTTCTTTTTACAGACAATATTGTTCTTATGTAGGTGCTTTCAAGTTGTTTCTTATCTTTCACATTCTTTTGTTTGTTATATCATAAGCGTACTTAAAACATACCAACGTCAAAGAGATAAAGAGTGGGGGAAAAAGAATTTTTCCCCCCATGTCGACTTTTTTTTTATCTTAATACTGAAAGTAAAAATATAATATGGATCATTTACAGTTTTTAGAAGAAAGATTTTTACCGTTTTTAAAAGAAAGAATTTGCCTTTTTTTTCTTTTTTTGTTCTTTTAAAGAGAGATATTTTTCGAAAAGTGGCCTTTTGTTCTGCTCTCAGAAAACGGTCCCATGATGCATCGGGAATTCGCCATTTTGCTCATTGAATCGTTTGTTTCGACTGCTGCCAATTTATTGGAGTTCTTTCTGTTTTAAATCTGTTTTGATATTTTTCTGTTATTCTACTTTTTTCTTGTTATATTTTTCTTTTTCAAAAATTTTCTCCAGAGAATAAATTTTCCTTTTCGTATTTCGAACCGTATTCTTTTCGCACGAATGCGTTTTTGAGTTGTAAAATTAGTCTGGTATAAAGCCATATGGAAACTGTCCAAATCAGGACCCAAGCATCAAATCATTTTCTTTTCAAGAAAATGCTGTAACTTTTAAATGCAAAATTTTTGCTGAACAAAAGAGGGGCAGTTTCGAATGTTCCCTTTTTTTCACAGATTGCCTTCGGGGAAGTTCTTAAACAAGAAAGGGGAAAAAAAGGGGGAAATGTCGTTAATGCTTGAAATTATAGCCACTCATGAGCACCGGGTTGTTAAAGGACCTTTACAAAAGAGTGCTTTTAACAATAAGGTTAATAAAAAACTTCAATTGCTGTCATCTGGTACAAAAAATTCAAATAGGAGTTCTTTTTTGGAATGAAAATGAAATGGAACAAAAGAGATTTAATAGAATTTAATTTAAAAGAAATCTGACTTATATACGTTCTTTTTTCTTTTTCAAATGAGCATTTGAAAAATTAATGTTCTATAAGAACAATTCACAAAATTACCACGGGCCATTTTGCAATTTGACTTGCAAGGATTAGGCTATTCTTTTTAGACAAATGGCAAGAAATTTGATTATACATATCAAGTTAATGATAATGCAGTCTAATCCAATTTTTAACTTCTAATAAAAGTTTAATGCTTTTTCACATCATTTAACAAAATTAAACTTAATCGCGTAGCTGAATTCTGCATGTGCAACTTCTAATTTTTATAAAAATGAATTATTCGTGATTCAAGTAAGACTTGTATGGAAATTCAATTCTATTTTAATAAGAAATATGTATGAAAGGAAAGAAAAAGCAATGATAAATTATGAGGTGTTTTTTATTATGGAGAGAAAATAATAAAATTGTGAATTGCAATGTGTTAGCAATGATGTTAAATTCACAATATATTTTCATTTTCCATTAGTTGTAAAGTTCATCTAAAATAAGTTTTTTTATCATATATATATATTTTATATATATATATATATATATATATATATATATATATATATATATATATATATATTAACGCCAATATTGATTTTTATCCTGATTAATTAAACCTAGTTAAAATTAATAATAATCCGCTTTAACGTTCGCAAAGTGCCATACTGGAATTCGAATTTATCAATTTCTATATATAGAAAATTTATTTTTAATTATATTTCTCGTAATAATATATTAGTTAGCTATAAATCTAATATATATTTTAATTTTAATAACTTTATTAACCAATGTATTGAACATGGATATCCTGAAAACCTTCTTTACAATTATATTCCTAATAGTTCTCAGTGAAATGACAATATGTAATAATAATAGCATTTTTCAATTAATAATACATTTATTCAATAGATGGAGCCACTTGTTTAATAAATGAATAATATTATATTTTATTTAACTATTCTTGTGTATATTTGTGAAGTTTTTCTTATTTTTTATAAAATCTTATATCTATATTTTAGGTTTTTTAAATGTATATATATATATATATAAATATATATATATATATATATATATATATATATATATATATATATATATATATATATATATATATATATATATACACAAAATCTTATTTTATTATAATTCACTAATTTTAATATATGCGGTACTTCAATTTTCCTTTTTTATCGAGCGGGAAACATAATTTCTTCTTGTACTCACGAAGTAAGTCTTGCCATCTACTTTATTGTGTGTGTGTGTGTGTGTGTGCATCGACTTTAAATCTATACTATTAAATACTAGTAGGCTATAATCTTATCGTTATATTTTAATAGTATAGCGTATATTATTTGTAATATTTAAATTTCTCCTAATGTTATTCCTTCCCCTTTCCCTATGACTTAGTAGTATAGACAAATTACAGGTTAAGATTGGCTTGCCCTAAAACTTTGTTTAAACCTGCAATCTTGGTTCCTAAGGCCGGAAGTTTGATATTGTACTTCTGTGGCTAATATTTTCTATAATCTTGACTTGATCTCTACTTAGGTTTTAAAGCTATTTGTATATATTTATGGATTATATTCATATATATATGGTTATATCCCACCTGAAGGGATATAATTATAATCTTATCTTTCCAAAAACTAGAGTTATTAAATTAAGGAATTTGCAATCTAGCATCATCCGAGTACCTGGACTAATCAGCAAAACCTTTTACCGGAAATCAAATTATTTTAATAGCTTCTGATTGTCTATCTGTATAAATAGACTAAGATTTTTGGAGAAAAAAGCTTTTTTTATTTTTGAGATTCTCATGTAAACTGCTCTTAATTTTGTCTTGCTATTTCATTTTGTGCATGCTTTTTCAACATAACTTAATAAAATGATAATAGAATCTTAATAAAAGATTTACCAGTCCCAAGCCTCTTCAATCCATTCGACGATTGCATGAATTGTTTTATTCCATTTAAAAAGACCTAAGTTTCAACTACATTATTTCCTAAACGTATACGGGGAAGGTGGATCCATAAAGTATTGCTTAACCTTAATTCCCTGGCCTATTTCTGTGACAGCTTTAGAAACAATAATAGGTTTCCATTTTTTTTCAAAGACTCTTTCAGTATTGTCAATTTTAATAGCTCTTCTTTGATTCTTGTAATTCATGTTTTTGTCCAATTTTAGTACGATATTCTTTTGCACCATTTATTTTACTTATATTTTGGCGGTTTTTGATATGTGCCTTATAACCCAATTTAATTATTTCTTAGTTTTGTAGGAATTACAACTTGTCTCTTACTATTTTATTTGATTTTATAATACTATATATATATGTGTGTGTGTGTGTGTGAGAGAGAGAGAGAGAGAGACAGTAGTATAATCCAAAAATGTATATGTAGTATAAGATATAAGATGTATATATAGTATAGGTAAGTGAACTTTTTCTTCTAATGGATTTCAAGCTACTAGCCATTACGTTCAATGAGATTTCACTCAGTATTATAAGCAGAAATATGGAAGGTTGGTTACCCCCAAAACTGGTTAAATCCTACTTTCAAAGATGTCCCAAGAGAGCATTGGTTATGATCTGCAGTACCTATATTTGAAAGTTTGTAATATCTGTTACATGATTCATCTTTGGTGTTCATTCATTCAGTCTTTCTAGTTGGAAATATTAAATATATATATGTGTGTGTGTGTGTGTGTGTGTGTGTGCGCGTGTGTTCAATAATTAAATTCAATTAATTAAGATGAAAATAGAAATTTAATAATAATATTCACTATTTAATAATGTGTGATATAAAAATTTCTCTTTAATCGGTGTCAATAACGACTAATAGAAAAATTTAATTTTAAATAAAAATAAATTTATCTATCTATCTATCTATCTATCTATCTATCTATCTATCTATCTATCTATCTATATATATATATATATATATATAAATTTATGTACATAAATTTATGCACATTTCTGCATAAATAATTCGTAACTGGCATGCTATGTGTTAGAATGTGAAAAATAGAAAAAGAAAAGTAATTGCAAAAAAGAGAGAGAGGAATTTTTCAATTGTAATTTTTTGTCACGTAAATGGGTAATTTCATAAAATTGGTAAAAGCATTAATTTTTTTCATTTTTTATTTGAAAACAAACTTTAATTCTTTCTGTTTTTAATACATTATAAATTTTTACTCTGAATAAATTAGAAATATTTAAACAATTTAAACTATTGTAGAGGAAAGCATTACTTGAAGGTAAAAGTGTTTACTTAGAAATTCAATTTCTCAAAACTATAAATTCCAACAAAAAGAACATTTTTGAAAATTCTACTCTTCTTACAACTTTGAGATTTTATACTCGTATTAATTCTATATAAATAAATAGAGGGTGAGCACAAAAGATGGACTCGATTTTGAAAAGTCATATTATTGAAACTGCTGCATATATTGCAATAAGTGATACATGACTGTAAAGAGAAATATACCCAGAGACGTCTTAAGAGACTTCTTGAAGCCCAGGGCCGTACTCAAATATAGACCCTGGGCCCCTACTCAAAAGAAGATCCTGGGCTCCTACTCAAAAATAAGCCCTAGCCCCTACACAAAAGTAGGTCCCACCTATGACACTAAAAAGTATGCAGTACATAACAAGCGTTGTCAAATACTCGTACAAACAATAACCGGAAACAAATATTTGTGCATGACTTATAATAGCACAAATCGGCTCGACCGACTGCCGCTATTTGACTGATTGAGCAATGATGGTGTTTGGTGTTAGGCCTAGGCCTGTTCGTCGACGACGGTCATAACAGGCAGCCAGCTGACACATCTTCCTAAATTTCCAGTTTTTTGGAGAATATAATCAGAAATAACATTTGACCGTTGAAATTATTCAAATTATAATCTTACAAAAGATGAGAACGAGACGAGGCCCCTGTTGTAGCCGAGGCCCTGGCTCTGGGCTCAGTTGGCCTATGCCAGGAATGGCGAACCAGTGGCATGCACGCCATCAATGGCACGCAATGCAATATTTTAGGGCACGCCAGCAATCATAATGGTTTGCATTTTATTTCAAAAGAACAAGGTTCAGTATGAAGTATGACGAACAAACGCAGCCGGGAGCACACTCGTTTATTCTTGTCTTGCCTTAGTTACGTCGTGGACTAGAGTTGCTTGTGATGTAAAACTTGTCTAAGCATAACATAGTCAATTTCGTTAGAAATTACTGTAGTTTACGATTATTAACTGTTATTTAACATGGCTGTTCGGCAAAAGAACAAAAGTTCAAGATAGTAAGTGTAACAAAGAATTTCAAGCTTGGTGAATCTAGAAACATGATATTATTAGTAAAAGTAACAAAGCGGTGTGCGTTTTATGTTCTGGAACAGTGGTATGCAGAACATTGGCTGTAAAACGGCATTTTCGAGGACATTACAAATCCTCTTGTTAGAAAAGTGAACCACAGCAAACATAATTAATTGTTTAGAAACCATTTGGCAGATGAGTCTAATTCCATATGCATTCTACTAAAAGAAACATCTTACAATCTTAATATGTTATTTATCATCCAATCTGCAACAACAAAAGTGGCCGCGGTAGCCGAGTGGTATAGGCATCGGATCGTGGCTGGCTTTGTCATGAGTTTGAGCCCAGTACCACTAAAGACCCGCCGTGTAGGGCAGCGATGCACGCTAAATCTGTCGAGAGATGAAACGTCCTCCCGTTGGTGTGGTGTGGTAGTTAGGAGAGGGGGGTGCCAGCTCAGGTGTCGTCTATGTCACTTGACCATGGTTCAAAATTACGTGGTCCGTCGCCAAAAGCCCTCGTGTAGCTGAACAGTGCGACGTTAATATTCAATCAATCAGTCAATCAAGCAACAACAGAAGTCACACTAATGTTACTTTAATTTAAATTACACGTACAACTAAAATATTTACAATTATGTAGTGCAAAAGGTACTTTTTTTCGTAATAAATAACGAGTTTTGACTACTTATCACAAATCAAAATTATTTGACGGCACGTCTATACCTTATTAAGTACTTCCTAAGAAAAAATAGTACATTGATATATAAAGGTTCGCCCCCCTGGCCTATGTCTTAAGACGTCCCTGAATATACCAAGTATTTGTTGATCATTTATGGGGGAAAACCCCATAAATGATCAACAAGTTGCAGCATATTCAAAGTCGCTATGAGTAAAAATTCAAGAATGGCGACAATGACAAAGAGTTTTTGCCTGCGAGAGTTAATGCCTGTGAACTTGGAATTCTCCAGAAAAAGGTATAGAAAATTTTACAAAAATAATTAAACTTCAAGCCATATCATTGGGAGTTGATACAACAAATAGCAAAAGACGACAAGTAAGCATTTGTGCAGCATTACAAACTATGGATAGAGTGATGCTGAAAATGTATGGAACGAACTGGATCACATATTGGACGTATGCCGAGTAACAAACGGTTAACACAACTGAAAAAACTTGGTACATTTATCTTTTCATTTATGTATCACTTATTGCGATATGTGCTGCAGTTTCGATAATATGATTTTTTAAAATCAGGTTTTCAGGGGAGGGGTAATACTTTGGGGACACCCGTTATTTATATGGGTGATTTTGAGTGTTAGTGTAAAAGAAGTTATGTAAGAAATTTACGATTTAAAATGTGTATTAATTTTTATTATTTGAAAGCGTTTACCCCATGTTACTCCACATTCAAATTCTTTAAAATAATTCTCAATTTCTTTTAAAGTCTCTTTTTAAAATAATAACAGTGCAAAAAAATGTACTCAAAATATTGTAAACTGTACTACTATTCATTTTTTTTAAAAAAAAATGTTGTTAAACTTAGTCAATTTTAACATTGCGGAGATAAGGAAAATAACGCGGGGAGCGACCATCTTAACAAATTTCGCTTTTTTAGAATTCCGTTATTTAAAGAATCAATTCATGTTTCATGCATTTTTATATATAATAGCAGTAAATAGCGCACACCGAAATTTTTCAAGGGGGTCCGGGGTCAAAAGTTCACCATTCTTGCATCATGCTCCTTTTGATTTTGTCGATTTTCGGGAACAAAACACAGTAAAAAACTAATTATTGAATAAATAATTAGCATTAATTAATAAAATTAATCATTAATAACAAATAATTAAATTTTACGTACTATATATTTAGAATTATAATCAATAGGAAAAAATCAAGGGCTTTGGGGGGAGGGGTCCGGACCCCCAGGACCCTTTCCCTTGTGTGTGCTACTGATAACAGTAATTTTAATTACGGCTAGAATATCATAGACAGCATTTATCACATTGTTTGAACATTTAAAAAATCTTATTTATTACAAAGTACAAATTATAACTTTTTAGATATCCAAATAATTTCCATGCTTTCAAATGCCTCTTCAAAAAACACATTATCTTAACCGTACATCCACAAAAAAAAAAACCAACAATAATGGCACATTATCTTAACCGTACATCCACAAAAAAAACCAACCAACAATAATGGTTTTTCATCAAAATTTATTTAAAACTAACCTCTAACCACAATTTTCTCCCCTTTAGTACAACAACGAAAAAAATTTCAAATCTTCCCCAGAATGTCTTTCATAAATTTCCTCCTTTTTCACTTACCACTATAAAGTATTGAATTCCAAAATTTAATGGCTAAACCTATCAAAACCAAGCTTCTTTCAGCAAGCCTGGCGAAGATCAAGAAATACTCCCCAATCTCTACGAGTACGAAAAATACGTTCCCATGGGTTGATAAAAGGTTACTTGTGTGCCGAAGCATATATTTTTAGCTTTCTGATTTATAAGCACTCCATTTTCATGTTTCTTCGGATGACAGGCCTGAGAACCGCACACGTGCTAAGCATAAACAATTGATCTTGTTTCCCCATGTTGTGGTAAAAAAAGGAAAAACGGTATCCGAAGATAAGGCATGGTTTTTCCTCCTTATACAACCTATCATTAAAAGATATACAGCATGTTTGTGTTGTAGATTGTAAATTTGAAAAATAATTATATGAGTAAATTGAAGATAATGTTTATTTGTAGAACAAGATTGTAAAAACAGGGTTGGTTACACATTTATGTGTAGAAATGGCTTAGGTAATAATAGGGTGACCAATATTTTTTACAATGAAAAGGAGGACGAAAAAATTTAAGAAAAAATTACGCCGTAAATATATGAAACATTTTATTAATTTGAACAAAAATCGCTAATTATGCCTACATTCCTTTTAATTATTTACTCATACGTTTATTTTCCAAATTAATGATTTTTTTTCTTGTCAATATATCATTTTCTAATGTATTGGAAATTTCGGAACAAGATATGTATCCTTCATATGATCTTTACGGTAAGTGCTACAACTAAAGTGTCAACATTCAGTCTTGATTACTCTCTTGTCCAAAATTCATTACAAATTGAAAAAAACTCTTTCAACTATTACGTTAGTTCCAGGGCGCAGCACAACGTAAGTTCAACAAGAATAACTAGATTTTCATGTGGAATGTGTTTATTTTTGAAATGGTTAAATATTTCCTCACCCTTCTAGTATTAATGTAAATATTTTTATTTTCCCATTGCTCTAATTCATCAGAATTTAAATATATATTCAGTCTTCTAATTTTTCAGAGACAATAGTCATCGATTTTTATCAGGTATTTCTTCCGATAAAAATTCTTCACAGTTTTCTATATCTGCCCAATTCACTTGAGATGAAGTAAAAAAAAACACCATTGAAAGCGATTATTTCCTGTGATAGTTGTCTCAGACCATTCTTCGACATATTGGAAACGAGTTTGCCGCCATTTTGGACAGAAGACCAATGCAGAAATGGAACAATGTATGCAAATTGGCACCAATGTTCTTCTCCTCCCTCTCCCTCCAAAGGGGTGACTAAACTAGGATTTTGCAAGAAAATTGAGTAAGCATCAACACACTCTTTCTTCAATTTTAATTTAAGAATTTTTTCTGTTTCGGTAAAAACACCTTATTTAAGAATCATTAATTTATACGATTCTTACATTTCCAATATTTTTTTTTCAAAAACGTATAACGACTTTTTCTAATAAACTTATTTTTTAATAATTACATTTTGCTTTACACATTGAATGGATCTTTTTAAAACGTGCATATATTTAGAAACATATTTTACTCTGAGAAAATCAAAGACTCTGCAAATGATTATATTTTCATAAACAGCATTTCATTTTTGGAAACTTACGGCAAATTTATCTTTGGTCTCAAAATAAAATGCTTATCATGCACATTAATTTGCACTAAAATGTTTAATTAACCGTAAATGAAGTTTCTTTACAAAGTTTTTAATTTAGCGATTCTTCCAGAAAAAATGGCTTTTATCAAGCTTTAAAAAATATTCTTTTTACCGAAATGCATTCTAATATAAAAAGCATTTTAAATAAATACTTATATAAAATTAAAACTTTTTAATCAAGCATTTAGACAGACTTTGTGACTTTAATTGTTTATCGTAAAACGTTTTGATCTTAAATAAATTGTTTAATATAAAATTAATTAATTTTTTATCGTCATTTCTAAAATACTGATAAGGCTAAGTCATTCATGCTAAAGTAAATTTTTTCTCTGTTAATTAAGATCATTTTTAAATGGCAATTAACCACTTAACTGCATATTAAAAATTACGTGATTCACTCTCCAGTGTCACCTTTTTTCACACAGGCGAGCGTATGCGTTGTATTAGGGGGGAAAGAAAAGGCATAAATAAGCAAATTTTTCTCTGAAATAAGTAAATTCTTTGCAAGCATTATCAAGATTCTTTTATTGCATTTTAAATTCTCCGGAACAGTTTTACTGATAGCAGCGCGAAGGAAAGGATCGCATTTCGGAAAGACGTGCATATACGTACAGGGCATTTAGCACACAGGCTGAGTGAAACGTATATATGCCGCAGGGAAACAACGAAATTAGGAATTTCATCAAATCCTTAAGGGACATAATCAGTTGACGGGAGATGTTAAAATAGGTCTACAAGGTCATTTTCCTGATAAAAGTAAGGGATTTTATCAAATCCCTGCACTGTTTCAGTGAAATGATGAACTAGCCAGGATTTGTATAGGCAAAATTCTGTCTGGGGGGGAGGAGAATACTGGGAGGAGGTCAAGTTCTTGTATTTCCTAACCGTACAGGTAGTACTATCGATCCCCTAAATATGAACCCCGTATCTTTAAAAAATGGCACCAGACGATTAACATAGGAATTGATATTTTAATGTGTAAGTAACCGAGAGGAAAAATGTTACACATCAAAAAATACCAGCCCAATTTTCTAACTATATGTTAATTAATTTCGAATAAATAACTTGTATTTCATTAACTATTGTTATATTACTTAATTCTTCGTTTAATAAGGCACCCTATTTGTTAAATAAACACTTATAAACTCTTGACAATAATATTTCATCATTTCACTGAAAGAGATCAGGGATTTGTTCAAATCCCTTACTTTTATTAGTGAAATGACCCTTAAGAGACGTTATTTTAACATCTCCCGTCAATTCATCATTTTCCTTAAGTATTTGATGAAATTTCAAATTTCATCATTTTCCAGCGACATTTAAAGATTGTTCACTAATTGTTAGTTTTATCTTTTTTTCCCTCCACGCGCTATTTATTAGGATAAAATATATTAAAAATGTTTAAAAAACAAATTTATTATAATAGTTATTTCCAAAAAATAAATGAAGCAACAGACAAAAAAAATTAATCTTCGAGCCATAGCTAAAAACAAAACAAGAAATTTCTAAAAGTTTTCGTTTAAAAATATTATATAGACATAACAGCTTGCCTCACATGTTTAAAATATTTCTGAAAAATGTGTTTTTGTAAACAGCAGACGATTTTTTTAATGATGCCAACAACTTTATAAACAAAGCTTTATTCTTTTTACACGCCCTGTAGTTAAAAATGTATAATTTTGTGATTACATATGAAGACATTTATAAACTCCAAAACCACATTGTCTTCAGTTAAATTTTTTTTATGTTTCAAAATCGTCTTCCGGCAATTTTAATTACATTTTCCCATTTTTCCTTTTCCTTTATTTTTTTATCTCCTGTTTTTTGTTCCATAAAAATTTCTCGGCACATTCAACTCCAGGCGATTCTTAAAGTAATCACTAGATTCAAAGATTAGGAAATACTTTTTTTAAGAATAAAAAAATAAGAAAAGAAAGGGACATATAAAAATATAAATCAAAGAAAAGGCAAAATTGCCAGAGAAGGAAATGATGCAGAAACTTTGCAATTACTTCGAAACCCTGATCACTGGATTGTTTTCGACAAAGCCATAAATAACAAAAGGGAAAAATCTGGAGCAGAGTCGAAGGGAAATAAGACTACAGCTTCTCGTTTGTAATTGCACTGCATTGCAAAATTAAAAATGTCGAGAAAACTGTATCTGATTTATTGCGAGTTATTTTCGCCTTCCTTAGTTTTGAAGTGTTTAATATCTCTTATCTTTAAAATCAAGAGATATATCTCTGACTACATTAAGATAACTCCCAAAAAATAAAGAGCACTTAGGATTGTCCTTATCTTGACGGTTTTCCAAAATGATGGAACCAAATGGTATAAATATTATTATTTAAATCTTGGTTCATTACAAGTAATAAATATTCTGAGAAACAACAAAGCTTAGAACTGGGTGTATCTTCACTTGCGACGATCTGTTGTTTTAAGTTGTTGGTAGAATGTTTTCTTTTAATGTTTATCTTTTTGTAGCAAATGATTTTGTTAAACTGTAAATATAAAAAAGAAATAAATTTATAGTTCTCTTGAAATAAAAAAAATATTTTAAACTTGACCTTTTATTACTTCAAAAATAATTAACACGTTTTTTACTATTTATTTCATTTAAAAAATAATTATTTAATATATCTTTTAAAAACAAAAACATAATTTTTTTAAATTCGTATTCATCGAAATATCTTTATTATTAAGGTAACCATTTGTTTACAATGGAAAATAGGACGAAAAATTTCAGAAAAAATTACAACATAAATGTATGTGAAACTTTTATTAATTCAAACAAAAATACGCTGATTACGCTTACATTCTTTTAAATTATTCTCTTAAAAGAGTATTTTTCCATTGAAAGTATTTTTTTTGTCAACATATCATTTTCTAACACATCGAAAAGTTTGAGAAAAAAATATCCTTCCTACTGAATTTTACGGTAAGCACTGTAACTAAAATATTAAGATTCAAGTTTGATTTCTCACTAGTTGCTTCAAAAAAATTATTAACAGCTGAAAAAAACTCTTTCAACTGCTGCATTAGTTTCAGGGCAGAAAAACGTAAATTGAACAAGAATAATTACATTTTCATATGTAATGTGTTCATTTTTTAAATGGATTAAGTAATTTCACCCATATTTTACCAATTCCTCAGCATGTTCATGTTGCAATTGTTCTAATTTAATGTAATTTAAATATGCATTCAATCTTCTTTTTTTCTACTTCAAACACACAATTAGCATCTATTTTAATATCAGGCATTTTTTTCGATAAAAACTCAACTTAATTTTCTATATCTGCCCACTTTACTTGACACCAAGTCAACAAATACCATTGAAAACTGTTATTTCCTGTGATATTTGTTTCAGACCATTCATTTGTTTTAGAAGCATGTTTGGTTCATCTCTGAATACGGCGATTAACAGATCATTTTTATAAAATTGAAAAGGAGGACACTTTTCGAGGAAGGACAGAACCTATAAAAGGAGGACTGTCGTCCCTAAAGGAGGATGGATGGTCACTTTATTATTATTCGTATTAAGTGTAACAAATATCGAATTGTTATTTGAAAACAGGCTGAATTGGTCCTGAGTTCTTTCCTTCTGCGTAAGTTCCAGTATTTAATACAACTTCTTAAACTTGCATGCACATTTTCATTGAGACTTTTTTAGATTTGTAAGTCTTCATTTAAAATGATATTACTAGATCAAGAAGAAAAAAAATATATAAAATATAAATAAACCTCCAACCTATTGACCCCTTCCACGTTCATTTTATTACTGGATTATGGATAAAAAAATGACAATTTTTTATGCTTACTTTTAAACATACGTATCTTTTTAAACAAAATAACACGATTGGCATTCAAAATTTCCCAAACATTAATGTAAAAAAAACTATTTAAGGCTGTTTTCGGTTAATGTTAAAGAATAGGACCCGAATTTGGAACATTTTTTTCAGATATAAAAGAAATGAAAAATTAATATGATATTCTGGCTTCACTATCCTTTAGAAAGCAGCATTTTTTATCATACTTCCCATTTTTAACAGAGTAACAATTTTCCCCAACAGTGTTATAGGGGATAACGGGAATGTTTTTTCACAGTAATTACAAAAATTATTTTTAATGACCTTTGAAGTAAAGACAATGAAATGACCATCACTAACTATTTTAGTCATTGATACCAGCAAGCAAAAGTTAGTGTTAATGTTACTTTAATTCTAAAAAAATAAGAATAGAAAAATGCATTAACCCTTTAAGCAATAAAAGAAGCATACTATTCATCTCGTAATTCTCGATATTTATATTTATATTAAATTTTTAACTTAAATTTCTTCTACTTTCTTACAAAGTAAAAATTTCTATTCCTTCCCTAAAATGCTTATAGCATAAGAGTTAATAATAAAAGTTAAGATGGATTAACAAAATATGTAACATCTATAAAAGAAACATTTTAAAGCTAGCGAACTTTATTTTAGATTTAATCTTAAAAATATTTTGAAATTCATGAGTATTTTAAAATTAAATAAGGCTTAGATACTTTTTGAATATTTTTATGCATAACAAAGGCTTTATATATGTTTTCATATTTTTACATTGTTTAAATAACTATACAATTTTGAGTTTATTTCGAAACATGTTTTCTGTATTTCTTCCTTCTTGTACATTTTAGTTTATGTTTATTATTAAGTATATAACTAATTTTTTAGTTATTTTAAATGAAGAAGAATTATTGAAATTAACCGAGCTATGCATGTAAAGATCCATTTTTTGTATAAAATGATAATCTGTAGTTTATTAATCAAGGAAATTATCTTTAATAATTTGACTTATAACTTCCTTTAAGAATTTTAATTATTAGAATTTTATTATTATTTCTTTTCCAATCACTACAAGAGGTTTAAATAAATATTTGGGAGATTAAATATATAAATATAATTTTATAAGTAACATTTATTTATAGTAATATTTATAGTTTTTCAACATTATTTTCCGTTTGCTCTATAACTTAAAGATGTAAAAATATGGGACTGTTAAGGCAACAATTGTTCGTTTTTTCATCAACTAATGGCTGCACAAGCTAAGTCAGATTTAGGAATATCAGTTAAATAAATTGGCAGAAATATAATAACTGAAATTAAAAAAAAGTTTTTAACATATATATTGAAAAAAATTATTATTATTAATTTTTTCTAGACGAATTTCATAATTTTATATTTAGGCATTTATAATTTACTATTTTTTATTTTGAGTTATCTAATTAAATTTAATTTTTAATATTTTTTTTAAACAGTAAATATCATTTTGCTATCTTTTAAAATTATAATTGTTAATATTTAAAATAATCCTTGTAAATCTGGAAATAACTTCCTTGTAACTTCTTGCTTTGCCAAATTGGCAACAGTTCGAATACCGTCATTAGCTAGCTTGCAACGTTTTTATCGAATCCGTAGTTAAGCCTAACGATTAAAAAGTGATTTGTTCGAATAAAAAATAATTTATTAATTTTTATGTGATTTTACATTTTTTTAAATGGTAAATGATTCATAAGATCTATAATTAATTAGGCTAGTTTCTGTATTAATATAATTTCAGTTATACAGAATATTTCACAAAATACATTACAACAAATTCGAAAAATCGAAACTTCACTCAGAATGATTAAAACAAGCTTAAAGTGAATTGAACTGTTTCACCTCCAGATACGTGAATATTTAATGAAAGTTACTTCTAAATACACTGCGCTTCAACTTTCCAATCTACTATAATTTCAATTCAATGTATTCACAAACTATGTTGAATATTTCATCTCGGTAATTTCCCAGCAACGACAACTCCCATTTAAAAACAAAACATAATCTAAATAAACCAATACAGCATATTTTATTCAATTACTTGCAGCTGCATATAAAAAAATTTTAATCTTTAATCATACAAGCATAGAATGGTATTAGGAATACATCTATTGAATCAAAAGAAAAGAAAAACAACAATCGGGCGAAATATTAACCACATTTCAATTCTTTTGTAAGCATAATGTTTTTCTATCAATTCCAAAGCAACTGAAGTCATAAATATTAACGTCCCTTCGCCGAGAAAGACACAACAGCAAATATCATGGAACAAGCTAATATCCATTTCCAAACAAAATACGAATTGAATAAGTAAAGAGGCAAACAAAGCCAAAGTGCTCTTTCTTCTGGGTAACCCACTGAAGAAAAAACCAGCCTCATTTATTTTAATAGCGTTCTCTTCAATACGTACAGCAATTACAGCCACAAAGTAACATGTAGCAATTGAGTGCCGGGTATGTACTGTTTCCCATAGCAACTGTATCAAAACGGTTCAATTCAGAGTATGTAAGCAAAAAGTAGAGAAAAAATTGTTTCAAGAAAAACAATTCTTGTACTTTTGTTTGTGTATGATATTAAGTGTCATTTTTATCCGATATTTATTACGAAGTTTAGTGCCAAATATGAAATAAAAACACATGTATATAATCAGGTTCCGTTGGTAAAACAAAATGTAATTATTGTTATTGTTTTGAGAAAGAATAATTTACTGTTAATCCTAATTGATGAATTATGTAACAAATGACTATTTTGGTTTTGCTCAATATGTATTTTTGGTGGTATATAAAAATGATTTTGAAAAAGCACTTTAATTACATATAATGTATATTTATTAACTCGTATATACATATTATGAATTAAATTCAAAGTAAATATAATTCGTACAATTAATTATTCATTTGGAAAACTGATTTTTAATTGAACTGCAAATAGACTAGACCCCATTTATATCAACAAAAGAACTCAATTTCTTATTTAGTCATTGAGCCAAGTATAATTGATTGTATGAAGAAATTACTAAATACTAGATTTCTTATGACATTAATAGATTAAATGAAGTAAAAATTATATAAAATGATCCAATTAAAAAGTACATTTATTTTGCATGGTTACAACTAAAGATATAAGGTAATTATATTACGCTGAAAAATAGATTCATTTAAGATATGCGATTACGTTCGGAACCGTGATTTTGCAAAGCGCATAAATGGATAATTTTCATCATATTTAGTGTTACTTAGGTTAGAATATATGCATAAAAGTTTTTTAAGGACATTTTGACAAAAAATTAATTAAATATAATATTTTGGCAAAAAAAATAACTTAGAATAATCTTTTTTCCCAAATGTTCTCCTTTTGTGTAAAATGCTTCTATTATAATAATATTTTGCCTGTATATAGCTCAGACCTCTCTACAGAGACTCAACTAGAATTTTTGAAATATATAACTTAGAAGTAGGTTTAGTCATATTTTACGACAACAGAAAAACGCCAATAATTATTTCAATTGGTGGTAACTCTGAAAATAATGTGAATTTTTCAAAAATTCTAGTTAAGCCTCTGTAGAGAGGTCTGAGCTATATACAGGCAAAATATTATTATAATAGAACCCTTCATTTTTCACAAAAGAAGAACATTTGGAAAAAACGATTATTTTAAGTTAATTTTTTGCCAAAATATCATATTTAAATATAAATTTTTTTTCAAAATCTCCTTAAAACAATTTTATGCATGTATTTTAATCTGAGTGACACTAAATATCATGAAAATTATCCATTTATGTGCTTTTATAAAATAACAGTTCCGAACATACTTGGATACCTTACAGCAGTGATTCCAAAATTTATTATGCCCATGTTTTGTAACAAAAACTGGGCCATAAATCCTCTCCTCCCCCACCAAGCGAAATAACTTTATTTCAATGCATAATAAACAAATTATAAATTTGACTTTGGTGTCTTGAATGTCAAATGTTGACTTAAAGTATAACGAAAACATTGTGATATCTGAAGCAGTATTATTCAAATTATAACTTTTGTATTAAAATATAGAACACTAGCTGTTATACCCGTTCTTCGCACGGGAGAATTGAAAAATTATACAATACGGATTGAAGAATAAATAAGTTTTTAATGAGTTAATTCTACGTGAATTGCAACATAAAAACAAAAAAAAAAAAAAAAAAGTTTTTGCATGTCTCAACTGAATAAAAAAATCCTGTTTGTTAGATTTTAAGTCTTTAGATCTAATAGCTAATAAAAAAGATTTTTTTATATCTATAACTTCCCGAAACTCTCTAGTGGGTAGATTTTTAAACTCATCTTCCTAAGCTGATCTCTGTTCAGCTAAAGTAACACGTTGTTACAAATTTTGTGTAATGAACGCTTAAAATAGTATAAATAATTCATATCTGGAAGTGTAATACGTTAATATGACTTTTTGTTGTATTTATTTTATGTTAAAATTGTAATCACAGTCTCACACTCCACCTGTTCAAGCTTTCACAGTTCCTGGCGCCTGGCATTGAAAAAACAAAATGCAAAGTTTTGCTTCACACATAAAGGATAGATATATAATTTCACGGGCTTTTTTTGCAGATGGCAGAATTTTTTCTTACTTACTTGACAATTATCGTTATATTTTGAACACTTCACACAATATCTTTATAAAGTATAGCATATGTGTTATTATGATGCATAAGGTATATTATTGTGAAATGTCATTAAAATCCATTCAGTTGTTTTTTCGTGAAAGAGTACCAAACATCCACACAAACTTTCACGTTTATACTATTAGTAAGGATTAACCCCTTTTTCTTAATGAGATGGGTTCGTTATCTTTCAATAACAAAACAAAAAATAATCCCGCTTTCTTTTTAAATCTATGGAAAATTAGTTGCATTCATTTCACGTATCGAGAACTTGCACAAAGCAAAGCTAAACTGATGATTAGATGTACAACTTTTACATACTGCCATATTTTAGACTACGGGTCTTCAACCCATGATCTGCGGGCCACGAGTAGCCTGCTTAACACATTTTAGTGCTTCCACATTTGAATCTGAGGTAATTTCGAGAAAAATTGCCTTGTCAGCTTTTTGTCACAAAATTTTTTTTATCTCTTATTTTTGATGTTTTAAGTATTCCATTTATATGTTTTACAGTCGTTTGAGAAAAAAAATTCTGGAAATGACGATTGTTTAAAAAATTCCACTGTACTGCAATTTTTTTCCTTCTTAAATTCCATTTAACTGTTTTTGAAACCAATATATATGTATATAAATATAATTCCGTCTAGTATACTTTTAACTAACTCTTTTTTTATTATTCTTTAAATAGGCTTTAAATTATTTGGTTTAAAACTAACGCCCCAATCTTAATCGAAATCGAATAGTAATATTACATCAGAAATCTCTTTCACACCCGTTTCAACCAATCACAGCTCTTGTTACAAATGAGTCACGTGACCTTCACTACCGATATAAAAGCGAAAGTATTTTGTGCTCAACTCTTTTTTGTCTCCGTCTCGTCAAAGTGAAAATGTATAAATAGCTGCAGCTCTTTTATCCTTTGTGTTTTATGTGCTCATATGCTTATTGTGATGTTGTAACACCTTTGTTGTTTTATGTGAAAATAAAGAAGAGTAAAATGAAATCAGAAGAATTCTTGTTCGTTAAGAAACAACCAGCAAAAATACAACACAACACCGGTCAACACTACATATACTAAATATGTACATGAAATGTCGTGGCAAATGGTACGATACCTTTACCGATGATCATATTAAGGTTGTTGATATGAATAGAGTTGTATTCACGAAACATCATTTTTAGATCGTAATCCAGTTTATTAAACATTGAAACACACTCAAGTGCAAATATAGACGACACAACAAAGAACACAAAAGCAAAAACTAGCTGTGTACGTTTACATAACGGGGACAATAAGCGGGCCAAATTTTCCTGATAATCTCGGTTTTTATACGAAACGGCAACGGAAGTACAAAAATTCACATAACTTCCGATGACATCTCTTGTGACTGGTCGACATACGTATATCGAACGACGTGTGTGTGTGATATAATAGAATTATTTTGTATTTATCAGTGGAGGTAAATATTATGTAAGCTTTTTTTGTATTATTAATCTTGATGTTCTGCTCGTTCACATGTTCTAAGACTAACTGGGTAAAAATAAAACTGCATTGTGCAGTTTATTGATAATTTTATAATCTATTTTCATTGTGCTTTCGGCTTATATTAATATAATGCACCAATGTGTAGCATACTTTTTTAACCATTATACTATCTTTCTGGACCAGATCACGTCAGTTCAAAAAATAATTTTTAATGTCTAGATAAGTATATGAAGTTAAATCATGCAAATAGGTTAAAACATATTAAAAACACCAATTAGTTTCACCAAAAGTTATCGTGGTATCATTCTGGAAACGTGACGAGTCTCACGAGTGCAAAACCTTATCTTTAAGCCAAAATTTTTTGTTGAGGGCAAGATGTTAGGCCTCGTTTGTGCATTTAATTTCTAAGTATTCGTTAACTTCTAAATCTCACGTACATTATGCAAAATAAAAAGGTAACTGGAAACGTCTTTGCTTTGTAATTTTTGAGTCTCATAGTGTATTTGGAAGTCAGATAATATATAAAACTCTTTGCCAAGAAAATACAAGCACGTTTTGTAGTGTTCAGTTAAAGATTAAAAAAATGAATTAAGATATTTTCTTAAGCCATAATTAATTTTATCTTAAAAATGTATCAATTTTTATCAAAATCTTAATTTTGCTTAAGCATGTATTAGCTTTTTTATGTAAATACAATAGGACTCAGGACTTTGGATTACGATGAGTAGCGGTGAATTATGTATGTGCATTTTAAAGACTTATCCGTATATACAATGAGAAACTATATGTTTTTAAAATGTTTCCATGTGTAATAATTAATTTTTTATATTGTTATGGAAGTACTCTTACATAAATTTCGTAAATAATTGGCATGTTTTATAAATGCGACTTTTTTTGCGGTCTCTATCCACCACATAAAAAAAGATTTTTGTAGTATTTCCACGAATTAGTTTGTTACATGTAAGAATTTATAAAATTTTTGAATATTTTTTTCGTGCGATTTTTTTATGCGGTCCCTATCTATCGCACAAAACAGTTTCAATTGTATACAGTTAAGAATTCTGTAGAAAACCTGAGATTGGATTTTCGAAAAATTCACATTTTCAAAGTTACTACCGTTTGGAATAATTATTGGTGTTTTTACATTAAAAAATACTCTTCTCTGATGTGTTAAAATATTGATAAATCCACTTCTAATTTATTTATTTCAAAAATTCTAATTCAGGTTCTGTATAGAGGTCTGAACACAAAACCTTTACAGGTTGGCTTTTTCTAATACACTCTGCATGGTATAAAGAATGTTTCATATATCTGAAAAGAATTTTTCTTCTACTTACAGAAACATTTCATGTTTATATCTCTTTTTCAAACAGTTGAAGATTTTGTGGGTGCACGCATATGTATATACGCATACAATTTGAAGTATGGTGTAATACTAAAGCTTACAATGTAATGTGACAGAGATAATATCGACTTCTTTGGATTATCTTTTCAATTTCATTTCTTTTCAAGCAACAAATTGCTATTGCCTTCTCAAACGTGTTCTGTATCGAATATTTTCAAGAATCTAAGCTCTTGCCTTAGATGAAAAATTCCCGCTTTAACCACACAAAAATCCCAAATGAGAAGTATATCAGTACCATGGACAAACTGCATCTCTTAAAATACACTAGCTCTAATGATCTCACTGTAAGATTTAAAAATACGTGCAAATCGAATATAGAAGGACAAAAATATCAGTGCCCGTACAGCGTACGGGAAGCCCGTTATGGTCAGGTTTCGGTAGCCCATACGGTGTACGGGAAAACCAGTTAAAGGGTTAACCCTTTATCTACCGCATTATGTTTACAGCGGTTTTTTTCATGAAATACTTTTTTTTTAATCACTACATTGAAAATTGAGGGATATGCGCAAGCAAAACACTCAACTTTGGGAAATTTAATCCGTTAGAGCTAATTAATTAATTAAAAATATTCAACTGTAAAATTAATTATACACACTGTTTACTTAAAATAATTAGTCAAATGGTTTTCTAAGGTCTTCATTAACCTACAAAAAAATAAGACACTTAAATTTTGACATTAGCTATTTTCTCGGGACAAAAATGATAATCTTTGCAATCCGCTGAAAACGCCGTCAGCTGAAAACGCAATTTCTTCTATAAAACTATTCGCCCCTTCCCCGGTAAAATACTCATCATAGAACCCATGCTGCCATATATCTTAGAAGAGTGGATTTCAAAGAATAGTCCTGCTAAGTATCGTCAGAATATTCGTAAAAATGTTTATTCTAAGTAAATTGAAAATGAGTGGTACTTATAAGTACTGTCGGTAGATAAAGGGTTAATGTCACCAAAACTCGAAACCATGATTCAAAAGATATATAAACAATGATTGAAAAGATATATAAACAATGATTCAAAAGATATATAAACAAATCCGAGGGGGGACACAAAAAAACCGGAATCGAACTATTACTCACGCATGCTTTGTGGTTATGAACTATGCTGTTAGATGGCGATAGTGGAGGGGGTCTCTTTTAACCATTAGTGAGCCTTCGTCAGTCCTAGTTAAGTGGATTGATTACTTGTGGTGCTCTGTTGCGTGCGTTCCTATTTCAACCTTTTGGCAACTAGTGAGATGCCGACCACAAATAACAAAGATTGTGCGTGAAATTTTGCTTTCTGTTAGGAAAAGTGCAGCCGAGTCCGTTGGGAAACTTCGAAAAACCCTTAAAAATGATACTTTGGGAAAATAACAGTTCTATGAATGGTTTTCCTTTTTCAAATCTGACAACTTTTCAACTGAAGACATACCTTGCTAAAGGCGTCTCTCAACAAAAAAAAAAAAAAAAAAAAAGAAAACATTGCCAAAATCAAATGCACAACTGATGAAAATCGTTGAAAGACCATTTACCAAATGTCTAAGGAAACGAAAGTGCCTTGGAGCACTTTCACGATAATTCTCTAGCCAACATAGCTCTGATGGTTCGACAGTTTGCAACCAGACAGAACCATGTATTTTCAACATGATGCTTGTGCCTCATCTTCTCTTGAGATTTTTTTTTCTTTCCCGGATGAATAGAAGTCTGAAAGGGAAGTGATTCAGTGATGTGGATGAAGTCACACTGTCGGTTTTGAACAATATCCTGCCTCAAGAGTTCTAGAACTGTTTTGAGCAAAGACAAATGCTTTTGGAAAAGTGCATCAACTCACATAAGCAATGTAGAGTTCAATAAAAATGCAAAATAAGACTAACAAAAATAAATTCCGGTTATTTTTGGGTCCCCTCTCGAGCAAAAAACAAATATAAACACTTTATAAAATAAAAACACATATTTACCTTAATATTATTTATTATTCAGCACGAATTAATGCTACTTTCTAAAAAAATTCGATGCGATGAAAATTTTTATAGACTTGTGTTCTACCGCTATATGCAACAATAATAAAATCAAAATATCTACTTACTCAAAACGTGAAACATATAAGTAAAAAAATCGAATCCATCTGAATAACTATCTTACAAATTATAAAAGCTTTGTCTTTATTATATAAAGTACGCTAAAATATTTTAACTGCAATTTTCATATATTAAACTTCACTGAATTTTAAATCTGAATCTTAACTATATACACTAACTATAATTATATATAAACATTTAATTTTTACAATCTTGGAAACTTTATATATATAAATTAATAGATTCAATTTTTAAGTATAAGTAATAAAAATAAATTCCACAGACGAGTTAGAAATTCTAATTAGTAAAGTTATAACAAATATTTTTACTTGTAGTGCTCGTTTAAAAATATTTCAATTTCAGATGAATCTTTTTGAAAATAAAATATTTTTTTCTCTCGCTGAATGTAAATAATTCTGCCTTTATAATTTCTATTAAATTATTTTAATACAAATAAAATTTAATATTAAGGGTAATATAATGAAATGCATTTTTTGTTGTTTTTATTATAAAATGTAATATTTTTAATGTTATAAGAACTCTTTGAAGACAGTATGATCCGAAAAAGAGAATATTTGCATATGCTTGCGGCCTTTTTCTCTTTTTATTTCTACTTTATAATTCATTACTATATAACATTTTAATGATAATATTATATCATATAATATCTAAAAAGAGAAATGCAAATACACACACATATTACTAATTAACTTTATCTTTTACATATGTATCTTTTTTTTCAAGCAAACTTTTTAGGAAAATGTTGGTTTAAGTTAAATTATTCTTAATTTATATTATGTATCTTTTTTTACGGGATTTAAACATTACACTGAAACTTCGTAATTTTATTTTTCTGAAACTTAAAGTGCAGTTTTATTTCTTCTTAATAAATAATTACTATAATAATTCAAAATTAATTGGGTTGGATTATTCCAGAAAACAAATAAAACGGGATGAAATATAATGAGTGTTATAAATAAACCCTAATTAAATACTTTAAAAATTTCACTACTTGTTTTCAAATTCTCAAACAATAAAAAGAGTTTTAATCAAATTTATTGGTGTATTTAAAAGAAATAAACCTCTCTAAGTAAAATAAAGTAAAAGAAAGTAATTATTTGTTTCTCTTCTAGGTAGAAACTTTTGTTTACTTTTGTTAGAAGATCAAGTTAATGTATTGTGCATATATAAAAGAGAGATTAAATTTCTCGTAATTTTATCCCAAATCTAAGGAATTTGTTTTAGTAATATTAAAACAAACTTTTAACATTCTTAAATAAATAAGAACTCCCCTCCCCCTTTCTGAGACATGTTCCGAAATTTTCATTTGGTTTCTTTTTTTTTTTTGTTTTAGCTTTTACTGAAGTTATTTGTTGTATAAAAGTCTTCTATAAAGTCTTCTTACGTGTGTTTATTAAATTAGGGAAATATATGTAGTTACAAGATAACGTCAAGGCAAAATTTAGCTTTAACGTTTTAAACTCATCAAATTATTAAGAATATAAAATGTATAAGGAGGTATTAAGATGGAAGTTAAAGGTAATATAAAACACACTTCCCCATGCACTTATAGAAATGTTGTAAAAGAGATGTATCAGTTAATTTTAAGTTCTAGATCGAAATTTAAATTTTGAGGTAACTAGTTTACAAAGAAAAAAATTCAATAAATGTGATAAAAATATTTTTTTAGTAACGTGTAATTATTATTTACTAGTAAGATATATTACTTTGTTAATAAAATAAATAAATGTTATTATATGGTAAAAGCTGTTTATTTTTATCATATTTTTAAGGTAATCTGCAAATTAATTGAAATATATTTAAGTTAAAAAAGTAAAATTATAAGACTCTTAATTTTCAATAATACTATCCATATCTATGTTTTTAAAATATCATATAAATGAATAAAAATATGGTAGGGAAAGAAAAGTATTACACAATTTTGTTCGTTTTAATAGAAAATTGAAAAATAATATCAAACAGCTTTAAATCATTAAAAGAAAAAAATGTAAATTTGTTCTTTTGAATTAAAATATATTATAAATAACATTATTTTCATATTCTAAATTCATCTAATCTGTATAAGCAAGTTATTTAATTGTGGTATTCATTTGTTCTTTAATTACCATTATATGTTTTAAGTGCTCTTTAAACTTTATCGACTCACAGATCACCTGGAAATATTAAATGCTTCTGTGGAACATCACTCTTTTCCGCACACGCACTTAGAACAATGTATCTTAAAATAATATTTAAAATAGATAAAAAAGTTATAGGTACTTAACAGAAAGATAGCTAAAAATGTATTCTATTTTATATTGAAAAATTATAATTTATTCATTGTTGTTGTTGCTGACGTGTATGGCAAAGTGCAGAGGATGTAATAATAAAATATAAGGATATAGTCAGATATTGCCAAAGGCGTGAATCACTGCCGTGGCAACATCCATGACATGATGCAAGTAAAAAATGTCCATGCTACAGTTATTGTCTATTTTAAAAAGGGAACCAACAATGGAAAGAGAGCTAAAAAGGTGTTTGGGAAACAGTTGCGTGCTTGGGCAGTGCCTGCATTCCACATAAGATCTCGAACCATTGGACAGAATCTTCATGTCCTTAAACTGCTTTGTCATTGTTAAAATGCTAAAGGCTAGTTATTGTTGACGTAATTTCTCGGCTATAATTTATTATATTTTGGCAGAGTTAATTTTTTTCTTGGGTTTGAGCAGAGATTTTGTTTTGCTACTGCGTTGGCATCAAAGACCGTAGTAGATGAAGCTAGAGGCTCAAGTGTTCTGGCTTCAATGGCAGGGGAATTGGTCATATCTTGTTCCCTTCAATGTCAACATGGACAGGGATCCACGGGAGGGTACATGATTTTCCCAATGCACCAATGGAGAATAGAAAGGCGACTAAAATGAGCAGATATCCAACCTATCAGGGCTCTGGCAACCCTCAATTATGACAAGGGAAATTTACTCATTAATAATATTAATTTGTGATCCCAGTTTCACTTGCAAAAGGATTACATTCAGTATCTGAGATATATGCTTGCATTTTTTTTACGCAGACTGCCTATGTCTTCTGAACTTATCTGCGTCGTGTTTTTATATTTCATTTTTGTAGTCACTCAAGTAGAGAGAGATATTTTACTAAAATACATTGTTCTGGATGGCATTAAAATGTTTATAGTTGTGTGCGAAATCCTGTGTATTTTGCATGAATTTTCCTCCTAAAATTTAGGGAACTGTTCTTGTTGAAATTTAGATTATAACTTGGAAACTGCTGATATGTCGATAAGTTTTCCCTCCCCTTCACAATAGGTGCGTTTTTTCCCCACAAATGAAACAAAGATGCATTTTCCATTAGAAAACTATTAAGTTTTGCAAAACATTGTATTAACTAGGATGAAATTATTTCGCGGAAGGAATATTCACAATCTAGTAGGTAATACATATAAAGAAAAAATGTTTTAATTTTCAGTCTATTTTTGTAGCCTATCTAATAAGCTTTCTAAATATATCTTACTTTTAACTCTGAGTCAATTAGAAAAAAATTTACAGCTGTTTTGTTTGGGATAGTAAACACAAATCGAAACCGAACATTTAAATCCGAAACCGGAAGTGTGAGTTTTCGGTTGATTTCCCCTACAAAATACAATTTTTATTCTTTCAAAATAATTTAACGAATTATTTTCATCTTTAATAAACTTTATGTCTCTTTAAAAGCGTTTTAATAAATATATTTCACTTTCAAATAGGCAACAGTTAACTAATTGCAATGTTTGATTTTATTTAAACGAGTAGCTATTTTTATCAGTTGCATTCAAAATTAGATCTCTTTTATTAGTACTTTTAGAATTATAGCTATATTTTTATTAAATTAAAGTTATCATTCCAAAAACAAGATCAGTGAGGCCAAAAAAGAAGAGATTTCCAAAGAGCAGAATTAGTTGGAAATACGTTGAAAGAAAAATCAATGGATGTTCCGAATTCAGTATTAATTCTATTTAAAAGACTTATATGGATCTTTGCGATCAAAATCTTCTAAGAAAATGTCTTCACGGAAAAACTGAGAACTGCAATGAAAGTATTAACAATGCCATGTGGAAAGCCAACAATGCTGAAAGAGACATTTATTGAGCTACAAACACTCCACTTAAAGATTTATATTGCAATAATGCCTTTTAATTCTGGATTTGCTAGTCTATTACCTGTACTTTAAAAGCTAAGAATAGAATTAAGACCTGAAATGAAGGGATATTTTTAGTACCTCGACAATGAGAGACTTGTTGATTCAATGAGGCATTCTAAACCAGAAAAGAAAAAGTCTCGTTAACAAATAAAGGCCCTTCAAACATGTAAAAGTTTGAAGTTTCAGATTCAGGAAGGCACCATGTATAAATCTTTGGAGATTTTTAATACTTACATAAAATTTTAAAAAGTTTTATTGCAAATGTAAATTTTATTTTGCATTTTTTTAAAGAATGTCATTTTTTGTATACAATGTTTCATGGTAACAGTGATATCTCTTTAAGAAATTGAAATATTTTTATGAAATATTTTGAGTTTGTGTTTTGAAGTATAATGAATGCTTTGTGCTAAAAGCTTAGAGTAAATTTTTAATTAAGTTATTTTAGAATGTAATTTTATATGAAAAAAAGTTTTTTTAAAAAAAAAAAAATCTGGATCGTTTTATGTTGAACACCTGTATTTCGTAATTTTCTAGTAACATTCAGTTTTTTAAGTATATAGCATAGTTAAACATTAAATAATTGTATTCCTGTAAAAAATTTGTTTGCTTTTGTAATAAATATTTTTGGAATTGCTAGAAGAGAGCAATTTTTTGTAATATTTTGGTTCAAAAATTTCACGATATTTTAAAAAATAATTTTTCAAAAAATTCTTTTTGGTGTATTTTTATAGTTTTGCAACATACTCAAAAAATAACAATTAAATAAAAATTTAAGTCAGGGGTGGGCAAACTTTTCCAGGGTACGGGCTACTTCTAATTTTTCAAGGTGTTGCGGTTCATTTAGCGTCAGTGGCGAACACAAGGGGGTAGGGGTCCACAAATCTGCTCCCTCCCCATAGCCCTTGATATTTTTTTCCAATCGATTATAATCCCATGTATATAGTATGTAAAATTTAATTAAGTACTTGTTTATTAAAAACTTTTTTATCAATTGATGCTAATTATTTATTCAATAATTTATTTTTTGCCATTTTCCACCAATAATCAGCAAAATAAAAAAAAAGAATATGTTTGGCTGCGTCCCCCTCTCCCCGCCTTGAAAAATTCTTGTGTGCGCCATTGCCCAGTGTCATAGATGTAGTGAGGTAAGGAGAAGGTCTACCTACACTATTTATTATAACTAAATTATAAATACGGAATATGTGTACTTAAACTACAGAACTAAAATAATAAAAAAATAACAATTTAACACCGAGTTTGAAGCAAATCGCAAGATACAAACATAATAATAATAGCAACAAAAATAATAATATCAAATGATGCATTTATTATCAAAAAATTCAAAGTACATTAAAAAAATAAAACATTTTTTTCTAAAGTTAGTTTTCATTGTTATAGTCAGTTGAAGACTTAAAGTCTGTGTGTGCATACTGTCAGCAAATTTTAAATAACTCGGTATACAATTACGGACGGCTAACTTTCAGGCGGTCACCCCAAAATGTCTTGGAAGTCCACCGGTCGATCGCGATCGATGTAATGCCTACCCCGGGTTTAAGTCATATTTTAGAAAACTGTCTCCGGACCCAATCGGATACCTTAAGACTTTTTGAGGCCCTAGGCACTTAGAAATTTTAAGACTTTTCAAGGCCCTGAGCCCCTATGCAAAAGTAGGTCCTAAGTGTTATCTTCAAAAGTATAAAGCAGTGTTCCGCAACCCCCGGACCGCGGACCGGTACCGGTGCGTTGATCAAATACTACCAGTCCGCACAAGAAACATTAAATTATTTTTCTTTTATTTACTGCGGTATATTTTTCTTAGGTTTGGGCTACATTTTATGTAAATCACTTAATATTCCTTGTTAAATCACTTAATATTCCCTGTTAAATCACTTGATATTCCTTGTTAAATCACTCGATATTCCCTGTTAAATCACTTGATATTCCTTGTTAAATCACTTCATATTCCCTGTTAAATCACTTGATATTCCTCGTTAAATCACTTGATATTCATTTTTTAGTGTAGCTATATTTTATTCAGAAGTCACGATTAAATACAGTTAAATTAAAACTATTAAATCAAAACAGTCTAAAATATAAACAATCAACATCCTCCCCCTCAGCGGACCGAGGTAAAATTAACAAACGTTGATCGGTCCACAGCAATAAAAAGGTTGCGGGGCACTGGTATAAAGTAACAGCCTGCATTGTCAAATATTCCAACAAACAGTAATTTGAAACAAATAAATGCGCACGACTTACAAACCTAAACCCAAACCGGCTCGACCGATGACCGCATTTCGACCAAACGAGTTGAATGATTGTTTATTACATTAGGCCTAGGCCTAGACATGGACATCGGTCGTCACATAATGATATAGTTTTGCCACTTTTACCAGTTGACATGGAGTTTGAAATTCCCTGTTTTTCGGAGAATATGTCCAGAAATAATATTTGGCCATTAAAATTATCCGGATCATGACCTTATTAAGACTGAGTCGAGTCCCCCACTGAAGGGGAGGCCCTGGGCCCAGTCGGCCCCTGCTTTAAGACGTACCTGGTTGTGTGAGGTAGGTTTAAGCCAGTGATTCCCACACACACACACACAGTGATCTATATAGACCCCCAGAGGTCTATGATGACTTGTGTGCAAAGGGTTCATGTAAGTGGAAAAATAATTTAGGGGTCTATGTAATATAAAGGGGGTCTATGATAGTAAATGTCAAATTACAAGAGAAACTGATCGGAATAGGCACTAACAAAGATCTTAAAAGTAAAGTTTAGAAACGGATGTCAGCAATTTTAGCTATAAAAAAGACGTTCCTGTTTACCCTGAAATTTAGAACATCGAGAGAAACGTTTTAATTGTTTTTCCTTGTGAGAAAGAGCTTCATCGCGGTTGCCAATCTCATAAATAGATAAATAAAGACCGGACATTATTAATTGAGTAAATTAGGGTTAGGCCATCGACAAGAATGATGCTAAAAGTTAAAAATTTGTTATTGATGCGCCAAATGTATCCCTCCTATTAAAAACATTTTTCTTTTCTGCTCAGTTATTTTATGTATTATTAAATTGACATTTAAAATTAATTAACATGTCGTTCTTAAGTTTTAAACGCTATACTTCACTACAGTTAAAAATTTACATCTTTTAACGTAAGTAGACCTCTCTCTGTATACTAGAAGGCAAAAAGACATTTAATTTAAAATGTGCAAAAATTTTAATATTAGGTAAGCAGAGGTCTACCTCAAACACGAAAAACAAGGCAAGGCGTCTATGAGACAATAAAGTATGGGAACCTCTGGTTTAAACTGCTTATGTCTACAAAAAGGTATATTTACCAATCAAAACAAATTTTGATTTATCTGGCTTAAGTAGTAAGTTTCTTTTATTCTAGCTTGACATGTTTTGACATATTAATGCGTAATATTTATTAACATTGTTCTGCAAGGTAACACGAGGGCTGTTGGCAACGGGTCTCGTAGTTTGACTTACTGGCGGGGAGGAGGAAACGTAGCTAAATGTTCAGCCGATGTTCAAAAAAGGATAATGAATTTGGGGTGGGAGAATATTTTAATTTCCGTATGATAGTTGTAAGAACGGGCTGTTCACTCGAACTCGGGTTATTTCCATCCAGCTAAATTAGTACTTTGAGACATAACAACTCCATTCCGCCAACAAAAGTCTCTACTAAATGGAATGTAAATAGTCATAGTGGGATAGAAAATTAATTTATGTGGAATTATACTCTATTATTCCTGAATTAAAGTCGTTATTAGAAGTCAGGAGAATATTTTTCTGGAGCAGGTTCAAAGGTCTTGTCTACATTTCGCTTAATAATGTTTTATAAAAGTGAATTATTTTAATATCTATAGGTTGCCGTTTCGTGTAATATTTTATGAAATCTCTACCCCCCCCCCTTGAATATCTCGTTAATGAGTGCGACTTCTAACTCAGCCAACCAGAGAAGTGTATGCTAAATTTTTCTAGTCAAAGAAAGATGAAAAGAATTTTTTCACCGAGGAAACTTAAAGTGCCTTATTTCGTAACACAAGGGCGTGAGTAGCTGTAAATATGTTTATGTTTAAACATTTAATTCATTTTAAATTTAAATTTTATACTCAGCATGTACGCTACAATGTACTTTACTTTTAAAATTAAACCTGTAAAATAAAAAAGTAATACAAATAAATACAAAAAAAGGAGCGATAAAACGAGATAAAAAAAGTGTTGTCTCTATATGCACATTGAGAAAAAAAAATCTACATGTTAGATTTGATACATTATGCAATGACACGTTAGAAATCAACTTCAAATAAGGAAACCGATCGGGGGTGATAACGCCCGACTTTTTCTTGTATTTACAAAAAAAATACATAAAAATACAGTTTTTGTTTATCCATATTGCATTGGCGTTCTTTTGATCTAACAGACGCGCCAATCTAACCCCTCTTTCAGTCAGTCGTCTTCCAGTTAAACATTCAGTTTTTTTTTTACAAATTTTTTATCCGACCCTAGATGCGGAAATCTTCTCCGCCTTCGAATTCACATCCTTATTTATCTCACCTGACGATGCTTTTTTTCGCACGTGAAATAAGGTCTCCTTGAGTGCGTATGAGTGAGTATACACACAGCGCTCCAGAAAGAAAGACCCCGTCGTATGTATACATTCGGAAATGAAAAAAAGGGGCGCTTTGAAAGGAGGACTTGAAATTGGAATTTGGGGGTGGAGAGGGAGGAGCAGACGAAGAATTGTGTCTTTCCTCTTAGAAGGGTGGAGAAGGGGTGTTCCAAAAGATATTTCCTCTCTTTCACCAATCGGCATACAATTTCACGCCTAGAATATACATGTCTAGATATATCTACCCGTTCCTCATTTCTGGAAGAGGAGAATTGAAAACCTTTCGTAGTATATATTTAGATAGGTATCTTGACTGGGGGTGCATGCATTTCCGCTCTCCCCTTTTTTTTTTTTTTTTTTGACTCCCCGAGTCAGATTTTTTATTCGAAGGGAGTGCTTTCAATGTGTTTTGCATCCTCTTTTCGGAATTGAGGCAAGTAATATGTATGGTAATGAAGATGGCAACTAGTTACTGTTGATTATTTGTCATCGAACGGAATTCATAGTGGTTTTTTATAGCGCATTTTTTTCGGACATAGGATGGGTCGGGTGGTTTTGTGTGTGTGTGTGTGCATTTCTCTTTTTTGTTGGTTATAAAAGCTATCTTCAAGTTTTACAAATTTAAATGAGAATAAATTATACAAATATGAGGTCCAAGATATAGAACAAAAGTTTGAAATATTTAAATCAATTGCCGTAAGATACGCTATCTGAAAATTAGGGACAAACTAATGAAGTTTCTCCAAAAATCAATTGACCTAAATACGAGTTTAGACATTGCTTTTTTTACTCAAAATGTTATTTTATTATTTAAATTCATCATTTTGTCAAACTTTACGTTAGTCAGATATCATAAAAAGTGCTGAGAGCATTTTAATAATTGATTTCGGTAGATTTCGACTGGTAAAAAAACAATCTGGCATTATAATTAACATTTTAATATTCCAAGCATGAATTTCTAAGATCATGATAAATTTTATGGTCTTTTAACTGTTTTTTGACACAATACATATTGAAGTATATATATACTAAGGTGACCAACCATCCTCCTGTTATAGGTTCTGTCCTTCCTCAAAAAGTGTCCTCCTTTTCAATATTTTAAAACTGATCAGTTAATATCTGTATTCAGAGGTGAACCAAACATGTTTCCAAAATATCGAAGAAAGGTCTGAAAAAAATATCACAGGAAATAACAGTTTTCGATGGTATTTTTCGACTTTGTCGCAAGTAAATTAGGCAGACATAAAAAATTACGTTGGGTTTTTATCGAAATAAATGCCTGATAATAGAATCAATTTCGTTTGTCTGTGTTCGAAGTAGAAAGAAGACTGAATGTAAGTTTAAATTCTAATAAATTAGGACAATTGGAACATCAACATGCTGAGAAATTTGTAAAAGGTGGGTAAAATTACTTAAACCATTTCAAGAATGAACACGTTACATATGAAAATGCAATTATTGTTGTTGAATTTACGTTGTACTGCCCTGGAGGTAATGCAGCAGTTGAAAGAGTTTTTTTCAGTTGGTAATAATTTTTGTGAAGTGACTAGTGAGAAATCAAACTTGAATCTTAAAATTTAATTTACAGTGCTTACCGTAAAATTCAGCATGAAGGATATTTTTTGCCCGAACTTTCTGATACATTACAAAATGATATGTTGACAAAGGAAATCATTCAGTGGAAAAAATACTCGTTTAAGATAATAATTAAAAAGAATGTAAGTGTAATAAGAATATTTTTGTTTGAATTAATAAAACCTTTCACACAAGTATTTAAGTTGATATTTTTTCTTAAATTTATGTCTTTCATTTCATTGTAAAAAATGGTCACCCTATGTATATATACCCAGTGCATCTATGGAAGTTCTAATTAAAATAAATTGTTCTATTTATAAATATGCGGTTGTAAGGGTTCATATGATATTCTTAAAGAAATTGATGCCTATAACTCTTATTAATTTGAACCAACATCCGTTTCTAATATTTAATTTATAACCTTCACTTGTCTCTATGAATAAGAACGTTATTCCCCCAACTGATGTAAGGTAACAATCTAAAAAAAAGACATAAACATTGATTTTCACGCATTATTTCTCAAAAAATGGATCAAATAAAGGATCAATATTCGAATCCTTATTATTTTTAGTTTTAAATTATGATGTTTAATTAACGTCAGATTATACGAGATTCATAAAACTTAGAAAAGATTGAATTCAAATTTTAAATAGTAATTGAACTATGTGATCAATGGAACACATTAAAGAAGTAATGGGTCCTTTTATTTCTACATTAGCTATTTATAAATCATGTTATTAATCAGTTAGCATAATTATGTATGTTTCAATCATTGAATGGCTTTCTTCGAATGAGAAAACATGTATCAATGATTTATTTTTATGACCTTAAATAAAAATAATATAAATAAAATTTTTGGTTGTAGTCAAAGCTACCATTCAGCTGTGATAGAGATATGCTAATCGAGATCGCATGATTTTCCAGAAAACAGCAAAATGTACCTGTTTTTTATTCTAGAAAGTTGTATAACCCTTTATCTACCAACGGTACTTATAAATACCACTCACTTTAATATAGCATAAAATAACCAATTTTACGAATATTCTGACAATACTTAGCAGAAATATTCTTTGAAATCCACTCTTCCAAGTTAAATGGCAGCACGGGTTCTATGATGAGTATTTTACCGGGGAAGGCGAATAGTTTCATAGAAGAAATTGCGCTTTCAGCTGACGGCGTTTTCAGCGGATTGCAAAGATTATCATTTTTGTCCCAAGAAAATAATTAATGTCAAAATTTAAGTGTCTTAATTTTTTGTATGTTATTTAGGTCCTTAGAAAACGATTTAACACTTTATTTTAAGTGAACAGTGTATATAATTAATTTTACAGTGGGATATCTTTAATGAATTAATTAGCTCTAACGGATTAAATTTCCCACTGTTAAGTACTTTGTTTATGTATATCCCTTAATTTTCAATGTAGTGATACAAAAAAAGCATGGAAAAAACTGTAGTAAATCATAATGCAGTAGATAAAGGGATGAAAAATTTCTACACTTGAAAACTAACTGGTTGAAAATAAATGAACAATCTCCATTTAAATCTCTTGAGTAAGCTAAATACAATTTTCTCCGTATTTAAGAAATGAATTTATTTTACTCTTTTTTTGTATGTGTGCATTACTTTTGAACACTCCATACCGGCAATATCGCGCATGCATGAATTAATGAGTGTTCATTAACGTCACCCTATAAATCAACACAAGGGCTATTAATGGCAGATTTCATACTTCTAAACCAGGGCCAAGTGACAAGAAAGACATATGAGCTGACATCCCGTCACCAAATTAACACATGACTCCAACAGCAGCTACAAATTTAACATGATGAGCAAAATACAACAGCAACATGATTGAGCAACGACAGATTTAACATGCATCAACCTTTCGACATGGTGGATCTTCAGCGACATTAGAGCTCGAATTAATGACATGCTGGCCACAAACTTGTGACCATGATCGTTAGGATACTCCACCGTGTATTATAAACGCGATAAATAGGAAGCGAGCTCCCTGCTCATCAATTTAACAGGAGAGATGAAATGGTTATTTTTTCCCCTAAGGCGCAAACACGACAAGTTCCCTAAAAGTGAGAGTCATTTCAGGGAGGCACCATCTAGTGGCGGCCCTCGTTACCAAATTTGGGTGCTTGAATTAAATTTTAATTCAAGCTCTCATTGGATGCTAAATATTGCCGTGACCAGAGCCAAATTGATACCCAGAGAATATTAGAACCCCTGCAAAGTCAGGTTTTGTGCCCCAAGCCGAATTTACGTACTTAGCAACACTCGGGCTTTGGGTCCCCCCGCGGTGCGGTAGTGTACGTCATGCCACTGCCCAAGGGATCTTTTACACGCCAAATAATCATATCGTCGGTCTAATTATCAGACTGCGTCACTCCATCTGGGATGCTATATTGATGTAGTAGGGCTAGGCGTCAAGTTGTTGTTTATGTTCGCCAAGATAGGCGATAATATTACAATATGCTTTACTTTGATGTTTTTATCGTGCGATATTGTAACCAATTTTGTGTAATGAACACTTAAAATAGTGTAAATAATTTATATCTGGAAGTGTAATACATTAATACTAGTTTCTGTTGTATTTATTTTATGTTAAAATCTTTCCACCACCTCTTCCTTCGAAATCTAGTTTTATTATGAAATTAAAAAAAATAGTGATTACACTGATCGAAGGAATAAATTAAAAGTGGAGCGCGCACTGAGGCATGGCGTAGACAAAACAAAAGGGAAACGCTAGGCCGTCATCTTGGATTTCATGTAACCCGACCTGAACCTCTGCTTGGCGCAATTAAGGAATCGCGCCAAAAAGCGCTTGGTGCGTTGCACTCCTATATCAAATCAGGTATACATCGGTGGAGTTACGCAGTATGATTATTATGCTGACGATATGACATGTGTGCCTATGATTTTTGCATTCAGAAAATCTATCGACTCTAACCAGGATCGAATACGCAACGAAGCTTAGGAAGCAGGCCAGCTACCTCGACAGAAATGGTTAAGTCAAAACCAATTAACTTTCTAACTTTTTTTTTTCTTTACATTTCTTAGCATTAGGTTCTGTGAACTAGGCAACCACTACTCGAATTTTTTCTTATCAGACATTAATATTTATGTTCTCTTGTATTTTTGTGGTCTTCGAATGATACTCTTTCTTTCAATTGTATCAAAAAGGCTTATAACGAAAATGCAGTCGGACCTCTATGTAACGAAGTCGCTAAATCCCGAAAAAAGTTCGTCCTATGGAAAATTCGTTGCATAGAAGTTCATCTCTTCATATACTTTATAAACCACATAAAACAAATTTTAAATTCATAAACACACTACATATTAAAAAAAGTAATTATTCAAATCTTTTTTTTAATTAATATATTTTATCTTATATATCATACCCATTAAACAAGAAAGAAAAACTGCAGGGAAAACAAGAGAAAAGAATATCTAAGAATTCACTGTACTTTCAATATTAGGAAAATATTTTTATACAAAAATTAATGAATTTTAAGGACATTTTGTAATTTAAAGCATACAAGTAATATTAAACATAGAACACGTGGACACAGGACAACTCCACTGAGAGTGAAAGTGGATATCGAAGATGTTACTAGTGAACGGGGCAATGGGGTTTAAAAGTTGCACTTCATGGAGGAAATGTCCAGAACTCTATTGCTCTCGGCTAGTTAGGATATCAGTACAAAATTTATTACCACCATAAAATGTATTAAAGAGAGAATAACTTGAAATTATTTCAGATGTACTTTAAAAAAAGTGAAAACAAAAATTAATTCACAAAAGAAAAAATTCATTATATAGAAAATACACTTCGCGCTATAGAGAGGTTATTTTACCAAGAAAATCATGAAATGTTCAAGGTTCCAGGAAAAAGTTCGCTACATAGAAAAATTCGCAATATAGAGGTTCGACTGTATTCAGCAAACCAGTTTTCACATTTTTTATCTCACGATTATGTTAAATTATAATAATTTCCAAACATTAGAATTGAATTTTTATGCAATTATAAAATGCAAATTATTAATAAATATCCAAAGAATCAACTTTTTCACAAGTTTATTCACCAGGCAAATACGACAAGATAGTTTATACCTAAATGCTTGACACAGAGTAACTTATTTTTGTTTAAGCTAAAACTCACCCGCATTCTATTTTCACTTGTCTGTCCTCATTCCCACCCTTTTAAATAAATAAACAAAAACTATCAACAAAAAATTTTTCTCTACCACCCATTCCCTTTTAACACCGTGAGAAACTCTTGATTGAGATCAATTTAAGAGTAACCATCAACTTTTCACTTGCAGAAGAAAGAAAAAAAGAGAGAGAGAATGCTATTTGGTTTCAGTTCGCCGTCCATGCGGGATTAAATAAAAATAAAAAGACAGGGAATGCCTCTAAAATAAACAGGAGAGAGGAAAGAGAACGAAAAAAAAGAGGAAAAGGGGAGTAAAATACTGAAGGGGCCGTTAAGTTTTGGAACGCTGGCCATTAAAGTACTAGATAAAGATGGACGATCGTATTCTGGGTGTCAGGCGTAATTTGAACAAATAGCTTTACTATGGAGATGGGTAGCAATAAAATAGATTGTTCTGATGTTTTATTCCCTTTATTTTACTATTTATATGGTCTTTTTAGCCATTTTTTTTAAATGGAAGATACTTCCGAAGTTCATCATTTCCAGTTACAGTAGCATTAACGGTGAGGTGCTTCTATGGGGGATCGATTCACTCGATCTTTGTTTTTATATCTTTGAATCTTTCTTGAATTTACAGGGTCGGATTTGATGGAGAACTCTCAGACCTTAAAGGAATTTGGAAACCTTGTTCTTGTTCAGTGATTCTGAAGCTTTTATAGTTCAAATGTTCCTAAGATGACGACGGGTAGTGAATGGAATAGTATCAATATATTTTTGTTACTAGTTGATATCGTATTTATTATCTTAGCTCACGTAAGAGTGTTTAAAAAAGTCTTTTTCGCATTTATATAATAATTTGGAAGGTTATCAATCCCTCTACATATACAGGGTGCTTCGCTAAAAGACCGAGAAACTTGCAGGGTATGTTCGGGGAACAAATACAATTCGGAATCACATAGGAAAGCATGGTCGCAAATGATATAGTTGCGAGCTATAGTGCAAAGACGCAGAGGGAAAAAAAAACAGAAACAACAACCCATTAAAGGGACAGAAAACATTTTATCGAAGAGTTGTACTGCAACAGGTGCTTGAAATTACAACCAAAGGTCGCCTGGTAGACCTTTCAGCGGCGCTGCTAGGGATTCCTTACGTTCTGGAAAATTCCTCCAGGCAGTCTTAAGGTATCCGACTACGTTCGAATCGTGATTTTCAAAAAGCGCATGAATGGATAATTTTCATCATATTTATTGTCACTTAGACTACATGTATAAAATTGTTTTAAGGATATTTTGACAAAAAAAATTTATTTAAATACAATATTTTGGCAAAAAATTAACTTAGAATAATCTTTTTTCAAAATTTTCTCCTTTTGTGAAAAATGCTTCAATTAAAATAATATTTTGTCTCTATATAGCTCGGACCTCTTTACAGAGTCTGAACTGTGAGTTTTGAAAAAGTTACATTATTTTAAGAGTTACAACCCATTGAAATAATCGGCGTTTTTTCTTAAAATTGCCCCCCTCTGTTGTCGTAAAATATGGATATATATAAACCCACTTTTAAGTTATATATTTCAAACATTCTAGTTGAGCCTCTGTAGAGAGGTCTGAGCTATATACAGGTAAAATAATATTATAATAGAATCATTTTTCACCAAAGGAGAACATTTTGAAAAAAAAATTATTCTAAGTTAATTTTTTGCCAAAATATTGTATTTAAATAATTTTTTTGGCAAAATGTCCCTAAAACAATTCTATACATGTAGTCTAATCTAAGGGACACTAAATATCATGAAAATTATCCATTTATACGCTTTTGCAAAATCACGGATCTGAACGTAGTCGGATATCTTAAAATGGGCGGCGGACCACGGAAAATTTCAGGAAACAGATCCTGCTGAATGTCGTCGTTTGAGACCCACTTCCCGAGGTATTAGGATAAACTTGAATTCAATCGAAGAACTAATCGACTTGCTGATCAAGTTTGGAGCTGCGGATTGTAACGGGCACTCAGCTCGGCTGGTATACTAGGTATACTTTACTCAAACAGGCTTGTTTCACATCACACGACCTTTGGAAGTGTGAACAGGAAATGACGTGAGTCTGGTTCTGGCCGCATGACGAGACGCCTGTTCCTTCAGTTGGAGATCTCATCGTTCGAATATCTGTAAATGACAGGAAGACGCTTGACATTCCAGAAACCTTCAAGAACGTAAAGAATTCCATACAGTGACACTGAAAGATCAGCCAGATCACTTCTGATCGTAATTTTGGACATCTGTTTAAGTACAAACTTTCAATAAAATATTTTTTATCACATTAATGTGTTGATGTTTCTGTTCTTTTTCTCTGCTTCTTTGCACCATAGTTCTCAACAACGGCACTTTAGACCCTGTATTTCTATGTGATTTCGAGTCGTGTTTCTAAACCCTACGCACCCTGCAAGTTGGTCGGTCTGGTAGCGAATCACTCTGTACATTGGAGAAAAGCCACCTAGACACGCATTGCCTCATCATGAGATCTTCGTAACTATTAGACCTAAAGAATTAGACCTAAAGACAGATAAATGTTTCAGGCATGTTCCTTTTGTTGAGTATAGAATCGCTAACGGGCTTTATAGAAATCGACTCCTGACGGGGTTTCTGGGGTTGTAGGAGTGTTATAGATGGGTTGAAAAATCTCTTATGGAAAATAAATTTGGTAAGCATATTTCTTGATTTGAGTTAAAATCTGTTAAGGTATCCGACTACGTTCGGAATCATGATTTTGCAAAAGCGTATAAAAGGATAATATTTATGCTATTTAGTGTCACTTGTATTAGAAAATATACATAAAATTGTTTTAAGAATAGTATTACAATAAAAAATTATTTAAGTGCAATATTTTGACAAAAAATCAACATAGAATGACCCATTTTCAAATATTCTTCTTTTGTGAAAAATGCTTCTATTATAATAATATTTTACCTGTATATAGCTCAGATATCTGTACAGAAGCTCAAGTAGAATTTTTGAAATATATAACTTAGAAATGGGTTTATCCATGTTTTACGACAACAGAGGAGAACAATTTTAAGAAAAAAACGCCGATAATTATTTCAATGGGCTGTAACTCTGAAAATAATGTGAATTTTCAAAACTCATAGTTCAGCCTCTGTACAGATGTCTGATCTATATACAGGCAAAATATTATTATAATAGAAGGATTTTTCACAAAAGGAGAAATTTTTGAAAAAGGGTTATTCTAAGTTAATTTTTTGCCGAAATATTATATTTAAATAATGTTTTTTGTCGAAATGTCCTTAAAACAATTTTATACATATATTCTAATCTAAGTGACACTAAATATCATGAAAATTATCTATTTATGCGCTTTTTTTAAAAGCACGATTCCGAAGTAGTCGGATATTTTAAGAATGAATTTTGAGTGAATCGATTTCCACTGGTGTTGCGGATGTTTACGAAGACTTCATACATAAAAATAACTATTTTCGAACTGATAGACCTACAGACTTAACATTTGGTGAGTCTTGTTTTTCTGTTGTTGAGTAAAGATCCGCCAAAAATGGTTTTCGCGGAAATGGACTCCGATACTGGTTATGGGGGCGTAAAAGACAAATATACTTTCGCTTTAGAGATTGAAGTCCTCTCTTTATTAAATCAAGAGGCGAGGGCTTTTAAAATAATTCTTTCTATATAATCGAAAATATAAATATAGATAAAAGTAACTCAAAAACAATAAATAGTCATACAACATCATAACAAATAACCTATAGTATGAAACGTTTAATTTGCCGAGAGTTACTTTGGTCAGATTTCTTTATTATTTCTGGGTTAAACTGTATAGCTTGCAAGGTTTGAAATATTGTAACTTCAGAAGTAAGCTTTCATCACGGTACAATACAAAGATCGTGAAATTTCCTCTTTCTGAAGATCCTATGCTAAGCCTTCTTTTGGAGACTCAGTATTTTAGATTTGTTTTGGAATTTCCAAACAGGCTGGTAGAACCCCCCTCAGTATAGAGGGCGCTGCTTGTAATAACATGTGTTGTTGACACCAGAGATCTTCTGTACGTGACCGAGTGCAGACGCACTCCATATTCCATTAAACTTATTATTTAATCTTACACTTGTCTTCGATGATTTATTGAATTTAATTGAGTCTAATTATTGTGATGATATGAAAGTTGATTGATATAAAAGCATTCTACCACTGATTAACTGAACACACCGATGATCGTAACATTGGTGCAACGGCCTGAAATTAATGAAAATTGATGAAAGAATCATTTTTGATACCCTCGACCAAGAGGTTGGAATATCATCGTCGACAGTGAATTCAGGTAAGCCGAATTTTTATTGAAATTGAATCATACCTGAATAGAAGATTAAAATGTCAGAAGATCTCTCAAAATTTAAAAAGAAGCGTACTGCGGTACGTTCTTCGTTGACAAAATTGATAAATAAAATTGAAGGAAAGATCAACAATGAAAATGAACCTGTTGATCAATTTGAAGCTTTTATAGAGCAATTAAATGACAAAGAAAGTAACTTAAGTTTATTAAATACACTAATTGAAGATCGTTTGTCTGTTGACACTATTACTGAAGATATGGAAGCTTCGGAAGAAATTAAAGAGAAGATTATATTTTGGAAAACGAAGCTTTTTCTTCTAAAATTAGGAGAATAAATTCTGACTCTATCCAGGTTGATACAGTTTCTCGAAATATCCAAGTTATTGATTCCAATAGTTTTGAATGTATGAACATAAATTTACCTAAATTGCATATAAATAAGTGTTCTGGAAATTATTCTGAATGGTTAGATTTTTATAATTTATTTGAAAGCTCTATTCATAATAACAATAGACTAAGCAAAGTTGATAAATTTAATTATTCAAAATCATATTTGTGTGGTAATGCGCTTGCTTGCATTAAGGGATTTCCAATTTCTGATGATAATTATGATAGAGCTCTTGATTTATTAAAAGATAGATTTGGAAATAAAAACATGTTAATTAACGCTCATTTGAGCAATTTATTAAATTTAACACCTGTTAGAAACCCTACTGATATTGTGGGCTTAAGAAATTTGTACGATAGAGCAGAAACGCAAATAAGGAGTCTTGAAAGTTTAGGAGTTAAAGGAGAATCCTACTCAAACTTATTAACACCCATCCTGTTGAAACAGATACCCTCGGAACTCGTTTTGGAATTCAATCGTTCTCAAAAGGATGAAGGGTTTGACCTGAGCGCTCTTTTGCAGTTCCTACACTGGGAAATTCGTAGTAGGGAACGAGCTTCTCAAATAAACAGTCATAAACTATGTCATTATTCCCCTCCACCGCAAGACAGAACAAAAAATAAAGGCTCCTATTTCCAACACATGAAGCCAACCCCGAATAGAGTACATTTCCGACCCCATTCATTTCCCACCCCTTTGGAGAAAGTAGAACTTAGAAGCCGAAAATGCTTATACTGCAACAAAGGTCATGATCTCGACGCTTGTCGTTCCTTCAATGCGAACGAAAAGCGAGAAATTTTAAGGGAAAAGGGCTGTTGTTATTTATGTTTGTCGCACGGTCATAGAGCAAGGGAATGTGTAACAGGGGAGTCGTGTCCTATTTGTAATGGATCCCACCATTTCTCAATATGTTTTCGGAATGGACATGATGACCATTTGTCTCCTAAAAGGGACACTGATAATATAGTTTCAGCAGTAATCAAGAGAGATTCTGAGGACATTTTAACAATGAGTGTTATTGTTAGTGAATCCAATATTTCCAAACAGCTTAGTGAATTTTGGAATTTAGAGAACTTAGGAATAGAAGCAGAGGTGTCCGATGAGGAAAATATTGATAATGATATAATGTCTGAATTTGAAGCGGGAATTTCATACCAAAATAAGCGGTATAAAGTTAAATTCCCTTGGAAACCTAACATGAAAACATTGTTAGAAAATAATGAAGAAATTGCTAGGGAAAGATTTCTAAGGTTAAGATCACGTTTTAAAAATGACAGTTCCTTATTTGAGGATTACAAACTAGTTGTTAATAATTATCTTTCTGAGAAAATCATAGAACGCGTTCCATTTGAAGAAGAAAATCTAAAGCATAATATTTTTTATCTACCACATAGAGCAGTAATACGTACTGATAAAACTACAAGCAAATTGCGAATCGTATTTGATGCGTCATCACATGCGAAATCACAGCTATCTTTGAACGATTGTTTACACACAGGGCTAAATTTTATACCTAACCTATTTTTTCTATTAATCAAATTTAGAGTGAATCCAATTGCATTTGTAGCTGACATAAAAATGGCATTTTTGATGATTGAGATAGACGAAAGTGAAAGGGATTTTACAAGATTTTTCTGGGATGAAAATCCAGGAATTGATTTAGAAAACAAACGGCTTGATATTTTCCGTATGACTAGGTTTTATTTGGAGTAAAATCAAGTCTATTTCTTCTTGCAGCTACGATAAAGCATCATCTTAAAAAATATGTGGATATTTTTCCTGATACTTTTAACCATCTTAACCAGTCATTGTATGTTGATGATTTTCTGTGTGGAAATGTCAGTGTCCAAGCAGCCTTGACGACCTGCATAGAAAGTAAACAAATTTTGGAAGATGCAAGTATGGATCTTCGGAAATGGAGAACCAACTCTTCCGAGCTAAATCAAAGGTTAAAAAATTTAAATTTTGAAGTAGATGAACATAAAGAGTCATTGAATACGTTGATGGCTTCAAGGGTCTTAGGAGTTGGTTGGAATGAAAAATCTGATACATTCTATTTTGATTCCAGCGATTTAGGAACATTTCTTTCTAAAAGAATTAATACAAAAGATATTTGTTACAAGCCGCAGGTCGATTATTTGACCCAGGAGGTAGATTGAAACATTCGACCCTATCTGAATTCCAAAAACATCAAATGATGTTGCCAAAGGCAACGAACTTCAAGGGAGCAAGAAACATTCTTAATGAATGGAACGAAATTTGCAAGTCCAACAGAATTCAGCTATTCAGCGCGGAAGAGGGAATCGAATGGAACTTCATTCCACCCGCTTCTCCCCATTTCGGTGGATTGTGGGAAGCAAACATTAAGTCCATGAGACGCATTTTATTGAGGGTAGCGAAATCAGCTATCATGAACTTCGAAGAGTTAACTACGTTGATGGCACAAATCGAAGCAGTTCTGAATTCACGTCCCCTGTCTCCACTTTCTTCGGACCCCAATGATCTTAACCCTTTGACCCCGGGGCATTTCTTGACGAACTGTGCAATTTCATCCTTTCCTGAACCATATACTGCTTCCACCGAATATCTGACCCATCTGCAGACCCGTGCTAAATGGAGTGAACAGAATCCTAACTTGATGGAGAATCAGCTAGTTCTTTTAAAGGATCCCAACACCAAGCCCCTGGACTGGCCTATGGGGCGTATTCTTGAAGTATTTCCCGGTAGTGATGGTCTTGTAAGAGTAGTTAATGTGAAAACCTCAACAGGTATTTTAAAACGAGCCATCACAAAGGTAGTGCCTTTACCTATTCCAGTTGATCCTGCAACTGTAGAGAAGAACAATTGAACACATTTTACAATTTCTTGAACTTTAACCTTTATATTATTCTATTTACATAATTGCTAATTTGATTTTGCAGAATTATTTATAGTGCATGTGATTTAAGAATTGCTAATTTTATTTCAGAATTATTGATGATGCATGTGATTTGAGAATTGAATTCATAGGATTTTATTTTTATTATTTCACATTGCATGAATTTTATTTGTATTATTTCACATTGCATGAATTTTATTTTATTATTTCACATTGCATGAATTTTTTTTGTATTATTTCACATTGCATGAATTTTATTTGTATTATTTCATTTTGCATGAATTTTACTTGAATTACCTTAGAATTTGAATTATCTTAATGTAAACCCGCAGGAGTTTAAGTGGGAGTTATGGTAGAACCCCCTCAGTATAGAGGGCGCTGCTTGTAATAACATGTGTTGTTGACACCAGAGATCTTCTGTACGTGACCGAGTGCAGACGCACTCCATATTCCATTAAACTTATTATTTAATCTTACACTTGTCTTCGATGATTTATTGAATTTAATTGAGTCTAATTATTGTGATGATATGAAAGTTGATTGATATAAAAGCATTCTACCACTGATTAACTGAACACACCGATGATCGTAACACAGGCAATGTAAATATCAGAAAATATTCTGACAAAAATGCACATTGTGGATAAGATTTGAGAACAACTGCTGGATAAATTATTCAACCAAAACCCCTACATCAGCGTTTCTCAGGGGCGCGCCTCCCTAAGGGGGGGGGCGTGATAACTCTACGAGGGGGTGTTCGAGCATATTGAAAAATAGAGAACAAAAGATTATTTAAACAAATCATTAATTTACTGAAACAAAAATACATTCTGATATATTACGCTTTTAAATGTATCAGTACTGTACACAATGTATTTTGTAATTAATTTTTAACAATACTAAATTAAGAACAAGTTTAGTAATTACCAGTAACACCATGGGCTCATCATACACTCATGTCCATAAATTAAGGATAATGAAGTTCAGGCAAAGAAAGAGACAGAAGCAAAACAAATTTGACTTATTTGTAAAGTCTGTTTATTAAACAAAAGGTAAAGAGCAGAAACGATGCTATATGTTTGACATAACTAATGAAAATTGCAATTTTTACTCCCTGGAGCAAATTTCAAAAAAAGAACCTATTTACAAAAAACAATATAACATGGTTAGTATGATGGTTAATACGGAGTATGTCTCCCGGACTATGCAATACAGGCCTTACAACGCCTAGGCATGCTGAGTATCAAATTATCAATCTGATCTTGGGGAATATTACACCACTCATCAAGTAATGCCCTCCGAAGTTCCGGTAGACAGGAGGGAGGGGGTTGATGGGCTGCAATTCGTCGGCCAAGCATATCCCACACATGCTCTATTGGATTCAAGTCCGGTGAGTATGCTGGCCAATCCATACGGGTTATATCCTCCGATTGAGATGGTGTAACGTCTCAAGCATCTAAAAGATGACACCTCTTTGATCTTTGTAGATTTATTTTCCAAACACAAGACAGTTCACAGACATACACGATTTACCTTGTACAGTATTTACAATTCAGAAATTAGAGTTCTTGACATTCACAGAGATAATCAGTCTTTAAGCTCGCTGATGTAGCCAAACAGTCTTTCTCGTTGAGAGGTAAGAACCGACTGCGGATATTCACACTGCGCCTCACGGATGGAGCTCACAGATACCACTGCTCACGTCGGAAGCAAAAGCCAACTTCAGATATCAACAAGGCGCTCACGGGTGGAGCTCAGAGAACATCACTCAATCCGTCACCAGATGATTAAAGACGTGGTTTTTCAACTGCCGACACCCACTGGCTTGGCACTCGTGCTTGCGATCAGTCTACGTTGCCAATCGATGTTCAGGTATTTCACTGCAAGGCTCGAGATCCTCACTTTGAAGCTTGGAGAGTCTGGCGCCACCTCAGTCGTCCTCCTCATCACTCAATTGAAGTTCCAAATCACACGGTCTATGAGCGTAGAGTTCGTTACAATGGCATTCGTCTACAATGTTTGCACGGTGAGGACGTGCGTTGTCATCCATAAACAGAAATTCAGCACCCATGGCGCCCCGAAACAAACGTACATGTTGTTCCAGAATGACATCCCGATAGAAGTGGCCTGCCATCGTTACACTCTGAACATGCAGGTCAGTTCTGGGACCAAGAATAATTCCTCCCCAAACGAGCCATCCTGCATCACCCTAACGGTGTCGTTCAATGGTGTTCTCTTGGTGGTAACGGGTACCTGGCGCTCTCCATATTAAAGTCCAACTAGAATCAGACTGCAAACTAAACCTGGACTCGTCATAAAACATCACACAAGACCACTATTGTGGTGTCCACAATGCTTTCTCTCTACTCCAGGTTAATCGCAGGCGACAGTGAATTGCGGTAAGTGGAACGCATCTGACAGGCCTACGAGCATATAGACCAATGTGCCCTAAGCGTCTGTATACGGTCTGCCTTGAAACTGTCGTACCGGTAGCTGAAGAGAGCTGACGAGATAGGTCTGATGCTGTGCTCCGTCTGTTTCTTTTGGCAGTAACTGCCAAATATACCGGTCCTCATTCAGCGTTGTAACTCGGGGGCGATCTGTGCTGTAACATCTACTTACATTACCATCATCTTGGAATCGTTGCCAACTGGTGTTTTCCTGTAATTTGCATATTCTTCTTCAAGATGTGTGTGATAATTCTACAGGTTAAATTTTTTTATAGTTAAATTTCTGTGTGATTTTGAATTATTCTTAATTTAATGACATGGATGTATATAAAATTATACACAAAAATTAACACTTATCTTGATAATCTGTACTGTTTATAATTAATCCCTTAACTGCCGATTAAAAGTTACACAATTCTCTCCCAAATACCACGGTATTCCACGTAGGCTAGCGTGTGTGTAGTATTAGGAGAGAAGGGAGAAAAGGAATAAATAAGGAAATCCTGTGAAATAAGTAAATTCATCGCAAACATTGTCAAGGTCCTTTTATTGCATTCCAAAGCCCTTCGAAATAGTTTTATGGATAACAGTGCACAGAAAAGATCGTACTTCGGAAAGACGTATTTATACGTCCGGGGCAATTAAAGCATTGGCTGACCCAGACTTTTATATACGACTGTGGCACTTAAGAAAAAGCCACATAGTATCTTTAGTGTCGAATGTAGTATTATTGAATTTTATACGTTGTTGTTTGTAAGGAGGGGAATGCGATGAAAAATATGTTTGAATGTTGGGTTGCAAATGTTGAAATTTTGAGAAACACTGCCCTACATGTTAAATAGCAACATGTGACTAGTAACGTTTGAATAATTTCCTTTTCAAAAGGGCATGTTAAACCGCCCATCTATGAAGAGAGAGCATTAATTATATTTATTTCTTCAATAGTTGAAAATCTTGCATTATATTTAAAACAATAGCTTCCATAAAACATTACGGACTTACTGAAATTCTGAAATTTTCGAACAATAATAACAACCGGGCTTTTTTCCAGTGCTCATCATGACACTCATTTTCAACAATTCAACTCAATCATCCCTACAAAAACTGTTGATGTACATTTCAGTCACCACCACCCGCAAAACTTTAAAACGATATTTTCCTTTTCGCATAATTAATAACCTCCCCCCAAAATTTATCGGTCATAACTCTCAAAACATTTCCACGTCACCTGAAACGTTCTCGATGACTGTCCAAAACTTTTATCAACCCTCGTTCATGGAGTTCTGGAGCACAATCCATCATCTATTCATCCATCATGCAATAAGTACATTAATACGTTCCTCCGCAATCAACGTTGTCAGCCCCCACCCCACCCCTTGATTAATGCACAACCCTACACGAACGGAAGGTCCCGAGACCAAAGAGTAAACAAAGCTTAAGCAGTTAATTTATTCAGTTCCTTTCTCAAGTCCATTAATCATTGCCTTCTGCAACAGGATGGCTCCTTTTCTTAATACGGATTCCCCAGATTCTTAATTGGCCTTCCAATGGCCAATGGGACACTCTGGCACTGATTGGGAAAGAAAGGGCTAGTTTTTGAATGGATAGTTTTAGACTGATTTGAATGAGTGGTGCGTAGTGTCTTCCAATCAAACTCGTATTAACAACCTAGATAGGATTGGTTGCTCCGATTATTGTGTGTGACAGATGTACTTAAGGTATCCGACTACGTTCGGAACCGTGATTTTGCAAAAGCGTATAAATGGATAATATTTTTGATATTTAGTGTCACTTAGATTAAAAAATATACATAAAATTGTGTTTTAAGAATAGTATTACAATAAAGAATTATTTAAGTACAATATTTTGACAAAAAATGAACATAGAATGACCCATTTTCAAAATGTTCTTCTTTCGTTGAAAATGCTTGTATTATAATAATATTTTGCCTATGTATAGCTCAGACCTCTGTACAGAGGCTCAACTAGAATTTTTGAAATATAAAACTTAGAAATGGGTTTATCCATGTTTTACGAACCACAGAGGGGAGAAATTTTAAGAAAAAAAAAACGCCGATAATTATTTCAGGTGGTTGCAACTCTGAAAATAATGTGAAATTTTCAAAAATCATAGTTGAGCATCTGTACAGAGGTCTGTTACAGGCAAAATATTATTACAATAGAAGCACTTTTCACAAAAGGAGAACATTTTGAAAAAAGGTTATTCTAAGTTAATTTTTTGCCGAAATATTATAGTTAAATAATTTTTTTTGTCAAAATGTTCTTAAAAAATTTATTCATGAGTTCTAATCTAAGTGACACTAAATATCACAAAAGTTACCCATTTATGCACTTTTTTAAAATCTGTCTGTACTCACGTTGACATGGTGTGGAATGAAAGAGAGAGGTTGTTTGCTCAGATGTCTTTGTCATCACATGACGGCGATTCAAATTTATGTGGTTTTCTTTAAAAGTCCACGCCTTGTTTTAGAAGGCTTTATTAATACATTTTAATATAAATTGCCACACTTTATTTTCTTACGTTATAATAACAATGATCACTTTAGAAGAAAATTATTGATATTTCACTATATTTTATTTTCTACGATATTTTTGTACCTTTCCAAATTATGCATTTAACAATTAGACACTTGAATACATTATACCCTGAAGACTGCTACAATAACGGAAAAATTAATATTTCTTTGAGTGTAATTAACTTCATGTCTTTATTTTTGCATTTATTTGATAAATGCTTTTTGGAAGTATGCAGTAATTTTCATATCGTAATTTACTAAACATCGGATATCGAAAAAAAGGGAGAATTGTAGAAATTTTATTTTAGAAGCGTTTTTATGTATCAATAATTAGTATAATTAGTAATGTATGCAATAGGCAATAATTGAATAGATAATTTGACAAAGATACGCAAGAAATTGCAAACATTTTTTGAAGAAAAGAAAATACTTTCCAGACATCCCATGAAATTCAAACGTATATTTTAATTCAATAGGGGTACCCACATTGTACAAATCCCCATAGTACGAATTGTAAAACTGTAATTTACAAGTATTATATAGTTCTATTTTTTCCAACATATTGTAAAGAGGAAAAATAATTTCTAGTCTTTATTATCTCCGGGAAAACGTAAATATGTAAATGTTTTGGTATTGCTAAATTTTGTATTACATTTAATTAAGTTCCTGTGAATGTTTTTGTTTCATTGTTTTTTTATTAAATACAGTCGACTCTCGATAATTAGAAGTTGGAGGGACCAATGAAAAACTTCGAATTATCAAGAGTTCGAATTATCAAGAGGGTAGGAAAAACTCTCAAAATACACGAAGAGAGAAGTTTTTTTTTCTAACACATTTAAATTTAAAACTATGTAATAAAGCAACAATTGTACATACTCTTTTTAAAGTACACTTTATACGGTATAAAAATAAAACAGAAGTTAAAAGTCCTATATTAAAAGAATACACTTATGTCTTGCAAACAACTATTAAAAGAATATACATACTATATATAATTAATCCTTTTTGTCGAAAAAATCTGTTCTCTTTTTTTGTTTTAAGGCATTCAATCTAACTTTGTCAATAGATTTTTCTTGAACAAATGAAGCCTGTAAAATGTCTGCATCAACATGATTTGGAAGGAAAAAGTTGCGTAGTTTGTTTAGTGACACTTTAGCTTCTGACAGAGTTACCGGAGTCAACTTCTCCGGTTCGTCTTCATCACTTTCTGTATTGTTGTGGTCCAAAGCCACAATTTCAGCGTCAGATAGAGCTCCCCATACAGCAATGTCCGTGTCAACCAACACGTAGTCGTCAAACGTCAAATCTTGTTCTGGAAGAGTTTCCCAAAGGGATGTTTCAGCATTAAATTCAGTAAGCGTATCGTCCACATCAACCAGATTCGGCGAGGGGAAGCCTGACTTTTTAAAACAGCTGTGAAATGTCAAAAAAGTAACAGCTCTCCAAGACTTGTCAATCATGATCAAAACTGTTAAAATAGAAATAGTAGTTACATTCTGCTGATTTTCGAGGTTATACGAAGCGCTTTTAACGACTTCACTCCGATAAAAAGTTTTAAAATTATGTACGATTCCCTGATCGAGTGCCTGAAGTTTTGAGGTTTAGTTTGGAGGGAAAAATTGAAGTTTCACATTTGATAAAGGTGGTGCGTTATTGTGCACAGTACAATTGTCTAAAAATAAGAAAATATGTCGTTTCTCTCTTTTCATATCCGAGTTCAGTGAGACCAACCATTCATTAAAGAATTCGGTGGTCATCCATACCTTCTTGTTTGAGCGGTATTTGGTAGGGAACGAGTTTATGCCCTTGAAACACCGAGGGTTTGCAGATTTTCCTATGACGAGAGGAGTAATCTTTTCTGAGCCGTCCATGTTTACAGCCAGTAAAATAGTTAACCTCTCCTTGCTATGTTTTCCTCCATGGCATTTTTTTTAATGTAAATGTTTTCTGGAAAACACTTAAAAAAGAGTCCGGTTTCATCCGTGTTGAAAATGTTACGTGGTTCGTACTCCTTTATTAGATCCGAAAGCGAGTTCTGCCACTTAGAACAAATGTTAATATCGACACTTGAGCTTTCCCCGCACATTTTTTTGAAGACTATCCCATTCCGTTTCTTAAAATTTGTAAGCCATCCCTCACTAGCCGAAAACTCGATTCCTAATTCTTTCGCGAATGCTTTAGCCTTTTCCTTCAATAAAGAGCTACCCATCGGAATATTCTGTCCTCGACACTGTCTCATCCATGAAACTAAACACTGTTCAAGACGTGGAAAATTATCTTTACTAGCGCGTTTTCTCACTCTACTCGAAGATGAACTAAAGATTTTCTCTTTATTCTTCAGAATAGTGGAGAGCGAGCTCAGTGGGATTTCAAATGCTTTGGCTACATCGACCTTCCTCTCACCGTATTCGACTGATTCTATCACCTTTTGCTTTTCAGAAATTGTTAAGCACTTGTACTTTTTAAAAGAAGACATGTCGTGCTTTTTGCGTGATAAGTCGACACTGAGGTAAGGTGAAAAGTAGTGGTCCAAGGTTTATCGAAATTAACAGGTAGGAAACGTAAATCACCACAACTTTAGTACAATAATATTTTTAATTTAAAATTTGGAATCTAAAATGAACACAAGGCGCATTCCCAATTCACACTCAGCTACGGGGTATAATTAATAGCAGGGGTTGACAACTATGGCACGTGGAGCAATTCTTAGTGGCACATTACCGCTCTTTTTTTTTAAAAAAAAATAATAGAATAAAGTTAAATCCCTGTCTCTCCTGTCTTTGCCTCGTACATTTTTATATAAAGGTTTTGTTTCTCGCTTTCAATTCTCTGCCATAAAACGATTCTGCTGAATTATTTTGGATGTAGTTTGAGTGCTTTATTTTAAAAAACATCTGTTTAATTGTGACTCATTATTAGCAATAAATACTCAACGCAAATAAAAATTATTGTGCAATACTTGTAAAAGGAAGCATCACTCATTACTTCACAGTGAATAAAAAAGAAAGCAGTTTTCCTTTAGCCATCTAAAGCTTGGGTATCAACGGAAAAAGAAAAAAACAGATGGCTTAGGAATAAATAAAAATTCTGCTTAGCAAATACCGGAAATATAATAAACAAAGTAGTTATTCTATCAACATGCACAATTTGGACTGAAAATAAGTTCAGTAAAAAAACCGCTCGTGGGATAATTAGGTACAGGAAGTGAATCTAACTTCATAATATTGAAGGTTCGAATTATCGAGAGTTTTATAGAATAACTTCGAATTATCGCGTGTTGTAGTCTGGTCAACCTCAAATTTCACTTCGAAATACTGAGAGTACCAAAACGTATGGTTTTAGTTCGAAATATCAAGAGTTTTTCTAGGGGCTGAGCACATACTTCGAATTAGCGAAAGGTTCGTATTATCGAAAGTTCGAATTATCGAGAGTCGACTGTACATGCATATATACATACTTAAGCAAATAGAGTGTATCCTAATCAACTTAATTTTGTTAAATATATTTTTTGCAATATTTTTAACACAAAATTCTCTTTTAACACGAAAAAATATTTTAGTCCTCCTCAGCTTCGTGTTAAACCATCACTGTAGATTATTTACTATGACTGCAAATGCGTCATTTTATGATAGAGTTTTAAAGCTAAACCTTTTTCAAAATTGCCTTAGCAATTTTTCTTAAATTCTGAATTTGGAGGGGGGAGGGTAAAAGGGAACTTTTTTATATGAATCACAGTGTTAAATAATATTTTTGAAAGAATAGAATTTGATAGAATGTGAAATCCTTTCTTTTTCATGAAATAAGTTTTTTTTTTCTAAAAAATAAGTAACAATAAGTTATATATTTAACCCTCTGGCCGGAACATCAAGTTTTTTGCCGCTCTTAGAAACATCCGTCTAGAACAGGGGTGGCGAACCTTTTTGGGTCAACGTGCCATTTTTTCTAAAAAAAACGTTTAATGAGTTATAGGCATGCCATCAAATAATTTTAACTTTTGATTATTGAAGAACTCTAATAAAACTAAATACGAACAAATCAAAATTCTTTATTTAATACGAAAAAATATATTTTGTACTGTATAGTAGTAAATGTTTTAGTTATACTTGTAATTTAATTTAAAATAACATTAGTGTGATTTCTGCTGTTGTAGATTAGGTGACAAATAACTTATATCAGGATTATAAGATGTTACTTTTAGTAGAATGCATGCTGAATTAGAGTCGTCTGTTAAACGGTTTCTAAGCGAATCTTTGATGTTATTTATCTCTGAAAATAATGACTCGCAGGCATAGGTAGATGAAAATATGGTTAAAATAGCATACGCCAAATTCTTCAAACAGTCAAATGCGTCCGGAATTAAATTCCATGTTTCCAAAATTTCGTTACTGGTATTTTTACTTATATTGCTTGTCAATCTTTCTGCTTCAATCAATTCCAACTTTTTCCTTGTTTCAATAAACATTTGAATACATATTGAACTAGACTGGAAATCAATCAGTTGCATTTCAAGTTCTTCAATTTCCATCCAATCGAATTGAGACAAGTTCAGTTTATCAAACGAAATCACATCAGGGTACATAATAAATTTGAACGTTTCCGATAATTCCTTGAACTGAGAAAATCTCGCTGAAAATTTTTTGATTAAAGAATCCATTATGGAAAAAAAGGCATCAATAACTTTTTCTTCATTTCATTTCTCTTGGCATCTAAATCTTTGATATTTTTTTTTCAAGTTTGGGAAGTACTTGTAGTTTTTTGTAATAATATCGTTTCTGAAAACATATAGTTTAGCTTCAAAAGCGCGAATGAGATCCATCATGACGATAACTGTTTTATTCGGGCCTTGAAGCTTTATGTCCAATTTATTGAAACGTTGGCATATGTCTGTAAAAAACATCAGTTTTAAAAACCACATAATATCCATCAACTGTGCGTATTGTTCAATTTTACTCTCATTTTGTAGAAACAGTCTGATTTCTTCCAAGAAATCAACAAATCTTTGAAGTACGTTCCCGCGGCTCAACCAGCGAACATTGTTATACATTATTAAGCCATTATACACCGAATTGACTTCATCCAACAAAGCATCATACTTTCGTTTATTTAAAGCCTGCGACGATAAGAGGTTGACTATTTTTGTGACTAAAGTTACTACATTATCAAGAGATGTTAAACCACTCTGCACATAAGGCTTGTTGGTGAATAATGCAGTGGCATTCAAGAATCGAATGGCCTACGTCTGTTTTAAATAAAGAAATGAAACCATTTTTTTTACCTACCATATTTGGAGCACCATCAGTGGTTACTGAAACAATTCTTTTCAAATCAATTTCTTTCTCAGCAAGCGAATTTCTTACTGCCGTACAAATATCTGTGCCCTTTGTAGTTATTAACAACGATGCTATCGCAATTAATTCTTCCTTAATGATGTTTCCTACACAATATCGAGCAAAGACAGCTAAACGTGCCGATTTAGTAATGTCAATACTTTCGTCAAGACATAGCGATATAAAAGGAGCGGAGTTAATGTCATTTTTTTGCTGATCTGTAACATTTTCTGCCAATTTCAAGATTCTATCTTTCATTGTGTTTCTAGATAGAGGAACATCTTTGAAGCGCTGAATTATCTTATTTTTCTTATCAAAATCATCAAAAAGTGAGGGCACACATGCCAACCAAGCTTCCTTCAAAAATTCTCCCTCTTGAAAAGGTTTACCGTGCCGAGCAATGGCATTTGCAGCCGAGTAACTTGCCGCACTTGTGTAACAATTTTTGCTTACATATTTAAACATAGACGTCGACTGTTTATTTCTGTCTTTTATTGCACTTGCAATTAATTCTTTTTGCTCTGGTTCGCTTTTTTCACAAAAGGATTTGTGATTTGTTTCAAAATGCCGTTTTACAGACGATGTTCTGCATACCACTGTTCCAGAACGTAAAACACACACCGCTTTGTCGCCTTTATTGATCATGCCATATTTCTCAGCCCACCAAGTTTGAAATTCTCTGCTACACTTACTATCTTGCACTTCTTTTTTTTTTTGTTGAACTAGCCATGTTAAATAGCAGTTAAAAATCGTACATTTAACACAAAACTTTAAATGTTCAGTTGTGTCGATGAAATTGACTATTCTATGTGCTCTCACTTGATTCCTCCCCCCCCCACCGCCAAAAAAAACCTTTTTTACTGATTGCGCACGACTGCGGGCTCATGGGCAGATTTATTTGTTTTTAGGAAATTGAGTGCTTGTACGAGATTTCTGTAGTGTCTGCTCTTTTGCTTTTGTCTCAGGTCATTAAAATTTTTAAAAATAAAGCAGTGGGAGTTATTTTACCAATTAGACTTACAAGACAAGAATTAGATCACATTAATAAATTAGATGTATACAAGCTCAACTATTAATGTAAACGTTAGAATATGTTTTTTAAACAACTTGAATGTATTTAGAAATAGTTACATACACACACTATGCGTAGATAAACTTTGCATCATTAGTAATTTTTAATATACGAAGTATTTACGCAAGACATAACAAGCGAGTCTGCTTCCCGACTTGTCGGCGTCGCGACGGATCACTCGCGTTTGTTCATAATACTTCATAGTAAACTTAATTATTTTAAGCTAAAACGCAAATCGTTTTTGATCGATGGCGTGCCCAAAATATTCTGTCGCGTGCCATCATTGGCACGCGTGCCATTGGTTCGCCATCCCTGGTCTAGAAGATGGGTACGCAATTTTTTTAAAAATATTATTACCTTGTTTTAATCGTCCTTATCGCTCATGAAATTGAGTAGAATTTTTAATACTTAAGTCTTTATGAGGCACACTATAATAATATATTTTTATCACAAAAATTGTGACTAGTATTTTTATAAAAACTGATTAGAAATTATTTATATTCATGTAAAAATAATAGTACAAAAATGAAAAACCTATAGGCATATCCGTATGATAGACGGTGATAGATAAAAAAATCGCACATATCGTAGGTTGAAAAAAATCGTCAAGTATCACCACGTGATCCTCTCACTGGGTAAAGTCCAACTGAAGATGTCAAGGCAGCCCACCCCCAAAATCACACCACAGCGTTATCTACAGGCATCAAAGCAAATCATCCCTGTCTGACAGACGGATGTTCTGGTCAGAGGGTTAAATTTAAGATGACACATTGCGATTAAATTGACAAAAATTGGTCAAAAATCAAATGTAATTTATGTAGCTTAAATTATTCTCTTTATATACTTTTATATAACTTCACAAAATTTTAAATCTCTATACTTAAAAAACGCAGAATTATAATAGCTTTTATTCACATCCCTACGGCAAATCAAAATTTTAAACTTACTTACCTCAAAGAAAAATTAACAATTTTATCTTCGTATAAAATGCTAAGGTTTTTTTCCCCCATTGTACCTAATGCTTTGAATTTTTTTTTTTACTTATTGCTAATAGTACATGAAGCAAAAGTTGTTATGCATTTTTTACAAAGCAATACTTATTTTTCTTTTAAATAATTTAATTCAGAATTAATACATTTTTTTAAGGAATTTTCAATAAGCATTCATAAAAAGAAGTATTGTACGAATACCAATCATGTTATCGCAAAACTCATACCAACTTTTGTTATACATAGTATGATGTACTTGTAAATCAAATTTCATGCATGTACGTAAATTTTTGTTGGAAGAGTAGCATTTAAAGACACTTCACAAATTTTATCTTTTTTTCCCTCAAAATATTAAATGGCTATTTTTTTATGAAATTTTGAGCACAAAATCCGTTTTACATAGAATACACACATAAGAGGCAATCAAAAAAATTTTGAAAATCCTTAAATTAAAAACTTTTGCATAAATCGTACCATGTCCCCTTAACTTTCAAATAAATATTACATAGATGCGATTATCTTTTTCATGAAAGAAAAAGATAGGAAAAAAAACCATTTTATTGCGAAATTGAAAGTATATATTTTGTATTAATTACCTGTTTAGTTTGCAACTAGTGTTAAATGTAAGAAAGGAAAGAAAATGTTGAAAGCTTTAAGAAATAACTAAATCCATAAAATTTGATTTATAAAGCCAACACCTTCGAACTCATTTTTAATTCTGTAAAAGATATATGTCCCCAATTCTCTAGAAATAGTAATAATTCTGCGGAAGAAGAAGAGAAAAAATCTTATTCCTCATTCTCTTTTTTTAAATCATTCTAACAGGGTGGAGTGAAATATTTTAACCCAAAAAAAGATCAAAACCATTTCCAAAAATAGAAATTTATCTCTACTTCTTTCCTAGTCCCATTAACCATCGTTTATCTTTCACTTTAGAATTCAGGCCCTCTATAGATGTCGAGATCCAATGGAAAACAATAACTTCCAATGGGATCTAATAGGGTATTTTCGGCAGATGCAGCCCCCACGGTGAAAAAAAAATATATGATGAGTCTGGAGGTTTCACGTGATTTCTTTCATCCCCTCCTCCCCCCATCATATGTCGGGTCAAGCCGAAATCGCCTGATGTTCGAAAATATTTCTCGTTCACCATGTCCCGCAGGTCACGGGGAATGGCTCTACTTATACCATGCCTGACAGTCCTAATTCTATAAATCAGCCAGTCGAGGGTGTTGGTGTCATTTTTATGGCTCCAGGGGAGGGCTAGAACCCTTCTAAATTCCTGGGATAATGTCAAAAGTTTTGGAGAATAGTTTTCAAAATCGTGATCGGAAGAATTGTTCTGTTTTTGGTGGGGATTTTCATCGGTCTTATTTCCAATTATCGAGAGCTGCTTATCAGATTTAGAAAAGAGTCGTAAAGTGAATATTACCCTCCTCCAACCCCTATGTCGTCGTTAGGAACGCCTTTTGCACTTTTCTCTTTTGCCCTTTTGTTAATTTTTCCCCCCGAGAAAAATCCATTTTTTTTTATTTTTATCTTGTGAAATATGCAGCTTAGGGTCGCCTACAAATCTGTGGAATGTATGTGAAAGTGTGGAGTACTTTTTTTTTCTATCGGAATTCTTGTAAGAATTTTTCTGTGTTGCTGTGATTGGTATGCTTACTGACACAATGATGTATGTTGTTTAATAGTTTTTTTAGCATGTGTTTCTTATATTTTTTTAATTATTGATACATTGTGCTTAGCTCTTACTTAATTAATTCCTTTATTCAATGATCTGGTGTTATTAGAAAATGGTAAGTGTATCTTAATTTTTAGTTTGTTTTTATTTTATCCCTTAACAATTAGGAATTTAGCGAGAAGTTTTATTACATAGCTTTCTTTATTTAAACAATCAAGAGGTTACTTTGGTTGCAGTATTTTGCCTCGTAATTTGCGAAAAGTATTGTAAGAAAGATTTGTTCACGCAGTTTTTTAAAGAAGTTTTTCATATTGTTATATGTCTCAACAACACTTAAAATATTTTTAAAAAATATTAACTTTATACTTAATTTTTTTCCAGTAATGTGCTGCATATTGGCAATTCGGCTTCTGCAGACATGGCAAGTTCCCAAATCTGACAGCCATTTCATGGTGTCACCATCTAGTGGCAGCCTTCGCAACCAAATTTAGACGCTTGTATTAATTTCAATTCAAGCTCTCGTCAGATGTTAATTCTTGCCATGATTTAATTTTGCCGAAAGTACCAGATATTTCCAGAAGCATTCATATGGTCACTACGTCGCCAAAAATGATGCCAACTTTGCTGCATCGCCAATAATTGACCTAATTTCCAATGAAAAGCCATTATAATGTACGGCGTTGGTTGCAAATATTACAGTTTACTTCATTGGGAAATTATATGAGGAGACAAGATTGGCGAAATTGTATGCATTCTAAAGACACCGGACACTCGAGGTGACTTGGATACGCCATTCATACTAAAGGTACGCAATTCTCTTAAGATTGGTATTTGCCATGACTATTAATGCATTACAGGGGTAGAGTTTAGAAAAAGTCGGTTTATGTGGAACTTCAAAGGAAACAATATTTACTCATTGTATGTGGTTTTGTGGGGGTGCACAAGCAAAGACGGAATTAAAATTCGGAGCAATTTAGAAGAAAAGGGGATTAGGAACATGGTTTTTGAAGAGACACTAAATCAAATTACAAATTAAAATGTGGAGATGAGGACATGGAATTTATTTTTCCGTCTTTGCAATATATCAAAAAATATAGAACTGCATAATACATATAAATTACAGTTTTACAATTTGTTCAATGAGTGTGAACAGCTGTATAATTTGTGTAATGGGGGTTGGTCCGCCGGTAGGTGGACAAGGTTTACTCCTTCCCCCTCCCCTTCCTTAGCTAATATTTATTAAAATGTACGTTTGAATTTCATAGGATGTCTTGAAAGTATTTTATTCTTCAAAAAAAGCGCATGCGTTTTTTTGCGTATCATTGTTAAATTGTCTCTTCATTTATTGTCTGCTACATTCATTATTAATTATAGATAAACACTTTTAAAGTAACATTTCTACAATTCTCACCTTTTTTCAACATCCGATAATTAGTAAATTACTATTTGAAAACTACTGTATACTTACAAAAAAACATTTATCAAATAAAAGCAAAAATGAAGGTAGGAAATTAATTACTCTCAAAGAAATATTAATTTTTACGTTATTGTAGCACTTTTTATAGGATATAATGTATGACTGAGTAACTAATACACGAATATATTGGAAAGGTACAAAAAATTCTAAAAAAATATAATTAAATTTTAAGATTTTTCATCTAAGGTGATAATTGTTATTGCAATGTAAGAAAATGAAGTATGGCAATTATATTAAAATGCATTAATTATATAGCTCCAGTAGCGCACACAGTAATTTTTCAAGGGGGTTCCGGGGTCGAATGTTCACCATTCTTGTATCATGCTCCTTTTAATTTTGTCGATTTTCGAGAACAAAACACAGTAAAATCTAATTATGGAATAAATAATTAGTATTAATTTATAAAAATTAATTATTAATAACAAATACTTAATTAAATTTTACGTACTATATACTTAGAATTATAATCAATCGGAAAGAAATATTAAGGGCTCTGGGGGGAGGGGGTCCGCACCCCCTTGCGTGCGCCACTGTATAGCACCAAATAAATATTCTAATCTATTATAATGAAATTTCAGGATTCTTTTTGTCACATAACAATTATTGTAATTAAAGTTAAATAAATCGTTATAGTAATAGCATTTTGGAATATATTGTTATTCTTATGAATCTTCAGACATCATTTAATGTAATTATTCTAACATAATAACACTTTTCTTTTATAAAAAAACAGTTTTCCTATTAATTAAAAACGGCCTCAGATAAAGTTATTTGATGATCAGAAGAGAAAAATAACATACTCATTATTTTTCACAAATTTGATATACATAATTGTAACATATATCAATTATTATTTTTCTGGCAAATATTAATGAACGAAATTATTCATAAATACACATCGGAGAAACACTCACTTTTTATTTATGTGTAAAAGTCTGACTATGCGCGATATCATCCAGACTCTCTCATAAACCGGATTAAGAATATAAGTTTTCATTTTCCTTTTTTACTTAATTGAACTATTCCCAAAAATTAACTTGGAATGTATAGTAAAAATAGTCTGAGTTTGAGGTTTAGGAAACATTGATAAATATTAAAATGGAAAAAAATACAGATTTCACCACTAAGATCTTGTTCGGTTAAAAATTAAATTTGTGATACCCCACGCCCTGGGGGTATCATCTCTACATCCACGCGACCTAGATTTGTAGGAATAAATTATTGACCACTCAAATTCTCCATAATGAATCTAATTTATTATTGTCTAAATATATATTTAGCAACGCAGCATAAGTCTTATTAGAGGAGACTAATCAGGAGTGATACTACGCAATTATCAATTCTAAGTAAAATAGCGCCTGAAATCCTTTTCACTATCTTTATGAGAATTTAACCACATAATCTTTATCTATTGTAGATTCCTTAATAAGCTTAAGTCCGTTCTATAATTAGTCTCTAACCAATATCTCATGGCGAGCAGCCCTCGGCTTTCTGTCTCTTCTTGTATTCTATTCTCTTCCACTATTATTCTATTATTATCCGATTTCTATTCTGCTCTCTCTTATTCAACTTTCTGGCTTCTATTCAACTAACTCGTGATTGCTAAAGCTCCTTTATATATCTGTTCACTAATCTGCATATCATGGTTTCTTCCTGAGAAGGTTGGAATGAAATTCCATTCTGGCCCCAAATATTCCCCAAGAGGATTAGTGAGAAGGCGTGATAAAGCCCCGCCACAAATTGTCCTTAAATTTCCTGCATTTCAAATCCAATCAATTTAGTTACAGCAGTGATTGGGGCATTTCTTCTAGGAAAAAGCACAATTTGCAAATCCATCCAAGTTACAAAACCAAATTCTATTTCTGAGTTCCAAAAGTGCATTATTTATCAAACACTATATCTTTTCAACCCCTTCTAAAAGCATTGTTTTATATTAATGAAGGAAATTCCTTTCAACTTGTAAGGCATTAGCCCGTGGGTGTTGCCTTAATTCTAAGTTATCCCTCGTGACCAAGGGGAGTGGGAGTGAATGAAGAACCAGGCGTTGCCATAATCTTAATATCTCTTTATTAAGATCTTAACTTAAACACTATACAATGATAATATTTACATTTTAACTTAGTGGATCTGAGGTGAAGAAACACACAATATGTATTACCAAAAAAACGCAACCCTGACCACTATATTTAAGTTGAACGTCTTATCCTAATCTCAGTATATACACAGTTCCTAGTATTTAATAGAATGTTCTTACCTCTATATCCTAGGTAGCAACAACTATCTCGAATCCTAAATGTTGTTTCCTTATCTCGCGTGGAATGTTATCCACCTTGACTTGAACACACTGGCACGAATAGCTGAACACTTGAATATCGGATAACTTCTCACTTTTAACTTTAACACTCCTAACCACATACTAGCATAATCACTTCCCAAGTGACACCCTGCTTACGCTAAACTTCTGCTATTTAAGAAGTCTCAGGGGTGTTAAATTTCTTTAGAGGTCTGAAAATATAAACGATTTTCAAATGGGTATAATTCTTTTAAATTTAAATTAAATGATTCGAATCTTTTACATATTATTTAAAATGGAATGGGGCTTCAGAAAAATATAAAATGTTTAAAATATAATAATAATTTTAAAAGTCATAAGCATATGAAAATTTTATGATAAATATTAAATATTTTTTGCTTTGCGCATGCTATTTTCTAAAATATTTGCCTCTGGTTTATAAAACTTAACAGTATTATACAATGCATCATACTCTTTAAACCCTACCTAATTTTGGTGTTATATATCTTTTGTTTTTGAAAATATTTGTAAAATATTGCAATTTTTTAAATATTTTTTAAAAATGTATTTTTTTATTTATTAAAATATGTAAGTTATTATTCTATTTATATAAAAGTAGCTACAAAGTATTAAGAATACATTTGCCTTTATAAATCAACTTATAGCTAGTAATTAAACCTACTCTTTTAGAAAATAGCATGCGCGACGTAAAACTTAATAAATATTTTTTATATAAAAGTTTCTTATTTTTCTATAATTATAATTTTTAAAATTATGATTATATTTTAAACATTTTATACTTTTCTGAAGTCCCATTCCTTTATAAGTAATGTGTAAAAAAAATTCAAATTATTTAACTTAAATCTATATGTGCAAGGATAATTTCAGAAAATGAGCAAAGACTCGTTGAAAGAAGAACCATGATGAAGCTGAAGCAATTTTATAACATGTATGTGATGCGCTTTCCTTCAAAATACTTTTTTCAATTTGTTGAAATATACTTTGGAGATATATTTTTTTTTTTTTTTTTTGCATATTGACCACTATGAATTTATTTACGATGATTCTTGGGGATATATTACACAAACCAGGGTATATACCCATATACAAAAGCAAAAACAAAACACGCATGTAAGACTTGTGAGAGAGTTCTGTTATTGGATTCGATGATATCTGAGGAAATTCACGCCGTATGTTACCCTCAATCTCATTTCTGGTGCAGTAGTTGGGAAGTCGGCTATTAGGAGTTTTGCTGCTGCTAATGTCTACATTCTGATTGGCTGAGTCACACAATCACTTAGCATAGGATGGACGCGGTTTCGAAAGGCTACTGCTTGGGAGAGAGAGCTGAGAAGCTGTTTTCTCTTTGGTTCATTGTGAGTGAGAAAGTTCATTTAAAATGGCTTCTCAGAGGGTGTAGAAAGTAGTATACGTAACGGAGAGCCGAACTTGTGTCCAATAGAGGAAGTTAAGAAAATGATAGAGCTAGTTTAATGAAAAAGTTACATTTTAATATTATTGCGTGCTAATTAATTAAGATTATTGCTCATAAATTTAATATTTAGGGGAATTATATGAGACGTTAAGTATTCTTCATGGCCTTTTAATTTTAATATTAATATTGTAATTTTTTAAGTTTATCATATTAATATTTTCAGGGTGCGGGGAAAAATTAAAAAAGTGTTTTTGGTCGATATAGTATTTAAAACCAGATGCCCCGAGTGGTAGTGTAACGCGTTTCCGCACCGCAGGTACAGGTTCTATTCACGGGCCGGGCTAGGTTTACTCAGCCTTCATCCCAACTGTAGTGGGTTGATAAATGAACACCAAGCTTGCTTGGGGACTTAAACTGGGGGTCTCGCTTCAGACTGACCACCTGATCGGGGCATCTACTCATGCACCTCAGCACCCAATGGTCACGTATACTGGGTTGGGCACAGTAGACCTTGGCCCTCATGGGCTGTTGTGCCACTGAGTTTGAGTATTTAAAACTATATTGATACTAAGATTTTTATGGATGTAATTCTTTCATTCCAAAAGATTTCATCTTATATATTTCTTTTTTAGAACTTTCCTCTTTTAGAACTGTCTTTATTCACATGTTTTTCTAGTTTTATTACGTTAATTGGCGGAATCTGGTGACTGAAGCTATCTTGCATCATCTCTCAAAATTTGGCGACGCAGAACTGTTTAAGTATTGAAGTTGCAGTTAAAATTGAATTCCCCATTATATGCACATAAATAAAAACAATAATCCCGAGACTACTTGAATAATTCAGAGAACTATAAAGAATTAAAGAAAAATCTTCTCACAAAAAATTTAAATATAGAATCATTATACACATATATATCAACTAAAATAAAAATGAACTTCACAAACTTTTTTTATAAAGCGAACATTAACGTAATTTCAACCAATCTCTCCCACTTTTTATCTAATAAAAAAACACATCACATCCAGAAAAAAGTCTAAATTAATTTCGCTATAAAGCTCTCTCCTTTTCCACCTCCCAGCCCATCATAATTATTCTTTTATAAGGCTAATCCCACCATAAACCAGCAGAATAACGACCCCAATACCATTTAAGTGAAAACCCTACTTAGCATGTCGCGAACAAAATGACACGATACATCATAACCGGTAGAGCGAGAACAGAATCTGCCGAGATGGTATTAAATAATAATAGGCACCATTTTCAGTCTTCGATGTAAAAATCTTCCATGTGTACCCGTACTTTGATGTATTCCTCGAAAGTTTATAAACTTTGATTTTTGGTATATATGTTACCGTTAAAGTGTGTAATTCAGTTATTTCATAGAATAATTAGGTATTTCATGAGATAGCTTGATAAGTCAGTTAAAGTGTATAATAGATGAAAAATGTCATACTTTACTTGGTTCTTCTATGAAATAACTAGCTATTCTATGAAATAATTAGCCATTCTATGAGTTGGACTATTTCATGAAGTCGCTAAATACCGAAAAAAAGTTTGTTGTATGGAAAGTTCGTTATACAGAGGCTCATTTCTTTAATATACTTTATAAACCACATAAAACAAATTTGAAATTCATAAACACTACACATTAAAAAAGGTAATTATTCACATCTTTTTGTAAATTAATATATAGTTATTTTATGTATCTTACACATACAAAAACTGCAAAAAAAAACATGTCGAAGAATACGCTATATTTTCAACGTAAAGAAAATAATTTTATATTAAAAACAATGAATTTTTAAGGACATTCACGAGTAAATGCAATACTGTTTTCCTTTATCCCACGCTTAATTAATAAATATTCAAAGCTCTCTTGCACTAAATCTTTATTATTTACAGGTTGGTCTTCCATCCCTGTGGAAGTCATTGCATTAAAATGGATTACAAAAAAAAATTGTTAATAATCCAAAATGTAAACCGCTAACATAAATACACCGCCTTAATTTCTCGTTTAAAAGCAATGGAATGAAGGGTACACACAGAAGTCATTGCAAAGAAGCTACCAGCTGTTCAAAACGGACTAAAAGCAGCTAGAATTGGTTCAAAGAACTTTCAAGTGCTGTATTTCATACTTTAACGATCAAGCAACTGTTATTCTATAGAATACCTAGTTAAATCGTATAATGTAATAATTTTACATATTTTAACTGATTTGTCTAGTTATTTCATGAAGTACCTACAGTAAAATCCGTCGTATAGCATGCACCGGCGTATAGCGTGTACCCATACTTACGAGCTGCATTTTTTTAATTTGTGACAAATCTATACGGAACTTTATCACTAACCTTCTGAGACGTCTTTTTTAGGGAAATTTAATTCCCTACCTATTTCCAATCAGCTCCAAAAAGAGGACAGGGATTCCTTATTATACAGATTAGATAAAGTATTTAAGTCAAACGGAATAGTAAAGTAAGAGGCAGTAGGAGAGAGAGATTGAAGCAGGAAGTTATAATAGTGAAGTTAGAGATTTATTATTGAAGATTTCTAGGTGGATAAATTAGGCTCAGGAAGAGCTGAGATTCAGTGTGGTAAATATTGATTTATAATTAAAGTCTCATTAAAGTTTTATATTAGGAGTGAGATTAAAGTTAAATGTTCAAAAGGAACATTATTGAATATAATTCTGGGATCTCTTATTGCGGTAATCTCTGCGTGATCGATATTCTAATTGTTAATTAATTGGATCATTAAATATTTGAGTTAATATAAAGGAAAGTCCCTTTTAAACACCTCATAAAGCTATTTTGATTTATTTGTTATTAAAAGTCTTTGATTCTAATTGGGAAAGATAACCAAATAAAGTTATTTATAAAAATGGCTACTGGTTCTTCTTTGACTCAAAATTATTTTCGTTCTCAAAGTGAGGTCCAAGGGGATCTTCACAAATTTTTAGGCATATTCACCGTATAACGCGCTCCACTTTTTTCCAAAGGAACCAGAAGTGTGCGTGTACAATGCTCGTATGTTTTAAAGTAATTTATTTGAATTATTATCCCAAAATTTTGAAATAATAGTATACTATTAGTACCAGAACCCTTTAACTTCATCAGGTATGTCATTTCTTTTAAATATACAGCTTTTCGATCTATGTAGAAGTTTAATTTTTCTTATGCTCATCTCTTTTTTTTTTATTTTTGAAGCTATCACTTTTGTACCCGGTGTATGACGTGCACCCGTAAATTTCGATCTCATTTTCTTTGTTAAAAGTGCGCGCTATACGCCAGGTTTTACGGTAGTTATTCTATGAAATATAACGGATTTCACACTTTACCGGTAACATCTGCGTCGGAGGTGTCGAACTCGCCGCCCTGTCAATATATTGGCGCGCAATAATGTATAGTAAAATATTTTCTTTCGAAATAGGAAAGATAGTAGCGGGGAAGAGATGTCAAGTGTCAGGATCTTATATATGTTTATTATAATGTACTATTGAAAATATAAACCAATGTCTTTATGAATTTTGATTTTCTTTGCGGTCCATCTTAAGTTAAACCATTATTTATGTGTGCGAAGTCTGCTTTTGAGTTGGACACCTTTGTGATCTACATAAAACGCAAAAAATACTCCACTGTCTATATGTTCGTGATATATTTATACGGTTTCGTTTGTAAATTTTTAATTGGAACAAAAGCTAGCAGATGACCAATCCCTAAATTTGGAGAATGTAATATCTAAATGTGATTTTTTTACTATACGAGGTATAAGCATGCCTTTTATTAAAATTTAATTTGGCGTAATTTTTGGCTTCCGTTGCTAGTGTGCGTGTAGTGTAGTGTCTGGGCCTAACCATTCGTGAACAAAAATGCTAATAAATATATTTATAAAGATAAATTTTGTGGGAAGAGGAAAAATTAGGTTTTCATGATTATTTTTCGTAATAAATGTTACAGATTTATATCAGTGACAGTAAATTTGCAATAGCTGCGACAGTTGTTTTATATCTACAATTGATTTGACAGACCTGTCTGGGGGGAGTTAATTTATCTATGAAGAAAAGTAATCTCTGAATGTGATTTTTTTGATAATGAGAAAGATTTATAACACATGAAACTTTAATTTGATGGTCGTGCTGCATATATATATGTACTCATTTTTGCTCTAAAAATTCATAATTAAAGCTGTAAGAGCTATAAATATTACTTCTGCATTATAAATCTAAACACATATCAAAAAATATTTTTTAGAGTATACGTAGGAAATATTCTTCTACATTTTAAAAGAAGAAATTAATTTTTATTAAAAATAAATATTCGTTTTAATAGTACTTGAGAGCTTTCTTTATCATTTGTAAATTTAGTTTTTATAATACAGGGTTATTCATAATACCCTCCAGGATTCCAAGTGTTATAGTAAAAACACTCAGAATACAGAAAAAAGGCATTTGAAAGGATACAGAAGCAATTCAAGTTTCATTTACATACTTTATAGGTGTATTATATGTGTGAACCCTTGGTCATATTTCATGCATCAATGCAATAGTCTGGTTCCTGTTGCACTCTACTCAACATGCTACTATCAACATTATTGGTAGCCAGTAGCCCACTCAGGAATTCTTCAAGGGGGGAGGGGTTTCTAGGGTCTTGAAAGTCCACCATTCTTATATCATACTCCTTTTCGATTTTAGGGAACAAAAAACAGTAAAAAACTAATTATTGAATAAATAATTAGCGTTAATTAATAAAATTAATCTCTTATTATAACAAATATTTAATTAAATTTTACGTACTATATACTTAGAATTATAATCAATCAGAAAAAAAATCAAGGGCTTGGGGGGGGGCTCCGGACCCCTAGGGCACCTCCCTTGTGTGCGCCACTGTTGGTATCCATTGGCGTAGCTAGCTATAAATGCGAACTGTATAAAGTTTCCTTGAGGCCCTTTTTTGGCACCCTTTAACATCTTAAAATTTTTTACTAGCACATGTTGGGACCCCTATAGCTAGGGGGGGGGTCCCGTATCATTGATACGGCTGATACGGTGGTAGCTACGCCCCTATTGACAGCACGTGTTATCCGAAAACTTGGTATTTTATGTAAGACTAAGTTTTCATACCTCCTTCCCTTTTTTGTGTGATGGAGCAGAACTGTGAGAAGGGATTGCACATGATCAGGATCATCTTAAAACCCTGGGCCCCTACACAAATGTCGGACCCACCTGTGACACTTAAAAGTAAACAGTACATAGCATACGTTGTCAAATACTCGCAAAAACAATGACCTGAAACAAATAAATGTTCATGATTTACAATCGCACACTCCAACTCAATCGACTTCCACCTTTTGACTGATTACATAATGATGATGTATGGTGGTAGGCCTAGGACTGTACGTAAACAAATCTCATCACATGTAGCCAGTTGGTATTTAGTCCGAAATTCCCAGTTTTTCGGATAATGCAACTGGAAATAACATTTGACCTCTGAAGTTATTCGAATTATGTTCTTAAGGCTAAGTCGAGAACGAGACAAGGCCTTGGCCCGGTTGTTCTATGCCTTAAGACGCTGTAGCACATGATGTCAATAACGTTGAAAGTATCATCTTGAACAGAGCGAGGCAGAAACTGGACTATCACGTTGGTATACTCTGTATAACCAAGGTTTCCACGTAGAAACCAAGGTTCCACCTGTAAGGTATGCAAATAAAAGTTGTAAATCGTTTTTGTATTCTTTCAAATGTTCCTTTCTTCTATATTCGCCTTAGGATTTTTACTATATCTCTTCGAAATCTTGGAGGGAATTATGACTATAACTATGTATAAAAAATATAAGTTTTCTACCTTAAAGTTGTACAACTCAAAATTCTATCTAACATCTTTAAACCAACGAGTTTTACTATTTTTATGGGAAAGGAAGAAGTACTGTTCGGAAGTATTCAGGATGTTGTAATTCAATTCACTTGTGTTATAAATGCTGATAAGGGAAGTCATTAGATAAATTTAAAGTAAAATACAATGAATCCACCGTTACCCCCGTATTTTGGATTATTGATGTAGTATTTTTAAAGTTCCCGTCTACTGGCCCTTTAAGATAATTGTTAAAACAGTAATCATACGATAATTTTATTTTCCTTCTCAAATTTAGACCAGATCCATTAACCTTTGGATTCTTCATAACGTAATTGATAAGAGAATCTGGCCTCTTGAAGGGATCATGAGATTCTGTGAATCGCGGTCTTTGAGGAAGTGTTGCTCATTGTCTGCGAGTTAAGTAAGCCCGACCATGGATTAAGATACATTCCTCAAAAGTGAAATAACACTAAGAAATAATACACGTATATATCGCGTCATGTAAATACCAAGAGCGGTAGTAGTGAGGCGGCAAATGATTAAAAAATAGGCAAATAAAGTTCTTATTAACTAATTTATTCAATATCTAATGTGCCCACTTCGGACAGCTTTACATGCTTCAATTCAACGAGGGATTCTATCAGTTAGTCCATTGATGGTGGCCTGAGGTGACCATTGCCAAGCCACATCCATTGATGAGCACAGATCATCCATGGTTAGCTCTAGTGATTCTCCGTTTAAGGCATGTCCAATGAAATCCCACAGATGTTAGATGGGATTCAGATCTGGAGAATTTGAGGCCAAGGTAGGATGTCAAATCTAGTCAGGCTGTTAAGAGTTCACCTGACATTGTCTTGATGGAATACCGTGTTGGGGTACGCCTTGCAACAAGGACAGAACAACAGGATCCACAACTTGTGTTACTGCTATCAATCAATGTATATCAGTGGCGTCTTGTGATTAAATATTATGTTGTTGCAAAAGCCATGATGCCAGGTGTAGGACTGGTTTGACACTTGGCGAAATGGGTTGGTTCGTAGCGCTATCCGGGTCACCGTCATACTTGTCGACGGCTGTCATTCCTCTACAGACAGAAATTGGATTCATCCGTGAGCAATACCCGATACCATTTGATAGCTCAGGTATGATGACGATGACACCACGTCGGCCTTCTAGCCCTGTGTTGCGTTTACTCTGTTGCTGGTACCCTTGGACGTAACTGTACTTCATACAAACTGTTGCATATGGTTTGGATGAACACAAGTCCCCCTGCTCCTGGAGACAACCGACTTCAGATGTCTCGTGGCGTAGATACGTGACGAATACCCCGCTCTGCGAGCATCACTTTCTCTTCGGTGTGCATTTAGACCTTCCTGAATCTGTCGTGTAACACAATATTGGATGGTACTCACGTTGTGAACTACTTGAGTGGATATTGTGCGCAGTGACAACCCCAGTTCATGTTCGATTATACAATCCCGTTTCCCTGTCGTAAAACCATGGTATTGATCTCACCGACGTCTCAGAGGCATTTTATACCCTTCTTCGAAAGTCGCAAATGCTACGCAAGACCTCAAGTGCTGTTTAAGAGAAGGGGAAGTTGCTGGCCTTTATAACCTGAATATGAATACCGCGTCATCAGATGCGTACGCAAATTTAATCACTTGCAAACCCACCTCATCACTAACACTCCTGAAATTTGCATGTGATGCTGATTGCATATTTCTTGGTGTAGCATATTTACTTTTGAGGAGTGTTTAAAATTATCTTAGACAGTTTAATGACTGGATTCATCTTAGAGATCTTCAAAATTAGTGAAGCTGTTCCCCAAAGCAGTCTATAAATAATAAACGGTATTTTCCGTTTAGACAGGGTTTGACTGTTTTTCGATTTTATTTCTAGCACATGCTTACCTTTGGAATCATTGAGGTTACGCTTAATAAAGTTTAGTTTTTAGTACGTCTGTCGATTCTCCAAATTTCCATGCGAACTCCTGGTCATCTTCATGGGGCTGTCAAGACAAAATTGGAATACACTATTACACAAATTCGTAAACTTACTGCATAGATAAGAATTTCCATTACTTACTTCAAACATTCTGATTTTATGGTCTTAATGTTGGAAACCATTAAAACAAAGTACTTTCTATAAAGAAACTAAAAGCGTAAGCGTGTACATAATTCTTAGAGCGTATTTCTGGTGCGTTTCAATATTTATAGTTGATGGAGTAACATATGTGAAGTGTATGTGGTTTCCTATTACGATAAATGCACAGTAGAGTTTCATAAAGAAATCGCAGACGTACTTTCATCAAATATTGAGAAACTCTGCGACTTGAAATCGTCAATATAGACTTCATGCATGAATTATGTCTAATGGATTTCTTAACGAAATCTGCTCAAATGTTAGTTATTACATATGCATAGCATAAGTGCTCTTAGACAATTAATATATTTGTTTGAACTATAATATATGTATATTCAAAAATATTGTACATATATACATATATATTCGAGTTATATCTAATATATATTATAAATGCGAAAGTTTGTGAAAATCTTTGTTGGTCTCTCTCTTTCACGCAAAAACTACTGAATGGATTTTAATGAAAATTTACAGTAATATAGCTTATACATCAGAGTAGCACATAGGCTATAATTTATAGCATAAACTATAATTTATAAAGATATTGTATGAAGTGTCCAAAATATAACGATATTTGTCAAGTAAGTAGGAAAAAATTCTGTCATCTGCTAGCAATTCTGGCATGCGCTGCAAAAAAAACCCCACGTCTGCATATATCTATCTTTTGTTTGTGAAAAACCATTTTTGTTTTGGCTACGCAAGGTGCTCGCTTCTAATTAATTCCTCTGATATAATGCCTATTTTTTTATTTCCGAATCAAACTAAGTTTTGAAGGGAGAGGTTGTTATAAATCTCACTTTATTTTAATGTTTTTTTTTACATTTTATTCTGCACATTTGGTAGTAAGAAATTGATCTTTTTTCCAAATAAATGCTTTTATCAGTTCTGATACTTAAAGTAAATAAACTTTCTCTTTCACACTGCATCATTTGGACAAATTTTCAAAATTTGTTTGTGGCTAGTAGTTAATTATAACACTATAATTTTAATTGAATAGGCAGATATTGCATTTTTAAGTATAAAAATAATTAAAACTACTGTACTGTATCTTTTGGAACGAGTGCATATTAACGTCGCACTGTTCAGCTACATGAGGGCTTTTGGCAACGGACCACGTAATTTTGAACCATGGTCAAGTGACGTGGACGACACCTGATCTGGCACCCTCTTCTCCTAACTACCACACCACACCAACTTAGAAGGAATATTCTACCAATACTTAGCAGGAATATTCTACCAATACTTAGCAGGAATATTCTTTGAAATCCACTCTTCCAAGATATATAGCAGCACGGGTTCCATGATGAGTGTTTTAGCGGAAAAAATAGTTTGTCAAAATTTAAGTGTCTTATTTTTTGTATGTTAATGAAGACCTTAGAAAATTATTTGACTACTTATTTTAAGTGAACGGTATATATAATTAATTTTACAGTGGAATATCTTTAATTAATTTATTAGCTCTAACGGATTAAATTTTCCAAAGTGGAGTATTTTGTTTATGTATATCCCTTAATTTTAAATGTAGTGATACAAAAAAAAAATATTTTATGAAAAATACAGTAAATCATAATGCGGTTGGATAAAGTATTAACGTGCATCGCGTCCCTACACGGTGGGTCTTACAAAGCTCTAATAAAGCTCGAGTTAAGAAAGTAGCTAGGCATTTTTGCCAACTTCACTCTATCGTTAACATTTCGCTATGTTTTTTATTGAATCGTCATTATAATTTAATAAACGGCGCTGCTTGCGAATATTACAATTTTAACATAAAATAAATACTACAGAAAGTAATATTAATGTATTATACTTTCAGATAAAAATTATTTACACTATTTTAAGCGTTCATTACACAAAACTTTTAACAATGTGTTACTTTTGCTGGCAGAGATCAGCTTAGGATGGTATTTTCAAAAATCGAACCTCAAGAGTGTTAGGGGAGTTATAAAGAAAAAAAGTATCCTTTTTATCAGCTATTAGATCTACATACTTAAAATTTAACAAAGGTGTTTTATTTCTCTCTTTTTTGTTTTTGTTTTGCTGCTGAGCTACGCAAAAAAAGCTTTTTTTGTTTAATTTGCAATTCAAGTAAAATTAACTCATTATAAACTTCTTTATCCTTCAATCTGTGTTGTTTAATTTTTCAGTTCACCCGTGCGAAGAACGGGTATACCAGCTAGTTTAATCATATAATTCTATAGAAAGTTAAGTAAAAATTAAAAACGCAAAGAGTTATGCGACTAAATCTTCAAAGGAGTTTATGTTATGAATGAGAAAACTTTCCTAAAAGTATGTAAATGTAAAAGGACAAATGAATACAAAATATAGAAAATAAACCCTTTTTGTAAGAAATAACAGTATGATCACAATAATATATTGACTGTTGATTTAATTTTAATGTATAGTGAAATTTATTACTTGGTTATGAATCCTGCAATGTTCTTTACAAAATTCACAACAATCACAAGAAGTTTAATAATTTAAGAAAATATTTTTTTAACTGAAAAAAGATCAAGATAACTTTCAATTCATTCAAAGTGAATAATACTTTAAAATAATCTTACGTAATTTATTTGTAGATCTTAATAATAATTTTATTATTTACTTTATAAAAGGTCAAATTTTAGAATGGTCTGTTTACTCCTTAGAAGTTCTTTTTTTAAACCCAAAATGCTTTAAAAAAAAGCACATTTTTTTATTGTTAACTAAACTTCTTACTAATTTCCGTCTTTACCTTAAAAAAGGCCAGACAAAAGCATTTCAGTACAAAGGTTTTTTTTTTTTTTTTGTAAATCAATACATTTTATTTATTTTGTTCACAAGGTTTTCTTTTTAACCGCAGAACATCGTGTAAATACACAGAAATTTTCTCTCTAATACACATCTACATTCTTATAAACATTCTGAATAATTTTTCTTTTATATAGTTAAAAAGAGTACAATTTAACAAATTCTAATCGTACGTAAATACGACTTTGTGTCAAGAAGTTATGTTTCACATAGTTAGAAATAATTGTGTTCTGAGAACGCAATAATATTCAAATAAATAAATGGTGCGTGGAACGCCACGCGATAGAAGTGAAACTTCTTTGGTGACGTTGGAACATTGATTATTTTTACCCTAATATTCCAAATTGACCGATAACATATCTCAATCGCCTAATTTGCGTGAATGGTATTCGTGGCGAAATGAGTCTTTCTGATACCAAATCCAAAGTAGAAAGATGTCTTGGAATTTCTGGGTATACAATACCATTATATTTTGATAAACTTCGTATACTTTTCCTATTTAAACTTTGTCGGCAATTGTAGCATGCTTTAATGTGTCTTCTAAATTAATTCCCGGTAAAATATTTTTTTGTGCTCAGCAACAGACGTTCTAAAATTAACTGTAAACCATAATCTATCATAAATTGAACGCCCATATCAATTGAACGATTATCAATGAATCGCCTTTGAAAATCTTTGTGAGCATTTTTATGGGAATCATAGTCTTTGTAACGTAAGATAGAATTTATTATTGATTTACATGCATCAGTTCCAAAACACACTAGACTTGTTGAGGGTTCTGTAGTTAATGGCCCAGGGTGGTTCACTAAGTCCGTATTAATCTGTGCAGTCATTAGAAGAGTTTCAATAGCATTCCCATCCCTTAAACTGAGCATTAAGCGATATAAATTTGAAATACTTTTCTGGGGTTTTTTTGTGTGCTTTTTCTTGTCACTTTTTCGACTGGACTTGCTGCTAGTTTTTCTTTTTTCTTTCTTTCACGAAACACTTTTCCTCTTTGTGCATTTGATTTAGGCATTTTGACTAGAATCAATATAATAATTCAACGCAAATAAAAGTCAAAAAAGCAAATTAGCCCCCGAAAACATCGCCGTGTAGCAAACAATCTAAGAAAATATTTCAAAATAGCACGCTTTTGCTGTGAGAGCTATTTTGTCTACACCGTAATGTCACTGCATCTCATACAACCGCTGATAGATGTTTCCGGGTCTGGGGGAAAAGGACCCCCAATAGGAAGGTGGGCAAGTTGACCAATCGGAGGTGAGCAATCATCCAACTTTTACGTGGATGTGACCCAAGTCACGTGGTGTCCTTACTCCCCTTTTTCCTCCCAACTCGCGGTAGGAGGGGGGGAGACTACTTCCGTTCGCTTCTTCACTGTTACGTAAAACTGGGCAAATTTCTCATTCACTCTCGAGCGCTAAGAAGTTTCACTTCAAAAAATGAATTAAATTTTCAATATTGCTATTACAAGTTTTTCAATTCCTACTATTAATTAACAGTCTCCCTATATTTATTAATATATATATATATATATATATATATATATATATATATATATATATATATGTGTGTGTGTGTGTAGCGTAGTGGCCGGTGTTGTAATTTTGAGTGTTGATTACGATCAAGATTAAAGTTATTTTTGAACCACAGAATTAAAGCTTGTATAAATGTTATTAAAAAGAGTTAATAAAAAGGGTGCTAGAGGAATTATTACAGATCTTGTTCAAATTTCCAATCGTTAATAAAATACCTTTTATTCATCTACTCAAGTTCAAATACATCTTTGAAACATTTAATGGATGACACTTGATGTTAATACATTTTTTTTCAAATTATAATTCATTAATTAAATTTAATTAATGAATAAATAGTAACAAACAAAAATTTTCCAACACCATATATAAAAAAGATTATCACTCGTTGTGTCCCTGTAGCGCAATGGATATCTCGCGCGCGCGAGTTGGACTTCTAATCCAAAGGTCGTGGGTTCGAATCCTACCTGGGATTGCCAAATTTCTAAGAATGTGATTTATGAATGAATAAACAGTTATAAACAAAAATGTAATAGTCTAACACCATATATAGAAAGGAAAATTGCAAGGAAACTCCCTTTCTATTCTGACACTTATTACATGGATTCCGTCATATGTGTATACATATTTATATTAATTGTGATTATGTAATAAAAATTAACTAAAATGAAGTTTTTATTTGTTGACCTAAGCAAGAATTGACATAATTTTTTTTATTACTTGTTTTTAGAGTAGCTCCCAATATTTTATTGTTTCTATTTCAGATAATACATATAGGTATTGACATTGTAATAATTCATAGTATACATAATGGCAAAGCATTTCATTCATACCGTTTTCAAACGAACCGTTTACTCTCATTAGCAAAGAAATCACTTTTCATTAAAACTCAGTGTACCGAAAAGTCAGCGCTAAATACCCTTTCGCCCCTACAAAGCCCCACCCTTTTCCTTCTAAATAGAGGTAGACGCACTGAATTTAGTCAAAGATGTGTCCCGCGAGGGAAAAAAGAATACCACGAAATGTGGAAAGAAATTAAGTTGATAGCTAAATGCATGGGTGCATGTCAACATACCAGCACAGTGACGATTATCCGCAACCAGCTTTTGAAGTTTATGAGGGTGTGAGTGTGAAGCAGGGGATCGCGAATATTATAGACGCATTTATCAATGTCAGATGGACCTTCGTGTGCTCCGCCCATCTATAGGGATAAAGTCTTTTTTTTCCCTATTTTTTCCCCTTTTGCACCACTTTCAGAAACGCATATACACTACACTGTACAAAAGTTTTCCACCAAAAATTCGTTCTTTTTTTGTTGTTGTTGTTGTGGTGGTGGAGTTGCCGTACTTTTGTTCCATCGCAATTCCTGCTACTTTTAGTTAACTCCCTTTTCTTACCCCCGATAATATGAGTTTTAAAAGTTTTAGTTTCACTGTTGCCAAAAGATGGCTGCAAAACTTTTGTTTTGGTGATGCGGTGGGGATGAAATAGAAATTTCAGGGGGCCTACGGTCGAAGATGTTCCGTCAAATGGTGTTTGTTTTAGAAAAGGGAAAAGTTCTAGACCTCTCCTTGTCGCTGTTGGAAGTGTAATAAATCATGTTCGGTGGAAAAGTTCTTTTTTTTCCCTTCTTATTTTTATTTTTGTCTTCTTCCATCCAACTGTTTCCGAGTAATCAAGTTTTGTAGCGACGTTAACTTTTAAAATCAAGGGTTGCCCGTCGAAATTACCACTTTCTTCGACTTTTCCAATATTTTTCTTGTTTTTGGTAAGTTCCCTAATTTGGGGAACACGGCCTCATAAATCAAAATGGCTACCGCTGACTGATCAGTTCGACTATTAACTAGTAAAATCTTTTAAAGGGAAACTGTTCCTGAGTGATTTGCAAACTTTTAACTTAGTTCTTCTTTTTTTAGAACATTTTTTTTCCTTCGAAAGTGATGACTTTTGTTTATGTTCCAGTCAATGTAGCCTTCATAAAAAAATTTAATGAATTTATCGAGGAATTATCTGTTTTTTTTCGATAATGTCGAACTAATGAAACAAAAAAGAATGTTCCAGAAAGAAGATGATTAATTACAATTACGCGCGTATAGATATTAGATTAACATTTAAAAGTTGATTACAGAATTTCCCAATTAATTGAAAAATCATTAGGATGAAAAAAATATGACATTTTAATTACACGAGAACTTAATTATCGTGAAAGAAATTGTTTGTTGTCTACGGGAACTACGTTATACTAAAATGAATCTAAATCAATTAGCTACGTAATTTTCCACTATATATCTCTGGATTACTATTTCTTATTTTTAGATAATTGACTAGATTGTTTGCTAAAACTAATTAGATGTTCTACACATGTTTTTTCATCTTATATCTTTATTTCTATTTTAAATGTACATGTTTCCTTAAAGTATCCGACTACTTCCTGATCCGCGATTTTGTAAAAGCGTACAAACGAATATTTTTTTAATATTTAGTATCACATACAATAGTGAGTGGATGAGTGAATATTAACATCGCACTATTCAGCTACTCGAGGGCTTTCAGCAACGAAATACGTGGATTTCGTATTTTGAAAAATGGTCAAGTGACGAGAACGACACGTGAGCTGGCATCCCTTTTACTAACTTCCACACCATACCAACGGGAGAACGTTGGTTGGTTGATTGATTGAATATTAACGTCGCACTGTTCAGCTACACGAGGGCTTTTGGCGACGGACTACGTAATTTTGAACCATGGTCAAGTGACGTGGACGACACCTGAGCTGGCACCCCCCTCTCCTAACTACAACACCACACCAACGGGAGGACGTTTCAGCTCTCGACAGATTTAACGTGCATCGCTGCCCTACACGGCGGGTCTTTAGTGGTACTGGGCTCGAACCCGTGACAAAGCAAGCCACGGTCCGATACCTATACCACTCGGCTACCGTGGCCACAGGAGAACGTTGGAACTTTGACATATTTAGCGTGTGTCGACCCCTCTGCACATCGGGTCTTCAGCGGTATAGGCTCTAACTCATGACACACCGATCTCGAGTCAGGGATATTAACCACTAGGCTACCGCGGCCTTGTCATTTATATTTAAATACAAAATTGTTTTAAGAATATTATTACATTACAAAGTTATTTAAACGCGATATTTTTTGGGGAAAAAAATGAATATCGAATTACCTATTTTCAAAACTTTCTTTTATGAAAAATGCTTCTTTAATAATTACTTTTTGACTATATAGGTCAGACCTTTGTACAGGACCTGAGCTAGGATTTTTGAAATACATAGCTATAAATATATAAATATGAAATTTATAAAATATATGAAATATATAAAATGAAATATATAACCATAAAGTGGATTTAACCATATTTTAATACATTAGAGTGAAAAAAGTTTAGCATAAAACACCGATTATTATTTCCATTGATAGTAACTCTAAAAATATATAATGTGAATTTTTCAAAAATCCGAATTCAGGCCCTCTACAGTGGTCTGAGCTTGGTATATGCAAAATATTATTACTATAAAACTACTTTTCATAGAAGGACAATGTTTTGAAGAAAGGTTATTTAATGTGCTTTTTTTGCCAAAATATTGCATTCAAATATTTTTTATTGTTATAATATTCTGAAAACAATTTTATACGTGTATTCTGATCTAAGTGACACTACACATTAAAACAAAATGTTCTTTTGTACACTTTTTCAAAATCACGGTGCCGAACGTATTCGGATACCTTAAAACATTTTTTTTACAATATGTAATTCTTATCCGTATATTAATTTTCGTATTTCCACAATAGGCATAATTACATTAGATTGATTAATTAGGTTAATTATGAAATCACTACTTTAGAAAAAATAGACGTGTTTAAGATGCCAAAAGTTCCTAGCATAATATAATTGACATAATGTTAAAATATTACCTATTGTTTTTTTGAAAAATATTATACTACAATGCTATCCATCATTTTTTTTCAAAATGTCTCTGAGAATTATTATTTTTTAAAATTCTTTGAATATTATTCCTTGTGTAAAATATCTTAGGATGTAAAATATTTTAATATATAATACATTTATATAATCTCTCTTTTATATATAGTATTATTTATTTACTTTTCCTATATAATGCTACTCTTCTATAATGTTTTATAATAATATCTCTACTATAATGTTTTAGAACATTATCTCTGCTTTAACGTCTTGAAATATTACATTTTTATGTATTTGAGCCTCTAACTAAGAAAGTAATTTCCCTGTGCTTCTTTTGATAGTAAAATCTTATATATGTTTTGTATATCATATACATTACAGAGAGATTAGATCGATTTTTTTTTAGAATTGTAAAACCTATCTATTTGTGAAAGATATACAAATGTTTGTAAATGTATAACAAGATATGTGGTACACAGATAAAGGTAAAAATAAAATTTTAAAAAAGTCATCTTGAGTGCGGCTACTAGATGAATGAAGTTGAGATATTCGAACATTTTTATGGTAAAAAGTCAAAGTAACTTTTGTTAGAGAAAAACAGGTATTTTAGTAATTTTTAATGTTTATTGTTACGAGTGGACTCCTATTAAATAGTTATAAGATAGAAACATCATGTACATGTAACAGCGTCTTTAGTAATAAATTTTAAGAAAAACCTGCTGTATAGTAGTTAAAGTTCACAATAAAACGAAAATGAAAAAAAAAAGATCGGACTGTTCTGATGGTACGAAGAAAAAAAACTGTAGTTATGAAATGCTGCAATGTGCATTGTACTAATCAGTACTCATCTATAAATAATCGTTGTTTTTGGTTATTTTTATTGCAGAAAAATGATTTTATTTTGTGTCTAAATGTATCCAACCCAACTAAGTTTTTTTCCATTTTCTTAAAAATTCAACTCCCTTGTGGCAATATTAAGTATTGAAACTATTTTTGAAAATCATTTTTCTATTACGATCTTCAAACCATAAAACCTTATTTCATCATAGATAGGCTCCGAGTAATAATTATTTTCGTCATATAACAGTAAACCACCCTAGTATGCATATTTCTTTATGTCATATATATAATAGTTCTAGAAGCTTTAAATAAGGGAATAACTAACAATCACTGAAAGAATTTACTGTTATTCCTCTTTTATTTATGTATTTTTTGTTAAAAGATGCTGAGTCTTAAATTTTTATTTGATTTATGTATGATTTTTAGACATTCTTATATTCTTTTTTTTAAAAATAATATATACATTTCAGGAGTAATTTGCTCTTATTTGCTATTCTTAGCATTTAAAATATTTTTTTCCTATCAGGCTGCATATTGGAAACTAAGCCTTTGCAGACACGGCATGTCCCCAAATGTGAAAGCTATTTCATGATGTCACCATCTTGTGGTGGCTCTTAATACCAAATTTCGACATTTGAATTAATTTTATTTCTAACTCTCGTCGTATGTTAAATATTGTCATTATTTAATTTTACCCAGAGTACCAGAGCTAAATTGATACTCAATAGATATTTTATATGCCACATAACCATATGACATTTGGGTGAAGGATTTTGCATCCAGAAAATCTATTGACTCCAACCGGGATCGAACACGCAATCTTGGGCTTACGAAACGGGCACGCTATCTATAATCCACCCAGCTGACTGTATTTAAATTTGAAGTCAATCGAATGTTGATGCGATTCCTTATTATTTTTCCGAGCATTTTTTAACCACGTTTTAGAAAAACTATTTACAGTAGAACGTCGTTTATCCGAACGTCGATTATCTGGAGCGTCAAATATCTGGACCAGTCAATTTTTTCCCTCAACTACATGCACTGTATATGAAAATGCAGGAAATAAGCTGTGTCCGGATTAAGAAGGCAAAAAACTTCATTGACAACCACAGGGAGGAGATTATCGACTTTGTCCAATCAATGCCAGTATTTCCATAATTCGATGAAGAAGGTATAGAAACATCTGGATGGCATGCGATGAAGAAGAGTGTGGAATTCAAATGCTAAATGATGACGAGATTGTGACTCCCGTGTAAGAAGAATCCGACCCTGTCGACGATGAAACGGATTTAGACGAGGACAACAACAACGAAAGGAGCAAGGGTCCATCAAATGCTAACGTAATTTTTGCGTTAGACACAGTTATGGAATGGTACGAACAACAAGCAGTGTGCTGTCATACTCAACTACTGCTGCTTAAGAGAATCAGAGACCTCGCAGCGAAAAAACGTAGATGTACAATGGTACAGCGAAAAATAAGTGATTATTTTCTACAGTAAAAATTGCGACATTTTGCACCTATTTTTTTTTCAAGCACGTTTCCCGCATGTAATGATTTTCAATATTCGTACAGTGTCCGATTTCATATCCTGCATGGATCGCATTCGATTTTCGGTTATCCGAACAATCACGTATCCGAATGGTGTTCGGTCCCAATTGATTCAGATGAACGACGTACTACTGTATGTATATTAAATACAATTACACTATTTTGGATTTTCGAGTTTTATTCCATACAAAGTTAAGAAATTTAGTTTTAATATGCATTTCATGATCAATATTCGTTATAGATAAACATTCGCATATTCCTGCAATGAGGTTTCAAATATCTAGAATTTCTGTGATAAAAAATTGATAGATAAACATTCGCATATTCCTGCAATGAGGTTTCAAATATCTAGAATTTCTGTGATAAAAAATTGAATTCTAATGAGTGATTTCTTTGTGAGCATTAAAAACATATATTCACATACAATAAGTAACAAATAAAAATATAGCTTATAGAATTTTTAATTACAATTGCATAATGCTAGAACATAATCAAATGAAATATGAAATATATTAAAGGTCACTTTATAATGGAATTGAAAATACGCGTTTTCCATTTAATTTTGAAGACAATAAAGAAATTTTTGAAATCATTACTCAACTAAAGCTAAATAAATAAAATATAATAACGACTGACTTCAATAAGTGGATTTTGAAATATGCTTGTTTTTCTCAGTAGAATCATTTATCCTGCTTTAATAATTTATTTAATACACACAGTTACGTTTTCTTTAGAAATTTGAAGCTCTGTTGAAAAAAAAACATGTATGTAGAAATTAAAAAAATGGCAATCAAAGGATTACTTTTCAGTAAAAGAGTGATAACTATAAAAAAAGATAAATACTTTCAGAGAAATAGTAATATTACACTGCAAATGTGTTAGATTGTTGCGTGTATGTTATAGTTTCAATAAATAGTTTCATTTATGTTAGTATAAAGAAAAAACTTTGTAAAAATTACTTTAAGCCAGCAAACTGAATTCATTTATTATTTTTTCCTTTTTATATCTCAGTTGAGCTTAATTTATTTTCTTAATAATCTGTTATTAAATTTCTTTGTATGACGGTTGAAAATCTTTGTTTCATTGCTTATCAATGCTATTATTTATTAATGAATTTTTAGAAAATTTAAGCATTTAATAATGTTTATTGAAAAAACAGATATATATATATATATATATATATATGTGTGTGTGTGTGTGTGTGTGTGTGTGTGTGTGTGTGTGTGTGTGTGTGTGTGTGTGTGTGTGTGTGTGTAATGTATTGTAGTAGCGTGGCCGGTATTGGTTGTTGTCATATCTGATTTATTGAAGACATCTTCAGAATAAATTTTCCTCCTTTATTATGAAGCTCACATCACACACACAGCAGATTAAAACGCAATTGCGGTACATCTATTTGTTAAAAACACGAAAGCAGACCCATATAACAGAAGCGACATTTTGACGGACACAACACAAAGACACAGAGAGCTGCAGTTAATTACATTCTTACATGATGAATGAAAGCAGACAAAAAAGAGAGTGGTTACAGCAGATTTTTGCTTTTATAGCAACAGTGGTTATTACGCAATAATAGTTCTGATTGGCTAGAATGGGTGGGACAGGGATTTCGGACTAGCCGATTACGATTAAGAATACAATGTTAATTTTAAACCAAAGAGTTAAAGTTTTAAATATTAGTACACAGAGTTAATAAAAAGGATACTAGAGGGAATTATTACACACACACACACACACACACATATATATATATATATATATATATATATAATTTTTGTAATTAAAATAAAATTTTTGTAATTAAAATAAAAAAGCGAGCATGAACTTTACTTAAATTTGTTTTATGATTCAACAAAGCTATAATTTATATTGAAATTCAAACAATAGGCGTACCTTAATTTGAGCCCATATTATGGCAAATACAGAAATAAAAGTATTGAGAAAGGGGAGAAGTTTAAGAAATTTACATAGTTTACACCTTAAAAAAGGTGTGTGCTTCGTAAAGAAAAATAATTTGAGTAAATTTTAATTTGCTATCTCTTTTGAAAAGATAACGTATCCTCATTTTGAATTCAAAACGCCAATGTATAAAAAAAAACTCATATCAGTAATTTTATATTTACGTACATTTTATAAAATTACAGATTACGATGGAAAGTCATGTTAAGTGATTTGTTTAAAAATATTTTGCAACGTATTTAACACATGATGAAGTTTTCAAACACTTTTAAGCAGTTATATTGATTTTTAAATCCAATAGACACTCCTTGTCCCATATAAAGAGAAAACCAGACGTCTGTATTTTATTGATTCTTTTAAAATAATCTACATAATTACACTGTTGTGTTACCATTTTGTATTCACATAGTCATGTCGTATCGGTTAAATTATCAATCATATTATGAACTAGATAAATAAATAAGATATAAATAGAAGCTAAGACAGCTACCTAATTATGTTTTCATTATGTTATGTTTGTGATGCCCATTCGAAGTTTGTCTGAAATATTATTTTCATATTGATATACGTACATTTGTCGTTTGATATAAATTTTCTTCTTTTCTGCGTGGTTTTGCCAAACGATTATTTATAAAATAAAATTTTTTAAGAGAGTATTTGGAATTTTAATAATTATATATATAGTTTGAAATTCTTTAAATAAATTTCCAATGACTTTAAGTTTTTATTTGTTACGTTTTTGTAATTTCTTATTTTTCAATGATTATTGTTTGGTAACTTCTATTAATCTTTGAGAAGAGGAACTCGTTATAGAAATAATTATATTCAAGCCTAATCTGAGATTTTTGAAGTAATTATTTAGATGCGGTAATTTGAAACACAATTGGTATGAGAAACAAAATTTAATTTCCGTTAAATATCTGAATTTAAATTATTTTTTAAAGAAAACAATGATACACTTTAAAAGCAAAAATAAGAACTTAAAAAATAAGTGTCAATTTTCATGTATAATATTCATGTTTATTATGGTGTATATGTTATTGTTAGAGTGTATAATTTAGTTATTTCATAGAATAACTAGGTATTTCATGAATTAAGGACTTGGTACCCCAAAAATCACAGACCTAGCTTTTTTTTATTATTTTCATTTAATCTTATTCTTTGCATTATTATCTTTCGATTGATATATCACTTGTGCATATCGGAAAGTTAGAAGTTGAATAAAACTTCATTTGAAAACAAATTAGGCAATTCCGCCACGCCCTCTTTTAGAAACAAAAGCTAAAAAAAGCGTTTTGATAAAAAAAATCTATTTTATAAAGAGAAATAATAACATTAAAAAAAGAATGTGCAATATATAAAGCAGAATATTTCCGAGGCAATACATACAATCATGTTTTTTTTCTTTGTGAAATGTGTGCATGTAACATTTTTAGTTTAAGGCATTTTATATTAATAATTTTATAATTTCAGTTCTTTTTCCTGATATATTTTTCATACAATTGTAATACTTTAATAATATAAGAAGAAAAACAGCTAAAATTTTGTCGTGACAGAAAAAGATTTTTTTTACCGTTTTTCTAGAATTTTCTTGTACAATTAGTACTCTCTAAAAGTTGATCATTTATAAAAATGTGTGGGTTGAAAAAATATGAAAATGCAATTATTTTAAAGAAAAATGTATAGCTAATATCTTAAAGTGGTATTTTAAGTTTAATTAAACTTATAATAATTATTTTTTCAGTACTATAAACTTTAAAGTGGTTTTTCTCATTTTGTGTTTTTTAAAACCTTAGTGAATTCAAAATGCTACTCCTTCGACAATTATTTACCAATCACTTCCATTATTTTCATGCGTATTTAAAATAAAACATGTAATAAAATTAGGGATCCGTTTTGCTATTAACTGAATACTTTTTTAAAAAAAAAAATGTAAGACATGTTGGCTTTTTCGTTGATTTTTAGCCTGTATATTAACATTTTACTTTTTATATCGAAAACGAATAAAGTTATTGTAAAATTGATCCCTAAAGTTGTTCAGAACATCCATAAGAATATTAAAATAAGTTACAGGTCAAAAAATTAATTTTTACAAAAGGAGTAGGATTTTAAAATTTTCCCAATTTTCTTCAAGGAATTTAAAATTTTAAAATTGTGTGAATAATATGAGAAAAATTTCATCTCGTATCATTTTCTTGAATAGAAACTGTATAAAATGCTAAAATATAATTTTTAAATACATAAAAAAAGAAAGTTGTGCTCAAAGGATACCAAGTCCTCTTAATTAGACAAGCCATTTAAAGTATGTAATAGATGAAAACTTTCAAACTTTATGTAGCTATTTTATGAAATAACTACTTATTCTATGAAATAACAACTTATTCTTTAAAATAACTACTTATTCTATGAAATAACCACTTATTCTATGAAAAAACTACTTATTCTATGAAATAAATAATGATGGACCGTTAAGATAGTCGGTACCCCTATACCGACAATGTTAAATTGAGCCCTTTTAGGAATCTGTTTCTCAGAAATTGTTAAATATAAGAACTTCAAATTTTGGCTGTATAATAATAAGGCTTTTTTATTTAAATAATGGTAAAATGTTTCAAACTTATTGTTTACTCTTTTCAAAAAAATTCATCGTAAAAGTATCGCTTTGAAAATTGTCATTTTTTTTACGATAACTGCTTCTGAGCAAAATATTTTGGGAGAAACTCCAAGAAAGTAGCTCTATTATATATAGTTACATATTATTCACGTGCAGTAAAAATTGCAAGTATATTCATTTTTTAGATTCTTTGAAAAAGGTACACGCAGTTTGAAAACAATCATGTTGAGATAATTGCATTTTAAGTGTAAAAAGGCACTTAATCACAAAAATAATGAATTACAACATGTATTTGCCCTATTTTATTAAACATTAGTATCTTCCTAATTTTTTAAGCATAAAATAGGAAATAAAAAAGTCGTAAAAAGTTCAGAAAATACATATATAATAATTTTCAGTTTTGATTCAACGAGATTTTTTTTTAGCATTTTGCATCAATTTTCACAAATATGTAACAATCTGTGAAGAATTTTTAACTTCAATGCATTATAAGTATCAAATTTGACCTTATAACATCATAAATATAATGTAAACATGTATCAATATGTAAAAGTCATGATTTGGGAATATGTGATTTTACGAAGTTAGAAAAATTTAATTATGGATTTGTATGTTCCCATGCAAACACAATTTCTAAAAGTTTCAAAACTCAAAATTTTCTCTAAACTGTACAAAATATTTCTAAAAAAGTCAAAAATAAAACCGTTTTTATGTTTTTAAATATGAAATTCGTGTATTTTTATGCATGTAACAAGCTTCTTGCAACGACAAAAAGCATTACACATTTGAGTTGTTGTTAGTTACCTATTATTGAAAAACTTTTGAATTATTAAAGCTTAAAAACTTGTCTGAACAATAAATAAAAATTAATATTTGCAATTAAGTGAAATATTTAAAATATATTGTTTAGTTTTCACAAGAACATGTAACATAAAAATATCACCATGAATTTTTTTAAAAAATGACATTTTTCGTCACGATATATGGACTCCAGTCAAATATTTTGGGAAAATCTCCAAAAAACTCACATGAATATATATAGTTACATATCAGTAACATGAGGGGAAAAATTCATTACATTCATACATTATATTCTGAGAAAAACATGAATACAGTTTTAAAAACATCATTTTTGAGAAAATTGAATTTTCACTATAAAGTGCCACTTTATCGCAAAAATAATGAATTACAACATGTATTTGTCCCATTTTATTAAACATTAGCATCTTTGCAATTTATTTTGCATAAAGTAGTAAACAAAAGAAGTTCTAATTTGCCCAGAACAGCAGTTTTCAGTTTTTTTAACGAGAAATCAAAATTTCTCACATTCTGTATCATTTTTTAAAGAATTAGTAGCTTTCATGCTTTACAGATATCAAATTTGAACATAAAGCAACATAAATATAATGTAAAAATGTATCGATATGGTTTTTGTATTAATTTGAGATGGTATTTAAAAATACCTGATTATACCACATTTTGAAAGTTTTCGCTGGGATTTTGTAAATTTATCATTAGGTTTTGTTGTTGCAGACATTTTCTAAGTTTTAAACTTCAAAAAATACTCTAAACTGGACAAATGTTTTCTAAAACCGCCAAAATAAAACTATTTTTATGTTTTTAAACATGAAATTTATGTATTTTTATGTATGTAACAAGCTTCTCGCAAAGGCAACAAACATCATATATGATGTATCATCTCATACCTTTATCTCAGAAACTATTAAACATATAAACTCAAAACTTTGACTACATGTATTAATTATATATTTATATTTATACTAAAGTGAAATTTTTAAATATATTAATTAGTTTTTCAAAAACAAACTTTTAGTTGAGCGAGCAAATATGATTATTATGAATTTATTGAAAATTGTCATTTTTTTTGTTATGATTTTCACTTAAGAGTATTTTAGAAATGTCACTTCAGTATACACAATTACATTTAAGAAACAGAGTACGTTTATACAATTTAAAAAAAAACAATTAGAAAACAATTTTTATAAAAAAATCTTACCTTGTAAAAGTCTTATCCTATTTTTTGCATCACATATTATCTTTGTAAGGAACCGCTGCCTGCACCTGGCAACAGGTCGAACGAGAGACGATAAAAGAAAAGGATCTGGCAACGACGGGGAAGAAAAAAGGTCGGAACGGGGGAGAAGAGAGGGTGACGAAAAAAGCCGGGGTCGTGAAAAGTAGACACGGCTGAACGATGTATCGTAATCCTGTAACATCACAATATATTCTTGATTTTAAGAAATGTCCCATAGAAGGTATGGAATAAACAGTGGGACCAAATCTTGTCTGCAATTATTTTCTTGTCACAATTCGAACACGGTCGGAAAAGAACTCACGAGTTTACAATCTTCATTTTGCATTATGCAGTTATAAAATTACGATTCATTACGTAAATATTGCTCACCTGGTCACAATTATATATCCTAATTTTGTTTCTTTTAACACTTTACTTAAACATGCGAAGATTTAGTAATCATTAATTAACAAATTAAAAATGAATTTCAACTAAAGAAAAGACCTAAATTTTAGTAAAAAATGCCTTCATTTTAAGTATAACATTTACTAAAACCCACATGAAAATCTGAAATTGTCTCCAAAGGTTTTTAGCAAATCTAACAGTTGCAGTTATACAATTATCTTAAGTTAATTTGGGTATTAAAAAACAAAAATTAATCGAGGCTTTGCAACTTTTCCTTAGTTTTAAAAAGGTAATGTTTACATTTCTAATTGCCAAAATGGGCGTGGTAAATCAGCTGATTATTTTTTTAAAAATCATTTTAAAATACTTCTAATTCATATAATGGCTTGTATGTTATATCATTGGAAAGGTCTTGATTTGGAGATTTTAGAAATATCAAAAACTCAAAATAGATTTTTAAAAGGGGTTTACCCTACTGACTGGCCTTGAAGGGAAAAATAAACCATTTGAAAGTTATTTTATTAATTAATTGATTATAAATAGCTAAAACACCTCTCGAAAAATACATTTTATCGCTATTTATGGATGATTAATAGATTAATAATAAGCCAAATCGATAGTTTATTATTGCTCATATTGTAAAATAGAATGGGAAAAAAAGATATGTTTTGTGCATCTGTTACTAGTAAAACCAATTTTTCTGCTCCTTCAACATCAAGGATATTATAATACTAGAGTAAACTATAGTTACGTGTTACTTTTTTCCGTGCTGTCTTAGCACTTTTTACTGCTTCTATTAAGATATCCTTACACCCCTTCAAAACGTCATTTTCGTCAAAATTTTCAATTTTTTAAATTTAAATGTTATTTGAAAGTATGAACTTTCTCTTTAAAATGGTGTTTAAAATTTGTTTCTATCTTATTTAGAACTTAAGTTATGGGGATTTGAGTTTCACTCGATAGCACCTTTTTGAAACCGGAAGTACAAGTCTTCATTTAGAAGTAGAAAAAAGATGTTTGTTGACATTTTTATTTTTCAAAGTATCGTTTAAATATGCAATAGTAAGAAATTTAAACTTTTTAAAATATGAATTTGAGTTTTCAGAATTATCAAAAATATAATTGGCAACATGTTTTTATTTATATTTTTATCTAGAATCTGGCAAGAAAATAGAGTGCTCTTTACTGTTTGTTTACATTTGCTTATGATTGCGTAGCTCTTTATAAGCTTCTGTTTAATCCTTTTTTGTAGCAGAAAATTTTAATTGTTGTCATTTAAAATGGGCAATGCTAAACGTAGAGTTAGTGCAAAGAGAAAACGCCAATTTCGATGTAATGGATCTACCATTAAACATTCAAAAAACAGCAGCGCAACATCTACCAACGCCAGTTCTTCAAAAATTAAAATACCTGCTGTCTTTGATGAAGAAATAGCAGAATATCAACGCAAACCACTTACTGGTAACAGAATAATTGATATAAAGTGCTTTTAAATTTGTTTTTACAACTTTGCTGCCCAAGATGTTACGAAGAAGGTTTCCTGCTTTCTGAGGATTCCACATATGGTTTGTGCTCAAATTTTGTTATCAGGTGTAAACATTGTGACTTTTACACAGGGTTTTCTAGTTCAAAGAAAACTTTAAACTGTCCTGAAGTAAATACAAGATTTGTGTTTGGTATGAGACAAATTGGGAAAGGTTTTTCTGCTGGGTTTAAATTAAATGGTACGTTAAATTTACCCAGGGTCAGTAAAACTGCGTACACTAATCATGAAAATAAACTCATGTCCGTGATTTCAGAAGTTAGTGAAATATCAATGAAAAAGCAGCTTCTGAACTGTTAGTGCTACATCCTACTAAAAATAAAATTGTTGAATGTGGCATTTCAGTTGATGGAACGTGGCAGCGTAGAGGTTACTCTTCCATGAATGGGTGTGTCGCAGCTTTGTCAGTTGACACCGAAATAATAGACATTGAAATAATGTCGTCATATTGTCCCACCTGTAGAAAGATTTCTAAAATGCCTAGAAGCATTGAATCGGAAACTTTTGTAGCAGATCACGTGTACCATAGCAATTTGCAAGGCTCTGCTTTAAAAATGGAAGCTGTTGGTGCTACGAGAATCTTCCAACGTTCTATTGTCAAATGAGGCTTTAAATATGCACATTATTATGGTGACAGGGACTCAAAGGGCTTTATCAATGTCAAAGATACTTATGGGAAGGATAGCGTCACAAAATATGAATGCATTGGTCATGTTCAAAAGAGAGTAGGTGCGAGATTGCGCAAACTAAAGTCTAAAAATAAAAATCTGTCTGGTAAAGGCAAACTCACCGACTCTTTTATTGACCGATTGCAAAACTATTATGGGATTGCTGTTCGTAGCAATGTTGGAAACCTATCCGGTCTTCAGCAAAATGTTACTGCGGCTTTGTTTCATTGCTCATCAAGTGTCGAGAAACCGATGTATGGGCAGTGTCCCATCGGAAAAAATAGTTGATGCTACTACCAGCGAACACTCTCTTGTGGCAAATAGGCAAAAGAAAAATATAAAGGCTTATCAAATGAAGTGCTAAACATGATTAAGCCCACATATTTAGAGTTGTTTACCAAAGAACTGCTTACTAAATGCCTGCATGGCAAAACAAAAATTTCAAACGAGTGTTTAAATGGCGTTACATGGCAGAGAGTACCCAAGGAAGTTTTCGTGTGCCTCAAAACTTTAAAATCTGGTGCATTGAATGCTGTGATCCAATTTCATGATGGATACAAGGGTTGAGTTGAAATTTTTTAAAAAGACTTAATATAACTCCTGGTTATTTTACTTTAAAATCATACAAAAATCTTGACATCAAAAGAATTAACGATGCAGAACGACATTCAACACCAAATATAAAGCAGCGTAGAAAAATTTTAAGAGCTAGAAGGAAAAAATATCAATGTTTTAGAGAGTAAAGAAGGTGTTATTTATAAATCAGGAGCATTTTAAGTATATCAAATTGCGTTTAATATTAAAAATTGCAGTTGAAAGTTTATTTCTAATTTATCGCAAAATAAATTTTTTTTAACGTATTGACATCTGACAACGTAAATATCAGAAAAAGTTGTGAACCAAATTAGTTCAAATTTTATGAATATATTTGTTTTATAGATTTAAAGAACCCCTTCTACTTTCATAATTATATAGTTGATATGTTTTTAGTAACTAAGGTATGTATCATGTTCGTAATAAATTTTTAATGATTTTTCAATGTTCTTTTACTCGAACCTTGATAAAAATTGTAATAAATTGATTATCATCAGGAAAATAGTACCAGCCCTAAAAATGTTATGATGATCAACATCAAATTTACAGAAAAGGGATACTTTTGTTTATATTTGAGTTATGTGCGTTATACTAATAATCAAGTTAATTACTATTTACACTATATTTTACTCCCTAAATTTTTTTTATGTACTACAAGTAACATATTAAACGTATTTTTCATAGTTGTAAGTTATATTTCATCAGTAAAAAATATTTTAAAGCAAATATTACAGTTTTTAAAAAGATTTTCTTCGAAGGTGTACAGATACCTTAAGGAAAATAATTTTTCAAGAGCAAGTGCAGCACTCTTTTTCTTTGTATTCACCATCCAGACGAAGCACCGAAGCCACGCCTCTCGGATCCCATAGATCATCCAATCACCGTCATGCCACCTAGCAGAATGTAAAACTCCACTCTCGCTGTGCCCCTCATCGAAGACTTGTTCAGATATGGGATTGAGGACTGTTCTTACAGTCCAGAAGCCCAAAATTAACGCCTATTCAACGCCTATTTTCTTTGTCCCAAGCTTATTTAATAAAAATTCGAATCTGCCTTTTATTAAATCTTTTTTATTTACTGGTTGGTTTTCCATTCCTGCAGAAGACATTGCTTGAAACAGGTTGCAAAAATATTTGTAAATAATCCAAATTGTAAAGCGCTTACATAAATACAAGGTCTAAATTCTACGTCTAAAAGCAGTGGAATTCAGCGTACACACACGCCATATAAAAATCAGCTATAAGCGGTTCAAAACTGACTGAAATCAGCTATAATCGGTTCAAAGAACTTTCGAGCGCTGTATTTCGTACTTTATCAATCAAGTAATCGTTATTCTATAAAATACCTAGTTAGCTCTTTTGAGTTCCCTAATTGTATATACTTTAACTGATTTGTCGTTTCATGAAATGACTGGATATTCTATGAAATAATGGATTGCACACATTAACGGTAACATAAAGGGGAAAAAAATCTAAGCGTTTTGAGTTTCAGAAACTTTTTATTATATACGTATAGCAATTCTTTATTTCCAAGTTTAATATGCAGCTATTATGTAAAAGAAATAGATTAAATTTATGTTTATTAGTGAAAAGGAAAAAAAATGCATTTTTATTACCTTCTGTTACTAAGGTAGTATTATGAAATATTAAAATTTTTTTAATATATCTTGCTTACTGTCTCATTTATAACAAATAAAAATAGTTTAAAGAAATGAAATTTTGTTTGTTTCTTGTGTTTTTGTTATTTTTCATACAGCTTCAAGAAGTATCTACCCCCTCCCTTTTGAATTCATCTTATAATATACGTTATCATTATTAAAGTTTCATCATTAATTAATTTTTGATAGATTTAATGACATAACAGTTTTATTTTATGAGTGAAGATTTTTCCATCAAATTTTAAAATAAAATAAGAAATTAAAATATATAAAAGCACTTTTTTTTCATATAAGTAAGCACACACACACACAGTACAAATAACATCTACAAGTAATTTTGAAAAAAAATTACGAAATCAAAAAGTTTATAAAATTTTTATTCAGCCACAGCCTTTCTTAAAAAATCACATAAGAGGAAGATATTTTCAATACTTCATAAGTTAATTTTTTTTAGCAATCAAACAAGCAGGTTGTCAGAGGAGGGTCAATACTTGACACCGTCATTTAATACTGTTTTACCTAAACTTCACACATTTTTTAGAATAAAATTAAATTTTAATTAGCTTGGGTGATTAATTACTTTCATTTCATTTGAAATAATCCGATTTTTTAAAATTCTTTTCCATTCATTTATTTCATCGTGATATTTTTAATTAAGAAATGCAACACTTTAATAGTATTTCTTGCAAGTGTTATTGCGTTGCTATGAAAGCAGTTTTAGAGTATTCAGAATGAACGCGGTTCTCGGAATAAACTCTTAGGCCGTAGGAAAATATTGGACAATGGTTTATTATTGATATTATTCAGTACAAAGGAATGCAAGAGAATTTAACTGCTTGAAAAAATAAATAAATTAAAGCAATCAAAATTCTAAAATTTTAAATATGTCGGAATGTTTTATATCATTGAATTTAATTTTTACATTAAACTAGTTATCTCGATCCTTTAAAAAATATTAGTTGGTTAATTAGTAAAAATTAAACTTCAATTATAAAAATACACAACACAATATTTTGCAGACACACTTTAACTAATTCTTAATATTAATAAAATGTTATATTGACACTAATACATTTACATAGAATTATTAATAAGCAAATTAAAATGCAATTTTTACTTCCGTTTCCTCCAATGAGTTAATTGATCATTATCCTTTGATAAAAATAATATTCTTTTACTGATTCATTTAAAACATTAGAGTAGAGTTAATAGTGGCAAGGAGTTTTGATATAAAATTCTACATTGTATATCTGACATTATCATAGAAGCTTTATAATCTGGAATTTAAGAAAAAAACTATGGTTGTGTGTGTGTGTAATAACTAATGAGAAAAACAACTGTCAAGAATACTTTTTTTGTTAATATTTGACGATTTTTTAGAAGAATGTAATGTAGAAAGCTTTAACACTTTATAATTTCGAATAATAATTTATAAACTAGCTATATTCCTTCTACAGAAATATTTCATCGTATTTTTCATTAAAATATATTAGAAAACATTTTTATATTTGAATTATTTTCGTATGTTTGGATAAAGAATATTATATTATGTAAATTAACTTTTTAATTTTCAAGAACTTTTCTTCTTCGCAAACAACATTTTAGCATCAGTTTTATTCACCACATCCTCTTTTGTAAAAACGTTGTTATTACGCGATGCAGATCATACAATCATATTATAAATACCAAGACAAAATTTGAACTATAGAATACTTTTTTTTCAAAATTCTACTTTAAAAAAAAAGCAGTTAACAATTTTCAGTTAAACATTATAGCAACGATGAATATATTGAATCAAATATATTAAAATTAAATCACTATTACTTCCAAATGCTATTTATACAAATATATTAAACTAATTCCCCTAACAAAACATCTCTTTCTTTTCACATAAATCATTTGTCTTAAAATATATTTTTTGATAAGTTTTAAAATTTTCGAAAATATAATGAAGTGATTTTAAAATATTTTTAATTCCTAGCATTGATCAACACAATTCTGGTAATCATTACTTTGTAATTAAAAAAAAACTTTTGGTATACATATTAAAAAGTACTTATGAAACATAAGCTGATTGCAATGAGACTGCTACTAAATTTCCAAATTTCTTAAAATTATTTAATAATGTAATCTATATATTTTTATACCTACCTATCATTTCTTTCAATTCTGCATTTGTTTTTTAAACATATTCTGTGTAATGATTAGTGAAAATTACGTAATTGTGAAAATCTAATTTTATTTTGTTTATAAGGAGAATCGTTCTGGATAGTTTAAAATAGATTTCATTCGACTTGATTTTGATTTTTTTAATTTAAAAAGCAATTTTTCCTTATATTTGTGGAAGCAGTTTTCTTCTCAATGGTTCTTTCTTAGCCCTTGTTTTAAATATTTTTACACCAATACTCAATACATTTTCTATTTCGTACGCTGAAAAAAAGGATATCATAGATGATTATGCTCTCAGAAGAGAAATAGCAAGATTTTACTTCAGAGGATATTTGAAAGATATAAGTGAAAAACACAGAAGTAAAATTGTAATGATATAAATCTATTGTTGAAAAGAAAAATTATAAGTTCCTACTTACGGATAATGTAAACAATCAAAACAAATTTAGCAGAATAAACTTTTGCATTTAAATAGAAACGAAGAAATTTTCAAATAAAAATTATTCATATAATTATTTTGAAACATTATGTCTAAATTTAAGCCCAATCGCATGCAAGTCTAAGACAGATATTTAGAGGTGCGCTGATCTGGACAGAACCTGTGACATTCCGTTCCGTAAGCACGTAACATACCACTAGACCAAAAAGTCCACTTCAGCCCAGAGGCTGCTACTGGCTTATATAGAGGATATCGCTACGAATCCCCCCCAGTGAGTTGGTGGATAGGCGACCAAACGATATAGTTTTTTTGGTGAGCGTGTGAGTTTTTGCTGTAATTGGAGGGTTTGCGTCAAGTGAGTCCGACAACTTTTTTTTGTTGAATCAAGTGAGTCTGATGACTTTGTTCACTTCAGCAAGCAAGTCTGACGAGTTTTGGGTTGCTCTTTTTGCGGGTAGATGGCACCACGTCAGTTCAGAAGGTTACGCTTTTCTTAGTTCAGCCCAGGGTCATCAATGAACTGGCGCATTTCTGGTGGACAGAACCCGTGACCTTTGTTTCCGTAAGCCTAAACTAGATATACTACTAGACCAAAATGATCGCTTCTATCCGGAGGCTGTTTCTGTGTTTATATAGATGATACCGCTACAGATGCAACATGATGAAGCAAAAATAAATTCATAAAAAGTATGATCCCTTCTTAGAGTTGTGAAGCTTTCACAACGTGATTTCATGCTTGGAAAGAGAAAGTCAATGAGTCCCTGTAGTAATCAGTCCAACTCTTTCAACAATGCGTTTTTCATTACATGAATATTACTGGAAGAGAGTAGGAACATTACACCGCGCCTGACAACCGAAGTGTGACCAACATGGAAATCTGGCAACTGGTCAAGAATAACATGAGAGATCTGGCAATGGGTTGAACATATTTGGGAGGATTTGGCAGAGAGCCAAACATATATAGGAGGACCTGGCAACAAGAATGGACGAGATTAAATTGAACATGACATGAGAGAGGAAGCAGTATGCGGAAAAACGTGGTAGGTGAAGAAAGCGCTATGGAGAAAAAAATGGAGAACGACGGATGATGTTTTCAATCCAACTGAATCCCTTGAATATTTTTGTTGATTGAGGTGTCCCTTAATATGCTGAAAATAAATAAATGAGATTGAATGTTGCAATAGTTATCTTTCCATTTGAACACAACACTGGTCATCAATCCTCAAATAGACCCCACAAGTTTATAATTTTCCTTTTCCTGAAATTTGTCGACCAAGTGTATTTTATGTGGACAAACGTTCTCATTCATAAAAATGAAATCAAAGTGAATTGTAAACCTGAAGAAAGATGAGCATAATACTTAAACATTTCACCCTTACATTTCGTAGCAGTATCGAGAATTATGTCAAAAATATGAAGGTCTGTGACATGATACAGCCCAGATCATCCAACCTCCGAACCCGTACCAGTCACTTTTTCGGATGATGGATGAAATATAGCGGGTCTCTGGTTCTCTCCAGATAAAAGAACATTGAGAATTAGTGGTACAATGCATAAGGATTGGTCAACGGATAAAACAGTCTCCCAGAAATCCTCATCCTACAGTATCTTTGATTTCTACGTCACGCTTCATGAGCTCTTCCGAACACAGAAGAAAGCGGGACGCCATGACGGGTATTCCTTGCAAATAGATCTCTCTTAACACTAGAACGTCCGGGATTTCGATTACTCTTAAAAGTCGGCCGGTGTCGTTTCGACACCATGAAATAAAATACATAAAATAATTGTAATAACTAAGTAATTGCTGGACAACTGTTCAGTAGTGTTTAATTTTAACACTTTTTAATATTATTTCATGTAATTTATCATATATTATGACCCATTATATCAATAAAAACTGTAACAAACACATGATTTAATCTTGTAAAATGGAATAAAATAATAATATTCATAAGTATTAGTATAATAAGCACAATCGTGATTTTTGTACTACCTTTTTCATCATTATTTATCGTTTTTATGCATAATGTTTTGTACATGTCTTATTTGCAATGAACACAGTGATATTCAATTTTCGCTGTATATTTTCAGCACACCATTTTCATACAAGAGATACATTTTTTTAGTTGCATTTTCCACTACAGTTTTTAATTTCACACTTTTTGCGTTTTAATGAATTTGTAATCGTTTTCAATTCAGTATATACCGGATCTTTCAAATTTCTTACCCTTACGTAGCTTGAACGTAATAGGAGATTAAAAATTGCTATCTAACGAAACATTTAGACAACGATTTTAGTATAATTGACTCATTTCAGCGGTGAACCCAATGACACTGCATTCAAGGTCAAATAAATGTGCGATATTACTTCCGGAAGTTTGTTCTATTAATGGTATCTACTTAGAGATCTATCTTTTGCTGAACTACATAATGATAAATTGCTGATTATTTATAATGATAAATTGTCTTGGTGTCGAAACGACACCAGTGGACGTTTTAGGTATATTTGGTTGTAAAATCTATCCTAATTAGCCTAGAGCTACAAAACTTTTTCTACGTAATCACTATGAAAAATGATTAAAAAATTCAAGATAAATTTTCAAACTCACTACAAAAATGCGGAAAGGAGAACAAACTAAACAGGCTCCGGCGTCCAATCGATGCCGATGGACGTTCTAATGTTAAGTAGTCTTCTGAAAACATTGATCCTTAATATTTGGGTTTCTTTGGCAGCAAAATTCTCATGAAATTACTTTGAAGTTCTTACATTTGTTTTACGCGCCTTTCTACGAGGGAAACGCATTGATTTATGTTTGTCATCTAGCTCTTGAAATATCTTGACCATTCCTCCTATTCCAGAGATGGAGAAACCAGTGGAACGCGTGCCATCAATGGCACGTGACACAATATTTTGGGTACTCCAGAAATCAAACTGGTTTGCATTTTATTCCAAAACTGAAGGTCAGGGGCCCATGGTATCAATGACACGGAGCCTCCTAGCTACAAAGTGTAAGCAAAACATGTAAGCAAAAAAAAATCGTTAACTATTAAGCGACCCCCAAAGAGGGCCCCAAGAATCTTCCAATACAAGGCGCACTAAGGACTAGTACGTCGCTGAACAAGGTTCAGTATGAAGTACTACAAACAAACGCGGCCGGGAGCACACTCGTTTGTTATTGTTCTGCCTTAGTTACGTCATAAGCAACAGTTGTTTATGATGTAAAATTTGTTTACGCATAAACTACAGCAATTTCGTTGAAATTGCTGTAGTTTAAAGTTTATTTGTGTTATATTTACGATTATTAACTGTTATTCAACATGGCTGTTCTTCAAAAGAACAAAAGTGCAAGATAGCAAGTGTAACAAAGAATTTGAAACTTAGTGAATTTAGAAATATGGCATTATTAGTAAAGACGACAAAGCGGTGTGTGCTTTATGTTCTGGAACAGTGGTATGCAAAACATCGTCTGTAAAATAGCATTTTGAAACAAATCACAAATCCTCTTGTCAGAAATGTGAACCACAGCAATCAATCTTACAATCTTAATATCAGTTATTTGTCATCCAATCTGCAATAACAGAAGCCACACTAGTGAAACTTTAATTTGAATTACACGTGTAACTAAAACATTTACAACTATACAGTGCACAAAAGGTACTTTTTCGTAGTAAATAACGAGTTTCGACCATTTATCGCAAATCAAAATTATTTGACGGCACGTCTACACCTCATTAAGCACTTCTTTAGAAAAAATGGCACGTTAGACCGTAAAGGTTTGCCACCCCTGTCCTATTCTATGCAGATCCGGTATCATTGGACTGACTTCATAAGATGTATTTATCACTGAACGTTACATCAAAATCTCTAACAATTGACATTGGAATCTGTTCAGCCTTGAGTTTCTCTAATATTCGTCACCTCATTCCATTATCTACACGTAGTTGTTTATTTTTTTAAATTCTTAACTTTTGAATTTCATCAAATATTGTGAAGAAACGTCCTTTAAGGAAATCTCAGAATATTTTTTTAAAAATGAATATATTCTATTGAACCCTATTTATCATTCTATAGTTTCAATGTAAATTAGTATTTTTAAATTCTCATTAGCCCTCTAAATTTTCATGTTATTGTTCTAATATTCCTTTATAGAATCGTTAAACTTCTCATTTTCTTCCTAAATCCTCAGCGATCGTATCATTTCGCAATTTATCCTTGGAAATATGCACAACAGAGAAACAATAACAATTACTTATTAAAACAGAAAAATAATTTTAAGGCAGTCTTTCTATTCATTTATTTATTTGTAGATGCATAATATAGTCATTTTTACTTTTAATGTAAAATTTCATAAGATAATTTTATCAATTATTTTACAAGGTGCTTCCTTACAAAGGTTTTAATCGCTGGAGAAAGCTAAGAAATGTGTTCGTTATCCCATTTAGTCTTTAAAAGAAGAATTATCACATAAATATTTAGAAAACGTGTTTTTCAAAAGGACATTTATGGAGAATAATCTTGTTAAATTTCTTCTGACGTGAGCGTTATTCCTACATTTGTGTGTGCATATGGTCTTAAAATACACACATATACTGTGCCATTTACTATTCCAGTATAAAAACCTCATTTAATGGCTTCTTAGTTTTCGAAACTACATATTGATACTCTACGTCTTCTTTAGAAAAGGTATTTTATATAGTCAATATACATGTTCAAACTGTAGTTTCACATACTTATGGTTTCAGCTACCATAATTTAAGAATCAAATCTCCAATGCCATCATAAAATATACGGAAATCTCTCTCAAATGCATGTATTACCCTCATTAAGTTGTTGTAATATCAATAACTGTACACTATTTATAGTGACACGTTGGTATGATATCCCGCAATGACACTAAATAATGATCAGTTCATCAGAGACCCACTGTCGCGAGACATGAATAATCACCGGAAGTCGATATTCTGCGTTCCCAGTGCCCCCTAGCGTTTCCGGTTTATACGCTTATTTGTACTCCTGCTTTTCTAATCTACGTCACGTGATTTATGGATGATTTAAGAAGTGAATTTGGAAAGGGAGAAAGTTGTTATCCTTTTCAGTGCGCTAGGGGAAGGATGTTGCGTTTTATTTCCGATTTTTTATTTTATTTTTTGTAACTACTTTAATGGACGTCACATATTTTTCAGTTTGTTTAATGACGCGGTAAGGATAAAGGACAAAAATAGTAATGATAAATATATAAAAAAAAACTGTTGTTTTTAACTCAGAGATTGAGTCTGCCTGCCGACATATACAAAGAGGAAACTCAAAGTTTTTTTTTCCCTCTGAGTTGTTTGTTACAAAAGAAGTTTTACTTCCTTTTGAGAAAGAACATTAATGTGTCATGTATGTTACCTAATGGGAGGGTTTTTTTTTATTCGATGTTTTCGTGATCTAATTTTTTTTTGTTCCAAGTAATCATTTGTTGAGACTCTTCGTTAATGGGTGAAAAAAAAGTTGGGTAGTTTTTATTGGAACTATATGATTTATTATTATTTTTTTGACTAATACTTCGTGTGATACAAAATGGTTTTTCGTAAATTGTATTATGGCTTAAGCCTAATCAAAACTTTATGTAATATTCTTAGTATTCTAAATGTTCCCACACATACAGTATATATTCCATGCTTTTTGAATCTTTACGTGGAATAATTCAATTTTAACTAGTATTTTATTTTACTTTTGATTTTTTTTCACTAATTTTTCGTGTGATACAAAATGATTCTTCTTAAATTGTGTTATGGCTTAAGCCTAATCAAAACTGAATATAATATTTTTAGTATTGTAAATGTTCACTCACACAGTGCATATTCCACACTTTTTGAATCTTTACGTGGAATAATTCAATTTTATGATTAGCATTTTAATTTATTTTTGATTATTTTTTGACTAATATTTCGTGCGATACAAAATGATTCTTCGTAAATTGTGTTGTGGAATTAAGCCTAATCGAAGCTTTATATATAATATTTTTAGTATATATTCTAAATATTCAGACACATATACTCCACGCTTTTAGAATCTTTACGTAGAATAATTTGATTTTAACTAATATTTTATTCTATTTTTTTATAAATCTATTTTTTTTAAATTCTTGTAAACAATTCTCAGGCTTAATTTATAGAGATATTAAAAGTAAATATATAAAAATTGTTTTATAAAGTGCTTTGTAAAGAATAGTTTTAGCCATTTAACTCCTTCCTGGCTTTTAACGAACCAAGCTTGGGCAGGTGTTAAATACCATCCAGGCTCATCCCGAGTGTAGCTTGGGCAATGTGAAAATTTACACTGTGCAATCGGTCTTTCACGAAAAATTTCACATGTGCTTTTAACGGTTTCGAATAATTGAAAAATATCACTCGGTGGAATTTTATGCAAAAAGAGGAAGTCCTTCTGCTGAGCACCCCCTTCACGATTTTCTGAAAGACACTATGGGGACTACATTCCCCCAGCAAAGAAGAAAACTAATCCAACACAACAGTCTATTATTTGCTGCTCAAAGATAGACAATAAAGGAGAGAAGGTAAAAAGAAAAACAAGATTCCACTGCACAGATTTGCGATGTTGGATTAGGTTTTCGAAATTATAAAACACGATCAAATTTTAATTAATATTTTCATAAGCTTTTATGTAAATGCAAAAGATGTAAATACAATTTAAGAGATAAAAGCTAGGTATTCTAAGCTTTTTTTTATATGTATAATTAGTGTATGAATTCACTTCAAAGTTTAATCGGGAAAGGCTGATTGCACAGTGTAAATTTTCCCCTTCGTTGAGCTGCACTTGAGATGAACCAGGATGGTATGTTTCTCCTGCCCAAGCTCAGCTCGGGAAAAGCTGGGAAGGGGTTAAAAACATAAACCTTAAAATAGCTTGAGGTAAATCCAGACATGATCTTATTTTTCTCTTATAATTTACGAAAATCAAGTTGCTTATGTGTGCTAAAAGGTGAACATCAACAACTGGTTCAAATTAGTATGTCCCATTTTTCATTTTTATGTCAGCTCTTTTAAGGGGCTTAATAATACCCCTCAACAACACACGAAATATTAATCCCACTCCTAAGACTTTTGAAATGTTCGTCAACATCTCTAAGCCTTCACCAAAACACAACAACCAATACTAAAATTTTTATTTGGAAAGCGCCTCTGAACTCTTTATTAATCTGCCCCACGAAGAGAACGACGTCTAATTTATTCGAAACAACTAATCTTCTCTCTAACGAAAACATCCCAAAAAAGTCTGACTCCTCCCCCCTTCCCCAATTTAATCGGATTAGTCACATTCAAATCGCAGGGAAAACTTTCCAAAAGAAGAAGAGGAGGGAACAATTTTCCCTATCTCCACTCCCGAACTAATGAAGAACCTGAAAAATTTCTACGTTGTAGCAGCGGAGAGAAAAATAAAAATCCTTCAATGTTGACCCCAAATCCCTCAATGTCAATTCGTGCTTGGAGTAAGGAGTGTTGTCATTTCCTCTATCCTCTCGCATACCCTTAGTTCCATTTTTATTCAGACTGCGAGAAAAAGGAGAAAAATAAACTTGTCCTGGTTGCCTTCAGGATACGTAGTTAGGAACTCGGCTTTCAAATGGCTTCGCACGTGACAAACTGCAGTGAGGAACAGAGCCTCCGGCCATGATTTTTCTTTTTTCGGGATAAATTCTTTTCAGCAATTTCGAACGTTGTTTCTCGTTGGGTTTGGAAAAGAAGGAAGAGTTTGGCTCCTTCTCCTTTTTTGAAGTTTGCAGAGAAGGGTGGATTTCTCCACGCAGATTTTCATGTTTAGATATTTAGAAAGTTGTCTTTTTTTGTATATAGCAAGCGTTAAAGCATTTATTAACAGTGCTGCTAATAAGTAGACTGAGTTGTTTGGTTCTGAAATAGTGGGCTTCTGTAGACTCATAAAAACTAAAGTAATAATTAGTTTACAATTTAATTTTGATATATTAGCGGTATGTACCTAGTATATAGATAATTGTTTTTTGAAATTTAAATATATTTTAAAATTATATATATTAAAATTGATATTATTCAATATTATTCGTCTTCTTGTCAGATTTGATAAAGCTGTATATTCAGGCTTATTTAAAAACGTATAGTTTATTCTAGCTATTATAGTATACTAGCTGTTACCTACTCGCTTCGATTGATTGATTGAATATTAACGTCACACTGTTCAGCTACACGAGGGCTTTTAGCTACACGACGGACCACGTAATTTTGAACAATGATCAAGTGATGTTGACGACACCTGAGCTGGCACCCCCCTCTCCTATCTACCACACCACATCAACGGGAGGACGTTTCAGCTCTCGACAGATTTAACGTGCATCGCTGCCCTACACAGCGGGTCTTTAGTGGCATTGGGTTCGAACTCGTGACAAGGCAAGCCACAATACGATACCTATACCACTCGGCTACTGCGGCCAACCTACTCGCTTCACTGGATATCGCACAGTAGCGTATCGCACACCCCCGCAACCCCAACATTGCGGGGGTAGGCAAGAATTCTTTGGGACCCAAGGCCTGACTGACGCCAAGTACGTATTTGGGCTTGGAGTCCAAAACCTGACTTTGCAGGGGCCCCTAAGACTCTCCGTTACCCACTGGTATTTCATGATTTACACATATACAGCAGCGTTTCTCAAACCACAGTTTTAGAAACTCACGGGGAGGTGATAACCCTAAGTGGGGGGCATGAGCATATTGAAATGTCGGAAACAAAAGATAATTTTTTAAAAAAATATTAATTTAGTGAAAGGAAGCGAAACAAATACATTCTGACACATTTACACTGATATAATACACTTATAAATACATCAGTACTGCACACAATGCATTTGATAATTAATTTAACTAAACTAAGTTAAACTAAGTTTAATAATCACTAGTGATTACATGGGTTGTCTTATATAATATTATATAGAAAGTTTAGTACTTAATTAATAATTTATACGCGGTTTATAAATAAAGTCTTATTGTAGCTTTAGCCTGAATGTAATGTTATTATTGAATTCAATACATTGTTATTGCATGGACAGGTGTGGATGGGGGGGGGGAGATGAAAATTATGACTGAAAATTGGGTCGCATATATTGAAAGTTTAAGAAGCAGTGCTTTACAAATAAATTGTTTTTTTTTATGATAGTGATATCTAAGCTTTAGTAATGACATTTCGACTGCATTCAGAAAAATTCTTATAATACTTGCCTACTGATTTACAAAAAGACAAGACTTGAATTTCTCAAACGGAAGTATATTTATCCTTTATGCCCTTCTCTTTGGAGTCGACTTCCGTAAAAACTGTTCTTACTTACCGTTCTACGGTTCTCTACTTGACAAAAGAAGCGTGATTGCCAAATTTAATGTCTGCAGGTTTTATGTTCAAAAACGAAAGTTCTGATCTATAATGACGCCGTAATTTTCGGTGTATATTCGTAAAACTCGTTCTTAGCCAACTTAAAGGTCTGTAAGTTAATGGTTTGTCTTTAACACCCCTCGAGAGTCGATTTTCCTAAACCCCATTTTCCAATTGGTGTCTCCTCAGCAAAAGAAACATAGCTGACAAATCTTAAATCTGCAGAGGTGATACTTCTGAAAATCTCTTGAAAAAAGAGTGAACCGTTTTTTTTATTATAAATGTACTGATAGATTCAAAAACACGACTGCTGTATATTTTACCTTATGCGTTTTCCAAAATTGTTGAAGTTTTTATATATATATATATATATATATATATATATATATATATATATATATATATATGTAGGATTTTCCCTTTGAAACATTTGTAAAAAGGTTGAGTGATATCCTTTTCAGAGGACCATAAATCTCAATTTGATTTATTACTGCATTCCGAAGCAGCGCCACCTAGTGAGCTTTCGTAGCTCCGGCTTGAATAATTTTTCGGCAGAGGCCAACTAACTACTGCTTGATCAACACATCGCGTCTACCGCATTTCCGCGCCCAACGCGGCACCGCCAGTCCTAACGTCCAATAATGAGAAAGGTTCATTTCAACCGTCTTGAAACTAAAAAGGTATTACTCAATTTGATTTTTAATTCCGAAGCAGCGCCACCTACTTAATTCCTGATTCCTGAATAATTTCGGCAGAGGCCAACTTTCATCGCGTCTACCGCATTTGCCAGTCCTAATTATGAGAAAGGTTCATTTTTTTGTCAAAATATTTTCCTGCATTTCTTTTAATTATTTTTTTTTAAATAAATTCTCTCTTTTACTTAAAAGAAGTATTCGTGTTTTAATGACTTAGATTCATTTAATTCATCACTCACCCTTAAATACTTACCCCTAGACAAACCACCTACGCCAATCTAAAATCCCGCCTTCTGAAGAGTCTGATTTTTATTCGAAGATTTATTCGGACTCCCACATATATATATATATATAACTTACTCATGTTCTCATACAATAATCACACAGTAATCTCCTTATGAATCCATAGACTACCACACTACCCTTGCGATTTATCTAATTCTAAAAAGCCTGCTTCAAGTTGACAACCAATTTTGCTGTCGTATTTTGCATCATATCATTTGTGGGTTTAAACCAAGTCGTTTCATGGTACTTTCAACTTGAGGAAGAGCCAGAAATCACAAGAATCCCTGTCAGAAGTGTAGGAAACTTGAAGAACCACAGATGTGATTTTTTCAACCAGGTAAATCTGTATAAAATTCGAAGAATGGATCGGGTGTGTTATTAGGATGGAGTTTCTAATTGTCTGCTGCCCATATGTCTTATCGTTTGTGTTTTACATTACCAGAAAAACCATACAAAATATTTTTAACTCTACTTGATGATATCCTAGCCATATGTAGCGTTCTCTTGATGAGCAACACTACTGAACTAAAAGAAAACAGTTGGTATGATTTTGAAATTACAGCAGATTTGCTTTGCTGAAGTTTTCAACTTCAAATATTTTAATTATTTCTTAATAGAGGAAGGGTACCCCCTGTACGTCTAACGCCCCCTGTACGCCCACCACAAGTCCGAGGTTCAAACCCCGGACTGACCAAGGTTGACTCATCCTTTCGTCCCTTCAGTGGTTTGATAAAATCAGTACCAAGCTTTCTTGGAAACTTAACCGTGGGGGTGTCTTCGAGTCAGGCTGACCACCTGACCGGAACATCTGCTCATGCACCTTAGGGCCCAAGGTCACGTGTACTGAGTTGTGCACAGTAGGCCTTGGCCCTCATGGGCTATCGCGCCACTGAGTTAAGTAAGTTAAATATTCCCATCAAACAAAACTATCTTAAAATAAACATAAATTTATTTAAAATTTTAAATAAAATTTATTTTGATTCTTATAACTCAAACATTGATTCAGTAACTTAGTTTAAATAAATTTTACACAAAGTAAACTCTAAATAAACCATTCTCTTTTAAATGTTAAGTTTATAGTTTAATAATTTATAAAAAGTTAAATTATATCTCATAAAATAAATCTTAAAGCTCTTCCCAAATTTCTCTGCAATACGTATTCATTCTTTAATGTATATTATCCAAGAATTATTAATTAATTACTTGTTATTAAATGATTTTATTACTTATTATCTTTTCTTAGTAAAATATTATCGAATTTTCTCTCATTTCTCTCACAATTCCTACATACATTTAACTTACTCTGAAACTCTGGTTTCGTCTTTAATATTCTATAAGACAAGTCTAATCTTTCAAATACATCAACAAACTTTCCCTGAACTGTTAATTTCAAAGAATCAAATTAAAATAAAAAAAGATTCTCTGAAACGCTTTGAGACTTATCAACGAATTAATTTAACAGCACTTGATCCTTTAAGAGTATTAATCAGAAAAGATTAGATACGAAGTCTACATTCAGCAATATGAAAAGGAATTCTTAAAAGAACATTAAAACTTTTAAAAGGATTATTCTCAAGCCTTTCTCATCTCACCAAATCGTACAATCTTATTTTCTTCTCGACTTACCTTTTAATGCAGACGATTATATTTTCCTTTCAGAATTGAACGACGTCTACTTGGATGTCATTTCGAATAAAAATCACCCCCGGAACGGCGAATCATATTTTATTATTCATCACAGAACTCCCCGACACAGAAGCAGGAGAATCTTCTTTCTCATACAATTGAGTTTTCATTATCGAATTCAACAGATCACGCTTCCCCTGGCGTCCTATTTACAGAAATCCATACGCATTCGGCGTTGGTGCTTTGAATAAAGGCATTCTGAAGCCAAAGGCCCCCACTCAATAATTATGTTAATTGAGCAACTTGGACGGAACACTTAAAATTAATATTCAAAAGCATAGTCCCCCGACCATCCTAAAGGATTAATTAGCTCTAATTAGTGAAAAATCTTTTGGTGAATTCGCCATTTATTTTCTGTTTCGCTATTAGCAAATGATTCGATAACCCGGTTATATATTGTTCTGTTATTTCATCTTTTTGTTTCGTGCCTTTGAGTTGTTTAGCGCTGGTAAATAATGTATATTGTGTGTTATTTGGGAAATACGAGCTTTTGTGTACGCAGATGGCGGCAGTGAAATTGTACCTCTAGGAATTGGGTTGTATTTCTAGTAGTCTGACTCGAAGGGGGAGAGGATGTTTCGCTTGCATCTGGTCAGGGATTTGATTCAGAAGTGGGTTTTAATTAAATTTTTTTGCCTTTCAGCTTTATTTTAATGATAAATTCGAAGAAGTCAGAAGAACTTTTACAAACATAATGACTTTAAAAATGAGATCTTTCTTAATATATAATTCATACTATCAGTTATGAAATAAAAGTTAAAGATATGACATACGTGAGTTAAAGATATGACATATGAATGCACAATAACATCGAAAGAAAACTTTAAAAAACTTTTATATTTAATATTTGCAGGAAATAGTTTTGGCTAGTTAAGAGTAATTAAAAATAATGTGATTATCCTTTTCATTACGATTATTTATTTATTTATTTTTGGCTTTTGTAATTTAAATCTTTCGTACACAAACTTGTGATAACCAAATACAAAATCATACATACTATTCCAAGACATCAATGTATGTAAACAGTATGCATGAAAGAAAGTATAAAGAAGTTAGAAATTAGATTTAAGAATTATTGTGTCATTAAGAATTATTAAATAAGTTATTAAGAATACTCATTATTGTCAAAATTAAATAAATATACGATGTAATCAAAAATTAAATATTTCATTGGATCGAATTTTAAATGTCATTGAATGTAAATAAAAGTAAAAAATTAATACCTCTTTTGAAAGTTTGAATAATTGATGCAATAATCCTTACTACTTAGATGAATTTGTTATATTACTTTAGTACTTTTTAGTGCTTTAGTACTTAGCTATTTTTGTTATATTGCTAGTAATAAATTACTGAAACTGATTAAACAATTTAAATGAGACATTTTAAAAAATAAAGATTTGGTTCAAAATTCAAGACCTAATACGAAGTCTTAGATGTCTGAAATGCAAAATGTACCAGGTGTACAAAAATAATCAAGAAAAAGATACTGCAAAAATAAGGAAGGCGATAGGAATATACGGTTTGTTGCGCTATGTTTTGGGGGGAATTTATTCTCCCCAAATTTCAAAAGTAGTTACAAAATTCAACAACATGTAGCACTTCTGACTGGGAAAAGCAATTAAACAACTCTTTCATAATAACCATCACTTTCTACAATAACATGGTACAGTCTGATAACAAAATTTGCAGACGATTGTGTAAACATTTCAGTCTGAATGCTTTGACATGCATCATCAATGTTAAAGTTCAAATTCAGCTATGATTTGTGGATTGTTTTGATACATCTGATCTTTCATGCACCTGCAATGAAAAAAATGTCATGGCGTTAAATCTGGGGAATAGGAAGGCCAATCCGTACCACTTTGCGTTCGCGTTTGGTTGTCAAGGATAATGATACGATCATCGAATTTAGGCTGCTGTGATTAGGTGGCTGACATTTCCAGCACGGTCAGCATTGACATATCAGTAAATTTCTCGAACAGTGCTTTTATCGCACTGTTTGCCAGTCAGTTGAATATTCTTTGGAAATTGCCTCTGGTTGCAATAGAACTGTGTGATTCAAATGATGAAACTCTAAAACAAGAAATATTCTCTGTTTCAACGGGTAAATCATTTTCGAAGCACTCATCAAAATACTCAGCGAATTATAGAATACCAATATGATGGTACGAGCATACGATATTATCACTGGGCATTTCTGCCACTAGCGACCCTCCGTCCCGTATCTGGTAATGTTGATGTGGAAACAATGGTAGACTTTTTCATGCAGACAGAGAGAAGGGGGGTCCTGATTGGTCAGCGAATCATTCGAAAAAGTTTGTTTCGGCAAGGTGATTTTGGGTGCATGGAAAAGAGCAGAATGCTCGCTCTCTGATTGGATCTTAGAATGTGAGGATATTAACTTTCATTGGCTGCCGGTGGGTCTTAGAAAGTTATATGAGATTCGTAGGGCGAAGCTTGTTCAGCAGAGTAAGGTCTTTCTTCGGTCTTTTGAAATTTAGTTTAGGAATATATTCATTAAGATTTAACATATGAACATTATTGGTGTGAGGAAGAGAATTAAAAAGTTCTTCGCAACTTTTTGAATGTGAGATTCAAAACTAATGATTTTAATGCAGTGCTTCTCAAACTTTCAATACTGGCGCCCCCCTTTTCGATCACAATTTTTATCGCGCCCCCCTTATACATTAATAATGTACTGAATGCAATAATAATGAATTTTGATGCTAAAGCTACAATAGGCGATCTTAATTATAAACCTTACAAATTAGTAACATAAGTATTAAATTTTGTATACTACTTTTAAGTAATAAATAAATAAAATAATAGGATAATTATTATGTGTGTTATTTTTCCTTTCTCTAATTTTTAAATTGAACACATTGCAAAATGCGGTGGCTGCTTGGAAGACAAAATATAGATATCTGCTAAATATAGAAAAAGAACTCAGAGGGTTAATTTCCCATGGAAGTCGTTAATACTTATTAAACTTGTTCTTAATTTAATATTAATTAATTAGTTATAAACTACTATGGAGCACTGACACATTAAAAGTACACCGGCTGAAGTACCCGCTTGCACGAGTTCATTTATAAGAAAATAAAACATTATTGAAATAATCGCTGAATTTTGTAAGGAGAGTAAAGCCAAGTGCGCGACAATGTTTACAAAAATGTAAAATGATTTTTTTTAAATGATTGCTCTAAGTATAATTAATTTAAAGTGAACTATAATTTTAAGCTTTACAGAATTATAATTGCGCGCGCGCCTATAAATTATATCAGAGTAAAAGTGCATTTTTTATTATGTCTGAAAGCATTTTGTTTTAATTCATTCCAGTGAATTAAATTTTTTTAAATCTTTTATTTTCGATATGCTCGTGCCCCCCTCGTAAGCTTATCACGCCCCCCAAGGGGGCGCGCCCCACAGTTTGAAAAACACTGTTTTAATGGCTTTCCGGATGTCATCGTTTCTCATATAACGAGTGGTTTTGATGATCATCGAAATCCGATGGTACGGACATTAATCATTGTTTTATAGTTTCCCAGTCAGAATGCCATCTTTAGATGAACTTTATAACTAATTTAGAAATTTGGAGAGAATAAATTGCCTGGCCTCCAAAGCAGAATGTACCAAACCGTACATTTAAAATTATTTTTTTAATCAATGACCATTTGGGATCCGCTGGGTATCTGTAATAATATATATGTGTATGATAATATCCGAAATTTGGATATTATTTTTAAATATCTCTAAACACGATATAGAAATGTGCTTTGGGTAGTTATATATCACTTAAAACAGCGCTTCCCAAATTGTGAGGCGCAACCCCATAGGGGGGGGGGGCATGATAACCCTAGGAAGTGGGCGCGAGCCTAGTGAAAAGTCGAAAATAAAAGGTTATTTAAAAAATTATTAATTAATTGAAAGTAAACAAGCAAAATACATTATGGCATAATAATAATAAAAAAACATTTACGCCGATATAATACATTTAGAAAGTATCAGTACTGCACATTGTGTTTTATAATTACTTTAACAATACTATGTTAAGAACAAGTTTCATAATTACCAGCGACCCCATGGACTTACTTGTCATATATAAAATTATACGCAAAAATTAACACATATCTTGATAATTTTTACGGTTTATAATTAATCCCATGACTGCCGATTAAATTTACGCCACCGCTCAATGCCACCATTTTGCACGTATGCATGGATCTGTGGTGTAGTGGGAGAAGAGAAAGAGAATAAATAAGAAAATCATCTGAAATCAGTAATTTTTTTGCATTCCAAAGCCTTCGCAATAATTTTATAGCAGTGAACAGAAAAATCATCCTTCGAAAGACGTATATATACGTTCAGTTTAAGCACTGATTGAGTTAGATGTTTCTATACGCTCTTAAAAGGTTGAAATCCTATTGTAGCTTTAGCGTCAAAGAGTCGAATTCAATACATTATTATTGTGTAGAGAAGGGCACGACGAAAATTATGATTGAATATTGGGTCGAAAGTATTGAAAGGTTGAGAAACACTGACGTAGTGAATTATTACTTGCCAATTTTTTTTTTTACAATTGACTATAGCTTGAAAAGAACAAATATATTTTTTGGCAAGTGTGTTCTGTACATATAATAAAGTTAAAAAATAAAAATGCTGCGTTATCTTTTATAAATAAACTACATAATAAGTTTATTAATGATAATGAAGGGGAAAAAATCGGGCAAAAGATTTATTCGCAGTGTGAAAGCAAATAATTCAAAATAAAAAAATATATATATTAGAAATCTATCTTTTTTTGGTCCTAAAGAAATATTACTCAGGAAAATTAATCTCTTTTCTGATCTAATGCCAGAAATAGTTGTACCCTTTTCTTAGAATAGATAAGATCTGAATTATTGCTCATTGAAAACGACATATTTTTTACCATTCATCATTCACGAATCGGTAATTGCTAAGATAATAATAGAATAACGTGGTTTAAATCAATCTGATTTGATAAATCTGATTTTTATCTTGGTGAAATTTTATATGCTTTAATGTAATTTATAACGCGAATGATGCAATTAAGTATTTCTATCACTTAGTAGTTCTGATTAAGTTTAGTATTTAATGCAGAAATTAACGTTTGAAGCAATTTACTAAAATTCTATGAAAAAAAGCTTTTTACATGAAAAAATTGGTATACATTCGAGTAAATGTAGCCTAATATTGGTTGATTTAATATGTTTAAAAAAATTTTTATAGAGCTACTATAGATTTAACTTCTAAAACTGCTAAGAGTAAAATTTTTCTTTTTAAAGTGACTAAATGCGTTCTCTTAACCATTATTTTGAAAAAAACGTAAAATGAATAATTTTTTGATGGTAAAATAGTTCTATTTTACATAAATATCAATAGGAGTTTTTTAGTACAATAGTGAAAATTTTGTAATATATATAGCATATATTATTACGAGTATAATTTCAAAATAAAAATTTTTAGCTTTTCAACTGTTGCAATGTGTCATTTCATTTTGTAGCGTTCTCTTTGAGAATTAATTCTCTAGTTGGTGGAATTGTGCCGAATCAGCCACTGGTTCGCAAAATTTTTGAAAAATCGCCAATTTCGCATGTTTTTGCGTGTTGTGTTTTGAAGTAGCAAACTTATGATTTGGCTAGAAAATACTTGGCGGGATAAGTGGCTGATACGACTATTCAGTCTTTATTTGCAGTTGAATTAGAATACTTTTTATAAAGTGCTTTTAAGCGCATTATTAAAAGAAAATGAAGAAAGAACGATAGATTTTCAAACATTCTCCTTTTCTGAAAAATACGTCTATAATAATAAGGTTTTGAAGGAGTGATAGGTATGAGTGAGTGAGTGAATATTAACGTCAGACTGTCAGCTACACAAGGGCTTTTGGCGAAGGACCACGTAATTTTAAACCATGGTCAAGTGATGTGGGCAACACCTGAGCTGACACCCCCTCTCCTAACTACCACACCAAGTCCAACGGGAGGACGTTTCAGCTCTAAACAGATTTAACGTGCATCGCTGCCTTACACGGTGGGTCTTGAGTGGTACTGGGCTCAAACTCATGACATGCCTGCCATGATCCGATACCTTGACCACTGGGCTACCACTGTCCCCGAGTAATAGATATAAGGACTTTCAGTAATAATATTATGATGACTTCTAAACCGGGGTTAAACTCATATTTTTGGAAAATTTACATTATTTTTCGAGTTACAATCAAATAAGAAAAATAATGGGTCTTTTTGATAAAATTTCTCTACTCTTATATTAAAAAACATGAATAAATGTACTTCTTAATTGTACATTTATAAAATTTTCATTCAACTGTGATCGAGAAATCCTAGCTACATATAGCCAAACTGTTATTATTATTACAGAAGCACTTTTCATAAAAGGAGAATATTTTGAAAACGTGTCAATCTTTCATCAGTTTTTTTACCAAAAACGTTTAAATATTTTTTTTCTTTTAATAATACTTGCAAAACATATTTATATGAATATTCTAATTCAACAGACATTAAATATAAAAAAAATCATTTCAGTATAATTTTTATTTCTAAATTTCATAATAAAGTTTTATTGCCTAGTTTTGTGTTTATAATTTAAACGTATTTGTATTACATTATTAATTTCAGTATATAACAATAAAATATTTTCCTTTTTTAAAAAAAAGGCATGTTGAAAAATTGAGACAAACATTATAACGTTTTTAAAACAAATAACACACTTTACATACAAAAATAATTAAATTAAATTAACGGATTTGAAATAAATTTTTAAGAGTGGTTTTATAAATAAATGTCACGAATTCTAACCACTTTTAAATTACCATATATTCTGGCGAATTACGCTTTCTTTTAACGTAAAAATAAGATGGAAATTTAGGGGGGCGCGTTATATACCTCAGATATAGTAATAATATTTTTAAAAAAATAATAAAAAAAAGATTAGTATAAAATAAATTAGAAAAGTACATATACCTAAATTCTAGTCATTTAAAAGAAATATACTTTTAACAATGGTATATCTCATAAACTTTGTCTTCTTTTCTTGTGCTTTAGTGTTTTAGGTTTAGAAGTATACCATAGTTTAGACGCCGGGGATAATGATTAGAATAAATGACTTCAAAAGATAAAATCATATATTGTACATGTCCGTTTCAAGTTTTTTGGCGAATTCAATGCCTGTTCAAAAAGTATAAAACCTTGAATTTTCCCGCTCACAGCAGAGATTCTAAGACGGCACCACTTTGCACAATGGGAGGTAATAGCTTAATAAACACATTGTGAGGTTGCCCCGCTCTCGGGTGCCCTTCTCCTTGTGTATTAGCATGAGCCAGAGGTGTAGGATTAACGGAAGAACTAGAAGCAGACATGATCTTATCTGGCTTTATTAAGATCTTTAACCTAAACGTTTAACAAATTAGATAATAATAATATATGTGAGAGAATCTACGGTGGCTAAACACACAATATATATAATACCGAAGTAACGTAACCCGGACCACTATCAATACTAATTCGTCTAAGCTCTATTCCTGGACTATCACAGATCCTAATATTAAATAGTCACTCCTACCTTTAATGTAGACTTAAGTAGCGACCACTATGATCCTAGATGAAGTTGCTGTTCACTTGAGTGCAATGGTATGCACCTTGATTTAAGGGCTCTCTATCACGTATAACTTCTGATTGTTGTCACTTAATGTTTCCAAAACCTCTTCACGCTTGAACCACGGATTATCTTTACATTCCTCAAATTGCCACACAGCTCACTCTAAGTTCTGATATTTAAAAGCTTTCTAATTTGAATCTTTCCTTCACGCTTCACTTCTTGGATTTGGTTTGAAAAGAGTTGCAATTAATTCTGGCCCCAAAGGACCCAAAGGACATGTTAATGAAAAAAACGCGTGAGCCCGTCACAACATGTTTGAATTTTTTTCCTTTCATGACATTGAATCAGTTGTTTCCTGCAGGCAGTCGACTGCAGTGTTGTTATACATGTCCGTCGAATATTATTTCTCTAAAGATGATTGAATGTTTTGAGGAGAGGTACTGCAAAAAGTTTTTGTCAAAAATGTAGTGATTATACGTGTGAAATAATGCGTAAGACTCAGCAAGTGTTTCGAGACGATGCTATGGAGGTTACGCAAATGAAATGAGTGGGTTAACTGATTCAAATGATTCAAATGATTTCTGCGATGGCACAGAAAAATCTCCATCTTGCAGCTGCATAGGACCTAATGGATACTTTTAACGCTGAACCTAGTTTCTTGTGACTTCTGGCAATTGCTGAAAATTAAAATGCGTTTGAAAGGATTCTGTTTTCAGAGAAGAGATGAGATTAGGCAGATTGTGACAGTGGACTTGAACATATTTTCAAAAGAATCCTTCCAGAAGTGTTTTCCACTGTAAAAAAAGTGCTGGGGGCCAAGTGTTTGAAGGCGTAAGAGGCCTACTTTGAATTTAATTAGGACTCTAACCCTAACCCCACATAGTAAGTAAGATATTTTTATAGCCAAAGGTTGGATATGTTTTGAATAGACCTTGTATACTTAAAAATTAAAAAAGGCAGCTTGAGTTAATAGATATGGGTTTTATACTCCGATGCGCGTAATGTTCAGAATATACGGTAGTATAATAGGTATCCATTTTCAAATATACTATATTACAATCAGTATAAAAATAAAAAAGTAGTTCTAAACAGAGCATCGAACCGCATTTTTTTCCGTTCCGGTTTAACTAAAATATATGCATATCGGTTCAGTTCCGGTTTTCGTTCCACCAAAAATAACGGTTTTTAGTTCAGTTCAGAATGAACAATTTTATTTTATGTACATTCTTATTCGTACTAAAAAAATAAGCCTATTATAAGAAAAAAAATGTAATTGGATCAAAATTTAGAAGATTTGATTCTTTTTTAACTGGTACACAATGTAAATGGATACAATTAACCGGCATGTACGATAGGAACGGTGAGCATTCGCATTGTTATCCATTATAAAAATCGCATTTGACAACCGGGTTTATTATTATGTTGATAATGTCTACCTCTGTCACTTGACGCTCACATCGTGCACTTGGCTTTGCAGTAGTTATGTAAAAAGTATGTTTATTTTTTTTTATTTAACATAAAAAGTTGCCTTTAATTATTCATACAACTTCTGACGTGATTTCACTGAGATTGCTTCTCCTATCTACTCTTTTAGTTCAATCAACAAAATTAAATATGCTTTCTTTCTACAAGCAGTTTCATGCGAAATTGAAACAGGAAAATACTAGTGAACCTCAAAGGAGGAAACGAGAAGCAATTTTCATGTAATGATGATATAAAAATATTGTTGACGTTAAATTAGAAAATATTGATAAGTTAATTATAGTAACCAAATTACTGCAGATACATCGAACCGAAATAAGCCGAAATTTTTTTCGGTTCAGTTCTGGTTCTAGTTCCAACCAAAATAACGGTATTTTCAGGTTTTCGGTTCACTTCCGGTTCGAAGCCCTGTTTTTAAAAAGGGAAGTGCTTTTTAAATTTAATTAGAATAGTTTTAATGCTTAAACATCCTTAATCCTTAAAAGTTTATTACGTTAATATTTACTTTAGGAATCTTAATATATTGTTTGTGTGAATTCTATCGCATGTAATAATAAATACACGTTTGCTATTTAGCATACCTTTTTGGCATGTTTAGATTACTCGAATATACTGAAATTTATGAACAACCTTATGTATCTTTTTTGAATTCTTCAAATTTTTCGTTCGAAAAGGGGAGAATCACTTGAGTAAGCTCGAATTTGCAAACTTTCAAGGAGGAATGTTTGCAGATAAAAATACCTCGCGCGTCCCAACTTTTCACAAGATAGACGACCCTGATATCGGGGAATATACATTCCTGTTTGGAGTTATATCCGTTCTATAGACCGCACGGAAGTAACAGGGATCAAGTCCTCACCCTTAAGGCAAATGCTTCCTGGAAAAGGGGACTATCCTAAAATTGCAGAAACTCGGAAATTCAGAATGGCTGAAAATTATTGGAAAATTTATTTTAATCCTACTGAATTAAAAAAAATTCGAAATAATGTTTCAGTGGTAAATTTGACATATTTTCTGTTCATAATATTTTAATACAGTATGCCATCAAAGAAGCATCAAATCCTAAACATATTAATGTCTTTAATAAAACTAAAATAGTATTTCATGACATTATGGCTCAGCAATAATCAAACTATTAACTGCTGCAGAGATGTAAGATCCAGAAAGATGAAAAATGATAATTTAATTAAAAATCAAAAACAGAGGAATTATGTTGGTGATTAAGTAGATACATTTTTACTCAAACGCATATATCAGCTACACTTCCTCTCGTACTTTACACAACAATATATTTCCACATATACACTACACTTCACGTAGCATTACTATGCGGTAGTTCTAGTAGCTTACTGTTATAGTCCCAAACTCGGGGCAGTCCTTGACGAAACGTAGATTCCAATCCCGGTACTACTAAAAACTCTAGCGTAGAGAGGTTGACGCATGTTACATCTGTAGTACAACGAATACCTTTGGATTCTATCTGACAGTCATAGTTCAAGTCTTCAACTTAAAAACTGGGCGCACACGGGAAATAAAATCAGTTTATTTATCCTACGAAAAGTTAAGCTCATCTCCCACCATCACAAAGCACATTTTCAATGGATCCCGTCCCAAGTCGATATCTACGGAAAATGAATTGGCTGACACTCTTACAAGGAAGGGTCTAGACCAGTGGCGCACACAAGGGGGGGAGGGTCCTGGGGTCCGGACCCCCCCCAAAGCCCTTGGTCTTTTTTCCGATTGATTATAATTCTAAAAACATAGTACGTAAAATTTAATTAAGTATTTGTTATTAATGATTAATTTTATTAATTAATGCTAATTATTTAGTCAATTATTAGTTTTTTACTGCGAAAATCGACAAAATGAAAAGGAGCATGATACAAGAATGGTGAACTTTCGACCCTGGACCCCCCCCCTTGAAAAATTCCTGTGTGCGCCACTGGTCTAGACCATCCTGTCCCATCCACCTCAGAGCTCACATATTTAGCATTATTCTCAGGGCAAAAGGCCCAAAATGATTTAAACCTCCATCTCATAAATGGTATGAAGACAAAATACCAGAGCTTCTTTATCTCTTCCTTGTAACAGACAGTCCAACTCTTGTCTGTCCGGACTGGCCAGTAGACACTAAAAAAAATCTCATTTTTTCTGGAGGCAATAAAAGGTTTCCTTATTTGCCCTAAATGCCAGCTAGAACAGGTTTCACCTCAGGACATCTTCGACTGCCCTGGACTGGACTGGTAAGGTATCCATGATAGTTCACTTCTAGTACCGGACTTCATTAAAGTCGACGGTTTCACTGATCTGGACTGACTTCCTCTGACCAGAGGGGATATTAGTAACACCAACATCTGTAGAGGCTCAAAGTCATCATATTAGCATGATATGGATATCAGCTCCGGCTCGACTAGGTCCACTGCTCGTCATCCACAGAGGCTCAAAATTAAGAGATCCTTTAAAAGTATATTTTTCTCTGTGCCACTACAGTTTGGGATGAATCGCTGACCTTTTGCTATATCAAAACGCTGAGAATTCTATTGAAAGTCTGTATTATATTGAAAATCCTAAAAAGCTATGAAACTAACAAATATCGTATCTAATTGTCCTCTAATAAACTTCCGATACCTATTGTCAAATGTATCTCTTTATTTTGAATCACACTCAATCAATGAGGACGACATCTGATTTGTCACCCATTCTCCAAACATCTGTACCATGCCAAAGTGATGACTTTGAGCTTCGATAGATTTAACGTGCAGCATAAATATGGACTGATTCAAGCGAAAATGGTTAATGCAATAAAATATGATGGTTGTCTATACTATGATAGAGGAGTATAATTACACACAGAGGCAAATATTATACTTAATTATGTGATTTGCTATAATTAATCAAGTTGGACAATTTTCAATCGATTAGCGTCTCTTTGTGTAAAGAGACTTCAAGTTTTGAATAGTTTTTTGTCCCAAATATTCCCATTTCACTCTAAAAGATTCCTAATTTAAAATACTTCTTAAGATGCTCGCTGTTCTCTGATCATTGGATGTAACTTAGATGCTGACTAAATGTACACGGTTAAAAAAAAGAAGTTTTTTGAAAAACATTTTGAAGAGAGAGAGAGAGATTCTTAGAACTTGAGCATCTTTACAGAAATAACAAATTTAAAATTTTATCTAAATTTTACAATAAGAACAACAAGTACAAGTATGGAAGCTTTGAATTTACTGGAGAGCATATGATTGTATCTATCACGTGATAATTATGAATTAAGCCAATATATTTCATGAAACTCCAATAAAAATTTTAAATTTATTAATTTCTGTCTCAATTCCTCTTAAGGTATCCGACTACTTTCGGAACCATGATTTTAAAAAAGAACATAAATGGATATTTTTCATGATATTTAGTGTCAGATTAGACTACATGCATAAAATTGTTTTAAGGATATTATGTTTAAAAAAAAATTAAATACAATATTTTGGCGAAGAATTAACTTAGAATAACCTTTTTTTTATCAAAATGTTCTCCTTTTATAAAAATGCTTCTATAATAATAATATTTTACTTATATAATGTAAATACTTTTCTAGAGAGTCTGAACTAGGATTTTTGAAAAATGCACATTATATTTTCGGAATTACCACCGATTGAAACAATTATCGGCAATTTTTTCTTAAAATTTCTCCCCTCGGTTGTAGTAAAATATAGATAAATCCACTTCTAAATTATATATTTGAAAAATTCCATTTCAGCCTCTGTACAGAGGTCTCAGCTATATAGAGGCAAAATATTATTACAATAGAAGCTTTTTTCATAACAGGAGAATGTTTTGAAAATGGGTCATTCTATGTTAATTCTTTGTCAAAATATTGTATTTAAATAATTTTTTATTGGAATAATATTCTTAAAACAATTTTGTGTACATTTTCTAATCTAAGTGACACTAAATATCATAAATATTATCCATTTATACGCTTTTGCGAAATCACGGTTCCGAATGTAGTCGGATATCTTAATAAAAGAACATTCGATCTGAAAAATTCTTCAAATTTTTACTCCATACTCCATGAAAAATACTCCGTTTCTTTAGCGTCGGACAAAAACATTTGTACGATTCGCATTCGATACTGTTGGAAAATCCAAATGGAATTTACTACACCTTCCCTCAAAAGACAAACTAATGCAAACGGGGTGTGCCCGTTCCGACACCCCCCATCCCACTCCCACTTCCCAACCCCGAGGCAAAGTTGCAACCAGCGTGAAATTAGGAAAACCCAGAAACTCTCACCCTTGTACCTCTTTCTCCAGATCGCCGGGGAATCACCAGGGGAGCAAGGCCGCTTCATATAATAAGGGGAGAGGAAGCCGGAACCATGGCGTAAAATTCAAATTGCTTCCACTGAAACTCCAGAATTAAACGGGAGAAGTTAAAGGTTCGTAGACCCCTTGTTCTGAAGGGAAGGTCTGTGTTTTTAGACGCCTAAATCTGGTACATCCTCTTTAAAAATTAGCTCTTGGCGCTTTTCCCTTTGTTTGGGAAAACGCACCTCCTCACAATGGGAGTTAATGCTGTTTGCAACCTCTAGGCTCCAGAGCCGTTAAAAAGTTACAACACCAAAATCTTCGGGAATACAGGAAGAGGGGTTTAACAAGGAGTCGGGAACGTAAATATGGGGGGAGGGGCTTCTAAGGAATCTAAGATTTGTTTTGGAAAAGCCTTCTTGCCCAATTTGGGGTGTTTGAATTTTAAATGGTGTTGATGCAACGGTTTGAAAGTAAAGATAGCTAGATGTCTGGTTCTTGGAGTTGTAAAACTCTTAAACTGAAAGTTAGTAAAATGGAGTGTAGGAACTATTATACTTCGGTTATTTATTTATTTATGAAATAGAGAGTGTTAAATGGTAAAAGGCAATTTAATTTAGGATTGCCTTTACAAATAGAAAAGCTACAGTTTTAAATTTGTATACGTAGAGCTAAAAGAAATGTTTGTGTGTACTTACTTTTTCAGGCTGAAATATAAAATAAGATACTTAATGTAGTGTATCTACAAATGCCACTAAGATTTGTTTTAAATTGTTTTATTTTCTAATGCATGGAAAATTTTTGTTGAATGAAAATATAAATGTTATACTCTTAATATTAGAAAGTATTATAGCATTAATGAAAATAATATAAATAAAATATTATGGATTTAAATAACAATATAAATCTTTGTTATAATGTTAATAAAAATATTATTTTAATATTTGTCCCAAAACCTTAAAAAATTTACTTTACCATCGTTATCTTAATTTTGCAATGTAATATACACGATTTAATATTTCAGATGTTGTCTTTACCTCATTGATGTTATATTATTTAACCCTGGAACAGATGCGCACTCGATACTCATGTTAATGGTCACGCGGGGTGACTGAGTCCCCCAAATCCTCAAGTCCTACTATTAGTTCACTCTCTTCCTTTATATATCTTGTTCAAATTTTCAATATTTAATAAAATACTCTCTATTCAACCATTCAAGTTCTAGTATATTTTTAAAAACTTGTAGAGGATGACACTTGATGTCAATACAGTTTTTTTCAGAAATTAATTCATTAATTAAATTAAAAAAGGAATAAATAGAAACGAACAAAAATAAAAGTCCAACAGCATATAAAGAAAGGAAAATTGTTCAATGTGTCCCTGTAGCGCAATGGATAGCACGTTGGACTTCTTATCCAAATATCGTTTGTTTGAATCCCATCTGGGATGAACTAATTTCTGAGAATGAGATTTCTTTTTAAATATACTATTTTATTAGAATAATTAAATTTAATGAATGAGTAAATAGTACCAAAAACAAAACAAAAAAATAGTCTTACACCATACATAGGAAGAAAATGGAAAACTGTAAGGGAAATCGCTTTCTATTTTGTAATTTAATATTGTGATTCTAGCATATGTACATACATATTAATATTAATTGTAACTATTTAATAAAAAGTAACTAAAATAAAATTTTTCTTTGTTGACCTAAATTGAAATTGACTTAATTTTTTTTATATAACCTGTTTATAATTATTTTTACTGTACACGATAAAAATCGTAATTCCGGCGAATAATTTAATTAAGAGAAAGTATACTTACCTACTTTTAGTACTTATCAGTTTTTCTTTGTGAATATGAGAAAAAATTCATTAAAACTGAACTGAAATGTTTCAAACGTATGTGACTTTAATAAAAGACACAAATCACAGATACTTTTCAGTAACATTAAAGGAACAAAATTTACAGGCAAAACTGTCATATTTTGTTCAAGTTATTGTAGCTTTATTGTCTTTCGATGATCGACAAATAGCACATTGAATTTTTTCTTGCTTGTGTCTTTTTGACAGGGCAGTGTGTTGTGTACACTTGTGGCTTCTTATCTTTCTTAGTGGACTTTTTTAGGTAGTATTTGGAAACGTTCCTTTCAACTGAAACGTTTCATGCTCTTCACTTTTCTGAAATTTACTTTCGCTATTAGGATTAATATCTGTTATTCATTAGGTTGCTTCATTAGTTTCAACTGTATCCAATAGAGATCACACAGACATCCTTTTCTTTCTTTATATACTGTTCATTTACATTTTATATTCTGTTATTTACATTTTATATTCTGTTATTCACATTTTATATTCTGTTCATTTACATTTTATATTCGGTTCATTTACATTTTATATTCGGTTCATTTATATTTATAAACCATAATGAGTCAAACAACACAGCAAATCAAAGCCACTAAGGTGTTCACAGAGGAAAAATGCCGCCTATTTATAGAAAATATTTTGAAGCTAAAGTGGTCACGCAGGGAATCCAGTCATCCCAAGTACCTTGAGATTGTAAGAAAATCTTTGCCGTTTCCAAAAAAGAGGAAGATATGCGACAAATACATTTTAGTGTACATGAAGACTGCCGCATAGGAAGATAATTTGTAACAAATAAAAATTTTCCCATGATTAAAGATTTCGTTAGCCTGGAGTGACTTTGTGCCCCGCGCGACAGCTTCCGGGTTAATAAATTTAATCGTGCATTAATTGTGATATCAAATTTCTTCATGATTTGTTTCTATTTTATAATAATTTTGTGTTTGAATTTTATGTTTGAGGGGACATGGTACGATTTACGCACACTTTTTTAATTTAAGGATTTTCAAAATTTTATTGGTTGCCACCTATGAATGTAAACAATGTAAAACAGATTTTTGCTCAAAATTTCATAAAAAGTTAGCCATTTAATTTTTAAGGAAAAATTAGTGAAGGGATTTTAAAATGTTACTCCTCCTACAAAAATTTACGTACACGTACGAAATTTGATTTACAAGTACGTCAAACTATCCATAACAAAAGTTAATATGGGTTTTGCGTTAACATGATCGGTATTCGTACAATACTTCTTTTTATGGATGTTTATTGAAAATTCCTTAAAAAATGTATAAATTCTAACTTCAATTATTTTTTAAAAATAAGTATTGCTGTGATTCAAAATTGCATATCAAATTTTGTTACATGTACTGTTAACAATAGGTAAAAGAAATTTAAATCATTAGACACAATAGAAAAAAAGCCTTAAAATTTTTAATGAAGACAAACTAGTTATTTATACCTTTCTGAAATAAGCAAGTTTAAAGTTTTGATTTGCCATTGGGATCTGTATAAAAACGAATGTAAAAGCTATCATAATTATGCTTTTTTTAAATTTAGAGCTTTCAAATTTTGTGAGTTTATAGAAAAGTATATAAAAATAATTTAGGCTAGAAAAATTATATTTAATTTTTTTTTATCGATTTTTGTCAATTGAATCGTACTGTGTCTGTCCACTTAACAAAATATTTATCGACGTACAACAAATACCTTAACTTCCAGTAAAGATCAATAATTTCCAAGAAATGCATTTTTCATTATTTTAGCAAATGCTTCAATTTATGTATTTAACAAATTTTGAATACACGTCTGTAAAATTCATTTTCCCAGATTCGGTAAAGAGAAAAAGTGTGCCTTCTAACAACAATATAACCAAATTAAAATTCTGTATTTGTTTGGAAGAACCATTATAATATTAAATAAACCTTTCCTCCACATAAAAAATTATCTTAATTTGCTATTTAATTATAAAAAATTATGCTACTATAGCCATGTTTCTAATGAATTTAAATATTTGTTTTAAATATTTTACAAAATCAAATACGCTTCTAGGGCTTTGGTTTTCAATACAATATATATTTATTCCTTCCTTTACAATCACGATTTTTTAGCTATCCAACAGTGGTTCAACAATTTCAAGCTCAAAGAGAATTATTGCTCATCTTTTGAAATAAGTATAAACTTCTTTGCAATTATTGTTTATACTCCCACAGTTTCTGAAAATAAAATTTTGCAAATTTAAGAAACGGAATATATATATATATATATATATATATATATATATATATATATATATATATATATATATATATATATATAAGAAAAATATATTTCTATAAATTTTTCTTTTACATCATAGTGATAAATAGTAATCTTTTATTTAAAAGAACTTATTGGAAACCTGATTTTTTATCATTAACTTTTTTTCTTGATTTTCATTATTAATTGATATGTGATTACCTATTTAATATAACTAGATCTGGCTATATTACTAATATAACTATAATTAACATAACTAGATTGATTTCACAATATGATATATATATATTTAGATGTAGCTGGATGTCATTGCAGTAAATAATATATATCACCTTATTATTCTATGCCGCATTTAGAATGCTACGTTCTTGATACAAATAGTGTTTTCTTATGAGCAAATTAGAATTAAAAAAATAACTATCCAATATGCCAAACTGATTTAATTTGTACGATGTAAGCTTGTTATTTTACAGTTTGATTACTGTGTGTTGCAATTTGTTGTATTGTTGTCCGATTCAGCATCGTATGGTATTCTGTAACCGTTAATAAAATTTCTAAAATATATTTTTGTACATAAATTATACGAAATTTTGCAAAAATAAACCAGTTTCGGCTTTTTTTTGCCTTTATATTTAACACTTAATTCTGTATTAGATAAAAACAGGTACATATCAAGTTGACTTTAATATAAATACATATTCCTTATTATAAATTATTTATTAAATAAATATAATATTGCAAACAAAAAAAAGAATTTTAATCCCATCGTAAATGCAACACCTATCCAAACACTCTTTCCTACTATTAAATATTATCTATGAAGCTTACATACTTGAATAGATTCAATTTGAGGAATGTGTAAATAAACTATGACTCTCTCTCTCTCTTTCTCTAACAGTTAAGAAATATTTCTACATTTTTATTAATTATAAATTAAAGAAAAATTTAATCTCTAATTATCTCTCTTCTCTATAAGTTTCTAAAAGTCACTAATTTACACTATAATTACACCTATAGGTTTGCTTAAATCTGCTTTAGTAGATATTGTAAATAAATATATGACTTAAACTTTTAATTTCATCTGTAACTTGTAAGTAATCAATAGAAGAATAGTCTCATATAAATTTGTTTTTAAGTATCATCTTTGTCGTACCGATTTGTGTACAACTAAACCTATTAACATTTTTAATTTATTAGTTCGAAGTACAATAATTACGTGTTTTTTAATTATTTAAACTGTCATTTATATTATTTGATGAATTAATCTTAAATGCGTCAATTTTCTTTTAATTTGGAATATACAATGATATCCTATCAGTACTATACGATCTTATTTGCAAAAGTTGGATCAACACACTAAAGGAAATCTGAAAGAGCTAAGTTTGAAATATTCAATGGGGAAGAAAGTGTAAAGTCAATGGTGGGTTTTACTAAAAACATCACTATTTGTATAAACTGTTAGTGTTTTCGCTTTAGGGTTGTGACTTAATCTTTTAGTTGCCAATTCTTTAAACTGGGATCTGGAATAAATCGCCAATTCTATAAACAGGAAATCGTTAATCCTGAATATCCTGATCAGGACATGTGGCAAAATTATTAAATTATTGCATTGTCATCGTTTCTTGATAGAGTGAGAAGTATTTCAAATTAATATGACCTTTTAAAGTGGGTAAAAAATGAGTTCAAAGACTCCGTTACATACAGGTGAAGCTAATAAAAGCTTGTTAAGGTATCTAACTACGTTCGGAACAGTGATTTTAAAAAAGAGCATAAATGGATAATTTTCATGATATTTAGTGTCACTTAGATTAGAATACATATATAAAATTGTTTCAAGGACATTTTGATAAAAAATGATTTAAATACAATATTTTGGTAAAAAATTATCTTAGAATAATTTTTTCAAAACGTTCTCCTTTTATAAAAATTGCTTTTATAATAATAATATTTTGCTTACATAAAGTAAAGACTTCTCTCTCCAGAGAGTCTGAACAAGGATTTCTGAAAAATTTACATTATTTTCAAAGTTACTACCAAGTGAAATAATTATTGGCGTTTTTTTTCTTAAAATTTCTCCCCTCTTCTGTAGTAAAATATGGATAAATCCACTTCTAAGTTGTATATTTCAAAAATTCTAGTTCAGCCTCTGTACAGATGTCTGAGCTATATACAGGAAAAATATTATTATAATAGAAGCATTTTTTATTAAAGGAGAACTTTTTGAAAATTGGTCATTCTATGTTCATTTTTTGTCAAAATATTGTACTTAAATAATTTTCATTGGAATAATATTCTTAAAAAAATTTATGTACGTTTTCTAATCTAGGTGACACAAAAAGTTTTAAATATAATCCATGTATACGCTTTTGTAAAATCACTGTTCCGAACGCATACCTTAAAAAAGTTGAGTTAGTCAACATTACTTATAATATTTGTTAATCAATTGTCATGTATATATATATATATATATATATATATATATATATATATATATATAAAACCTCCATCTATTTTATCCATAAATACCATCTACAAAACATGCATCATTCACCCGTTCTAAAGACGACGATAAAAAAAAATATCTTTAAACTTCTAAAATAATATGAAGAACCATCTTTCTTCAATCTCACCTTCGAAAGCCCCATCGCTATTCTCATATCCAATCTCAACGGCACATTTCTCCCTCCATAGCTTGTAGTGACGTTCAAGATAATTTTTTTCAATCCTGCATCACTTTTTTTGTGCCATGTCGCCATATATCGCGAATACCGAAAGATCGTAAAGATTTGATTACGTAACCATGGTTACCGAAGTTGAGGCTTCAGAGGGGGGGAGTACCAGGTTCCCTAGAGGGCATCCTGGGCAATTGCAGGCAAAGGAAAGGATTTCTTTCTTTCTTTTTTTCTATTATTATTATTATTATTATTTACTTTCTCTCTTACACGTTCCTATATAAGAGGGTCGTATTTTATTATGTTTTTTCTCTCCAGTTGTGATGTTGTTGAGTCCAAAGATCACGCAGGCTGAGTTAGACTCAGTTACTAGTATTTGTTATCACCCCCTTTTTTGTTTTGTTTGTTATGTGTTGTTATTGGTGATCTTTGGATGGGATATACTCTGTTTTGTCAAAGCCACCATACTGTTTGGTGGTAGTTCTGTGAGAAGATTGGATTAAGATGTAACGGAGTTATTGTTACATAGTGTTTTTCTTTTTGATTTAGATTATATAACAACATGCTACACATAACAATGGATTTAGACACAATCAATCGAAAGAAATTATTTGTTTGCCCGCAGTGTGAGATGTATATCTTTACTGGGAATAATATATTTGCTTTCCACAGTAGCTTAGGCTAAAGTAAGACATAGGGTCAAACTTTTAGCATTTTTTGGGTTTAATGTCGGTGTAATTCTAGCAATTCTTGGTTAACACTTATGGGATTTTGTTTATTTGCATTTTGGTGAGTTGTTTTATGTGCATGGTGTCCGGGGTTAAAGTATCCAATAGTTAGGACTTATTATTATTACGGAACTACCCATCAGAATATAATAAACTGTTCATCCGTGGATTAGAAAATCCTCCACGATTTTTTTGGGTCTAGTCCGATCGGTCGCACGTGCGCGGAATATTTGGCAGTCACAGACGATAACATGTTACACTGACTTCATTAGCAAAGATGTGGACGTCACAGCAAAAGGTGCACTGCGTACTTTGGTTAACGAAATTTAAATCAGTCATGCATGTACAGCGACGTGTTCGAACACAATGGAATGTCGTTACTGACTTGCCTAATAGACGTATTACGACTCTTCAAACTGAATCACGCACATGATCAAAACTGTCTTCTATCATGAAAATGTAAAGATACTAGACAGCTTGAGATGCCAAAGTTCCCGTCTCCTTTAAAACTCTTTCCCATTGGTGGATAGATTTTGATGTCGGGAGATCGACTTTACATTCTGTTAGAACATGTCGCTGTACTCGCGTGACTGATTTAAATTCCGTTAACCAAAGTACGGACTGCACCTTTTACTGTGGTATCTACATGTTTACTAATGAAGTCATTGTAACAAGTATATCGTCTGAGAATATCGAATAATGCGTACAAGTGCGGCCGATCGGGCGAGACACAAAAAATCTCGGAGAGGTTTCCATTCCACGGAGGAACAGTTCATTACATTCTGGTGGATAGTTCCGTAATAATAAGCCATAACTTTTGGACACTTTAAGCCTGGACACCCTGTATTTTGGTAAGATTTAAAAATTGCCAAACAAAGTACAATATCACCAATATGCTATAATAGTAAATGAATCCCGGTGGCTGAGTGATAGTGTTTCGCGCGTGCACGCAACAGGTCCTGGGCTCAAATCCTGGGCTGGGCACCGGTCGACTCAGTCTTTCATCCCTTCAATGGGTAGATAAATGAGTACCAACCTTCGTGGGAATTGAACATGGGCTTCGTGGCTTCGCATCAGATCGACCATCTGACCGGAACATCTGCTCATGCTCCTCAACGTTTAATTTCACAAAAACTGAATTGGGTACAGTAAACCTTGGCCCTCATTGGCTGTTGCGCCAAAAAATTCCTTATAATTTTAAGAATAAAATTATGATGATTATCAGCTAAAAATATCAGTACTTACGTAGTATACCATCAGCCAAACTCGTCAAATAAAAGACATGCCAAATGATGCCATTATTATTGTTGTTTTCAAACATGCTTGGGAAAAGTTTTTCCTGATTAGCTGCATATCGCAGCATTTGGCGTCGTGTTTGGCTTGGCGAAATGTGTCGACGATATAATACAAAACATCAAATTATCGTATAGAGAAAACATTTCATTAATATAAAGTACACTATTATTACAGTCAAAATCAAGTGGCATAAGAAACAACAACAATATTATTCAAGCGGGGACTGCAAAGAAACTGTTAGCTTGCTGAATGATTTGAATTAAAGTAGAGCTATAAAGAGAGAGCTATTGGCGAGAAATATTATTCTTAAACACGAGCAATGACATCTGAAATTTTATTTAAGCCTTATAAATTCAATTCCACATAACTTGAAAATATTAAGCCAATTTTTTTAAGTTAGTAGCCTCTAATATTCCATAGTAAGAATAACTAATACTTTACTCAAGAACCTCACAATAATCGTATAGAGAAATAAATACAGAGACTTTATATAGAGAGACAGAAATAAGAGATTCAGTTGAAATTCATAAATGGATTGACACCCTCGCGTACTTTAGGTATCATTTTTGCAAGTGACTTCTTGAGTGTAATAATTATTTGTTAATTTAGGTTAGGTTATACAAAAGCAAAAAACATCATTAACATAAATCAAAGACAAAGAACATAATAGTTTTTCATAGATACTTGATTCTTTCCTCACTTGGCCTGAACGGAAGATAAGTGATCGCTAGAGAGCACTTCTGCTGTTTGGGACAATCAGTTACAGTTATTATTAGTATGGCGGGTACAAGTATTAAATTCGAATATATCTGATAACTTTTCGAGTATGTTTAAGTGCAGAATATCAAGCAAATAATTTCTTTTTATCTCAAGGTACTCTTGATTGGCAAATACTTGATGTAAGCAAACGAACTCTTTAACTAAACTTTTGCGTGTTCTTTTATTTTTATTTAATTATTCAATCGATTTTATTTAAAACCATTTATTACCGCATTGTGCTTTACTGCAGTTTTTTTCATGCAATAGTTTTTTTTAAACACTACATTGAAAATTAAAGGATATACATAAACAAAATACTCAATTGTGAGAAATTTAATCCGTTCGAGCTAATTAATCAATTAAAGATATTAAACTTAATTATATACACTGTTAACACTGTGAGAACCCCCTGGGTTCCACCCTGGACACCAAGATTAATTTGAGGCAAAGAATCACTAAGAGCCACTTGTATGATAATAACTTGTATTTATTATTCTGATTCAAATATCCGAAACTCTAATAACATCTAATATTTCTATGTTACGTCAAACAAAAGGGATTTACTTTTAGTATTAAATTAAATTACGAATTATGAAATTAATCATTAATTACGCGTAAGATCAAATAAGGTCTACCGAAATAGAAGGTCCGAGAAATACACGTAACTTGAATTATTAGCTTTCATTAACTTAACCTAATTTTATTAAACTAGCGTTTGTTTTAAGCGATAATAAACTATATTATATCACCTGGCAATACTTTGGTATCTTCCAAAGATTCCTTTGTAGATTACTAGCAGTAATTCTTCAATATCGCAATCCAATTGAATCCTCTAAACTTGAGGCTACTGCGGCTGGCTCAATAGTCTTCATCTTTGCTAGCTTACAACGCTCTACTTAAATATCCTATCTACTTTGCATATCCCATTCGCTTTTCAGAGTTAATTGGAAATATACGCGAATTTATAATCCCCCAAAAGAGGCCTAAGAATATTAGTGGAAAGGTTCCGTACAGATTCGTCACAACACTGTTAACAAAATTAATTATATACACTGTTCACTTAAAATAAATAGCCAGATCGTTTTCTAAGGTCTTCATTAACATACGAAAAAAGAATAAGACAGTTAGTTACCTTTTAACATTAACTATTTTTAGGAACAAAAATGATCTGCTGAAAACGCCATCATCTGAAAACACAATTTCTGCTATAAAACTATTCGCCTTCCCCGCTAAAATACTCCTCATATAGAACCCGTGCTGTTATATATCTTGCAAGAGCGGATTTCAAAGAATATTCCTGCTGAGTATCGTCAGAGTATTCGTATAAATGGTTATTCTATGTAATTTTAAAGTGAGTGGTAATAAGTACCGTGGGTAGATAAAGGGTTAATATTTTAAACTGCCTGCTCGGTGGCTTAGAGGTAGCACGCCTGCTTCGTTCGCTCAAGTTTGCGAGTTCAGTTCCGGCTGGAGACGATGGATTTTCTGGATGCACATGCCACATGATTATGTGGCTTGTAAAAGATCCTTGAGTATCAATTTCGTGCTGATACTATTAGATAATTAAATCACGCAAAATTTAAATTCAACGAGAGCTAGAATTAAGATCAATTCAAATGTCAAAATTTAATTGCGAGAGACCTCACTAGAGCCATCCCGAAATGGCTCTCACATTTGGTGACTTATCGTTTCTGAAAAGGCTTGTTTGTCAATATGCAACTTGTTATAAAAAATTTTAAAATAATATACTCCAAAATTTTTATCATATTGTGAATAATCCCAATGCATTTCTTAACTGTCAAACGTGAAAGCTTCCAGTCAAGTGTTTTGTTTCGTCTAAGAAAGATTAAAGAAGATGCACTGTCATATATAAATATCAGAGTTCCGTGTCGGTTCATGTAAAAAAGCGCAATCTTATTTTTGTTGAATTTTTCACACAATAATTCGAGTATAAAAGTCCAAAATTTATGCGAGTTTTGTCTAGACTATTAAATCTAAATTTTATTCATAGCTGTAAATCTATATAAAATTGACCATAATATTTCGATAATGACGCTTTTATATTCGAAATATATATCATATGTAAAATGATATAAATGATCCACTGTTAGAGGGAAAGCACTTAAGTATTATTGTTTTTAAAGTGATGTATATTAAATTCTTAAATCGCGTGCCAAGACGAACACTGAGTGCTGAGTATATTGTATTCTTAAAAACGCTATTTTATTTAGATATTTAATTTTCTGGCTTTGATATGTAGATTTATTCTTCCCTTAGTATTTTTACTTTGTATTTGACATTGGTAACATAGTTTTAGTGTTTTTAGTGGTATTCTTTAAGAGGGTATTATGATTATTATTTTTTCCTATTTATGGAAGTTTATTATTGACCCTAATTTTTCTTCCTTGCAGCTTAGTGATATAGGCAAATAAAGGAGAATGTGTGTTGACTTACCTTAAAACTACGTCAGTGCTTCTCAAAGTTTCAATATTCGCTACCCGATATTCAATCATAATTTTCATCTCGCCTCCCCCTCATACAATAACAATGTATTCAATAATACTATACTATGACACTGAAACTAGCATACGACCGTAACTTCTTAAATGCCACCGGCGTATTTAAACATCTCGCTCAGTCAAAGCGTTAATTTCCCCAGACGTATATATACGTCTTTCCGAAGTACCATCTTTTCTCCACTTTGCTATCCATAAAATTATTCGGAAGGCTTTAGAATGCAATAAAAGGACCTTGACCATGTTTGTGAAGCATTTACTTATTTCAGATTATTTGTTTAGTTGTTCCTCCCCCCCTCCAATACATCACATAAGTGGAAAATGGTTGGCATATTGGGAAATGAATTGCGTAACTTTTAACCGGCAGTTAAGGGATTAATTATAAACCGTACAAATTATCAAGATAAGTGTTAACACTTTTGTACGTAATTTTAATATGACAATCCCATGAGGTCACTGGTAATTATTAATCTTGTTCTTAACATAGTATTGTTAATTTAATTATAAAATGCATTTAGTAGCATTATAGTTAAAAGTGTAATATATCAGTCTAAATGTGTATTTTATTTTAATAATGCCAGAATGTATTTTGTTTATTTAGTAAATTAATAATTTCTTAAAATTATCTTTTGCTTTTGACATTCAATATGCTCCCACCACCCTTGTGGAGTTGTCACGCCCCCAAGGGAGCGCGCCCCACAGTTTGCGAAACTCTAAACTACGTATAACCCTATAAATTGTTTCCTCGGGATAAGAGTTTGATTTTATACTGCTGGATTTATCATACTTTTGACCTCTTACTATCCTGTTATAGTTCTATTTATTATTTTGCTTTATTAGTTGGCAACAGCTGAGGGTATCTATTGATTGGTTGGAAACATTTAGTTGTAGTTATCATGTGACTATAACATCTGTTTGTCTGTAAAAATGTAAATAGTTGCAGTTATTATGTAATAATGATGTCTCATGAATTTTTGATCTGATTGGCTGGAAACATGTAGTTTCAGGTATCATGTGACTATGGCATCACTTGAAATTTTGATCTGGTTGGCTGGGAAACATGAAGTGGCAAGTATCATGTGACTATGACTTCTCATTCCTTCTTATTCTGAATTCATTAAGCATCTTAACAATATCAAGCACAAGCACATAACAACATAATATAAAATAAAACAAATTCATTTAGCTTTTTTAAATAAAAACCAATAACTGTCGCAAAATGTTTAGTACTAATTATGGCTGGTAAACGTGATTGCAGTTAGCATGTGACTATGGCGTCACATGAATTAAACACACTCATCACGTTCTTTTGCATATAATACTATGTTTGCTGAAAAGGAAATGTGGAATATTTTTTAAATATATTTCAATTTAAAGATAATTTTGCAGCATCTTAATTTACAGAAAACGCTTCATTGCCAAAAAAAATCTCAACTGTAAGGGTAACAATTACATATACAATGATTTAAACACATATACTTTAGAAAATCTTTGGACTTATTCATTCTCATCAACCAAACTCAGAATGAAATACTTCCTGTAGGGCATACATAACGGAAGAACCTAAATACACACAGAACACTGACAGAAGATCTAGAGCTAATCTAAAAGACATTCAGACGCAAATCGGAAAATAAATTACAAAAACACTTCAAAAAACATTAGCACCATTTCCCCATCAACATCCAAACATCATAAAAGACTACTCTCTAACTCAAAACCCCTCACAGAAGTGCAAAAATAAATTATCTCCCCTGATACAAAGAAATAGAAGAAGGGCCATTTTCTCTCCAACTTCCCAGAAGTCCATGCGAGACAAACAAAAACACTCTCTTGCCCTTTTAATCCTTCACTGCAGATCTAGTACTCCTAATATTTCACTCTTTTATGCTACCAGAAGGGCGTACGCATTGTGATAGATTGGGAGAGCCCCGTGGAGACTTTATTTCAGAAGGGCGCCCTGGCACACAGAAGGGATTGCTGTTCTTGTTCCTGGAAGGATCGGGTATATAATGAAGATCCGATTGGATAAAAGAAAGGTTCTTTTAGTTTTCCCATATAATTAATAGCAGGAGAATTCTGATAGTGGAATGGACTGGGTATAAATAACTATTGTTATGATTTGGGAAAATTTACTATTTGAAAAACGTCATTTGGGGATATATCTCTTGCAATTGTGTGTAATTTAAAGATACACACACATATATATATATATATATATATATATATCTTTTTTAAAGACTATTTTATCAGAGATAAAGGAATATATGACTGAATCAGAATTAAATCGTTTTTTTTTAATTTTATTTTGAAGGTTGTTTGAAAAGTAATATATTATGTCTTTTGTTCCTTTTATGTTTAGCCCTTTACGCAAAAGAGTTATCAGAAATTATAAAATGGAAAGAGAAGATTCTCATTTTTCAAGAGGTCAAATGATTCTAGAAGTAAAAGCCTGATAATACTATAATAATATAGTTGATAGTTTAAAAAATAATAAAAAACACATTTTTTTGTCAAACGAATAAAGACATTGCTGACGCACCCTACCTTTTTCCCCATAAACAACACTTTTTTTCATTGTTGTATCTGTATTAACCATGAGCATTTTCGCTTTAGGATTATAACTTAATTTTTTAGTCACCAAATCTCGGAATTAGATGCCAAATCTGGAATTGGGATCTAGATCTAGTCGCCAAATCTGGAAAAATGTAATCGTTAATCTTGGTGTTTCTGATCAAGACAATGGAACAAAATTATTAAATTGTTCTACTGTCATCGGTAATTGAAAAGAGCACAGAATTTTGAATTAATTTAACCTTTTAAAGTGGGTAAAAATCGAGTTCGAAAATTTCGTTACATACAAGTGAAGCTGATAGAAGTGTGTTAAAAAATAACATCTTGACTGTCAATAAAATTAAAGTTCATTTTTTAATAAATTCATTCATTCAAACATAAAGTCACCAAATTGCTCAGAACCAAATTGATACCCAAGGAATATTTTACATGCCACGAAATCATATATGACATGCGCACCTACGATTTTCGCATCCCGAAAATCTGTCGACAGCAGGGATCGAGCCCACAATCTTGGGATTACGAGACGGGCACTCTACACCGAAGCTACCGAACCAGCGAAAACGGAATATAGTCCCTGGATTACTAAAGCACAATATAATTGAAAGCAGCAATACATTTTAAGGGGTGTTGGAAATCTAAAATCATATTTTGTTTGACTATTTGAGATTTTTACATTTTAAATTGTACTTATTTGAACCTTTCTAAAAATACCTTACTTTAACCTCTGGGTAATTAGAAGCCCTTAAAACCTATTTTTAAACAACCGTTGAAATTGGCCCACGCCCATTTAAATGGCGAAAAATGTAAGCAAAGTGCTTCGTTTTTGTTTAAAAGTTGAACTCCTGATATAAATCAAAACACGTATCTTTTATTGTAAATTGAGCCATTTATTTTTTTTATTTCCTAGCCGATTAGAAGTCTCTCTGTATACATTAAAATCAATTTAACTCAAAATGTAAATTTTGATGTTCAATGTACCTTTTCTGTGATACTATTATTCACAGGCATGCAAATTTTTTATGATATATTTATATTGATGGCTAATATATACTAAAATGCGTTTTTTGTAAAAAAAACTCAAAAATTTATGTTTTACAAATTTTTTACGTGAAAAATGGGTCAAATTTCTCAATGTTTGATAAAATATTTCATAAATTATTAAAAAATTCAAAATTAGCTAAATGCTCATTTCAGTATAGTGAGAAAGGTGTAATTTAATTTTATGAAAATTTTCATGCATGTACATATAACAGATTTTGAGAAAAAGTACATCGAAAACAGTCAATTTAACATGGTCATTATATATAGAGAAGTTTCCAACTCCCCTAAAAATGATTTCCGTACAGAGGAAGAGAAAACCAAAAAATGAGTATTTGCTTAAAATTTTCTTACATGTAGATATTAAAATTATAGGATTTAACATTTTCATTGCTAGAGATTTAACTTTTTTTACAAAAAAAAAACACATTCTAAGGAGATTTTACTGCATTTCATTTATTTAAAGTGAATTAGAGAGACTTTCTACACAAAAATGAAAATTATTTTGAATTAAATATTTAAGCACGAATGTAAATAATTTACTGATACATTTAACATGATTAAAACTTTTATGGTATCCAAACACGTAAAAATCTCCAAATTCGGCCAAAACACTCTTTTTTCATTTTATTGAATAGAGCTATTTTTTGGTTTTACAAAACATACTTTTTTATTTCTACGATACCTAGAAGTCATTAATCAATTTTATAAAATTAGAAAAACTGGAAGTGGTCTCTTAATCTACCAGAAGTGGGTAATTAAATTGTTTAATGACGAGTCTGATAATGCGAAATGTTGTAAATGTGCATCTATGTGAATCTTTTTGAACCTGATATTTATATATTTTCCAGAGAATGTATTAAAATACTACTTATTGTATGAATATTTTTTTGAGTTAGGGCGCGTTATATAAACAGAGGTCTCATAAAAAATGTCACATTTCTTATAATATTTACTCGATCAGCTCTAAAATTTTTAAATTCAAGTAAAACATTAAAAATTAGTACATTCTCTAGATATATGCATCAAATTTGTTTTAGTAATACTTTCACTGATATAAGTTTATTACTTTTTTTCTCTAATTACTTTGAAGTTTTTCAAAAGTATTACTAAAATTTCGCTTATAAGTGTGATTTTTGTTGAATTAATGGTATTAGAGTTAAAATTAGTTATTATTGGTACTGTTCTCTAAAAAAAGCACTTATAATGTTTTATTACGCTATTTTTTAAAAAATGTACTCCGAACGTGTTTGGATACTTAAAAATTTAGTCTTTTAGAACACTTCAACACGCATAGAATCATTGCAAACAACTAGCATTAAGAAAACTAGAACGTCATACATATTCAAAAAATTGATTTTTCAATTTCAGAATTAAGAAATACTGCTTATTTTTCTGAATCTAAAAATATTTCACACCTATATGTTTGTTGAAAAAATAATTTTAAAATATATGAAAAAAGTAAATAAAACAAAAATGTAAACAAATGTTTAGATTTTTTTAAATTTTTCTACAAAGCGTAATTTTTTCAATTTAGGTGCACTTTTTTAAAGAAAACTATTGCACTATAAGGGGTTTCAAGTTTTTTATATCTCTGTACAGAATATCTATGCATATAGTGAATTTAATTTTTTTTAGTCGAAGTAGTACATAGTTTTTTAAAAACTAGTTTTATATTTAAAAAAGGTGGAAAAGAGTAAAAGTTTTCAAAATTTTTTAAGGAAACTATCGTAATATTTTACGAAAAAAAAATAAGTTCACTATATTTCGTGTATTGTTTTATATATGTTCAAAAAATATTTTACATATTTAAGAGATACATTTTTAAAAAATGGTACATAAATATAAGCATGTATTAAGAGACCTCAAAAATTATGTCCAACTTAAATTAAGAAGAAAAAAAAAATTTTAAATGAAAGATTATTTTTGTATTTCTACAGAATGATTAAAATATCTTTTCATTATAAAGGGTGTTTTTTAGAGGTATAGAACTTTAAATTGCAATAAAACAATGATGTATTATTCGATTGACATGAATTTTTTTTATTCGAAAGATAATCTTGTGGCATTACATTTTAAATATGATTTCTGGCATATGACTGCCACGGCTGGCTCGGATGTAGTCCAATATTGACGTCCAATTTTCGATGACTTTTTCCAACATTTGTGGCCGTATATCGGCAATAACACGGCGAATGTTGTCTTCCAAATGGTCAAGCGTTTGTGGCTTATCCGCATAGACCAATGACTTTACATAGCCCCACAGAAAATAGTCTAGCGGTGTTAAATCACAAGATCTTGGAGGCCAATTCACAGGTCCAAAATGTGAAATTAGGTGGTCACCCAACGTGTCTTTCAATAAATCGATTGTGGCACGAGTTGTGTGACATGTTGAGCCGTCTTGTTGGAACCACAGCTCTTGGACATCATGATTGTTCAATTCAGGAATGAAAAGTTAGTAATCATGTCTCTATACCGATCACCATTGACTGTAACGTTGTGGCCTTCATCGTTTTTGAAGAAGGATTCCACCAGCCCATAAAGCGCACCAAACTGTCAGTTTTTCTGGATGTAACGGTGTTTCGACATACACTTGTGGATTAGCTTCACTCCAAATGCGGCCGTTTTGTTTGTTGAGTAGCCATTCAACCAGAAGTGCGCTTCATCGCTAAACAAAATTCGCTTATGAAAATCGGGAACAACGGTAATCTCGTTTTGGGCCCATTCGACGAATCTACGCCTTGCTTGATGATCGTTTTGTTGAATTGCCAAACCAAACTGAGATTAAATCACTTGACAGCTGTTAAATCGGTCGCAATCTTGGAAAGCAATGCCAACTAAACTTCTATACCTGGAAAAAAACACTCTTTATAAGGTCACAAAAAATTCTAACCTCTATTTGAAATTTTTAAAAAATATATGCCCCGCAAAGAGTTTTATTTTTGGCATTTTACTCTTTCTAGCCCTGTAACCATACACCAGTATAATCTATCGTTGGGTAATAACAATTTTCTAAGAGTACATCCTATTCTACAAAGTTTACTGGATCTAACTCCCTTCCAAACACATCACTTCTGCATTTTTGTCATTTTATATTCAATCTTTCTTCGCAGAGATTGATCGCTTCGTTCCCACATTACTCCCAAGTGTTTAGCAATCGAGGGGATTTTTATTATTTCAAAAATATTTTCGGACAGATTGACGTTGTTGGTTTCTTGTCTGGAAGAGACTTATGCGACATTTATGAAAAACCTTTTTTTTTTCTATGCTCTAAAAGAATACAAGAAACGCGCAATCCATCATTTTTACACTTAAGCTATCAAAGTTTTGAATAATAATACCATTTTGTTTATGTTCCGCGGAATCTCCTTTTTGCAGTAGGCATAGCATTTTGCATAGTTAGCGTTAGAATGTCTGCTTGGTTAAATAGTTTCTGGAGAAAAGTTGGAATAGTTAGGGAAAATGTGTAAGGAATTCGGAAAATTCCTGGTTTTATTGTTCATGTATATGCATATTTATATATAATTTTAATGTACTTTATTTGAGACAGAAAAATGGTTTGAATACTAAAGATTAAAATAAATAACTGAAATTTTGGAAACAATAAATGCTTAAGTATTTACAAAACATTATAGACTGAGAACTTGATTTGTATTTATTTTTTAAACTGCATATCAACTAGTTTTATGGCTATAAACCACCTTCTCCTTTTCTGTTTATAAAACTGAGCAAAATCATATCTAATATAATGAATAGAAGTACTAAATCTGTTATTTTATTATTAATAAAACGATTATAAAATAAATTGCACAAGGTCTCTTGTTAATGCAATTGTTATTTCCTTTCATATCGAGGAATCCAGTGAACAATAGTTATGGTTTCAGCTATTTCAAATAGACAACAAATATTGTCTCGTGTGTTTTTTGCATAAACGCAGCCCCATATCCAATTAACACTGAAATTTAAAAATTAAAGGAGAAATATCCCGAAAGCTGAAGTAGAGGGACATATATCTGCGAAATAGCATGCATCACTCCTGAATTCGAGTTCGCAATTAATACCTTAACCCCTTAACTGCCATTTAAAAGTTACGTGATTCGCTCCTCAGTTCCACCTTTTTACGCATATGCTGTGTATGAGGGGGGTGGGGAAGAAAAGGCAAAAACAGGAAAATTTTTCTCTGAAGAAAGTAATCCTTTGAAAACACCGTCAAGGTCATTTTATTGCATTCCAAAGGGGTAAATAGCACACCGGTTGAGCAAGGCGGATATATACGTCTTCGACACTTAAAGGGTTAACTATAATTCCAATTTGCATCGCATACTTAAGTGGAACGTACCGGGTATTTCAAAAGTCACGCACATCAACCTTTGTGGTTGGGTTTTAAAGACAGATGAATTAAGTTAACAAACAGAATAAAGAACAAACAAAGCTTGAACGTTTATTTTTATTGTCAGGTGTCAGACATGGTATAATAACAGTAAATGTTCAAAATGATGTCCGTTTTCCTGGATACACAATCGAACTATTTTTACCAAATTAATTGACATTTTGCGAAGAGCGTGAGAATTAATGTCCGATATTGCATGGAGGATGTTACTCTTAAGTTCATCAAACGAATGGGGATTATTCCTGAAGGTGACATTTTTCAGATATCTACAAAGAAAAAAATCCTGAATTAACAAGTCTTTTTAAACCAGTTGGTCAAAGTCCTTTAGAATATTTACACAATCATCGATAAATTCAGTTAAAACTTCCATACTGTTCCGTGATGTGTGACACATTGCGCCTTCTTGCTACAATCAAGTGTACTTTTTATCACTTTCATCAAAGATATGAATACCGTAATGATGCTTATGTAGACGGATGGTCTTTTCAGTGGACTTCTTTATAAAGTGGTCTCCACATCTGCCACTTTTGTTTTCATTATGAACGCTCTACCCGATAGCTTCCTGTCTGCAACCGATCCTGTGTCACGGAACCGTTGCTTTAAAAGTGTTATCATTGATGCATTTGGTGCTGTTTCACCTGGATATTTCTGCTGAAATGTATTTGTCTCACGGTAATGAGATTTTATAGCGAAATAAAATTCCACGATGGCTATTCGCTCTTGGGAAAGCATCATGCGCCTCCCGTTGTTCTCAACTGACAAGTATTTTGAAACTGATGCCTGATACATTCGAAACTTCTTATGATAGGGTCCCTGCTGCCATATCGTGAAAGAAATATCAATCAACCCTTTTGGTTTTTAAGCAACAAGGATTACCATAAGGATGTGCGTGACTTTTGAAACACCCGGTGTATGAGCTAAACCAAAATGAGTCCGGCATTCGTTGTATACTGAAAAAAATATATATATGACATTCAGGCAAAACTTTGCAAGTATAAAAAAGGAAGAAATGGCTGAATGACTAGAAGAATTGTCAAAAAAAAAAAAAAAAAAAAAAAAAAAGGGAAATCGCTACTATAACCAAAAGGTGTGTTACACCATTGTTCACCAACGAGGGCAAAACTCAAGAGGTGAAAATAAGATAATTCGGCCCATAAACCTCGTATTTACCTAAAACAGTGCTTCTCAAAGTTGCAATATTCGCGACCCAATGTTTAATCCTAATTTTCATCGCCCCCCTCATACAATAACAAAGTATTGAATTCAATAACACAATACTTTAACGCTAAAAAGCTACGATACGACTTTAACCTCTTTAGCACCCCCGGCGTAGATAAATGTCTCACTAAGCCAAAGCATTTATGTCCCCGGACGTATATATACGTGTTTTGAAAGTATGATCATTTATGTGCATTGCTATTCATAAAATTATTCCGGAGGCTTTGGAATGCAATGGAAGGACCTTAACAATGTTTTACAAATGATTTAGATTATTTGCTTCTTTATCTCCCTCTCCCCCTATAGATCACACAGTCGCGCCAAATTGGAAAAAAGTTGGCATTGGGAAGCGAATAGCAAAAATTTTAATCCTCAGTTAAGTGATTAATTATAAAACGCACAAATTATCAAGATAAAGGCTGATTTTTGTTTTTAATTACACATATGACAAGCTCATGGGGGTCACTGGTAATTAATAAATTAGTATTGTTAAATTAACAATGAAATATATTGTGCAGCACTAATATATTTATAAGTCTAAAATATCAGTGTGAACGTGTATTTTATTTTTTATGTTAGAATGTATTTTGCTTGTTTGCTTTCGGTAAATTAATACTTTTTTTAAAAAAATAATCTTTTGTTTTTGACTTTTCAAAATATGAGCTTCTGGGAGGCTGTGTGATAAAGGATTCATTTATTACAGCAGAGACGATAACTTATTATAAAATAACTAGCCGTTACCGGCCATTTTGCTGGGCATATAGTGTTTTGAAGTTGTTGTTAACTAAGTTCAATGTATATATAATTATATACTAGAGGACCAGACAGACGTTGTCCTTTACACACATCTTAAATTCAAAATAAAAGATTTTTGAATATTCGATACTGCGATCGTAGATCAGTCTGCCGGATCCGATGTAAAACATTCCAAGATCAACAATTGATAAATAAAGAATTAATTAAATAATTATTTCTAAACCGAATTATAAACCTAAACCATTCTCAAATCCACTGGAACAAACAAAGACTTTCATCAAAATCGGTCCAGCCGTTAAGGAGGAGTTCAGTTACATACACACGCACAGAAGAAATACATATATAAAGTTTATTTGAAAAGATATTAATTAAAAACTCTAAAAAGCGTGAATCGTCTGCATTTTCGTAAGAATAAATACCGGGTTTGGCCAGTTTGGCTGAAAAAACAATTTTCAACGCCAACTTACGTCTTTTTCAATTCCTACTATTAGCTCACGATCTCTACACGTATTTTATTTGTTTGTTTGTTTATTTATTTATTTATCTTGGTGGAATCTTCAATCGTTAATAAAATACATTTTAAAGTGCTCAATTGAGCTGAAATGTAATGTACATGATTATTTTGGATGACAATACAATAATTTTATTATAATTAATAAAAATTAATTGATTAAAACTAATTAATTAAAAAATTACAAATACAGTCCCATTGGCGACTTAGCGAACCTTTTGCCGATTTGTGTCAAAATTTGAAAAGGTTTTTTTCTCACGTGTTAAAGAATTCAGTTGAAAGGAAATTTTATTTTATAGCAATAGCGTTGTTACAACAATGCAGGTGAATGTTGAATTGTATTTTTTGAATGTTTTTAATTAATATATTCTTAACTAATTGCGATATCGGACCGAATTGTGAATCTTAACCATTCTCGAATTTACTTGAACCCACACAAAAAATTTCATCGAAATCGGTCCAGCCGTTTAGGAGGAGTTTAGTGACAAACACACGCACAGAAGATTTTTATATATAAAGATATATATATATATATATGTGGCATGCAGCCAAAAGCAAAACACAGTCTTCGCGCGCAGGCGCATCTAAGTAAAAGCAGAACTGAAACTGTAAAAGCAGAGACTCTTGAGAAAAAACTCTTGAACATTAGAGAGAGAGAGAAAAGGAGAACGCGAGAGGTGCGCGAGCAGGCGTTACCTTCTGAATATCATCGTCAAACTTATCTGTAAAAACTGAACTACCTTTTTAATTAATTTTTGTTTAATGTTAAAATAAAATAGAAGAAAGACCAACGTCTTGGACCCCTTGTTGTCTCCCACAAATTATGGGGGCTCCTCCGGGATCGATAAACTTTCGATTTTGAACCAAAGTCTGGACAATAAACAACAGCGTCCGTGAAGGAGACGCTCCGCCATTTTACGGAAACTTCGTTCAACCTGTGTAGAGGTTGAATTTTTCAACTTCATTCCGCCTGTGTAGAGGTCGGAACAAATAACAAAATAACCTGTGTAGAGGTGTATTTGTATTTTACAACGAACCATCGACAAATATTCCGCCTGTGTAGAGGTTGGAAAACCCATCGACGAAAATCCCGCCTGTGTAGAGGTTGGAACTAATTCAGTGTGAATAATCCGCCTGTGTAGAGGCCGGAACTACAATTTCAACTATATTACCTGCGAAGAGGTGAAATCAGTGGAATCGAAATTTTTTCTTCATTGGATACATCGTACGTGCGAGCAACAAGGGAGCCAGAAAAAAAAAGGGTAGGATCTTTTCATATTTTTATAAAATGTATAAAAACGCTCTTAAAGAGGATTTCATAAGAGTTGCTGAGAAGCTAGACGGTACTGTGGAAAGTACTGACACTATAGTTAAACTAAAGACTAAAATTGAGAACAGTAGTACATTTGAAAGTGATCCAGATTTCGTTAAAACTTTAATTCAAAACTGTATAGATGAGAGGGTATCGCGAAACAAAAGAGAAGTAACTTCAGGAAAACAGAAAATTGAGCTCGCGAAACTACAGTTAGCACAGTTAGAAAAAGAAGTCGAACTTCAAAGGGTTAAAAATAAAGCATTAAGTTTAAATCCTGCAGCTAAATTCGAAGAGAAACAGTTCAAAACTTTAAATAAGGAAACCGCAACCCATATTGGCATTCGAGAAGCAGAAGATTGGTTTAGGCCTATTGATTTAGCTAAAGAGTGTGATATTTATATTTCATCTAGAAGCGGATCACATAAAGAAATTCCTATTACTTATGGATATACCCAAGACCCCTTTAAAAATAGATCACAAAACTTTAAAACAAAGATTAAAGAGAACTATCCCCAATATCATGAAAGAGAAAATAAAAATTGCTATATATGCGGTGATTCATCTCATTACGCAAGAGACTGTGAGAAGCGTTTTAAACCTAAAGAATCTAATGATCACATCCATAATAAAATAAACGTGAATACTTTGAAAATCGAGAGCGAAAAACAAAATAGCGATGAATGCACAAATCTTCAATACGTAAACTTTTGTGGAAAATCAGCCCGTAACAGCATTGATTGATTCAGGTTGCCAGATCCCAGTTTTAAATTCCTCACTAATTAGAGTGCAAACACCTTCCGAAGAGATCATAACATTAAGTTCATGTTTTGGCGAAGAGCGAATGGTAGAAGTTAAACCCATAAATATTTCTCTTAATCAACACTCTACTAGCTTAAGTGTGAGAACGGCAATATCACCGACCTTGACCGAAGAATTTATTATACATCCCAGTATATATTCTGAAATAGAGAAACTAGGCCACGCAAAGAGCGATGTTTTATTAAGTGAAAGTGAATCCTCTTTGAGTGCAGATTTAGGTGCTCATGCTTATGCTTATTCTAGTGCTATTTCTTTTCCAAATGTTTCTGTTTCAAATGTGATAGAAAACTCTAGTTATGATTTGCCATATGTTAAGAACTTTAATACTAGAAATGATTCGAGTTCTCTAATTAAGGATTATAAATGTAATAAAATTAAGATTACTAAGTTAAAATTGAGTATTGTAAGAGAAAAATGTTCTGATATAGTATTGTGTAAGAAAGCCAATGGTGCCATGAAAACGAGTTCCGTGGAATTTATCTCCCAATCTCCTACCCATTCACCTATGAATAGTAAATATCGACGGTTTGTGTTGCTCCGAAAAATTTTTGAGCCTTGGCAGTGGAAACGAAGGAAAAAGAGAAATCGTTTTGAACAGACGTCCAGAACTCTACAGAGGAAAATATCGATGCGTTCAACCAAAGATCAACTTGTTAAAAAAGTCATTCTTATGCCTGTGAAAGACAATGTTTTCCTGTGGAACCTTCCGGATGTCGAAGAGGTGCCTTCACATGATGGAGAAACTGTCTAGTTCAACAAAATTTTGATATGTTAAATCTCTATATATTTGTCGTATAGTCCTTGTCTGTTCCGTTTTTTTTTGTATGTTTCAGATTCTCCTCTGGTCTCCATGGAAATACCGCTGCGGACAGCGTACGGTCAGAATGGCCGTTGTGGCATGCAGCCAAAAGCAAAACACAGTCTTCGCGCGCAGGCGCATCTAAGTAAAAGCAGAACTGAAACTGTAAAAGCAGAGACTCTTGAGAAAAAACTCTTGAACATTAGAGAGAGAGAGAAAAGGAGAACGCGAGAGGTGCGCGAGCAGGCGTTACCTTCTGAATATCATCGTCAAACTTATCTGTAAAAACTGAACTACCTTTTTAATTAATTTTTGTTTAATGTTAAAATAAAATAGAAGAAAGACCAACGTCTTGGACCCCTTGTTGTCTCCCACATATATATATATATATATATATATATATATATATATATATATATATATATATATATATATATATATACATATACACTCTGTCGCAAAAAAATATATGCACCCAGAAGAAATCAAGCTACAATCACGAAACTCGGCAAGAATGTAGTCTGGTAAGAGATATGCAAATGATTAAAATTTCGAAGCCAATGAGACAAGGCTAAGTGTGCTATGAGCATATTAGTTGCGCAACTGGGAGAGTTTAAAAGCATGAGTACGAGCGCCGTACGGCTATCCAAACGAATCTGATGACTTTGATAGACGATATTGAGACTTAGGATGCCTCTAAGACGTAACCGGTGGCAGTACGAGCAGCTGACGAACTTTGATAGGGGCCGTATAATAAGCCTCAGAGAAGCAGGTTGTTCGAATAGACGTATCGGCCGCCACCTCGGTCGGAGCGATATGGTAGTTGCTCGGTGTTGGCAACAGTGGATCACAGAAGGTAGAGTGTACCGTCGCGGAGGGTCAGGACGTCCCAGGAACACAAATGATCGCGAGGATCGTGCAATCAGAAGAGTGGCCACTTCGGCACCAACAACGTCGCTAGCATCGATTCAACGCCACTTACCTCCTTCCAGACATCCAGTGCCATCAAGAGAAACCATAAGGAGACGACTGACCGAAGTTGGCTTGACGAGCCGACGTCCGCTAAGACGCTTACCACTGACGCCACATCATAGGCAGTGTCGACTGGATTTTTGCCGACCTCGGGCAACGGGGAGTGTGACAGACTGGAGACGTGTCATCTTCAGTGATGTTCCCGATTCAGTCTCAGTGCTGATGACCACCGCACACGTGTCTGGAGGCGCACCGGCCAGCGGTCCGATCCGGCATTTATTGTCGAGCGGCATACAGCAATTTCACAAGGTGTGACAGTGTGGGGAGCAATTTCTTGGGACACACGATCATCTTTAGTGGTCCTTCAAGGCACTTTGACAGCTCGCAGATACGTGGACGATATTTTAACGCCAATTGTGCTACCCATGCTATCAAGTCGCCCAGGTGCCATTTATCAACAAGATAATGCTCGTCCACATACTGCGCGACTCTCCCAACAATGTCTTCAAGGATATGACGTCCTACCATGGCCTGCCAGGTCACCAGATCTTTCGCCAATAGAGCATGTCTGCGACGCGCTGGGAAGGCAACTGCAGCCGTCCCGAGATACAGGAGAATTAACTGCGCAGATGCAAAGACTATGGCAGGATCTTCCACAGGGGGTCATAAGTGATCTAATTAAATCGATGCCACGCCGAATTTCGGCTTGTATAGCTGCCAGAGGTGGCTTTACGACTTACTGATTTTTAACCTTTTGCAAGCTGTAACCGCTTAATAAAATGATATTTTGTTCTGAATTTTTAATCATGTGTTTATTTTCATATACACTACATGCATACCAAATTTCGTGAATGTAGCTCAATTTCTTCTGGGTGCATATATTTTTTTGCGACAGAGTGTATATAGCACTAAGCTTTGATTGTATTTATATCAATCTTACAGCTCTTGAAACTTGAAATAAAAGGGTAGGTCTTGAATTTCTATTATGGAGTTACATTTAACACACGAGTAACTCATCATCTTTAGAGTCAATTTCCGCAAACCCCACTGCTAAGAGGTCTCAACTGCACACAAAGAGACAAACTACCGAGTTTCATATCTGTAGCTGAAACAGCTAACAAAAGGGACATTTTTATCTATACCCCCCTCCATAAGACAATGTGACCCTTTGGGAGTAGATTTCCATAAATCTCCATTTTTCGTGGATCTCTATTTAATAAAACTGACACAGCGAACGAATTTTAATAAGTCTCTAAGAACTCAAAAGTGGGAATTTTTTTTATTTCTTTAGGTCTCACAGGCCCCACAATATCTTCATTGGATGTCGATTTCCACAAATCCTTGTCTTAGCGAATCTATGCTTGATAAAAACAGCACATGTTTGCCAAATTTCAAATCTGTAGGTCTAAAAGTTCATGCTCTGTACTCCCATGTGGGTGGACTTTTGCAAAACTCGTTCTTAACACATATCTAATCAGGAAAAAGTAATATGCCTACCGAATCTATAAATCCATGGATTTTGGAGAGATCTTTTGATTAGTGAGTTGCTTTTCTCCTACTAACATACAGATTGTTATGAGAAAGAATAAGCTTTTTGACCCTTCTAGATCTGCTAGGAATCCTTTCTCGGCAGAATGTGATATGCATTGTAGTTAATGAAGTAACGACTTATCAAACATTGAAATGTAATTATAACAATCAATATGCGCAATAAATTTGAATAAAAAATTCCAGGAAATATTTTACCTCTTTCGGATCATTACAGGAAAGCATTCATCTCTCCAACCCAGTGCTTCTCAAACTATCAACATTTGCGACCCAATATTCATCGCGCTCTCCTCCTCCTCATTACAGTAACAATTTATCGAATTCAATAATACTATACTCTGTCGCTAAACCTACAATGCCACTTAAACCTCTTAAGTTCCACCAGCGTATATAAACGTCTCATTCATCCAGTTCGTTAATTACCCTGGATGGAAAGAGTGTTTTTTTTCCAGGTATAGAAGTTCAAGTTCGCATTACTTTCCAAGATGGCGACCGATTTAACAGCTGTCAAGTGATTTATTCTCAGTTTGGTTTGGCAATTCATCAAACGATCATCAAGCAAGGCGTAGATTCGTCGAATGGGCCCAAAACGAGATTGCCGTTGTTCCCGATTTTCATTACCGAATTTTGTTTAGCGATGAAGCGCACTTCTGGTTGAATGGCTACTCAACAAACAAAACGGCCGCATTTGGAGTGAAGCTAATCCACAAGTGTATGTCGAAACACCGTTACATCCAGAAAAACTGACTGGTTGGTGCGCTTTATGGGCTGGTGGAATCCTTCTTCGAAAACGATGAAGGCCACAACGTTACAGTCCATGGTGATCGGTATAGAGCCATGATTACTAACTTTTTCATTCCTGAATTGAACAATCATGATGTCCAGGAGCTGCGGTTCCAACAAGACGGCGTAACATGTCACGCAGCTCGTGCCCCAGTCGATTTATTGAAAGACACGTTTGGTGACCACCTAATTTCACGTTTTGGACCTGTGAATTGGCCTCCAAGATCTTGTGATTTAACACCGCTAGACTGTTTTCTGTGGGGCTATGTAAAGTCATTGATCTATGCGGATAAGCCACAAACGCTTGACCATTTGGAAGACAACATTCGCCGTGTTATTGCCGATATACGGCCACAAATGTTGGAAAAAGTCATCGAAAATTGGACGTCCAGATTGGACTACATCCGAGCCAGACGTGGTAGTCCTATGCCAGAAATCATATTTAAAATGTAATGCCACAAGATTATCTTTCGAATAAAAAAAATCCATGTCAATCGAATAATACATCGTTGTTTTATTGCAATTTTAAGTTCTATATACCTCTAAAAAAACACCCTTTATATGTACGTGTTTCAGAAGTACGATCTCTTCTGTGCACTACTGTCCATAAAATTATTCCGAAGGCATTGGAATGCAATAAAATGACTTTGACAGTGTTTTTATTTACTCATTTCACGTGATTTGCTATTTTTTGTTCATTTTCTTTCGCCGCCACAACACATCATGCATGCTTCCCTTTGTGTTAAACGGTGGCATTGGTGAGCCAATCCCGTAATTTTTAATCGAGATTTAAGGGATTAATTATAAAACGTACAAAAAATTATCAAGATAAGGGTTAATTTTTGCTTATTTTTTATTCGACAACTCAAGTATTGTCACCTGTGGCGTTACGTACACCCCTGCCCCCCCACATTGCGGGGGTTCCAGGAACTCTAGAGGGTCCAAAGCTCAACTGACACAAAGTACGTATTTGGGCTTGAGGCCCAAAACCTGAGAATGCAGGGTTACGCCGTTACGCCACTGGGGGTCACTGGTAATTAATAAATTCTTAATATATATTCTTAAATTAATTATGAAGTACATCGGGTAGGGCTGATTTATTTATAAGTGTATTATATCAGTGTAAATATATATTTTTTATCATGTCAGAATGCATTTTGTTTTGTTTACTTTCAGTAAATTAATAATTTTGTAAAAAAATCTTTTGTTTTCGACATTTCAATATGCTCGCGTCCCCCTCGTAGGGTTATTCCGCCCCTCTAGGGGAGGGGCACGCTGCACAGTTTGACAAACACTTCTCCAACCCAATTCTCTGTTTCCAAAAATATAATATCTTGGCAAATTTCTAGCCTCTGTTTTTTTTTATTTCTAAGATCATACACCCAATCAGTAGCGCAGACAAGGGGAGGGGGTGTGTTAGGAGTCCGAAAACCCCCATAGCCCTTGATTTTTTTTTCGATTAGTTATAATTCTATGTATGTATTGCGTAAAATTTAATTATGTATTTGTTAATAATTAACTTTATTAATTAACGCTAATTATTTATTCAATAATTAATTTTGTATGGTTTTTGTCCCCGAAAATCGACAAAATGAACAGAATATATTGAGCGGCGTATTGGAGCGTACCAAAATGGTGGACTTTCTCGACCCTGGACCCTCCCCCTCCTTGAAAATCTTTAAGTTCGCTACTGCCCCCAATACATATAACTTTGATTCAGACACTTAGAAAAGGAACAAAATACTGTTTTCACAGAACACACACACACACAACACTACATTTGCTCGATCTCGTTTCAACATCCACCATCGAACCATCCCTCAAAACATTCCAAATCTTAATCTGTCACTCCACCCACATTCCCCTACAAAGACTAACACACAAGACGCCACCGATCGAGAGATGAAATACTCCTGCTCTTCCCCAAAACGATCTCTAAACGGCGATATATCGAAAATTATTTAACCCTAGAGAAGCATTGTGGGATGAAACATTGCTTCTACTTTTCAGACCAGTATCAACTTCACTCCCTGCAATATATTTTCAAGGATTTTTGAACATTATAGGCAAGGCCTTTTCGTCTTTTTTCTTCCAAGATATAATTCAGCACCGACGGACAATTTATTTATATTGCGAAAGATATAGTATTACATTTAACCCAAAAAATAATTTCCTGTCTAGGGAACGCTATAACTCCAGAGTAATGCTCTGTTTCGGCGGAAGGGTAAAGATGCGTTGGATCTTCTGGGGGGTATTATTATCATTTCTTTTTTGTTTCATTCTTTTGCTAGAATATAATGAAAAGAATTGTCTGTGATGTACGTTCAAGTTTTATCTTCGTTGTAGGTCAAGATAAATTACATTGATTGTTTGGTAATGTATTTTTAACTTGTATTAGAAAAGTATAATTAGTGTTAATATATAGTTACAGGACTTGCGTGAAAAATTTATTACTGTATATATAGTTACAATTGTAATTCTGCCAAACAGTTCATTTTAAATACAACCAAGAGTAAATAAAGTATTTACATTTCAAATTTGAAAAGGAAAAATTACGGCCAAATTATGTTCTCCACTTTCCAGAAGTTATGTTTAACTCGCTACAAATTTAAAAATAAATGTTTTACAAATTTCATTCAGGGGGTGTTTAATCTTTTCAAATATCCCAAAAATATGTAAAATTTCTACGGAAATTTGAAAATGTTTAACTTTTACAGGCATTTATTTAAAGAACTTTTGTATGTTAAAAATGGAACTTATCGTATTAAATACGCATAAAAAACAATGAACTCAATTGTAATTTCATTCATCACAATTATTAGCAAAGAATTTTAGAAGAATATTATTTTTAGTATTTTTATTGCATTTTACAATACATAGCAGCCTAACAAAAGTTTTTATAGCAAGTTTTACCCGTAGTACTGTTTTTTATTACTTTAATTACATTTTACAATACGTGTTGGTCTAACAAAAAATTTTTTCGTGATTTTTAGCCGCAATTCTATTTTTATTACTCTTTTAATTGCATTTTATAATACATATTAGCCATACAAAAAGGTTTTTTTGTCCTGTTCCTAAAGCATTTGTCTGTCACTGATTTAACTAGTGGTCACGTCTTTCCTTAGCTGGTATAGATAATTTAACCACACCTGAGTATACAGACAGAGTGTTCTAAACTTTAGATTACATTCTGTTCTGACTGACTGGACATAAGTCGTTTTACATTTGTCTAACATTTGTGAAGATCCCTTTAGATCTCACTTTGAGAACGAGAATAATTTGGAGTAAGATAAGAGCCAGTAGCCATTTTTATAAATAACTTTCTTTATTTGGTTATCTTTCCCAAATAGAATCAAAGACTTTTATTAACAAATATATCAAAATAGTTATATGAGGTTTAAAAGGGACTTTCCTTTAAATTAACTTAAATATTTACTGATCCAATTAATTAACAATTAGAATATCTATCACGCAGAGATTACCACGATAAGAGATCCCAGAATTATGATCAATAATATTCCTATTGAACATTTAACTTTAACCTCACTCCTAATATAAAGCTTTAATGAGACTTTAAATATAAATCAATATTTACCACACTGAATTTCAACTCTTCCTGAGATTAATTTATCCAACTAGAAATCTTCAATAATAAATCTCTAACTTCACTATTATAACTTCCTACTTCAATCTCTCTCTCCTACTGCCTCTTACTTTACTATTCCGTTTGACTTAAATACTTTATCTAATTTGCATAACAAGGAATCCTGTCCTCTTTTTGGAGCTGATTGGAAATAGGTAGGGGAATTAAATTCCCCTAAAAAAGACGTCTCAGAAGGTTAGTGAGAAAGTTCCGTATAGGTTTGTCACACATTGTTTTCATTTAAACATCTTATAAAACTATAAAACACATTATGATAACACTCAAAAATAAAGTAATTAAAAATACACAATTATTTTAAAATACAATATTCAATCGATTTAAGAACAGTTATTACACTCTCTGAAAAAATACTTAATATGTACTCTATAGTATCTATTGCAACAGTTCGGGTAATTTTTCGACACAATAACATATTTATCTTATAGTGAGTTTCACGCAAGTTTCCATGAACTTGACTCTAGGGCCAAGATGAGCATTACGTCGATCGCGATCGACCAATGGACTGCAAAGGCATTTTGGGGTGACCGCCTGAAGAATTTAGCTGCTAGTAATTATATAGGGAAATATTCAAGATTGGTTGAGGTATGCAGACTAAGTCTTCTGCTGACTATAACAAAAACTAACTTTAGATAAAAATGCTTTTTTTAAATGTATTTTGAATTGTTTCATAACAAACTCATTTCATATTATTATATCTGGGGCTATTATTAATGTGTTTGTATCTTGCGTCTTGCTTTAAATGCAGTTTCCAAAAGTGTAATTTTTTTTATTTTAGTTCTGTAGGCAGGTACACATCCCGTGTTATAAAACACAAATTGTAGACTTTTTCCTACCTTACCACACCTACTACGGCACTGGTTATTGGCGCACACAAGAATTTTTCAAGGGATGGGGGGTCGAGGGCTTAATGTCTACCATTCTAGTATCATACCACAATACACAGTAAAACATATTTTTTGATTTTGTAGACTGTCGGGAACACAAAGACAGTAAAAAATGAATTACTGAATAAATAATCAACATTAATTAATAAAAAATATTAATAACAAATAATTACGTTTCACGTAATATATACATGGTATTAAAATCTATCGGATGAAATCAAGGGAGGGTCTGGAACCGTGGACCCCTTCCATCTCCCCCCGCCATTGTGTGCGTCACTGGCACTGGGTGGATCTCAGCACCTTGAAAAAATTAGAAGTAGCCCGTACCCTGGAAAAGTATGCCCACCTCTGCTCAAGGGCTATTTGATAAGAGAACCTCGCTGTGTGAAAGAACTGGAATTATATAAATAGGTATTATTATTTATACGGAACACTGTAATGAATAACTAGAAGAACGATTTAGGTGTAACACTTGGGAATATTACAAAATATCAGTGAATGTTAACAAAACGATGTAAAGATTCTGAAACTATTACCGATCTAACAGTGAGATTGATTTGGAGAAAAAAATATCTTTAGAAAATTTATTTGAAAATATGTTTCAAGCTTAAATGCGTAATGGTTACATACATAGCAAAAGCAAAGTAATATTTGTATATATATATATATATATATATATATATATATATATATATATATATATATATATATATATATATAACTTTATCACCTAAGAAGCGTTCACGCTGGGTTTTTTTTTAAAACAAGATGATGCAATATGGCATCATTCGCTTATTCTGACCAATCACAGAAATTATAACAGAAAGCATATGATTCTAAAAGCATCCGGTTGAGGCAACTATAAAAGCTGAGATCTCAGGAACGGTCAGAGAACAATCCCGTATATTGTCCTATAACCGTGAGTGTTTTTGTTTATTGAGTAGTTTCTTTTCTGTTTTTAAATAAATAAATGTGTAATTACAGTACTAGGAAGTCTCAACCTTTCAACGACTGCAACAAAATAAAAGATTCTCCTACCAAAAAAGGTTTTACTTCTCTTGAAATTGTGACGGCTTATATTTATTGCGTTAGGATTCAGTTAGGTAAATCGATCTCCGCGAATAACAATTTTTGATATATTTATCAAGAAGAATTAGTTATATATTAAAATTCTATCATATATATATATATATATATATATATATATATATATATATATATATATATATATATATGTGTGTGTGTGTCTAATTCAAATCCAACAATATCTGTGAGTCCCAATACACGATAAACTTCATTTATTATATTTAATTATTCATTTTTGTGATTGGTAAAGCGAATTCAGAAACTACTAAATCAGATTAGAACAGTGATTCTCAAACTTTCAATATCTGCGATCCATTATTCAATCATAATTCTCATTGCACTCCCCCTCCATAAAATAACAATGTATTGAATTCAATAATACCATATTTGACGCTAAAGCTACAATACGACTTGTACCTCTTAAGTTTCAACGGCGTATATAAAAATCTAACTGAGCCAAAGCATTATTTGACCTGAACGTATATATACGTCTATTTGGAATGCAATAAAAAGACCTTGAAAATGTTTGCGAAGAATTTATTTGTTTCAGAGAAGGTTAACAACTTATTTATTACTTTTCATCCGCCCAATAAGTTACGACTCAGTTTATGCTATTTCTGGCTTCCCTCCAATCGACATTACTATTCTTCATGATATTGCTTTTAGGGAAAATCTCTCTACTTCTTCCATCTCTAATTATGATTGTATTCTGTCTCCATTTTTTATCCCTCATCCTTCAGAAAGGAATGCCATCAATATTGTTCAATTTAGTGACAAGAGCATAGAAGATTTCCCTGTTATTTGCTATACTGATGGCAGTAAAATTGATGGAAGAGTTGGTTTCGCATTTGTTGTGTTCAGGAGTGGTGTTGAATCCGAGAACTTTCAATTTAGAATTCGTGATGAATGCACAGTTTTTGTAGCTGAACTTTTATGTTTAAATTTCGCTGTTAAATGGATCATTGAGCAAAATAGTGTCATCTCAGAATATCTCATCTGTACTGATTCTCTTTCGTCCTTGGATTCTCTTAAATGTATTTCTTCATCTAACAATATAATCGTCGAGATCCAAAAGCAACTTAAAAGCCTAAGAGATAAAAACATCTCAATAGATTTTGTATTTGTTCGCGGACACACGGGCGTTCTTGGAAATGAGCTAGCCGATTGGCTTGCAAAAGCTGCAACCAAGCGCAAAACTGACATTGACGTTAATATTCCTAAATCGTTTTACAAGAAGATCACGAAAGAAAGAATGGTGAAGTCTTGGAACCAAGAATATCTCATTTCTAATAAGGGGAGCATAACAAATAAATTTTTTCCCACCATTAATAAGAGACTATCATGTCATCATTTTTACACTAACTACAAATTAACCCAATTTCTCACTGGTCATGGTAATTTCAAAAGCTACCTGAACAAATTTAATTTATCTCCTTCATCTTTCTGTGACTGTAATATTGGTGGCGAGGAAAATGTATATAGAACATGTAATCCTTCTGTGTTCCAAGTATGTCAGAGAGAGAAAGATCATAAGACTGGCTTTCAAGAGACTCAACATTAATTGGCCACCGAATTTTCACCAACTTCTTTCCACCAGAAGTGCTTTCAAAAATTTCTGTAAATGTGTTGTAACTGTTTGTAATCCTTCTTAACTTCATTTTTTTTAATTGTTTATTTCCCTTGAATGTGTGTTTAATACTTACTTCTGTAAGCCCCGTGTGATACGGTAATTGTTAAGCTTATTTTTAACATAGTATTGTTAAATTAATTATAAAATACATTGAGCAGAATGATACATTTATAAGTGTATTATATCAGTGTAAATGTGTATTTCGTTTTTTACTATGCCAAAATGTATCTATTTATCTACTTTTAATAAATTAATAATTTTTTAAAATAATGTTTTGTTTTCGACTTTTCAATATGCTCGCGCCCCCCTCGTAGAGCTATCACGCCCTCTTGGGGGGACGCGTCCCACAGTTTGAGAAACACTGGAATAGAAAGTTATTTTTTTATATTTTTAAGAAACTGTTACGACTTAAATATACGTCCATAGAACATCATTAGGGTTAACTATGTTAGTTACTAATTAAAAACATAAACATTCCCTATTTCTCCTGTCTTTCATTTGTTTCAATTCCTTACAAATAATGTTAGATGAAGAATTTATTTTTAATAAATCCAATCTTTGTTACAAGTTCACCTCTCTGATGCTTTACTTTGATAGAAAGTCTTATTTTCCGAAGACAATATATAAATAAATCAGTATTCCTCCAGACAAATCTTTCTGCAGACAGATATATCAAAATAAACTGCAATAGGTTGATGTGATCTGCAGCGGATTGGTTAGTAAGGAGTTTTTTTTCTTTTGCCTACCTTAATATTTACCTTACTTCTAGTTTATGTATAGGAAATTGTTGTTTTATCTCGAATGTAGGAGATTAGATTTCCTGAAGAATGTTCTGATGTAACGATATTCACAAGAATTCCTTTCAAGTAATCTTATATGTTTTCTATTCCATAGAAGTTTTGTATTCGTTATTTTTTTAGTAGTATTTCAGTAAGAATAATAATCCTTCTATATATATGATATGAAGAACAATTTCACGTTGTTACGTCTTATTTCTAATGCGAGACTACGGAGATTCGAAATATATCATCGAGTTTTAGAATTATTTCATTGATTCAGATTTTCTAGTATCGTAAAATTCGGCGTATAACGCGCACTTATACTTTCAAGCTGATTTTTTAATTTTAGGTATACTCGCCGTATAACGCGCATCACCCTTTTTTACGAAGAAATTTGAAATATTTGTACGTAAGTTTTATGTTTTAGTCATTTAATTGAGATATTATCCCAGACTTTTTTTTGAAAAAAAGTAGTATAGTTCTAAAACTCTATAACTTGTAGTAACAGGTGCTGATGGATGAATGACGGCAGATAAGCTTGGATATGTTATTACTCTTTGAACAAGAACTTCGTTGGGAAAAGTGTATTTAGTTCTACTTCTCAGAAGAATAAACTGCTGGTCACCGTAAATGCAACACCAAGAAAGACAAGAGATAGCACAGCAAAATTTATTTTGCAGATAACATGTTGACCAAGTATCAAATGATTAAATTTATAGACTTATGGGAAGTGTGATTCCTGCCAGAATCAGTAGCCAGAGTAGCCGCCATTGTTGGAGATCACCGCTGCCACACATCTCGACATGGATTCAAAGAGACTTTGGATGTGTTCTTGGGGTATAGCAGACCAAGCAGCTTCTACACGTTGCCAAAGTTGATCTGATGTGGCAGCTATAGGTGTAATCTGGGTCAATCGTTGAGCAACTATGGACCACATGTTTTCTATCGACGAAAGATCTGGAGAGCGAGCCGGTGAAGGAAGCAATTCAATCAGGTGATGAACGAAGGGCATTTGGACAATGCGTGCCACGTGTGGTCGCGGATTATCCAGTTGAAATATGGCTGTGGCCAAGCCCTGAAGTTAAAGAATGACAACTGGCTCTAACACCTCGGAGATGTAGCGCTGGATGTTTAAAGTACCGGCAATTTGTACTAGAGGAGTGCGAAAGTGATATCCAATACCGCCCCATACCATAATACCCGGTGCAGGACCAGTGTGGTAGTGCATAACGCAGCTGTTCAGCATCCTCCCTCCACGGTGTCTCCAGACTCGAATCCGACCATCGTGATGTTGCAGACAGATGCGTGACTCCTCAGTAAAGACAGCTTCATTCCGTTCTGTCGCCCACATCCTTCTTTCATCGCACCATTGGCGGCTGAGACGTCTGTAGTTCTGCGTCAAGGGTAGACCAAGCAGTCTTGCGGACAGACCACTCTGCTGTAAACGGCATCGAATGGTACGCATAGACACTGAATGATGCGTTACAGACCCAATTTGCTGTGCTATGTTTCGTGATGTGACTGAGTGATCGGGCACTGCTATGCGCACAATTTGCCTGTCCTCACGTGAAGTGGTGCACCGAGATGGATGCGATCAACCACGTCGGTCCATCTTACCCTCCTGCATCTTTCGGTCAAATATCCGCGTTACAGTTGTTTGGTTTCGTCCAACACGACTACCGATTTTCCTGAAAGATAATCCACAATCTTGGTAGGCCCCTATCCTTTCTCTGTCGAACTCGGACACTTGATCAAAAGCTGATCGCTGTTTTCTACGAGACATAACTGATCGTTTTTTGAGAAAACCACAAGAAAAACACAATTGTCGAACTTGAAATCGTCGAAATCTCCTAGCCTTAAATAGCGCTTTGAGGTGGCGCCACAGGCGCGCGTGATGTGTGTCTGCATCTAAATTCTAATCATTTGCATACCTGACCTCCACTAATGCATATTGTAAATTCCATGTTATTTGCATGCTTCCTTCAGCGGGTTGCATTTAAGATGGCCAGCAGTGTAATTTATGTCTATATTTTTAAGTTCATATTAGTAGTATTTTATGCTGTTGTATCTGGCAATGAAAAACTCAAATGAGGGAATTAATGAGTTGCCTTAGAACTGTAGAACCAGATAGAGAAATAAAAATAAAATAACGGAGTGAGCGGAATAAAGATGTTCAATATTTTCACCATCTGACTGAAATGGATGTAAATTTATTTTAATTTTAATATATTTTAATCATTGTGCAATAATTAACACCATAAACTCTTCTTAGTTCATAAGACAAGTCGTTTCTTTTAAATAAACAGTGTTAGATGCATGTAGAAGTAATTTTTTTATGCTCATCTCTTTTGTTACTTTTAAAGCTATCGTTTTTATACCCGGCGTATAAAGCGCACCTTTAAGTTCAGACCTTATGTTTGTTGTTCAAAGTGCGTGTTATAAGCCGGATTTTACTGCAATTGAAAATGGAAGGAAAAATGTTCGAAATTTCATACAGTATGAAGTATTTCATCAAAATCATATCTAGAATATTCCAAAAAACAATCTTGCAAAAAAACAAAAAATGCATAAATTTTTTTTTTAATAACTAAGTTATTTTGCAGACTTACGGCAGCCTTTTTACTATGGTAAATTTTAATAAACGAATGCATAAATTCCAATGTTTTGATCATGTTGATTTCTTAAAAGCCTTAAAAAATTATACGTTGTTTGTTGTCACAAAGTGTGGGGGGGGGGACTCATAGTGAAATCCTTGACCCTTTATGAAAGGGGTGGGGAACCTTTTTCGGTAGAGTACCCCTTTTTGATTAAAAAAAAATTATGCGTGCCTCTTTCAACTTTTCTAACAAAAATATGCAAAGGTAAAAAATTTTTATAGGATTGTTAAAGGATTTTTATGTAACTAGCACATTTTATTAGGCAAATCTAAGAAAAGTAGGAAAAATGCAATCTTTTCCCTTTAATCCAGCGTTTCTCAAACTGTGGGGCTCGCCCCTCTAGGAGGCGTGGTATCCCTAGGAGGGATGTGCGAGCTTATTGAAAAGTTGAAAACAAAAGATAATTTTAAAAAACTATTAATTTACTGAAAGTAAATAAGCAAAATATATATTCTGACTTAATAAAAAACAAAGAAAAACATTTACACCGATGTAATACACTTATAAATGTATCAATACTGCACAATGTGTTTTTGATTATTAATTTAACTATACTAAGTTAAGAATAAGTTTAATAATTACCAGTGACTCCACGGGATTTTCATGTATAGAATTATATACAAACATTAACACTTATCTTGATAATGCAAAAGTATACAATGTATTGGGGAGGAGGAGACAGAGGGAATAAATAAGAAAATCGCCTGAAATAAGTAAATTCATCGCAAGCACTGTAAAATTCATTTTATTGTATTCCAAAGCTTTTCGAATAAGTTTATAGATAGCAGTGAACAAAAAAGATTGTACTTCGGAAAGGCGTATAATACGCCTCAGCCAATTTACGCATCGGCTGAGCGAAACGTTTATATACGCTGGTGGTACTTAAGAGGTAAAAGTCATGTTGTAGATTTAGCGTCAAAGTATTGTATTATCGAATTCAATTCATTGTTATTGTATGGAAGGGGGGCGATGAAAATTATGATTGAATATTGGGTCGCGATTATTGAAAGTTTCAGAAGCCCTGCTTTAAACTCAAATTTAAATTATTTAAGTGTCCCATAATGTCGGATAAAAAAAGCTAAATTCCATAACCAGTTTTGAATAGCAAGTACTCTCGAGACATTTCATTGTTTTCCACAGGTGCTTGAAAACACGCTCCTTCAAATTTCAAAATCTCACAAGTGCGCTTACCTCTAGGAAGAGGATTCTATACATTATAATTTTCTATTGTAATTCACGTACTGTAAAACCCAGCGTATAACGCGCACCTATACTTTCAAGCTACATTTTTCAATTTTCAGGTAAGTTCGCCGTGTAACGCACCCCCTCTTTTTCACGCGGAAACCGGAAATGTACATGAGCAATTCTCCTGTGTTTTGAATTCCTTTGTTTTTCAAGGTATTATTCCACTCTTTTGATAAAATCGCACTTTTCTAGAACAGTAAAACTCTTAAAAGTCATAAAATATGTCATTTTTTAAAAAAAAATAAACATTATTTTCAACACTATAGAAGTCTTCTTTTTTTTATTCTCATTTTCTTTTTTATTTTTAAAGTATCTCTTTCATTCCCTGCGTATAACGCGCCCCCTTAAATTTCGATCTTATTTTGTGTGTTATTTTTTTTTTTTTTTTTTGTGTATTATTTGTTGTTTTCGCCTTATACGCAAGAGCTTGAACTTAAGGTATTCGACTACGTTCGGAACCGTGATTTCTCAAAAAGTGCATAAATGGAACTTTTTCATCATATTTAGTGTCCCTTAGATTAGAATACATGTATAAAATTGTTTTAAGGACATTTCGACAAAAAAAATTATTTAAATACAATATTTCGGCAAAATATTAACTTAGAATAACCTTTATTTAAAATGTTCTCCTTTTGTGAAAAATGCTCTTATTGTAATAATATTTTGCCTGTATATTGCTCAGACCTCTGTATAGAGGCTCAACTACGAATTTTGAAAAATTCACATTATTTTCAGAGTTACAGCCCATTGGAATAATTATCAGCGTTTCTTTATTAAAATTTATCCCCTCTGTTGTCGTAAAACATGGATAAACCCATTTCTGAGTTATATATTTCAAAAATTGTAGTTGAGTCTCTGTACAGAGGTCTGGGCTTTATACAGGCAAAATATTATTATAATAGAAGTATTTTTCATAGAAGGAGAAAGTTTTGAAAAGTGGTCATTCAAGGTTCATTTTTTGTCAAAATATTGTACTTAAATAATTTTTTATTGTAAAACTATTCTTAAAACAATTTTATATATATTTTTACTAATCTAAGTGACACTAAATTTATTGAATAGTATCCATTTACACGCTTTGGAAAATCACGGTTCTGAACGTAGTCTGATACCTTAACGTGAAGCACATTTCCAAACAGAAAAAAATGCCTCAATTTTTATAAAAAATTGTGACATTGTAACTCATGCATTTGTTTATAATATAGTGTTTTTAAAATTTCAAAATATTTCATAAATAATTATTTTTTCCTTTTAACATGTAAAAGGACATCTCCTTTAGCATTAGGGTATAAGAGAAAAAAATGCGAAAAACATTTTATAAAAGAAAAAATATGTCAACTCGAATAAAAATGAGTAGTATCATAAAATAAATGATTCTCTACAGGATAGTGAAACCAGAATATAATTTTAATGTTTGAGTACTATTATATCTGAAAAAATATTCCGAATTCAGGTACTATTCTTTAACATTAGCCGAAAACAGCCTTATAAGTGCACATTATACACTTGTATTTTACTGTAAATAAGTGTATTTTATTATGAGGGGTTTTTATATCGCCCAAGGTAACCACATTTCAATAAAATTGAGAATCAAATTGTTATTTATTATTAACTTTGTTAGACATTTAAAAAGTAAAACCATTTGCGAAATATTTTTCGGATCCAAATTTTTATGATCTCTTTGTGTTGTTTTTCCAATCCCGTTCCATGATCTCAATTAAAGTAAACAAACCGATTCGAACCCGATCTTTTTGCAAGTTTCGTGATTTGTGGTTGGCAGCAACTGCAATGCAAATCGAGCGACTATTTAAACTCGGCTCGTGTTAGTTTTTCAGGTGGGGAGGAGAAAAAGAAATATAAGAAGTGTGTGAGTGTTTTTAGCTCTTAGAGGGAGCGAGCGGCTGGTTGGCAATGCAACTGTATGTTGCATCACCATTTTCAGATTATAAATTCGTTTTCAATATTAGACTGTAAGAAGACGGTTCGAATCGGATGTCTGGTAATGTTGATTTTTGAACTAAGATTTTATTAGTCAACTTATTGTTTTTTTTATCGCTCCAGTAACGAGCACATTGACTTTATCCTTGATTATTAGTAAACGCCATTTTTAAGAAACTGCTTTCATCTTCATGCCTCCTTGACACAAAATTTCACTGCTTGCTTTGCCAAAATTTGGGTTAGTTTACCAGTAAGTGTAACAATATTTTATCTTTAAAATTTTTCAATAAGTCTTTGCGTGTCACTGTTGTGACTTCCATGTCACACTGTGGCCCGCATGACGCAGGTTGGCCACTCCTGCTCAATAATATTAAAAGATGATATCTTCCTCGATTCTAGGAATTACAGTCGAAATGCTTTGAAAAACGATTTTCATTTCTTATTAATTGTCTTACAAGTTATTATTTGTATAGGGTGTTTTTTTAGAGGTATAGAACTTTAAATTGCAGTAAAACAACGATGTATTATTCGATTGACATGATTTTTTTTATTCGAAAGATAATCTTGTGGTATTACATTTTAAATATGATTTCTGGCATATGACTGCCACGGCTGGCTCGGATGGAGTCCAATCTGGACGTCCAATTTTCGATGACTTTTTCCAACATTTGTGGCCGTATATCGGCAATAACACGGCGAATGTTGTCTTCCAAATGGTCAAGCGTTTGTGGCTTATCCGCATTGACCAATAAATTTACATAGCCCCACAGAAAATAGTCTAGAGGTGTCAAATCACAAGATCTTGGAGGCCAATTCACAGGTCCAAAACGTGAAATTAGGCGGTCACAAAACGTGTCTTTCAATAAATCGATTGTGGCACGAGCTGTGTGACATGTTTCGCCGTCTTGTTGCAACCACAGCTCCTGGACATCATGATTGTTCAATTCAGAATGAAAAAGTTAGCAATCATGGCTCTATACCGATCACCATTGACTGTAACGTTGTGGCCTTCATCGTGTTTGAAGAAGTACGGACCAATGATTCCACCAGCCCATAAAGCGCACCAGTCAGTTTTTCTGGATATAACGGTGTTTCAACATACACTTGCGGATTAGCTTCACTCCAAATGCCGCAGTTTTGTTTGTTGACGTAGCCATTCAACCATAAGTGCGCTTTATCGCTAAACAAAATTCGCTTATGAAAATCGGGAACAACGGCAATCTCGTTTTGGGCCATTCGACGAATCTACGCCTTGCTTGATGATCGTTTTGATGAATTGCCAAACCAAACTGAGAATAAATCACTTGAAAGCTGTTAAATCGGTCGTCATCTTGGAAAGTAATACCAACTTAAACTTCTATACCTGGAAAAAAAACACTCTTTATATGCTCTTCTAAAAATAATTATGCAATAAGTTCTTGACGGTATGCCTCAAAACTTGATACTTTGTGACTTCTTGAAAAGTACACCAAAATATATCAAGATTAAAATTTTCAGAGCAAGCTCTCGATTCTTAAGATAATCATTAAATTTCTATAAAGATTTAATTTACAAATGCAAAATATTTAAAGCTAATTCTTCGAGATAATAGATTCAATTTATTTGTGGATGTAAAGACGATGCTCATCAAATTCTTGACTTGATCGTTCTTTTAGGATTTGCCAAATTTCCTTGTACAGTAAAAATCATTTAACATGAATCTCAGAGGACTGAAATATCTTTTCAAGTTAAAAAAAATTATTGTTAGAAAATTAAAAAAAAATTATGCTTAACAAAATTAAGTTTATTAGAGTAATTTTTAATTACATCCTTGATCATCTATTAAATTGATTGAGAAATCTTCATTTGCTTCGATTGCTAGTAAATATTTTCGAAATAATTGTTTTTCAGTAGAAAAATTCTTGTTTTGTATTCAACGATTTATGTACAATATTATATACAATTTTTTGGATACAATGATTTGTGTACAATGTTGTATACAAATGTTTTGGATACAATGATTTGTGTACAATGTTGTATACAAATGTTCTGGATACAATTATTTGAGTACAATGTTGTATAAAAACCCTCGTGTAGCTGAACAGTGCAACGTTAATATTCACTCGCTCACTCACAATGTTGTATACAAATGGTTTGGATACAATGATTTGTGTACAAGATTGTATACAAATGTTTTGAATACAATGATTTGTGTACAACGTTGCATACAAATGTTTTGAGTACAATGTTGTATAAAAGCCCTCGTGTAGCTGAACAGTGCAACGTTAATAGTCACTCGCTCCCTCACAATGTTGTATACAAATGGTTTGGATACAATGATTTGTGTACAATGTTGTTTAAAAGCCCTCGTGTAGCTGAACAGCGCTCACTCACAATGTTGTATACAGATGTTTCGTGTACAATGTTGTGTACAAATGGTTTGTATACAATGATTTTGTGTACTTGTTGTGTTCTGAGACAAAAAGATAAACTTTATTACTTTCAATACAATGCTGGGATTAGAAGGATAATTATTAATTATCAGTGCAACGTTGCGCTTTTCTCGTAAGAATCAATCACTTTACTTTACGATTCGATGTCCAATACCAAGTGATGAGATGTTTTTGTGTGGTATTTGTAGGGGTGGAGGGTGAAAGTATCTTAGATAAACAAAATTGGTTCATGTCACTGGCTATTCTGAGAGTATTTCAAAGCCAAGATAGCCTTCTTTCTACGAAACATCTGTGACACCACATCTCTATCATTTCAAAACCCCTCTTATCTCGCCATCGTCGCTGGCGTTTTTCGTATTTTGTTCATTCTCAGAAAATAATTCATTTCACGTGAAGCAATTTTCCCTTCGTGTTAAGAGGAAAAAAATGGATGAAATTACATAGTTATTTGTCGGGACCCTTTTGTTATTTCATGTTAATCAATATTTCGTTTTAAGCGTTTTCATGTTAAAAGAATTTCACCGTACTACTTATTCATACAATTATTTTAACAAAGCTCGATAGATTACAAAAATAAAATGAATAACTAAGGTGACCGACTAAGTTCGGAACAGTGATTTTAAAAAAGCGTATAAATAAATAATTTTTTTTTATATTTAATGTCAGTTGTATTAGAATATACGTATAAAATTGCTTTAAGAACTTTATTACAAGAAAAAAATAAACTAAAAGAATTTTTTTTACAAAAAATAAAGAATGACATATTTTTAAAAATTCTCCTCTTATACAAAATACTTTTATAATAATATTTTGTCTATATATGGCTAGGACTTCCATACGGGAGCTTAACTAGGATTTTTTTTAAAAAACTACATTATTTTCAGAGTTACGATCAAATGAAATAATAACCGGTGTGTATTTATTGAAAATTTATGTACTCTGATGTATCAAAATATGAATAAATCCACTTCTAAATAATCTTAGCTCAGGCTCTGTATAGAAATGTTAGCTACAAACAGGCAAACTGTTATTATTACAGAAGCATTTTTCATGAAAGGAAATGCTTTGAAAATAAGTTACTTTCTCTTCTTTTTTGTGAATAATTAATTATATTTGAATAATTGAATTATATTTGAACAAGGAGCTGAATTATTCACTTCATTTTTGCTGTCGGAATCTGCGTCGATGATATTTTTTGAGCTTTTAACATACTCTAAAATGTCTTTGTCTGCCATAAAATTGAGGCTGTACATACATTATCATCATCTACTACAACGAATCCTTCCAATGATACCGTAGAACAGTCAAATCTGGCTGGTGTTTTCCGCAACTGGTTTATTACCAGAAAGGAAATCATTTGATGTTAAGTGATTTTCATTTCATCTTAAGAGGGAAAAAAGGCATGAAAATATGCACATTATCATCATCTACTGCAACGAATCCTTCCAATGATACCGTAGGACAGGGATGGCGAACCAATAGCACGCGTGCCATTGATGGCACGCGACGCAATTACTTGGGTACGTCTACGATCAAAACGGTTAGCATTTTAGTTCAAAGTAATAAAGTTCACTATGAAGTATTACGAATAAACGCGAGTGATCAATCGCGTTTTTACTGACAAATGCCAACATTTCAGAGAATTGAATGTAAAGCCTCAAGACCCAAACAAAAAATATTATCTTCAAGAAGGATCTAAATGCTTTTGACGCTAAATTGCATATTTTCAGAAACGATATTATTACAAGAAACTACTAGTACTTCCCGAACTTGAAAAAAGTTATTCAAAAGAATTTATTTCCATAATTACTATGTACCCTGATGTGACTTCATTTGATAAACTGAACTTGTCCCAATTCGATTGGAAGAAATTGAAATGCAACAGTACTTGATTACCGGTCTAGTTCAATATGGATTCAAATATTTATTAAAACAAGAAAAATGTTGGAATTGGTTGAAACAGAAAATTAACAAGCAATGTAAGTAAAAATGTCTGTAAAGAAATTTTGAAAACATGGAATTCGATTCCAGATACATTTAACTGAAGAAGCTGGCTCATGCTTTTTTAACCATATTTTTATCTACCTATGCCCGAGAATGGTTATTTTCACAGATGAATAACATTTATGACTAACTTAGAAAACCATTTGGCAGATGACTCTAATTCAGCATGTGTGCTGCTAAAAGTAACATTTTACAATTCTAATGCAAGTTATTTGTCAGCTGATTGGCAACAACATAAGTCACACTAATGTTATTTTAATTTGAATTACACGTATATCCACAACATTTACTGCTATACAGTGCAAAATGTATTTTTTAATAGTAAATAAAGAGTTTTGAGTGGTTAGTATTTAATTTTATTATTTTCCAAAAAATCACAAGTCAAAAGTATTTGACGGCACGTGTATACCCCCATTAAACACTTTTTTAGAAAAAATGGCACGTTGGTCCAAAAAGGTTCACCACCCCTGCCGTAGGACATTCCAATCTAAATGGTGCTTTCTGCATTTTGTTCATTCCCAGAAAGGAAATCCTTTCATGTTAAGTGATTTTAATTTCCTTTTAAAAGGGAAAAAATGCATGAAAATACATAGTAGTTTGTCGTGACCGTTGAATTATTTCGTGGTAACCGATATTTCGTCTAAAGCGTCTTCGCGTAAAACGTATTTCAAAGTATTTAAATTAAAACACATTTCATTACTAAAGTGGTTGTTTCTGTCTTGTGTTCAGTCGAAATCTGAACTAGAATAATAATTTCTAACCCATTGCACAAAACATTAAATAAAATGAAATCAAGTATTATATTGCTATACTGTACTTATGGAAGAAGTAAACGTTTACCAACAGCTAAAGACGTTCCTGAAAGTAGGATCGACAAATTCGAAAACACGAAATGCCAGTGATTTTCGAATTTGAAATTCCATTACACTTAAATTACAGCAATTTCCACAATTCCAGTCGACATTCGGTTAGTCTAGATTGAATCATGCAAAACATCAACCAACTAAAATCAACAACTATATCACTATACTGTATTTACTATTTCATCAATAACATCAAATCTCTTCTCAAACTACTCATCACAAAGGCAATCATTCAATCTTTCTGGATTCCACAATCGAGAATGACTCTCACACAGGATCCAATAGAGTATCTTTAAACGACAGTAGCTATTAGCCATTTTGCACCCTCTCATTCTAAACGGTCCATTAACTTTGAAACGCGGCACTTTCGCCAGGACGTTAAGATAATTCAAATTTCTCCACTACTCAAAGGAGCAAACGCGTTTGGGAATTAATTATTGCAGAAACGAAGGTTCTGATGCTAGTTTGTATAATTAACATGCTTTCCAATAGAATTTAATCAAAGTTGAGTTTGCCAGCCTGACGATTGTTCGCCAAGTAAAGATATGTTCAATTAGAGAATCGCATTTCAACATGGCATACAGATGTTTAGCTTGTTCTATGAGAGTTTTAATATAATTCAACGCTATGATTAGGAGTCCAACAGATTTAAACAAAGTACCGGATAGTTTTAGGGCACTCTTGCGTAATGGTGATAGTAGTTGTGATTGGATTAAAAATTAAGGTTAAAACCTTGATAGAGGTATATTTAGCTAATGTCTATTTGTGCTTTCCAATTCATACCATTACGCTTCTTCAAATAATGACGTTTTGAAGCTATCATATTTGTATGCGTTAATAAGTACAGTTTGGAAAATTTGTGCTCAGTTTCATTTCTAAACATGCACCATTTTTAATGTTGTACATTAATACATAAAGTTTATTTTGAAATATAATGTTTTAATTGAATAAAATGAATCGTACCATTCCATAAAAGGGTGATTTTATTTTTTCATTCGCCTATGCTTTATCGTAAATTTTAAATGTATCATCAATGTTATATAATATTAGTTTTAAAACAATATTTCTTAGTTTATACATAAATAATTGTTAGGTTAAATCTTTTTCATGAATTTAATGTGTAAGGTTTCTTTTGCCTTTTGTTCTAAACATTTTACTTCTTCCAGCGAACATACATTAAAGTTACTACGCTATGAACCAAAATTTTGCGAGATCGAATAAATGAGTATTTTTTATATGTAGTGCAGTGCTTCTCAAACTTTCAATACTGGCGCCCCCTTATACATTAATAATGTACTGAATGCAATAATAATGCACTTTGACGCTAAAGCTACAATAAGTGATCTTAATTATAAACCATACAAATTAGTAACATAAGTATTAAATTTTGTATACTACTTTTAAGCAAAATAAATAAATAAATAAAATAATAGGATAATTATCATGTTATTTTTCCTTTCTCTAATTTTTAAATTGAACATATTGCAAATTGCGGTGGCTGCTTAGAAGACAAAATATAGATACCTTCTAAATATAGAAAAAGAACTCAGAGGGTCAATTTCTACTCATAAGCATTCCTTATAAAAACTTTGCTTTCCAAGACAAGCTCATGGACGTCATTAATACTTATTAAACTTGTTCTTAATTTAGTATTAATTAATTAGTTATAAAATATTCTGTGCAACACTGATAAATTAAAAGTATACCGACTGTGAAGTGCCCACTCTTTGCATGAGTTCATTTATAAGAAAATAAAACATTATTGATATAATAGCTGAATTGTAAGGGAAGCAAAGCCAAGTGCACCACAATGTTTACAAAAGCGTAAAATGATTTTTTTAAATGGTCGCTCAATAATTAGTTTTAAGCGAATTGTAATTTTAAGACTCACAGAATCAGCATTTATAATTGATGTCAAACAGTAGCGCACACAGGAATTTTTCAAGGGGGGGAAGTCGGGGTCGAAAGTTCACCAATCTTATATCAGGTTCCTTTTGATTTTGTCGATTTTCGGGAACAAAACACAGTAAAAAACTAATTCTTGAATAAATAATTAGCATTAATTAATAAAATTAATCATTAATAACAAATACTTAATTAAATTTTGCTTACTATAAACTTAGAACTATAATCAACCGGAAAAAAATCAAGGGCTTTGGGGGGCCCCCCCCCCCTTTTTTTTGTGCGCCACTGATGTTAAATAATGATCAATAATATAAAATATCGATGAATAATAATTGAATTATTTTTAATATTTAAAGCGAAAAGACTTCAACATGTTTTAACCCGGGAGCAGGCGCGCACTCGATACGGTCGGGGTTATTGAGTCACCCCAATCCTTTTTTTTTATAATTATTTTATTGTACACGATACAAATCATGATCCCAGTGAATAATTTAATTAAGAGAAAGTTTACTTACCTACTTTCAAGGACTTTTCAATTTTTCTTTGGTAATAAATAAACAGTTGTGCCAGAATTAACAATTTCTTGATCTGTGTGTCCCGCGGGACCACTTCCGGGTAAAAAGTGTACTCATTATGATAATATGTATGTTACTGCTAAAAAAAATTGTGTGAAACGTTTTTCGTTATGTTTTATATGTTGAGAATATTTATAAAAATATGTCTTGGCCAAGTAATCATTCATGTGCTTGTGTGTGTTCTCCGTGGTTTTTTTTTCCAAATATCATAAAACTCTTTTGCATGGAAAAAAGCGCAACAGAGAACACATAAGAAAGGGGTCATAACTAACTGTACCAATAACTTAGAAGGTCAAACAGATTACAGCTATAATGTGCAGTATTTCAAAAATAATGACAGTGATGAATTTTTTATGTTCCTAAATTTTTTCGATTCTGGGACTGGGATCTGTTTTTTCTCTGAAAGAGTAGTATGTTAGGTTTAAAAAAAAGCGTAATAAAAAAATCTCTCATCATGGGATTACAGCAAATCAAATAAAAGTTTTTTTATTTGGTTATAGGATCAAAGATAACTAATTAGGTATTGAAGAAGTTTTTATTTTTGCTGACTTAATATCGCGCGCCTATAAATTATATCAGAGTAAAAGTGCATTTTTATTATGTCTGAAAGTATTTTGTTTTAATTCATTCCAGTAAACTAAATATTTTTTAAATCTTTTATTTTCGATATGCTCGCGCCCCTCTCGTAAGGTCATCGCGCCCCCTCAGGGGGGGTGCGCCCCACAGTTTGAGAAACACTGATGTAGTGTCATTTGAATTAGAATATACATATTAAATGTTTTTAAGAATACTATTGCAGTAAAAAAAAATTATTCAAATGTTGTTGTTCGGCAAGAAATGAGGGGGGGGGGGAATGTCACATATTCAGAACGATCTCCTTTTATGTAAAAGATTTCTGTAATAATAATATTTTGTGTGTGTATATATATAGCCAAAACTTATGTACTGAAGAGTTTTCAAATAAATCTCCATTTTTTTCCGGAAAATTGCGTTTAGATACTTTTTATCTTAATAATATTCTTAAAACAATTTTATATGAATATTCTGTTTCAAGTGAAGCTAAATTAAAAATATATATACATTTATACGCTTTAACAAAATCACCGTTGCAAACGTAATTAAATACCTTAATTTTTGAATTTATTTTTTGAAAAATTGAAATAAATTCTATTTTGTTTCTTAAAATTTATATTTCTTGAAAACAGTAGGAAGTGGATTCAATGATTCTCAAAAGGATTATGGAAAACTACCGCTGTATTTGTTAAAATTAAATTAATTTAAACTTTTAACGGGAGGATTTCAGACCAAGGAAAATTTATAGCTTCACGAATTATTTATTTTTATCCTTTGACAACAGTTAATATGATTTTACATTTAATTGATGTTTAACTATTTCAGTCACTTCCGCAAAATATTTATTAATATTTTACCTCTCAAGCCAAGAAATCAATGAATTTATTTAATTAAATAAAAGTAATGTTCAGTTCAAGATATATCTTATTATAATTTAAGGATTTTGTTTGGAAGTTTTATACGAACTCTTTAATTACACAAGAAATAGAGAAGTATAATCCAGATTTCATAAAATATTTTCTCATAATCGGAGCAATTTGATTTTTACTTTAAAAATAAAACCTACACATTTAGTTTACTTTAGGTTGAACAAAGTAGATCATTAATGTAAAATAATAAATTACACATTACAATTATAATTCATTTATCAAATTTCCAGCTATTAGCAACTGTTATTACATGAATTTAATAATGTTTTATGTAAAAACTGTGACGAAATTAAGATTCATTCTTTTTTTCATAGACGTTTTGGAATATACGCATTATCCCACCGAATGTTTCCGCCAAATCAAAAACCATCGCCAAGTGAGAGTGAATGTTTATTTGCATCGCGCTATAAGGCAACTCGATGGTTGTTGGCGACAGACCTGGTTATTTTGAACCATGGTCAAGTGACAAGGGTGACGCCTGGGCTGGCGTTTCCTTCTGCGAACTACGACTCTACGTCATAAACCGTTGCCAAATGCAGTAATATTTTTTGACAATAAATTGAATACGTACTAACCTTATTTATACTTTTTGAGGAAATTCTTCAAACTCTTTCCGAATTTACTGGTCGAAAGGATCCTAAGTAAGAACTGATATATTTTTTTTATTTCAGCAAGTATCATTATAATTTAAGGTATGCGACTACGTTCGGAACTGTGATTTTAAAAAAGCGGATAAATGGATAATTTTCATGATATTTAGTTTCACTTAGATTAGAATACATGTATAAAACTGTTTTTAGGACATAATGACAAAAAAAAAAAAATTATTTAAATACAGTATTTGGTCAAAAAATTAACTTAGAATAACATTTTTCAAAACATTCTTTTATAAAAAATACTTCTATAATAATAATGTTTTGCTTATATATTAAGTAAAGACTTCTTCAGAGAGTCTGAACTTGGATTTCTGAAAAATTCACCTTATTTTCAGAGTTACCACCAATTGAAATAACTATCGGCGGTTTTTTCTTAAAACTTCTCTCATTTGTTGTAGCAAAATATGGTTAATTCCACTTCTAAGTTATGTATTTCAAAAATTCTAGCTCAGCTTCTGTAGAGAGATCTGAGCTATATACTGGCAAAATATTACTATAATAGAAGCACTTTTTACAAAAGGAGAATGTTTTGAAAAGTGGTCATCTCATGTCAATTTTTTGTCACAATATTGTACTTAAATAATTTTTTATTGTAATAATATTCTTAAAATAATTTTATACACGTATTCTAATCTAAAAGTGACACTAAATATCATAAATATTATCCATTTAAGCGCTTTTGCAAAATCACGGTTCCGAACGCAGTAGGATACCTTAACCCTTTCCCGGCGTTTCCCGAGCTGAGCTTGGGTAAGCGAAACGTACCATGCTGGCTCATCCTGAGGGTAGCTCGGAAACTGTGCAATCGGTCTTTCACGAATTATTTCACATGTGTTTTGAATGGTTTCGAATAACTGAAAAGTACCATTCAGTGGAATTTTCTGCAAAAAGAGGACGTCCTTCCTCTAAACACCACTCTCTTCCTTCACGCTTGTCTAGAAGCCACTTTGTTGACTATATTCCTCCAACAGAGAGAAAATCTAATCCAACTCGACAGTGTATTATTTTCTGCTTAAAGAGAGACATTAAAGGGAAGAAGGTAAGAAGAGAAACCAGATTCTACAGCCCAGATTGGATTTTGTGCAGTACCGTGTTTTCTAATGGATCACACACCATCAAATTCTGATTAAAAGGGGTCACAGGGGTGTTGAAAATGTTTCGAGAGCACAAAATACAAACAATTTTCGACTAGAAATAATTCTTTGAGATTAAAATGAAATAATTTGATTCTTTTACACATTTCTTATAAAGGAATAAAGTTTCAAAAAAGTATAAAATATCTAAAATATAATCATAATTTTAAAAATAATAAGCACATAAAAATAAGAAACATTTTTGTAAGAAACAAATAGTGAGTTTTACGACGCGCATGCTATTTTCTGCAATAATAATTCTAATTACTAGCAATAAGTTGATTTATAAAGTCAAATATATCCTTATTACATGCTAGCTTATCTTATAAAAATAAAATAAAAAATAATATTTAAAAAAAAAAATACATTTTTTAAATTTTTTTTTTAAAAATTCAATTTTTGTTGAAATATTTCAAAAAATTAAAAATTTATAATACTATAAATAGCTAGGATTTTTGAAGATTATGATAGAATTTATAATTCTGTAAAGTTTTATACATCAAAGTATGATAGTTTTTGAAACGCAATGCGCGTAATTGAAAAAACACAAACTGAGAAAAAAGGGCTTTAAAGTTTTAAAATTGAATTTGAGAAAATAAATCCTAAAACTTACACGCTAAAATTCTACAGGATAAAAATATATACCTTCCTGTTCCTGAAACAGCTCAATTTCTTTACTCTTTTTAATTTTCTTGGCTCTGTGAGCTTCAAAGATCATTATAACAGCCTCTGTCTTGACGTAAAGATTCGACGATTGTCACGTTCAGCCAGGGGCACACAAACATTTCTGTTAATTTTCAAGCCAAATTTCTCTAAAAAATAGTAATAAGTATTTGATTTCCATCATTAAAAACACTGGTTGCTAGATTTGCAGCAATCTCTGCAATCTGAAGCCTAGAACCAATCGTCTTAGGACAAAACTTCCAAATTAATGAATTTAAACTTTCATTAGGATTCTGTGTCTTACCTCCTAAACATTTCTTCAGGAGTGCCGGATGAGATAAGTCTGCAAATACAGGCTTAATTACATCTCGAACAGCTTTAGCAACTGAGGGTTTGTGTTTATAATTTTGTAAATTATTATTAATTGCGGCATTATACTTACACCATGTATTTGGATTTGTAGGACAAAACCAGTGCATCGGTTCATCATCAGTGCTGCAAGAATGACCCCAAATGGCTTTCCGCATTTCCTTTACACTAGTAGAATTGCATCGAATAGCATTACCATAGTAATGCGCAAGTTTATCAATTAAACTATCTGTTAACCTACCTTTACCGCCAATACTTTTACCATCAGATAATTCCTTTTACTATATACTAATTTAAGCTTCATAAGTCTTGTACCCATTCTCTTTTGCACATGGCCTACACATTCTATTTTCTGAATAAGATAGTCATCGCCGTATGGCTTGTTTTCAGAAAGGGCATTGAATGTTTTTGTGTCGCCATCTCCTATGTAGTTCGAATATTTCAGGTTGTGAAGCTTTTCAGATCGATTAAAAATCCTTAACATCCCGTCAACCTCCATCTTACCAGCAGAGCCAGAATAATTTTTCTACATGAAATCTTATGCGCTCTTTGCCATTTTTATTGTACTTGATACCAAATTTTACCCCTTTATAACTGTCGCATCCTTTGCAAAATGAGGACAACACTTCCCTATCCAAAACCTTACCTGTTTCGGCCCCTATTACAGTACATACTCCAATCAACGATGAATGTCCTCTCGTCTTCCAGGTACCATCACCACTTACCGTTAAAGGTTATCAGGTGACGAAGAATATTCTTCGACAGCTGCCATTTTCATGCTTTCTTCAGCGACTTCCTTCATAACACGTGAAAGTTTATTATTAATAACATCATGTGATTTTTGTTCAACAGGATTAGGAAGACTCATTACAGCACAAAAGGTTTTTAATGACTCTAAACCTTGGCCTATGCATCTCATTGCTAAAATAGATCTTCTGTTAATTTCTGGAGCATTATTTTTATTCCCAGTGTTTTCACAGCTTGAAAAAGTACAAACACTCCCAGTTTTTACAACGTATTTCAAAATTCGAACATAAACCACGAGTGGATTTTCATTAGTTTTTAATGGTTTATGACATTTTAAACAACATGATACTGATAAAATAGAGCTAAAAGTTGAAATAAAATCAAAAATACGATATCCTTTGAAGAGAGTTTTCACTTACCTTAACAAGATTTGACTTTAATGAAGTCTGATATCCTGAGATTTTATTACTGGAGAAGCACACATTTTTATCTCTCCTTTCTGCAACATATGAGAACATACCTTCATGATTTGGTTCCCTCTAAATCTTCTTTTCTTAGGACGAAGGTCTACGATGAGTATTTTCCATTTCAATCGAGAATTTTCAATTTTGATAAACGGTTTTAAACAACGCTGTTTTGAATTTCGATAAGTCATTTCAAACAAACGTGCTAGCATTACCAAAACAGAATCAAAACACATTAAAAAAGTGTGTGTTGAGTTGCAAGCTTCCTTCTCAATTAAGCAAGTGTTTAAAATATTTCATGAGGCTTTTAAAAACAGAAAAATAAAACGTATGCGGAAATCAAGAATAAGTGGGTGTGGCATGTAGCCATTTAAACATTGTTATTACTAAATTGCTGTTTGGAATTTTTCGAATAACTTTCGAAGTTTTTATAGTACTATCACGTGGTTGGTATCAAAATGTTCAAAAGAAAATGAGGAACAACATATATTTTTTTCGAAAATTCGAAAAAATAGAAGATTAACACCCCTGTGACCCCTTAGACACCCGACTACGTTCGGAAGGGTGATTTTGCAAAAGCGTACAATTTGATAATACTTACGATATTTAGTGTCACTTAGATTAGAAAACGTATATAAAATTGTGTTTTAAGAATATTATAACAAAAAAAAGTTATTTACGTAAAATATTTTGACAAAAAATGAACATAAAATGACCAATAATCAAAATATTCTCCTTTTGTGAAAAGTGCTTCTAAAGGGTGTTTTTTTAGAGGTATAGAACTTTAAATTGCAATAAAACAACGAATTCGATTGACGAGAATTATTTTTATTCGAAAGATAATCTTGGGGCATTACATTTTAAATATGATTTCTGGCATAGGACTGCCACGGCTGGCTCGGATGTAGTCCAGTCTGGATGTCCAATTTTCGATGACTTTTTCCAACATTTGTGACCGTATATCGGCAATAACACGGCGAATGTTGTCTTCCAAATGGTCAAGCGTTTGTGGCTTATCCGCATAGACCAATGACTTTACATAGCCCCACAGAAAACAGTCTAGCGGAGTTAAATCACAAGATCTTGGAGACCAATTCACAGGTCCAAAACGTGAAATTAGGCGGTCACCAAACGTGTCTTTCAATAAATCGATTGTGGCACGAGCTGTGGGACATGTTGCGCCGTCTTGTTGGAACCACAGCTCCTGGACATCATGATTGTTCAATTCAGGAATGAAAAAAATAGTAATCATGGCTCTATACCGAACACCATTGACTGTAACGTTGTGGCCTTCATCGTTTTTGAAGTACAGACCAATGATTCCACCAGCCCATAAAGCGCACCAAACAGTCAGTTTTTCTGTATGTAACGGTGTTTCGACATACACTTGTGGATTAGCTTCACTCCAAATGCGGCAGTTTTGTTTGTTGACGTAGCCATTCAACCAGAAGTGCGCTTCATTGCTAAACAAAATTCGCTTATGAAAATCGACCATTATTTTCGAAATAAAATTGCACAATTTGAAAGCGTTGTTCAGGCGTGAGTCTATTCATGATGAATTGCTAAACCAAACTGAGAATAAATCACTTGACAGCTGTTAAATCGGTCGCCATCTTGAAAAGTAATTCCAACTTAAACTTTTATATCTGGAAAAAAAACACTCTGTACTTTTAAAAATATTTTGCCTGTCTATAGCACAGATTTCAGTACAGAGGCTCAACTGGAATTTTTGAAACATATAACATAGAAGTGGGTTTATCCATGTTTTACGACAACAAAGGGGAGAAACTTAAAAAAAAAACCCGCCGATAATTGTTTCAATTGGTTGCAAATTTGAAAATACTGTGAATTGATAAAAAAAAATAGATCAGACTCTCTGGAAAAGTCTTTACTTTACATAAGCAAAATATTATTTTAGAAGCATTTTTTATAAAAGGAGAACATTTGGAAAAAAATGTTATTCTAAGTTAATTTTTTGCCAAAATATTGCTTTTAAATAAAGGGGTTTTTTTTGTCAAAATGTCCTTAAAATAATTTTATACATGAATTCTAATCTAAGTGACGCTAAATATCATGAAAATTATTCATTCATGTGCTTTTTTAACATCACGTTTCCAAACGTAGTCGAAAACCTTGAGGTATCCGACTACTTGCGACAGCTTTTTTTTTTAAATAAAATGGAGATATGGAGATTTATTGCAGTTTTTAGATTTATTTAGTACATTTTAAAAAAGAAAGACTAAAATTAAGAAGAGAATAATAAATTATTACTACTAAAATGGGAAAAATAGGTAAAAATTAGGAAAATTTACATAAACGGGGCCCGCTCTGTACAAATAGTAAATGAAAAATTTATCAAATTCTGAATTTTGATGTATTACTTTGATATTTCTTCTTGAAATGAGACCTTCAGAGTAAGAGATATTTTAATTTGTACAAAAAATAGAGAACTTTATCTTAGTTGTTATATGAAATTGCTTAAAAAAAACAGTCATTATATTCACATAAAGAACTGTAAATTTTGTAATGAAACATAAATCTGAAGGTTAAAACACTTCTACTGTTATAAAGAATATACACAAAAAAATTCAGCAAATTATTTTAAAAAACTGTTTGAGCAATCGCTGTCCCGTTTGAGTTCTTCGAGAAAAAAAAACACAATTCGAGTAAAATGCATTTTAAAGCTTGAAATCTTATGTAAAGTTATGGCATCTGCTTTTATTAAAACACTTGTAGTTTTTGTTCTAGTGAATGGAAAATAAAACACTTGCTATTTTTATAAATTTACTAAGATGGCCTGTGAAATAAAATGATGAAAAAAAATTGTCAATTTTTAAGAAAAATCATGATTTTAGGGTACTCGGATATCTTAATAATTTCATAATCATTAATGTAATGCAAAAGATGTAAATAAAATTTATAATTCAAGGTAAAATTTAGTTATTCTAAGCTTCATATGTATAATTAGCGTGGGTTGACTCCTAAGTCTAATGATGTTTGCCTTACCAAAAAACAACTTTACAGGGAAATTACTCATTTAATTAAAGATTTTTTTCATTAATTTTTTAGAAAATTTATATGCAAACTGTGCAATAATGTTTAAAAATATATCCATATCTGAAAATATGCATAAAATAATTGTCATTTTTTATCTATAACCCAAAAGTAAAATGAGCCTGGAAAGAATTAATTTATGTGATTACATATTTTTTTATTACTTTTTGGTACAATTACTTTTATTTTGTCTATCATCTCAAACAACAAATTACGCATGAACGTGTATTCATATACAAATTTTACATCATTTTTCAAGACAGCAATATCCTTATATTCTAGAAAGGGTTGTCAGCTAAAGGGAAAAGCGTGGGGTCTACCACATCATTTACACGCGGTTAAGAATAATAAAGTATATTGTTCTAAACAGGCATACATTATTCTTCTTAAAATCCGGAATAGCATAAATTATTCATGAATTTTTGCTTTCTTTGTCTTAAACAAAAGAGCAACATCCTGCACTTCGGAAGGCTGTTATATACATGCATATGAGACTTTAATAATGGCTTACAAAAAGTTTTTCCGAAAAAGGAATAAAAGTTAAGAGAGAAAGGCTTATAATATGAAAAATATTATTCTAAAATAATACCTTTACACCGCTGTATGAATAATACCCAGTTACTCTTGTATGGTTAGCGCTAATTACTTATGTGGGAAAATTCGATTCGAAATTTTATTTTAGGCGTAGTTTTTTTTCTTCAGAACTACGGAGATAATAAAAATGTTTTGTTTGCCTTATGAAAAAGTAGGAGGAATTTACATGTGAAAGGTAGTTTTGCTAGAATATATTATTTAGTGTTACTTACTTCTTATTTGAAAATTTTAAGTTCAACATAAATATTAATTTAAGAAATTTATCCATTTTAATTAGAATTTTGAACCGTTTTTAACCATTTTAACTGCCGATTAATAGTTATGGGATTTGCACCCCACCGTTACTCACCGTTAGTCCGTATGTTGTGTATTGGGTGGAGAAAGAAAAGGTACAAATAAGTAAATCCTTTCCCCAAATACTGTCAAGGTTTTTTTATTGCATTCCAAATCCTTCGGAATAATTTTACTCATAACAGCGTTAAGAAAAGAAACGTATTTCGAAAAGACGTATATATTCGTACAAATCACACAGACGAATATATACGCCGATGGCAGTTAAGGGGTTAGATAAGGGATGCATAAGAAACTTAAAGGATTGCAAAGAATTGCCCATTTTACCACTTTATCCTGTTTATTCTATATTCATTATCGGTGGTTCGATCACATATTTTTTTATTTCATAACTTGATTTTAATTTACGTGGCACTGTGAAGCCACATTTGGGCTACTGGCAATGAACTTCTTTATTTTGATTCCCGATCTTGTGACAAGGATGACACCTGAGCTGGAACCCCTTCCAAACTTCATGACATCAATGGAAGGACTTAGAGCAGCGACCTGTGGCCCACCGAGCCTTTTTAAGTGGCCCGGTCATGATTCATTGCTCTGAGAAATTCTTTTATTTAAAACAATGTATTAAAAATTTGGTGGAATTTTTTTGACAAGAAATCAAATATATCAATTTTGCTTTTTTGCTGTCGATGTCGCACGACTGTGAATTGATATTCTTTTTCTATTTGTATTGTTGTTGTTGTTGCACGTCCCCATTGGTGGACCCTGCTTAAGTGTTTGTTTTTTTAAATGAATGTCACGCTAGAGCAAGGACGTAAAGGTATGTTCCGATTACAGGAAGAGAAACAAACATTTGTTAGTGGTTAAACATTTAGCAGTTAAATTAACAGTTACACTAAATAGTTAGTAGTTAAGTGGTTTAACAGGTAGGGAAACAAAACATTTGTTGGTAATGTTGGCGCTGCGATCGTCACCCCCACCTCACTCACCCAGTGGCGTAACGTACACCCCCGTTGCACTGCGGAGGGGCAAGGCTTCTAGGGGGCCTAAAGCTTGACTGACGCCATTAACGTAGAATTTCACAAAATTAGCTTTACGTTTTTTTTAATCCAATTTTTAAGTGATTTTCAAATTGGTGATCTAACATCATTCAAAATCAAAACTTTGATCGCTTATTAGATATCTAAGATCCAATAAACAAATCAAAAAACATTTTAATGTGTTGTAATCACCGCGACGAAAGAGATACTTTTATCTTTAGTGGATTTTCTTTTCAAACCTAAATTACTAACAGATAAAAAGAAAGTCAGACGGAAAATTGGATAAAATGCTAGAAAGATAAAAAAATTCATCACTATTTTTTTTTTTAGTATACTTCATGTTAGCGGTAGGGAGAAAAAAAAAGACATGTTGCTTTTCACTGAAGTAGCAAAGTAATTTATTAGCGTCTTTAGCTCCCCCCACATGTATTTCATTTTCATTTAGCGAACTCGTAAATAACGTACATCTGTTATGCTTTTTTCATGAAAAATAGTATTGCGATACTTGAAAACGCATAGGGCCCGAGATCTGACCTTGCGGGGGGGGGCAATTATTTTCCGTTACGCCACTGCACTCACCCACACTTATACATTCTCTTGCAAGGGAGACACTGCACAAAGCAGTCACAATAAATGTTCATGCTTTAAAACTCAGATATTTAATTAAATACAGTACCATTCGCATTAATATTTGGTCCGTCAATCCGGAAATGAACCAGCGACATATGGAACCTGCGTAACTCCATCTGGAATGCTAATTTGATACAGTAGAGTTAGGCGCCAAGTTGTTTATGTTCGCCAAGATACTCGATAGTATTACAATATGGTTTACTTTGATATTTTTATCGTGCGATAATGTGGTTGCCATCGGAATAACGTATATTAGTGTTAGTTTTTTGTTTTGATATTTTTCTGCGGGATCTCTGCTCAGCAAAAGTAACGCATTGCTACAAATTATGTATAATGAACGCTTAAAATAGTGTAAATAATTTATATCTGGAAGTGTTATTCATTAATATTACTTTCTGTTGTATTTATTTTATGTTAAAATCTTGCCACCACCTCTCCCTTCAAAATCTAGTTTTATTATGAAATAAAAGAAGTAGTGATGACACTGATCTAGGAATAAATTAAAAGTGGAGTGCGCACTGAGACAGGGCGTAGACAAAACAAAAAGATTAAGGAATCGCGCCAAAAAGCGCTTGGCGCGTTGCACTCCTATATCAAATCAGTAACGCCGGAGGAAATACGCAGTCTGATAATTAGGCTGACAATATGTTGTTACAAAAAGATGCAGTAGAACAGCGATACTTAACCTGAGGCCCACCGAGCCATTTTAAGTGGCCCGGTCATCGCTCTGAGAAATCCACTTAAGAACAATGTGTCAAAAATTTGGAGGGACATTCTTTGACAAGTAATCAAATATATCGATTTTGCATTTTTCTGTGGATGTCGCACGCTGCGGATTAATATTCTTTTCCCATCTGTAACGATTACGGTTAGGGATAACAGACAACAGTGGAGTAGCGACAATTTTATAGGTGAAACTAATTAATAACAATCTTTCATACCTTAAAAGCGAAAAATATTTGAACGATTTGGAGGTTGACTGTTTTGTATTGAAAAACAAGCATGGATCAGTACTTTTTTGATTTGTCACGAAAGCGCTGTATTTAAAAATACCAATAAACAGGAATCATTCAATGACACTTTTCCTCCAAGATCTCTATTAAGAGATGATAAATAGGTTTTATCGCGAATATTCTTTGAAACAGCGACAAAGTGTTTTGTCAGTGGTAATGTCACAGTAGTAACAAATGCATCCTTTAGAAGTTCGTTACATTTATTGGTAATTATATGAAATTATTTACTGATGCAAAAATTGTGAAGGAAAGTTTGTTAAATTATTTTAATTTATTGTTAGTGACAAAAATAAAAAATATAAAAAATTGTAACTAAAAAAGGTAAAACAGGATTGACAATATTTCGAGTAATTTTCCATATCTTAAATTTTCCATGTCATCTTGCAGTACCTCCCCCCTTTTAATCACATGTTGCGGCCCGCATGAAATAGCTAACATATGTATGCGGCCCGCGTGAACTGGCTGACATATGTATGTGGCCCAGCAGAAAAAAAGGTTGAGTACCCCTGACTTAGAGCCTCGACCAATTTAAGGTGCATCAGCCTATCTACATGACGGGTTTTTAGTGGCAAAATAATTCGAGCCCGCGATTCGACAGCACCAGCCAAAAGCTCGGGACCATGACCATTTTGCTAACATAGCCTTCTATTTTGGAAGTACTCATACATGTTGTGTACTGTAGAAATATCTTACGTGACCTATAAAAAGCAGTTTTAAACAAAAAAATAAAGAATAACATGTAATTACGAAACTTATATACAACTGCCCAAAGACTAGAAAAACTATATCTAAATGCACATTTGCTGACCAAAATTAACATTGGCTGCTAAAAACCACAAAACAAATTTAAAAAAAAATGATTGTGCTTTAATTGAGGCACAATTTAAAATAACAACAATAAGAAATAAACATACAGACTTATATACTGGGTGTCCCAGGATGATCGGGACAAACTTTAATGGGAGGTAGGATACATCATAAGGATTCAGATTTGCATAGGAAACTATGGTCGCAAGGTCTTCATTTGGTGCAAGTGGGGAGAATAGTAGAGAACTAGGTAGAGAACTGTACCATGGACATCTTAAGATTTCTTGAGGCACTTGATTCATTGCAAAAGTTGGTCCACCTGCGGCCCTTTTAAGAAGATAATATACAGGGTTTCCTAAGATTCTTGGGACAAACTTAATGGGGTAAACAACACAAGGATTCAGATTTGCACAGAAACCCATGGTTGGAAACGTCTTCGTTTGGTGTTAGGTGGCGTTGTTCACAAGTGCACTGGAGGAAACAAACCAGGATTATAAAAATCATTTAAGCTGTCATTGCCTTCAAAGGAGCATGGCAGAGTTTTACAAATACTTAGCTGGCAGCTAACACCAGATTCTTGGATTAATAGAAGGAAATGCTCGAGCAGTAGAAAGATTGTATTGCGAAAGGTACACTCAGAAAAATGCACTGGACCTCTGGATTTTTACTTATTCACATCGCAATTTGTGTGAATAAGGATCATTCCGAGCCAATAGGAATAGTAAGGGTGGGCCATAAGTAAATTTAACTTCCATCATACAACAAAATGTGTTGAATACCATTCGAAAAAATACGAGTACCAATGCATGAGATGTCGCTGCTATATATGCGGAGTAGTCTTCATCCTGTTTTGCAATGTGAAGACAAACCATTACACTAGTCGTACCATCTTCAGAGAATGCCGTCATAAATTGCGATGAAAATTAGTAAAAATGAAAGTATTCGTGACCATATTAGTAACTCATGCCCATTGGTGACCTCCAACGGCTGTATAGAATAAAAAAGGAAATATTTTTGTATTTGTCAAAATTATAACGATTAAATATAGGATTGAGTTTATTACTATAACTGAAAACATGTAGCTGTTCATCAGCATTCCCGTTTTTTTTCCTTTACGCAATGAGTAGAATTTTTTTTCTTTCTCTATTTTCTACTTGATAATTAACACTTTCACATGTTTTTATAATTACTGCCCACTATTATAAAAATTATATTTCGCCGTTTCTGTTATGCAGTTTGCAAATCTATACAATACATTGAAATAATTCATACGCATTTTTTACTAATTTTTTAAAACATTTTAACATCTCTTTCTATGTATTTTCCCCCATTCTTATTCACTGATTTACACAAAAATTAAAATTTTAATTCGCTTTTGATTTTATATCTGTACTAGTATGGTAAAAAGTTTCCACCAGTTTCTTTGTATGGGATTTCATCCTTTCACCAAAGCATCTGAACAGTAACTTATTTTATGTATATAATTCACCATTTCTGTGTCCCTACTATTAATGCGATTCTCATTGTCTTAATCTTCACAAATCACCATCATGAGCAATGAATCAATCACGTCTTCAGAAGAACTCTGACGTCATCGAGGACCCGGATGACAAATGAAGTCTGGGATGAAAGGTCACTGCAAGATCACCACCTCCTAGACACTAAAAGTTGGAAGATGCATTGACATGGAATCTGGGTGTGCACCCCTGGGAACAACCTCTTCCTTAAGTGAGATGGACATCGGTCAAGGAATGGACAGTGATTAGTTTTCGTATCAGTCAATCTTTGGAGGGGAGAGAGGGAGAAGGAGCGGATTTGAGGAGGAGGAAGTTTCATTGAGAGGAATAAGACACCAACCAATAAGATTTGATTTGATTTTAATTTGCCTCGCTTTCTGAAGCAACAGGGGGACTATTGGTGACGAATCTCGCAATTTTAAGCATCGAAAATTTAGCGAGTTTTAGGTGAAACATGATGGGTTCTCAGTGGCATCAGGATTCAAACTCACGATTCGTGGCTACAAGTTCATAACACTGACTTCTAGGCTACAATAACCTTAAGACACAAAGTAGTGAGCACAAATTCATTAAATCATAAATTTCAAGGTTTGTGACTGATCTATCCGCGATCCTTCAACTAATCCTCTTGGGAAATCTTTGGACTATCAATTCGCGTTATTCCCAACCAACCCTTCGGAAGAAGAAAATCGGGATATTCAAACTAACTTACAAAACATAGTCGAAGTTTTCTAGTTAGAATAGAGAATAGGAGATAAACCCGATTCAGGTGAGATTGTTACTGACAGGTATCATATTTGAATTATTGCGATTAAAGACTTATTAAAAGGAAGTTTTGAAGTGAGGATTGTTCACTAAGATTAAATTGATATCAGATTAATCGAATGATAGATTAAAACCTTTATAAAGTAAAGGTCGAGTTTAATAGTCTTCTAATCTTTCGTGTATTACCGTCGTTGCTCCACTTTCACGGTTAGCACCGAGACATTCTCTTACTATTATTAATTGAATTTGTGTCGTTTTACTGTGTGCGATAAATAAATAGATTGATTAGATCATGGCGAGTGTTTTTCCCTACCTCCCACATATCTAGGTGCCCAAGAGAGAGGGGATAACCCCTTACAGGTTTGTATCTGTATTTCTCTTACAGTGGGGTACAGTTGTACAAACGGTTATGTTTTTGTAATTCTAAACCATAAGGCAGAAACTTCAAATTTTAAGTCTTTTAATACACATTGTTTCGTTCTATGAATATTGGATTCCCATCTTACTCTTCTCTCGAACCAATATGTGAGGCATTATCCGAAAGAAAGGTTAAGAAACTCAGAAGAAAAAGTCTACTTGAAAGGACTTTGCACACAGAACTGAAACAGTTAAAGCCCTGAAGCATATAACCTATTGATCCCAACGCCTTATTTTACGATTATTCAGCCTTTTTAAAGAGAGGACGAATAATATAACTATTCATGTAGCATAAAAATTAATATTTGTACATAGGATATTTTGTACTACATCAAAAGTTTATACAGGGTGAGGCAATTAAAAGTGGTCCGAAAAACATTGTTTCAGGTTACAAAGAAACACGGTAAAGGAAAGGAGAGAGTAGTTCTGTAAACTTCTTACAGCAGGTGTTGAAAACGACCGCCATTCATCTTTTGGTACTTTTGGGGCCTGGACAGCAAATGGCGGAAGGCAGATCGAGGCTGGACATCTGGAATTGCAACAATCTCCTTTCTTTGTTCCTCAGTGGCTCGCCAGCCAAGGGTGGGCCTTTGCCTTCTTAAGAAGCCTTTTCCAGGCCAGCCTTCTTATTGCTAGTGTTCACCAATTCTTAGTTCTCAAAACTGGGAGATCTTTTTTTAGGTCACAAATCCATCTAAGATTTGGCCTGTTCTTTCTACGTGTGCCAATTGGTTGGACACTGAAGACTTTTTTAGTAGTGTGGTTTTCGTCCATTTTGACAACGTGGCCTGCCCATTTAGTTCGCTGTATTTTGATGAAATTAGCAGTGCCGGATTCCTTATATGATCGATAGAGCTCTAAACCGGATCTTCTTCGCCACATTCCATTTTCCTGAATTCCTCCAAAAATAAATCTAAAATCATCCATTCGTATATACTTACCATTATCTCATCTGTTCGAGACATTGACCAAGTTTCACATGCGTAAGTTAATACTGATCTTACAAAAGTTTAATACTATAGAGCATTTGTTTTTCTTTTGATTAAATTAGATTTCATATATGTTCGTATTCTATTAAGAGATCTATTAGCCATAGTAATTTCTAGTTTGGATTTCAGTAGTACAATTGTTTCTGTTGTTAATTACCGAACCTAAATAAGTGATATTGTCAGCAACTTCAAGTTTATATTCTTCAATTTTAAAGTGGGAATTGTTAAAGCATGATTTAGTGCAATGCATGCATTTGGTCTTATTTTCATTGATTTCCAGTCGTATCATGAATGCCTATTTCTAAAAAGATTAGAAGACATGTCTTAGTGCGGTGGGTGTTCGCGCAATGATATCAATGTCATCAGCAAAAACCAACAACCGTATTTGGTTTATTAAAGATATTTCCTTTGGTGTTGATATTGAAATCTCTTGCCTGTTTTTCTAATGCTAGATAAAAAAAGAAGACATGCTGGTGCATCTCCCTGTCGAACGCCATTTCTTATCTCCAATCGCTCCGAAAAATCATTCTGCACCTTAACCATGACCTTTGTTTCGCTTAATGTCAGGCTTAATAATTGTAATAATTTATCAGGGATTTTAAATTCTTTTGCAGCAATCTCATCAGAAACTATTTGCGGCAATTATTGAAACCCGCGAGGGCTTTTGTATTGAGAGCTTCCCACAAAAATCAATCTCACGCTGACAGATCAGGTAACCTGGAGGGTCAGCTAAGGCCAAGATCAGACTGATCAAAACTATAACGTAAATTCGGAGAAGGGAAAATACTAAATAAGTTGATTTGAAGAGGATGACTTAGGCAGCAGCAGTTTAGGAAAGAGATTTACAAGTGGAACAAAAGGTAAGTGCACTTTTAATAATCTTATAAGTTTGGTTAAGAGACTAGGTTAGGAGTTGAATTAATCATAAATTGCTCAGTATTGAAAAAAAATCATTATTTTTGCGACAATGTCTGCTTCCTCCACGACTTCTATTGCACCTGCAACCTTCAGGGTGTGGCTTCAAAATCACGGTGTGAAACTGTAGTAGAAAGAGAAAATATCGGATTCTTATATAATCACATACTCATCCGGGTTAAAAGTGCTTTCTTAAACTAAATTAAATGTGTGTGACTCTCCTGTTCTCAAAAATATTTAACATTCTTGTTCACATCTGTATTGAATGTATTCCACCCATTTTACAGAATTATTAACTATACAAACAAATCCCTCTTACATATATTATTTCTCTCATCACCTGTCAAGGCCGTGTACCATTGTTCGCGAAAGCCAAGAAAAGTCTTTCGAAAGATTGACTTTAAAATATAAAAGCAACGTATATGTACCTTTCAGTTTTCTTTTTGAAGAAAATTTCGTGCGTTCTTTCAAAAATATACCTAACAAGTAGTGTAAGAAAATTTTAAGACAATTCCAAAATAGGTCAACAAAGAAAATTTTTATTTAATTTCTTTTTATTAAATATTTACAATTAATATAAATATGTATATACATATGACAGAATCATAATATTAAGTGACAAAATAGAAAGTGATTTTTCTTGCGGTTTTCCATTTTCCTCTCTGTGTATGGTGTTGGTCTTTTTTTTTGTTTGTTACTGTTTATTCATTAATTAAATTTAAATATTCTAATAAAATTGTATAATAAAAAACATTCTCAAAAATTAGGCCATTTCAAGTGGGATTCGAACCCACGACCTTTGGATGAGAAGTACAACGCACTATCCATTGCGCTACAGGAACACAAAGAAGGATTTTTCTTTCCACGTATGGTGTTGATTATTTTTGTTTTTTTACTAATTATTCATTTTTATTTTAAATAGTGAATTAATATTTGTGGAGAAACTGTACAAGTTAAAAAATTGTATTAGAACTCGAATGGATGAATAGAAAGCATTTTATTAACAACTGAAAATTTAAACAATATATATATATATATATATATGTGTGTGTGTGTGTGTGTGTGTGTGTGTGTGTAGGAAGAGGGGAACTAATAGCAGGATTTGAAAAACTAAACAAATATATTTATGTTGCGCAATTATAGATGCGCATTATATGCTAGAATGTACGGTATTCTTTTTTGTTGTTGTTGTTTGAAGAACCTTTTAAATATTTCTTCATATATTCTACGTCTTTCTCTCTTTATATGCATACATATAAAGGCAGAAATTCACGATACAAATGAAAAGTTTGTAATCCCAAACTATAAATTTCCTTTTAAACTATGCTTCTGAATAACAGGCTGGCACGGCATATAGCAGCAAAAATATGGAATAAAAATGGATTTACCAATATTCACTCTTCCTTTACGCTGAGTTTTTGTAGTGAGCTAAAACCACGTGTGCTATTCTGGTAAATTATTCATTTTATCTTCAGCGAATAAACATTTGTCTTTCACAGAGAACGGCTCTGAAGGCGGTGCACGAGAGAATAAACATTTCTTTATTCACAAAACATGTTTTGGAAATTCTCCGGGTGATAAATCTATTGGATTTTCCAGCAATCTTCGGAACGAAAAATGTCACAGTTGAATTCGGTGGAATATATTTATCTCTTAGATTCAGTGAATATTTTAAGAATGTGAATACCGCTTTTGTATTATACTGCTGGATGAATATCTCTGGTATTTGATATTTTGTTTTAAATCCATGGAAAGGTTTTTTTGAATTTGAATTCAGATCGAATTTTAAAATTTTTATGCATTATAATACAATGTGTCCCCCCCCCTCTTTAACAGAACTGTGATACATAATATTAGGCATATCCTTATAGTATAATTGAATGTAGCCTACTTAGCTGCACAAGTACTTATTTATAGAATAGATATAATGGTATATATTCATTTCACACACATTAAAGTCCTAGTTATTAAAGTTGGAGTCAAGTCAAAATAAATTTTAACTCCATTAAAATCTGTTGTGAGAAATGATTATGGATATTACTATTTCAATACGGTCACCCATTGGGTATAGTGGTTAGTGACGCTGACTGCGGTGTTGTAAGACCTGTGTTCGAATCGCGAAAAAGGGATAGATGTTTGTAAATGTATAGTGCCTTTGCGGAACGGGAGTACTCTAAACAGCCACCGAGCCGTTTGTCCACTCATGAGGTTGGTGGAAGAGGGATGGCAGGGCCCCTGACTACCCCCAGGATGTTCTCCCTCAAAATTGGGGGAAACGAGGAACTGAGCAAAATTATACTGTCACCTGCATGGTACTCAAAGCTAAGGCTAACGACTGGTGTAAAAATCTAGCCTTTTTGCCGCTGTGCTTTTCGTGGATCTTTGACCTGCTATTACTGTCGATCTGGTGGCACAAGTAAGAACACTATTTCAATACAATTGATTCTCAAGTTTCTACATTTTATTCGCAATATTGTTTTGTTTATAAAGTTAGCTGTGTGAATGAGTGCATATTAATCTCACACTCTAAGAATTATTTGTAAAAAAAAATCAAAAAAAATCTGCGTGAGCTGTTTATTCATTTGTTTTTTCATGTTCAGTTTCAATTGTGGTGGCCACGGTAGCCTAAAGGTCACGGTCGCGTACTCGTGGCCGTATTGTCGTGGGATTGAGTCTTGGTGCCACTAAAGACCCATCGTGCAGAGGAGATCGATGTACGTTCAATCTGTACGGGCTAAATGTCCTCTCGTTGGTGTCGTGTGGTAGATAAGAGAAGGAGGTGCTAGTCTACTTGACTGAGGCTCGTCGCCAATAGCGGTGCGTTGTTTTATAGTGCGACGTTAATATATTTCACTCAGTCACCTTCACTTGTAATTTCAAGGTCATTTACCGATGTAAATGTAAAAAGTTATAAAATAAATATTACATATTTCGTGAATATATAAAATCACCATAGTATTTTTTTTGAAGCCCAGAGGCTGATTGCTTAGTGCTTTGCACTTCTCCACCACAGGTCCGAGGTTCAAATCCCGTGCTGTGTGTTTGTGTGGGCAGGGATTAATTCTAAACCATACTAATATTATCAAGATAAATGTTTTTTTTGTATATAAAATAATTTATATATGACAAGCCCATGACGTCAATTCTTGTTCTTAGCTTAGTGTTGCTGAATTAATTATAAAATACATTGAGCAGTACTGATACATTTATAAGTGTATCATATCCGTGTAAATGTGTATTTATTTCTTATTATTTAAGAATGTATATTTTGTTCGTTTACTTTCAGTAAATCAATAATTTATTTAAATAATCTGTTGTTTTTTCGACTTTTCTTCCCTTCGTAGATTTATCCCACCCCCTAGGGGACGTACCCAACAGTTTGAGAAACACTGGATAAATAATTTATTTAAGTGTTTTTATTGATTTAAATTTGTCTTCTAACTCATATAATAAACACAAAACTGTCGTTGACTATTTATTCCCAGACACATTGTTTATCTATTTTTTTCTACCAATTTCAGACTTAATAGTAAAAGGAAAATAGTAACTACTATAAATATATTTGCAATACGAGTTAACCCTTTATCTCTACCGATGGTTCTTATAAGTACCACTCACTTTAAAATTACATAGAATAACTCTTTTTACGAATACTCTGACGATACTTAGCAGGAATATTCTTTGAAATCCACTCTTCCAAGATATATTGCATCACGGGTTCAACGATGAGTATTTTAGCGGGGAAGGCGAATAGTTTTATAGCAGAAATTGCGTTTTAAGATGGCAGAGTTTTCAGTGGATTGCGCAGATTGTCATTTTTGTTCCGAAAAAATAGTTAATGTCAAAAGATAAGCATTTTATTCTTTATATGTTAATGAAGACCTTAGAAAACGATTTGATTGTTGATTTTAAGTGAACAGTGTATGTAATTAATTTTACAGTGGAATGTCTTGAATTAATTAATTAGATTTAACAGATTAATTTCCCCAAAGTTGAGTACTTTGCTTATGTATATCTCTTAGCTTTCTATGTAGTAATTCAAAAAAAAAAACATTGCATGAAAAAACTGCAGTAAATCTTAATGCGGTAGATAAAGGGTTAAACAACAATAAATATAATCATTTCAATATTTCAACTATAACTGAATTTTTAACATTACCTAAAAATCTTCTCATTAGTATGAACAACACAATATTGACACAATAAACATTTCCTCTCAATCCCAACCCTAACTTACAATTCGTCACATAAACCCATTTTTTGGACCACATGCCCTTTTTCTCACTCTGGTGGCGCACACCCTCATGTAACCCTCCCTCATACCAAAAAAGAAGATCCAAAGAGGTGAGGAAGGTGCAATTTGGATCCCGAAGAACATTCGATGAATGATGTTAATACGGTGAATGAAAGATGAGTCCACGTCAGAAGTGACCCTTGATGGACTATGTGAGGAAGTGAACAACCCTCATTCCATCCAGAATTTATTCCCTATCTTCTGCTGTTTCTGGGTGAATGCGTGATCGTGTGGGAGAGAATTGCTTGGATGGATTTGTGTGGTTCAAGTTTATTGGGTTGTGACTTATTATTTCTTATGGAATCATTTTTAATCATGTTGCTGTAGGTATCATTTTATGCACAATATATTGTTAAAAAGGGTATCAGGGATGTTAATTTTGTCCCGAGAGCCGAAAATGTAAACAGTTTTAGATTGGATGCAATTTTTTGAGGTTAAAATTAAGTAGTTCTATTCCTTTACACATTATTTACAAAGGAATGAGGCTTCCAAAAGTGAAAACTGTTTAAAACATATTTATAATTTTAAAAATTAGAAACATATGAAAATTAGAAATGTTTCAGATAGAAATATTAATTAAATTTTACGTTGCGCAAGATATATTTTATAAAATAAGAGCTCTAATTACTAGTAATAAGGTGATTTATAAAGTAAAATATATCTTTATTACACTGTAGATATTTTTATAGAAATAGAGTACTATATTATATTTTTTTAATAAATAAAAAAATACATTTTTTATAAATTGTTTTTTTAAAAATTTGAATATTTTTCAAATACTTTGAAATACAAAAGATTTTTAAGAAGGGTTTCAATATTTTGATACGTTATATAATTTTATATAGTTTTATACATAAAAGGCTACTATTTTAGAAAATAGCAAGTGCAACGTAAAATTTACTTAATATTTTTTACAGAAATGCTTCTTACTTTAATATGCTTATAATTTTTTAAATCATGATTATATCTTAAACACACATTTGGCCCTTTTTTTAAAACCTTATTTTTTTATAAATAAAGTGTAAAAAAGTATCGAATTATTTAATTTTAATTTCAAAAAATTATATCTATTTACAGATTGATATATTTTTAGCCCTCGAGACAAAATTAACACATATGAGACCCCGTTATGTTTTCAGCAGTATTTTAAAGTAAAATAAAAGTTGAACTATAATGGAAAAAGTATTTAATAAACATGTAAAAAAACCAAACATGTAGTTTTAGAGTATTTGACTGCCTTACAATCGTGATTTTAGTAAAAAATTGTGTATTAAGGTTTCTAGTGAATTTTGTAGGTGAATGCATTTCGTTCATAAAATTACTTTTATTTTTGCATTTAATAGTATACAAATGTTACAACTGTATTGTCAATAGGTGTCATTTCCAATAATACGCAGTTACGACGACTTTAAAAGGTGTTTAACACCAAAAAAGCTTTTTTCCCTTAAAAATTTTAAATGAGGGCAAGGATTATTAAAAAAAGCAATGAAAATAATCTTCTGAATTTTTATTGTGTATTGCATGCAAAACACTAGAGCTGCAAATTTAAAATTATTTTGACCCATTTTTTTAAAAAAAAAATCTTTGCGTTAGTACAAAATTTGCAGCAATTAATATAAATGTAGCAAGTGTTTTTTTCCTAACATATTTCATTTAAAAACTAAGGATATGTTCTATTGCTCTATTTTCAATAAAAATTTAAATATCTCTTATACTAAGGTGATTTTGAAATTGAATTGTAATTCAACATATAAACATTAAAAAACTTAAAATTCGTTCTCAAACCTTTTGCTCACAAGTGTGGGCCGCTTTTATGTATTTTTTTAAAACTTATCCGCAATTTATTCCTTATTTCAATTTTTTTGTTTAGTAGTTTTGTTTTAGTTTTTAGAGAAAGTAACAGACAACGCTAAAAACACGTACTTTTGTCGATTAAGTTTTGTGTGAAGGAACAGTACTAACTCATAATTAGTATTGTTTGTGCAACGTTAGTTAATTTGCCGCTTGTATCTAAGTTGTGTGCTTGAACACTCGAGTTCAGGATTCGTCTTACTTCAGTATCGTTAAGGTATTGTTTAAAACATGTAACAATTCTCTTATTAAACAATTATCTGCATATTTAATCTCAGAAAATATAAGTAAATATGTCATTATTATATTAAAGATTTGATCGAAACTCTCAAATGCACTACTTAAGGAATCTATGAAACAAAAAACTATATAGTTCTATAATCACTTCTGTAGAAGATGTATTATTTTAATTGAATTATATTATAATTCTAACTAAAACATTTTTAATTGATTTAAGATATCCATACTTGAATTTTACTCGCCATACTTTTAATAAATTATATTTTTTTTACTATATTTTTAAGGTTCATTTTTATTATCTAATTGGAAATATTTCTGAAAGCTCTTTTATGGTTCAATTTAATTATTTCTCATATTAAACAAATACTGTTCTGTAATTCACTCAGTATCCAAATTTGTGTTTAAATCTTTTCTATATTTGTAATATTAGAGATTTTTAGTTAAATATTTCGGTATTTACGTACTTTCGCAACAATGCCAACTTTCCGGATGACCCATTAAAGCATGATTGGCAACCATGTGCTTCGTTTCATAAAATATCACCAATACGCAAGTATTATCGCAACCGCATTTCTTCCAAAATTCACAGAAAAAAATACTTTCGGTCAAATTAAAATTTAATAGCATTCAGTATGTTTGCATAGCGTTTAAACGAACATATACACACACACAATTCAGGTTTTCATAAAGTTTACTAATGTCCAATCACATAAAAAAAGCTTATGCTACAAGAATTTTTTTTATCTTCAACATACTTTTTAACCCCTCCCTGACAACGTGTCATCCTGGCTCATACCAAGTGTATCTCAGGCACTGGGAAAATTTACACTGTGCAATCGGTCTCTCCTGAAACATTTCTTATGGTTTCGAATAATTAAAAAGTACCACTCGGTGGAATTTTCCGCAAAAAGGGGACGTTCTTCTGCTGAGCACCCTCTCCCCCTTCACGCTTGTCTGAAAGACACTTTAATGATTTTTTCCCCCAACAGAGAAGCGAACTAATTCAACACAGTATATTATTTGCTGTTCAAAGAGAGACAATAAATAAAAGATCAAGAAGAAGAGAAACAAGATTCTATTGTCTAGATTGCGATGTCAGATTATGTGTAGTACCGTGTTTTTGAATTTATCACACACCATCAAATTTTGATTAATTATTTCATAATCATTTATGTAAATGCAAAAGATGTAAATATTTTTTTTTTAAATTTAGGTTTTCTAAGCTTTACATTTATAGTAATGTTAGTGTCTTATGATTTCTGCTATACCGAAAGCTAACTTTACACATGTGAATTACTCACTTATTTCAATAGATTTTTTTACATTAATTTTTAGAAAATTTTATAAGCGAATGGTGTTATCATATTGAAAAAAATATGCGTGTTTGAAAATATCCATGAAAAAAAATTGGCATTTTTTTATTTATAAACCAGAAATAAAATGAGCCTGGAAAATGTTAACGAAAAATTTAACTACCAGGTATTAAACACAAATAAATATCAGTAACCTTGAATTCATTCCTATGATGAAACCAATTATTTACTAAATAAATACAGTCGCACCTCCATATTACGAACCTCTATATTGCGAATTTTTCTATATAACAAACTTTTTCCTGGAACCAATTACGTTTCACGATTTTCTTCTCAAAATAAGCTCAAAATCGCGACATGAATTTTCTATATTACGAACTTTTTCTCTTTTAATTGAATTTTTTTCTACTTATTTTCAAGACTTTTCAAGTTGTTCTCTCTTTTAACACATTTTATGGTTGCCATAAATCTTGAACTGGTTTTATTAGTTGCCTAAATCATCGTGAGCAATAAAATTTTGGGCGTTTCTTCCAAGAAGTTCAACCTTTAACCCCATCGTCCAATTCACTAGAAATATCTTCGATATCCATTTCATGCTCAGTGGAGTTATATCGTGTCCCCATGTCCTTGAACTAGTCTCCATTCATTTGTAGTGCTGTTCAGTCGTATTGGTAACTTCGTTTCATGTAGCTTGAAAATGTCAAAACGTAAGAGCTTGAGCATCAAAGGAAACAATTTAATTCTTCAGGAAGTGTATAAAGGAGTCAAAAAACTTTCCTTACAGTTTTTCTTTTTCTTTTTTTATAGGTAAGAAATATAAAACAAATATTAATTTACAAAAAGGTGTAAATAGTTACTTGTTTTAATATATAGTGTTTATAAATTTAAAATTTGTTTTATGTGGTTTATAAAGAAAATTGATAAATGAACCTCTGTATAACAATTTTCCATATAAAGAATGTTTTTTCGGAATTAAGGGACTTCACTATATAGAGGTCCGACTGTATCTTCGCTAATTAATAATTTGTTTACTTAAGCTAACTGTGATAAGCTGGTCATCTAATCACATTTCAGTTCTGCCATTTTTTTTATTCATAATCCAGAAATAAATTAAGCCAGGAAGGGGTTAAAAGTAATGTTTACTAAAGAAATCTACAAACTTTTTAAGTAACATTAATGAAGAAATTTATAAGCAATAAGCATAGCAATTACTTCAAATGTATCATTTCAAATTTCCTCTAACTCGAAAAGAAGAAATAACATAATATCCAAATCTACTCTCTTCCACATCCTTCCAGAACTTATTCCCTTCAAAATGAATCATGATCTAAAGCCACTCCCACCAATGTCCCTCTGCCTCTTCTGAGGGATGATGGATTGGTTCCTTTGTGCTGGACCCTGTCCCTAGCGGATAAAAGCAAATCCTGCCAGTTGTATCTTTCGCGTGTGAGGCCACAAGGTCCTTATACAACGGAGACAAACGATCCACAAAATTGTGGATAACTGCGGATTTTGAATGTTGTGCATTGGTAATGGTCTAGATGGGGATGTGTTTGGCAGAGTGCGGAATTGATGGTTCTGCCCCGAAACAGGAAAATGTTTAGGGGATAAAAACGGAACTAAAAAAAAAAACCTACCACCCTTAAAGTGTTCGAAGGTTCTTTCTGCAGAGTTTTCCGCAAACTACTTTTGAATTTTTTTTATTCCGTGATGCTTGGGTGATTTACTCCAAAATTTCTGGAAAGAAATGATCGATTTAAATTTTTAAAGCGCGACGGTTTGTTTCTCCCTAGAAGAGCAGAAAGAGTTGTACGTATTTTTCGGGAGCAAAAACGCGAGTTGAATTGAATAAAACGCATCATGGAGCCTAAAAGATATTTTTTTAGAGAGAGCTTTGAGTAATGGGAACGAACACGAACAGGGTGAATCGTTCGTGAAATAGAATAAACGTATGTTCTTTTTTTCTTTCTTTTTTTTTTTGCTGCCCTCATCCGTAGTTTTTGTGAAATATCAAATATGATAAATGTTCAACCGGATTTTTTTGCGTTATTTATGGTCTTTTTTTCTACCAGATATCATTAAAACAATGGTAAATTGGGTCTTAATGCGCTTAGTAGTTTTCGTAATAGCCTCCAATTGTAAAGTGAAGTGTTTTCTTTATTTGGTATCATAAATTTTACTACATCATTAAATGTTTCAATTTATTTCTTAGAACTTGTTCTTACTTATAGGTCGTCTCGAAAAAGTAGATTAAGTGTTTAATATATAAATTTAATTTTCTAATTTTTAATATATATATATATATATATATATATATATATATATATATATATATATGATAGCTATTTATGCCAAACTCAATTTATATTTTTTGGAAAGATTTTTTTTAGAAAAAAGATTGCAATCGCTAACATAATTATTTATATTTTTAAAGTGTATTTAGCTTAATTAATTATTTAATAGTTATATTGTCGCATTTTATTTCAATAAGTTTATATATATTTAATTTGAAACAATTACTTGTATATACATGCATTTACATATACCGTAAACTCCGGCGTATAACGTGCATTTTTAACACATAAAATAAGATCGAAATTAACAGGTGTGCGTTATACGCCGGGTATGAAAATGGTAGCATCAAAAATAAAAAATGAAATGTGTATAAAAAAACTTAGACTTCACAGAGATCGCCATACTGTTCATTTAAAGGAAATGTCATACCTTATGGGCTTAAACGATTGTTTTTCTAGAAATGTACAATTTTTTCAAAAGCTTTGGATAATACCTCGAACAAATGGTTTTAAAATATAATAGCATTCCTAATGTAGATTGCACGTTCCTTCGTAAAAAAATTGTGTGTGTGTTTTACGACGAATATTAAAAAATACAACTCGAGGGGGGTATAGGTGCGCTTTATACACTGGATTTTACGGTAGTTACTTATACAAAGTTTTTAAAGTTTAAGTTTATATTTTCAAGCTTTTTATAAAAAAGGAAGCTGCCGTTATGCCATCTTATAATTAGTCAAATATGTGTATGTATAACAACTTGTTCTAATATTAATTTAAATTCTAAAATTATATACCTTTTCCTTGTGCATAATTATGAATACCATATTTCTGAGCCCCAATCTCATTCCATTTCCTAATTAAAATGATTAAATCGCGTTCTTACAGTTTTATTTTCTATTCCTGGAACAATGATGTTTTAATAACTTACACATGCCCTTCTTAAATATCAGCTAACTTTTAAGTTTTTCCGTAAAACCACCTACTCAATTTCTAAAAATAACTACTATTCAGTACACTTAATTGCATGATTATAACATCCCTACTGATCTCCCCATTACAATTCCCTTGCTGAAAGAATTTTAGGATTCTTCTAACTTTTTCTCGTTCTTTACTTGTAGTGAAAGGACGTGCAATGTGGACACTATGTACTATTTTAAGACTAAGTTAATAAATTCATTTTTGAACTCGATTTTTCTCTTGTGACAACCATCTCTGCATTAGAAGCATATACAGTCGGGTCCCGATTTAACAAATTACGTGATTTAACGATTTTTTTTTATTTTCCTTGATTAAAATGGAGGGAAAAAGGCCTGTTTAAAGAATAATAAACCCCGAAATAACAAATTGTTTTAATAATCGAATTTTTTTTTATTAGTTTAAATTAGAAAAGTATCACTTTTCACGTGACATCATTTTTAATCGCAGCAGAAAAGACTTTTCTTGTAAGTACCTAATTTCGACAGAAAAGGGTGTAGCCCATTATTAGACTTTACCGGTGTATATGAAACATGCGGGTAGCCTAGCGTGGGAATTTTGCAGGACAGAATAGGACATAAATTCCTTTATCTCATCTTAATCCACAACGTAAAGCATATTTTATGACCAGGGTGGGCATTACGTCTATTGTGATCAACCGGTGGACGCTCAATACATTTTGGGGTGACCGCCTGAAGATTTTGGCAGTTAGTAATTATATACGGAAAATTAAAGATTGGCTGACAGCACGCAGAGCATAAGTCTTCTACTAACTTTAAATAAAGATGCTTTATTTTTTAATGTATTTTGAATTGTTTCATAATAAATGCATCATTTGATATAATTATATTTGCGGCTATTATTATTAAGTTTACATCTTGCTTTTTGCTTTAAACGCGGTTTTAAAAGTGTTTTTTTAATTTTAGTTCTGTAGGTATAAGTAAATATTCCATATTTATTATTGCTATAAAAATAACCTCTTCCTCACCTTACCACTCTCGCAAAATGCAGCCAAACACATTTTTTTTTATTTTGTCGATTGTCGGGAACAAAAAACAGCAAAAAATAAATTACTGAATAAATAATTAGCATTATTTAATAAAAAAATATTAATAACAAATACTTAAGAGGACTTGGTACCTCAAAAATGACCCACCTATCGTTTTTTTTATTTTTATTTAATCTTATTCTTTGCATTATTATCTTTAGATTGATATATCATTTGTGCAAGTCGGAAAGTTAGAAATTGAAGAAAACTTCATTTGAAAACAAATTAGGCAATTCGGCCACACCCCCTTTTTAGAAAAAAAAGCTAAAAATTTATTTTATAAAGGGAAATAATAACTATAAAAAAGAACGTGTTATATATAAAGCAGAGGCAATACAATAATGTAATTTTTCTTCTTTGTGAAATGTGTGCATGTAAAATTTTGAACTAAGGCATTTTATATTAATAATTTCACAATTTCAGTTCTTATTGCTGATATGTTTTTCATACAAATGTAATACTTCAATATTATGCGAAGAAAAAAACTAAACTTTCTGTCGTGAAAGAAAAAAAAAATTTAACATTTTTTTAAATTTTCTTGTGTGTGTGTGCAATTAATACCTTCTTAAAATTGATCATTTATAAAAATGTATGGGTTGCGAAAAAGTACGAAAATGCAATTATTTTCAAAAAAAATTTATAATTAATATCTTTATGTTGTATTTTAAGTTTATTTTAGCTTATTAATTTTTTTTCAGAATTATAAACTTTAAAGTGGTTTTTCTCAGTTTGTGTTTTTCGAAACATTTGTGCATTCAAAATGCTACTCCTTCCACAAATATTTACCAATTACTTCCATTTTTTGCTGTGTGTTGCATATAAGGCATGTAACAAAATTGATGATCCATTTTGCTATAAACAGAATAATTTTTTTAAAAAAAATTAAAATGCAAAAGATATTGGCTTTTTACCTGATTTTTAGCATGTATATCAATATTTATTTTTTTCTCAAAAACGAATTAAGTTATTGTAAAATTGATCCCTAGAGTTGTTTATAACATCCATAAGAATATTACAAAAAATTTCAGGTTAAAAAATTATTAATTACAAAGGAGTGGAATTTTAAAATTTTCTTTAAAAAAATTTAATTTTTTAGTATTGTGTGAATAATGTGTGAAAAATTTCATCTCGTATCAATTTGTGGAATAGAAACACTATATAAAATGTTAAAATATAATTTTTAAATACATAAAGAAAGAAAGTAGCTCAAAGGGTACCAAGTCTTCTTAATCGCATTTTACGTACTATATTCATGGGATTATAATCCATCGGGGAAAAATCAAGGGCTCTGGGGAGGGTCGGGACCTGTGGACCCCCCCCTTATGTGCGCCACTGACACTGGGGGAACCGCAACACCTTGAAAAATTAGAAGAAGCCCGTACCCTGGAAAAGTCTGTCCACCCCAGTTTTAAGACATTTTTACCATTTCTTTCTTTTCTTGAGAGTTGTGAATTTATAATACATACGGGATTGGGCAAAATGTTTTTGATAGATTTGTCAGAGTCAATGAACAGTGATTCTGATGCAGAAATTGATATTGAAACCTTTTTAAAAACTAATACATTTTCTTGTACAGAGTGTTTTTTTTTCTAGGTATAGAAGTTTAAGTTGGCATTACTTTCCAAGATGGTGACCGATTTAACAGCTGTCAAGTGATTTATTCTCAGTTTGGTTTGGCAATTCATCATGAATAGACTCACGCCTGAACAATGCTTTCAAATTGTGCAATTTTATTTCGAAAATAATGGTCGATTTTCATAAGCGAATTTTGTTTAGCGATGAAGCGCATTTCTGGTTGAATGGCTACGTCAACAAACAAAAATGCCGCATATCGAGTGAAGCTAATCCACAAGTGCATGTCGAAACACCGTTACATCCAGAAAAACTGACTGTTTGGTGCGCTTTATGGGCTGGTGGAATCCTTCTTCAAAACCGATGAAGGCCACAACGTTACAGTCAATGGTGATCGGTATAGAGCCATGATTACTAACTTTTTCATTCCTGAATTGAACAATCATGATGTCCAGGAGCTGTGGTTCCAACAAGACGGCGCAACATGTCACACAGCTCGTGCCACAATCGATTTATTGAAAGACACGTTTGGTGACCCTCTATTTTCACGTTTTGGACCTGTGAATTGGTCTCCAAGATCTTGTGATTTAACACCGCTAGACTATTTTTTGTGGGGCTATGTAAAGTCATTGGTCTATGCGGATAAGCCACAAACGCTTGACCATTTGGAAGACAACATTCGCCGTGTTATTGCCGATATACGGCCACAAATGTTGGAAAAAGTCATCGAAAATTGGACGTCCAGATTGGACTACATCCGAGCCAGCAGTGGCAGTCCTATGCCAAAAATCATATTTAAAATGTAATGCCACAAGATTATCTTTCGAATAAAAAAAATCATGTAAATCGAATAATACATCGTTGTTCTTTTGCAATTTGAAATTCTATACCTCTCAAAAAAACACCCTTTACTTGACATTGTTTGTAAACTGTGAAAACATACGCCATGTAACAGGATGTAAAGGACATAGTGTTTTCTTCGGTGCATAAAGTTGAAAAAGAATTCTTCCGAGTCAGGAATCAAAAAGTTTTCAAATATCTATTAGTCAGTATTGTAAATTTTCAATTAACTGGTGCGTAATAATTCCTATTTAGTGTTTTTAGCTGCTGAGTAAAAAGTTTGTAATTTCTAACTATGGATATTTGTTGTGTTGTTACTCAGGGAATTTCCAAAAGGTTATTGCAAAATAATTGCATTTTTTTTGGAACCCGGTATTACGAATGATTCTAATTTAATGAATAATGTGCTCGGCCACAATGAATTAGTTAAATCAGGGTTGGTTGATTGATTGATTGAATATTAACGTCGCACTGTTCAGCTACACGAGGGCTTTTGGAGACGGACCACGTAATTTTGAACCATGGTCAAGTGACGTGGACGACATATGAGCTGGCACCCCCTCTCCTAACTACCACACCACACCAACGGGAGGATGCAAATCAGGGTCGGAGTGTATACACAAACTCATGCATATGTGTCCGAGTATGTTTGTGTTTATGTGTGTGTATATAGCATATATCTCTAACTGCAATATTACAGTACTTGTATTTATACTGTGCTCTTTCTTATTTTTTAGAAACATTTATAGTAATTTTTTTAATAATTTCAGAAGTGATGGTATAATGAATTATAATCTATATTTTGTAGAAATTAGAGTGCTGTAAAATATATTCTTAAAACTGTGTATAATATATGTAAAGACTTGATTAAAGAATTGAGGATATCATACATTTTATATGCTATACGGGGAAAGAAAAAAAAACCACATTTTAAATAAAATGGTTTTTTAAATTAAATAACCAATCTTTAAATATAATGGTTTCTTTAATTTTGGTAATTTTCTTCATACGTAGTTCATTTTGAATTCTGGTTTTTGTGAATTCAGGGGAAATAATTATATTAATTTGGCAAGGTTGTAAGGTCCAGATAAATTAAAACAAGAACTTAATATTTATGAGAGTTAATCTTTATGAGTTAATTCAGACTCAAATGGTTTGACGAAAATATTACTGAAACTCTATAAGCAATTTTCAGTTGATTCAGAAATCAACACTATGTCTGCTTGCTCGATGTAATACTTAATTTAGTATTGATACCGCAAAACAGTTACGTAAATGCTGCTTAGAACATTTTCAAAAACATTAATTCACCATAAGGTTTAAAAAAAGGATTTCGAAGCAAGAAAATAATATTCACTTTGGAGCTATTATCGTAATAATTTATGTTTAGATGTATATATGGTAGATAGGATAACTGCTCGCATGTTCAAATGCTTACAATGAAAAAACTGAGCTTTAGATAGATTATTGTAACATTACTTTCTGCACTATTGAGAATACTTCAAAGTCTTTTTTATAAGAATATGGCATTCATTTTTGATTTGATAAAGATATTAATTGTTTTACTATGCAATTTCTGTTTTCGTTTCATTTAGAAATATTGTATGTGCATATTTTAACACGAAAATATTTAAAAAAATGTCAACAACTCTTGCCACATACAACTCAAGACTTTATTTTTCAAACTGAATATTCCATTTCCTTATCTATTGCCCTCGAAAGTTCCAGAATTTTTCATAATTAAAATTACAGTTAATTTTTATAAATAAAAGCACGCTCGCGCGCGAGCATTAATATAAAACATTAATATAAAGCACGAGAGAAATAAAGAATTACAATTTTTAACACGCTGAGATGAATGGTTAAATCATTACAATAAATAAATAATAAATATTACCATTTGTTACATCCTCCCTCTCTTGTTCCGACGGCGTCCCGACGAGGAACCAGGAGTCTGTGGGACCTTTGGTGGACGGCCACGTTTACGAAGAGGAATAAGGGGTTTTACTTTGTCATTATTACAAGGAGTTAAAGCAGAGGTGTGGTAAACACAATGAGGTTCCCCAGATTATCAAGACTAGCACTCTCGTAAGATGATGGTGACATTTGTGTTAAAATCACGTAGGGACCGTCTCTGCGTGGCATTAGTTTTGCACTTCTTCCTTGCGCAGCGTTGCTCAGCGGATGTGATGCTACAAAGACATGTTCTCCAGGTTGATATGTTGGGGCAGCTTTTCTCCTTTTATCAGCTTAAAACTTCCTACTATCCTGTTGCTCTTCAACCACCTCTCTAATTTGAGTGGAAAACTTAACAAATTTCTTGAGATAGGGAGTTATCTCTGGCACAAAATTATCGTTCTGGATGACGACTCGGATATCATTAACAACTTCACTTGGAGTGCGTAACTCTCTACCAAAATTCAGAAAGGCTGCCGTCTGTCCTGCCGTTTCGCATTTGGCTGTGTTGAGAGCTAAGCGGATGAAGGTAGCTTCTCTGACCAACAGCCATGCTTGTCTTGGACGAGAATTGCCAGCCGTGGTTTCAGATCCCTATTCTTTCGTTCAACTGGGTTAGCTTGTGGATGGTATACAGGGATCAGGGATTGATGGATGTTTAATAGGTAGCATATTTGTTGCATCACTGCTGACACAAACTGGGTTCCATTGTCACTGATAAGGCGGCGAGGAATACCATACCTCAGTAGAACCTCTTCAATCAAGGTAATGGCACATTATTTAGCTGTTTCATTGGGTAGTGCAAACAGTTCGACACACTTAGTGGTACAATCCTCAATGACGAGGATCCCTCTTTTACCATCTTTACTTTCAGGTAGGGGCCCGAAGAGATCAATGGCCAAGGTTTCAAAACGTTGGGCTGGCACAGGTGTCTGTAATAGCCCGGAAGGCTTCTGATTTCAAGCTTTGTATTTAATGCAGTCAGGACAGTTCTTTACAGGAGACATTCTGTATGAGGGTACAGAGATAGGAGGACTATTTCCCGTGTTAATGTGGGGCTCCAAGATATTTGTTGCTTCTCCCCCTGGTTCGAAGACATTTTGGAAGGATTCCAACAGGAGGTTAAGTTTCTCCTTCTGGGCAGAGGTCAAGCTTTCACCTTCCCTTCTTTTAATTGGCAGGTGTTGCTGGACATCTTCTCAACTATGGACGGGGTGTCCAATTCTTCACCAAATGAATACTTGTGGGTAGGATTGTCCAAGAAGTACCAACAAGTATTCTTCACATCTAGAACCAAACCAGCAGAACTAAGGAAATCTGTTCCTAGAAATGTTCCATTTCCCTTTACCTTTGGGAGAATTATGAATTCGGTCAAGACTGATCTCCCCTCAATTTCTACCATTACTTGGGTTGTGAGGGCCTCACTTGTGGTCTGTTGACCATCTGCTAAGCTCATTGCTAATGTGGTTTCCTGGAAAATGAGTCCCTTATATCCTTAAATATCTGTAACATCTTTTCCCCAGCAATTGAATGCGAAGATCCTGTGTCTGCACATGCACGTCCCTTTATTCCACAGAAAGTTATGTCGATTAGGGTCAATCGAGGGCTTCTGGTCTGAGCTGTGTAAGCATTGATGTGATTGGTTGCTACGTCTGTTCTTTGTGAGGCATTGAGGTTGCAGGTGGGGCACCTAGATTTTATCACTCCTTGTTTCCCACAGCCATAGAATCTGAGAGGTGATCTCTCATTTGGTACCTGATGGGAATATTCTCTTTTGGGAGGGCGTTCAGGTTTCCTGAATGATACCTGTCTTCCATCATTTACGGTTTCACTTGCCTTCACGTGTCTCCTAGGTCCACTGGGTAGGGAACGTCGGAGGTTGTCAAAAGCTTCCAGCTTATCTGCTAACATTTCTGGGGAGATAAGTTCTTCTCAGATATCCAGGTAATGTTCCTTACACTCTGGAGAGCATCTCTTTTTCATTTGATCGACAATCATCAAATTCTTCAATCCGACAAATGAATCAATTTTAAGCTCATTGAGCCAACCTTCAAAATATGCTCGGATTTCAAAATAATAATCCTTCCACGTCCCATTTGAGCTTTTTCTGTGACGTGAAAACAGCTGCCGGAATTTTTCTGCGGTTAATTTGAACCGTTGCAGATGCATTCCTCGAATGTGGGAGTAATCCCTGCATTTCTCCTCAGGCTCACGGGCAATGAGGAAGGTTACATCACTAGGTAGGGCACCAATGAGATAGGGTACGCACAGATCTTCACCAAGATCCAATAGCTTCATTTGCCGTTCGAATAAGGTGAGGAACAGGTCCATGTTATCAACTTCAGGATTGAATGTTGGTAGCAACTTTTTTAATTAAATTTTTGTTTGGGGTAGGGTTTGTGGACCTACTACTCTTTGAGTCTCTCATTTTGCAGTCGTATATTCTGCAGCTCAAATTCACGCAGTGTTTGCTCTTTTTGTTTGTTTTACTCGTCTATCCTATTTGATGCGATTCCCTCAAAAATACATTTCACAAATTCAGGGTCTTCCTTATAAGCTTCCTTAAAATTTTTGTCCTTAATTCAATTATTTTTAGTTCTTCCCCATTCGACTCACATTCACCTAACTCAATAGAAAGCTAAATCAGATAAGCTTTTTTCCCTTTTCCCAGAAATGACATGACTGAGAGATTTAAGAGTTGCAAATAAATAAAAGAAAATAACTAAGGTCCAGGCCTTATTGTCCACCAAAGCTCTTACAGATATGGGAATACACTTTAAAATATGGCTAGCTTTAAAATCTTATAAATTATTATGCACTTTAAAATACAATTATAATAGGTAAATAAATTAATAACATATTCAAAATACCAACAAGAAACATTAATTCAAATAATAAAATAATATAAAGAAATTTTAGGAATCATCAGTTGTAATGATACAAAAATTCAATGCAATGAAAATACTAAACAAAACTAAAATAATCAGGCATGTAATGCTACCTAAATTCAATAGGAAATCAGTAAAATATCAAACAAAATAGTAATTATTAATGTGCAATTCACAAAATATTAATCAGGAAACGTTATCTCACAAGAAATAAATTAATAGACAGCAAAATTAAGAATTATCATTGCATAAGAATACCAAAAAATCAATGAAATAAAATAATAACATTATCCCTAGCACTAACACACTGTAGCAGGATTGCTATCACTTATATATGAAAAATGCACAAAACACTATTGCAAAAACTTTTAACAGGAAATAGATGTTCTTTTTTTCTTTTCTTCAGACAATTGAAGTCAGGATGATTCACTTTGTCTCTCGATTTCCAGGAATTTCCTCTTGCTTTAGAAGGATTGCGGTGCAATACCAGTAATTTTTTCCCGGGACAGTAAGGTTTACAGAGCCGGTTAAATTTTCATTTCTCTGCGGCGTTTCGTCACAGCGGCGGTTTTTGCTTCTATGGGGTCGTAGTTCTTAGGCCACGGGTTTGGGCGCCAGTTTTAACATGAAAATAAAAAAATGTCAACAACCCTTGCCACATACAACTCAAGACTTTATTTTTCAAACTGAATATTCCATCTCCTTATCTATTGCCATCGAAAGTTCCAGAACTTTCCATAATTAAAATTACAGTTAATTTTTATAAATAAAAGCACGCGCGCGCGCGAGCATTAATATAAAGCACGAGAGAAATAAAGAATTAAATTTTTTAACACGCTGGGATGAATAATTAAATCATTACAATAGATAAATAATAAATATTACCATTTGTTACAATATTGAGAATATTTCATGGGTTTTTGTTATCAGTTTTGCCTTTTATTGACATCATGCTATTTATTGACATCAATAAATTAAATACTCAAATTAGAAATATATTTTGATTTACTTTTTGACACTTAGTAATAAAAATAGAATGATTGACAAACAGTTGTTAAATTTGAAATTTTAAAACATATCTTCAACCAAAAGTTGTATATATATATATTTAATATATACATGTGTGTCCCATTTTCCTGATACGACATGAAAAAAATGTTTAGATTTTGAAAAAGCGTATAAGTGAATATTTTTTAAGTGTTTAGTGTCAGTCGAGTTAGAATCTCTACATACACTCATGGACAAAAAAAAAAAAAATAGCTCACCAAGAAGGAGTAGTCAAGATGAAACGAAATTTTAGATACGCAATAACTACTTTGATATAAGAAAATAATTAGAAAATCAAACAAAAAGGATCATTTATTTCAGAGGAAAAGGCAAAAGAACGGGGGATTTAATACACTGTTTAACCCCCTCTAGCGCGAACGCACGATGCGATACAATAGGGCATTGAGGCATACAAGTTCTGTATCATGTCTTGAGACATTTCATTCCACAGTTGCAGTAACTTTGCGCTAGTTCGTTCAAATTCGTGGGATGCCCAACTCGCCAACCCAAATGATCCCAGATATTCTCGATTGTAGACGAATGTGGGGATCGGGCAGGCCAAGGAAGGGTAGTAACAGTAGAGAGACAGTCTTGTGACACCCTTGTTGTGTAAGGCCAAGCATTGTCTTGTTGAAAAATGGCTCCTGGGAGCCGTTGCGTGAGTGGCAACACATGTGGTTGCAGGATGTCATGGACATACCACTGGGCTGCCATGGTGGTACGGATCAATACTAGCGGTGGCCGTGTATTGTAGGCAATGACACCTCATACCATCACACTAGCTGTGGGAGCGGTGTGTCATTGTAAAGAAAAGACAGGATTTAGGCGTTCACCACGGGGTCTCCACACATGAACACGATTGTCATCACTGCTGGGATTAAATCTGGATTCGTCGCTAAAGACGACCTGGTTCCATTCCTCTGTAGCCCAGTTTCCTCGTGCGCAGCACCACTTCAAACGAAGGCGTCGGTGGGTGGACATCTAAGGCAGCACACGCAATGGGCGCCGTGATCCCAAATGTCCTTCAGCCAGGCACCTTCGTTTGGTTCGAGAAGACACAGGGGCCCCTAATGAAGGTGCTACCTGTGCTTGGATGGAGGAAGATGAAAAGATTGGTTATACGCGTGCATATCTTACGATGTGGCGGTCTTCTCGACGACTGGTCTGTCGAGGGTGTCCTGAGCTTTTTCTTTGTGTAAATGACACCTCTCGGATCCGCTGGTCCCAACATCTCCTCATAACACAGTCAGAGCGGCCTAATTGACGAGCTACTCGCCTAGCTGGTCACCCAGCTTCCATCATGCTGATGATTCTCCCCCTCTCAAAAGGGCGATAGCTGCTCATATTGTCTTCAAAAAGGGCATAATGGCATGTCTACCTCAGTTCTTCCTTTTTAAGTGATTCGGCATACTCAAACAAGCTTTGGTTATCTGTTTTATACTCCACTTAGAACGACGTTAAACGCCCTCTACCGGATTTACGTAATGCGCAATCACGTTGTATTTCTAATCATTTGCATATCTCCCTGACATTCACTTTCTTGCCAAGTTTCGTTACAATCATTCGTCTAATTTTTTTGTCCGTGAGTCACTCCAACACCGTTCAACCCATCACTATGAAAATTGGCATGTACATGTAATTTTTTGTGGAGAAGGTTTTTGTGCTATTCGCTTTGTTCCAACTCCTCACCAGGTGGCGCTATATCATATCAGTTTCTGCACCATTCAACCGATAGCCAAGATGCCAACATTGTCGCCAAAAAGGATGCCAGCTTGGCTCTATCGTTCTACTCGCTATGTTTCTATTGAATCGCCATTATAATGTAAGGAACAAAGTTGCTTGCGAATATTACAAATGTAATATAAAATAAATACAACAGAAAGTAATATTAATGTATAATACATTCAGATATAAATTATTTACACTATTTTAAGCGTTCATTACACAAAATGTGCAACGATGTGTTACTTTTGCTGAGCAGAGATTAGCTTAGGGAGTGTTTTCAAAAATCGACGCAGAAGAGAGTTACGGGCGTTATAAATACAAGAAAAGTTCTTTTTATCAGCTATTAGATCTACGTTCTTAAAATTAAACAAATATGTTTTTTTTGTTCAGCTGATACATGCGAAAAGTTTGGGGTTTTTTTTTGTTTAATTTGCAAATTTCGTAAAATTAACTCATTAAGAACTTCTTTATCCTTCTATCTGTATTGTTTATTTTTTTTAATTTCCCCTTGCGAAGAATGTGTATACTAGTTAGTATACATAAAAAATTATTTTAAGAACTTTATTACAAGAAAAGTGTTATTTATATGTAATTATTCTCTCAAATGACATTTCAATAACATATTTCAACACTTTTTTTCATGAGAAATGCATCTATAATAATAATATTTTGCCAATACACAGCTAGAACTTCTACGGGAATGAAGCTGGAGTTTTGAAAAGTTACCATAATTTTTTAGGTTACGTTCAATTGAAATAATAACGGGTGATTTTTTTAAAAACTTATGTACTCTGATAGAAAAAAATGTGAATAAATAAACTTCTAAGCTATATATATTTCAAAGTATCCTAGTTCAACCCCTGTATAGAAGAGTCCTAACTATATATAGGTAATTATTATCATTATAGAAGCATTTTTCAGAAAAGGAAAAAGTTTTACCAAATTAAAAATTTATCGAATTCCAGTTTTCTTACAAAAAAAATTGCATTTAAATACAGTTGAACCTCAATTTAACGAATACATCAGGACTGAACGTTTTATTAGTTAATTCGGGGTTATTCATTGTATCTGGGCCCAAACAAATTACACGTTTGTTCACTTACCTTTTGGAAATTTTTTCAGCAAGTGCATAAAAATATATCCGTAGTTAGAAATTACACACTTTTCATTCAACAGTTTAAATTGTTATTAGTGAATTATTACGTACCAGTTAATTGAAAATTTTAAAATGCTGACTAGTAGATGCTTGAGAATCTTTTTGATTCCTGACTCAAAAGAGTTCTTTTTCGACTTAATGCAGAGAAGGAAATACTAGATCATTTACATCCTGCTACATTAGAGAGAGGTATGTTTTCCCAGTTTCTAAGCTATGAGAATGCTTATAAAATGTAGCACTTTTTTTATAGGAGTTGTCTTCTGCATTAGAATCACTATTCATTGGCTCTGACATATCTATCATTTCCTCATCATCAGTTGCACCAATTAGCAGTCCGTCATCACAAATGTGTGAATCATAATCGTTAAAATCTTAAAATATCTCTTGCGTTGTGCATTGGAATGAGATAAGAAATGAATTTTTTGTCCTACTCAAGACTAACACGATAGGTTACGCTCAGTGGTGCACATAAAGGGGTCACCGGGTTCGCCCCCCCCCAAAGCCCTTGATTTTTTTTCGATTGGATATAATCATATGTATGTAGAACGTAAATTTAATTAATCATTTGTTATTAATAATTAATTTTATTAATTAATGCTAATTATTTATTCAATAATTAATTATTTACTGTTTTTTTATTTCTGAAAATCGACAAAGTCGAAAGGCTATGTTGGGCGGCGTATTGGAGCATAGTATGAGAATGGTGGAATTTCGACCCTGGACCCCCCTCACCTCCCGTTGAAAAATTCCTGTGTGTACTCACCTACACCTATGAAGTATAATAATGGTTCTTACCTTTCCCGTTGAAATTTACTGCTTACAGGAAAATGTATTTTTCTGTTTAGGAAAAAAAAGATGTGTGTCGTTTGATAAAAAAAAATTCAATTTTCTCTAATACAAACTATTTTAAAAAAAATTCCAAATGCTGAAATAATTCGTTAATTCGGGGTTTATTTTTCGTTAAATACGCGCTTTTTGTCTACATTTAACCCCAGGAAAGAGAAAAAATCTTTAAATCGCGAAATTCGTTGAATAGAGTTTCATTAAATCGAGGTTTGACTAATATTTTCTTGTAATAAGATACTTAAAACAATTTTATGTGTATGTTCTAATTCAACTGACATTAAATATTTTTAAAAAAAGTCAATTTATGTACTTTTTTCAAATAATGGTAGCGAACATAGTCAGCTACCTTAAGAATATAAATAAATATAAAGAAACAAGGGGCCAGATCCTGAAGCTGGAGTCGAGCGATAGCAAAATGAACCCAGCAAGGGGGATAGAAAAGAGATGAGATAAAAAAAATAGGGAAGAACGACTGCCGAAGATACATAAGATCCAATCTTTGATTCTCCAAGAATACTTAATCTCAACTTTCAGACGAAAAGAAAACGAAACATCCCCTTTTACTATCGCCACCACCTAGTCAAACAAAAATGAAAGGAATAAAACCCAGATATGAAAAACTAGTTCCAGAGAAAACTAGTACTTCTCTTCACGAACTCTCTACAAAATCTCTTCTTTTACGTACTAACATTCTTTTTTTCTTTTTTCGCGTACGGATTTTCCTCCACCCTTATAGCATTTTTTCCAATGAAATCAGTATAATCTCTACGTAACCAGTGCCTTCCTTTCCTTGGCCCATAGTATAACTTCTTCAAAACCCTCCTCTGGAGGATAACGCCAAAGGTCACAAAGTCCCGAACAAAACACAACAATAAAATAAGTCCCTCTCGAAAAGATCCATAATAAATGAAAGAAACGTAAATAAAGTTCCAGGCCCTCCCAGTAAAAAGGCAAGTTTTGCAGCGGAAAGATACGAAGAAAAACGTATATCTATATAACTATCTATATATACATAGATCTTCCCCATTGCTCAGACCCCGCATGCACTTAGAGCGAGGAAGACTCCTGACAGTGATTGATGGTACATTTGCAAGGATTGGGTCAAGAGCCACGCCTATCCGTGACGTCATGGGGAAACGGCGCCAGAACCCTTTCTTCTCTTGGATATGAGGAATGCAGATCCCAGCGGGGTTTAGAATCCGAATTTTTCTCTTTTAATGCACATTTTGGCAGCATTAGAGAGAGTTGCCACAGTGTAAGTAAGCATGGATAGCAATCTTAGAGAAAGAGGCTATGAAAAAAAATTAGAACTCTTTTTTTTTCTTCTTTCTGACCCTGATGGAAACATAACCGTTTTGGAAAAAAAAATTTCTTTCGATTCTTGATCCAATTCTGAGGAACGGTCAAGAAAATGATTGATTTGCTATTCATAAAAACGTATTCGTTCGCTTCTATACAGAACAAGAGAAATTTGAAATGGAAGTAGTTTTGCTCTGGATCTGAGATAAAATAAAACAGAATAAGTGGTTCTCTGATAAAAGGCAATTCAAACAAAAAACTTCTTATCTTTGTTTTCCTTTTCTTTTCCTCAATGAAATTCTATTTCTTAGATACAAAATGATAATATACTTATTCTCTTTTCGATTTTTCGAACAAAAACTCTCAGTAAGAAGAACTTAGAATAAAATATAGTTCAGTTATTCAGAATAAATTTGCTATTCGAGTCATTTTAGAGTTAAATGGCAAATATATGTTAGAAATACATTTCCTTTCAAACAATTTAATTAGCTGAAATTTAAATATTCGAACTTAAGAAACATTCATACTATATTCCTACATAAGAACCTATACTCTACAATAAATTATCAATCTTTAAAATAAATCGAATAAAAAAATTCGTCCTTGGTATAAAGTAATAAGATTATATATAGTTTCCACTTTAAGAAAACATTACAAACTTCATTCAAATATCTACTATGAAGGCTTTATTTAAAGCATCAAACAAATGAAAAAACGGGGCCCAGATCTTCAATGATCAGGGCCACGTATTGTCAGGAACGTTTTAAGGCATGAGATATTTGGGCCAAGGACCTGGGTCTTCTGTGGAAGTCCTCCCCTCTCTTGATTCAATAAGATCATGATCCGAATAATTTCAATCGTCAAATTTTATAACTAGATATATTCTCCAAAAAAATGGAAATTTTCAACTGTATGCCAACTACCAGCAGTTACACGATTGTATTATGTCATACCCGTCGTTTTGTCTAGGCCAACCTCCATTCACTATCATTACTCATTTAGTCGAAAAGCGACAGTCGGTCGAGTTAGTTTTTACATAGATAAGTGAGATTGTGAGTCAAGCACATTTAATTGTAACGGGTATTCGAGTATATGTTATGTACTGTCTATTTAATAAGGTTAAATACTTGGTATATACAATTGTATAGGGGCCCAGTGGCTTCTGGAAATCTTAACCCGGAAGTGATCGCGCGGGGCACAGAGGCACCCCAGGCCCACGAAATTTTTAATTCTGGGGAAAATGTTTATTTGTTTTCAATGGCCATGTCAGCATCCTCCTACATGACAGTCTTCATGGGAACTAAAACGTATTTGTCCCATATATCCCTGTTTTTTGGAAATAGCATACATTTTTTATAATCTTAAGGTACTTGGGGGGGCTGAGTTCCCCGGGAGATCACTTTCGTTCCCAAATATTTTCTATGAAGAGGCTACAGTTTTCCACTGTGAATGACATAGTGGTTTTGATTACCGTGTTGTACGACTCATTACTGTTTATAAAATAAACAGAATACAAAAAAAAGAAAAAAGAAATGGGCATCTGCGATCTCTATTGAATGAAGTTGAAACCTCGGGAAAAGAAATCAATGAAGCAAGGGAAGAACCTGATCAGATAATGAATATTAATCATGAGAGCAAAAATAAACTTGCGAAAAGTGATGAACATGAAACGCTTTAGTCGAAAGGAAGATTTTCAAATGCTACCTAAAAAAATTCCATCAAGAAAGAAATAAAGCCACAAGTGTAGCACAAGATACAGTGTGTCCTGTTAAAAAGACACCATCATGAAAAAGTTCAGCATCCTATTTCTCGATGATCTAAGGACAATAAAACTGCAAGAACTTGAACAAAATGTATCAATTTTACCTTTATATATCATTCCTGTATTGTTAACGAAAAGTATCTGTAATTTGTGTCCTTTATGAAAGTCACGCACATTTGAGACATTTTAATTCAGTTTGACAGAATTTTTTTCTCAAATTATCAAAAAAAAAATTCCTTAAAAGTATGTAAGTATACTTTCTCTTAATTAAAGTATTCATTGGAATTACGATTTTCATCTTGTGCAATAAAAATAATTATTAAAAAAAAGATTGTGTAGACTCCACATCACCTCACGTGACCACTAACGTTAGTACCGAGTAGTGCGCGCCTTCTACCGGGTTGTGACGTTACTGCGTGTATTCACTAACTGTCTTGTTGGAATATGACTGCAGGCAAACCGTAAAAGTAAGAGAAAACAACATCCAAAATATCAAAAATATAGTCCTGATTGGTCATTACACAGGCAATACGTACTAAGAAGGTACATGAGTTTCATTCAATACCACTTCAAACTATAACACGGGATTCATGACAAGTATAGCAATGCATAAGGCATGATTTAAGCAACATCTCTCCATAGTGTCTCCAGATTTTAATCGGATCATCGATGCAATACTGATAAAATCATAATTCGTCCTCAAAAACAATATCGTGTAATTCTTTCGTCTATGTCAGCCATTCAAAGGGCCATTGCAGACACAAATGTAATAAATGTCTTTGCAGTCGTTCCAGTGATGGACAAATAACATCTAATGGTACGTGGGGATACATTGTTGTGAAACAGAACGTATTTATTGTGATATGGTACATGATGTGCCAGAACGATCCATCACTGTCATGCGCACGATGTGTCGATCATCACTTACGTTGGTGCAAAAAAAAAAAAAGCCTGATTCAATCAGTATTGTCGATCAGTCGCTTCTTCCTGAATCCATTGATTACAGATCCGCATCTCTGATTCTGGATTGCATCCGACATGGTTTCGATTTCTCGGAAAGATAACAATTGGTCCTCATCGCGCTAATAAATGTACAATAATAACATTCGTATTCTACAAGGTTTTAAAATTCTTCATATAAAATAACTTCAAGAAAAATCCAATTCCAGTTTTTCTAAAAGGCATTAAGATCTCTCCTTATACAGCTTTTGTTGGAGGCTACAAGCGTCTGTGATGTGCAAACGTACATAGAAGCTGATTCTTTGTATCTCATCACCATATAACCATGATGAAATTTTCCTGTGGTTCAAGTACTTTCTTAGTGGTGTTGCATTTTGGGTGGCCAACATTGTAGTTCTATTCCAACGATTAACAAAATTGAGAGAAAAAACTAGTTATAGTACATTAAATTTAAATTTTGTGTAAAACACACATGTTACTCAAGATCTTCTTTATAATCTTAAAATAAAATGCATTGCTTGCGGAAAGTAAGATAATTTGATTAAATGCTTGTTATCTGAATGTATTAACTGGCTGATTTAAAATAACGGGTCGGAAACCTTTTAGCTGTGAAGTGCCAAATCTATCTACCAGTATGATTCAGCGTACTTCACAGTAGAACATTTTTGAAACAATTCGATTCCTAAGATAATACAAGAAGAGGTAGAGAGTAGAGGGAAATAATATAGATTATTTACAGTTTTATTATACATTAATTTTGTATTATTTAAAGATAGTTCTTAACATAGAAATAAACAGCATAAAAAATATTTATTTCTTCAAGAAAAATTTAAAAAATAAAACTATGCATATGTTATGTATTTTTAAAAACATTTATTAAAATAAGAAATAAAGAACGTAAATATAAGCATTTTGCTTCATTATAGTTAAATATAAATATAAATGAAAATTTTAATGCGAGCCTAGTACTTGCACCTTTCTACTTTCATATCGCAACATCAGTAGTAGAATTTGTCTTTTTCAATTTGCACGATTTTGATCAATCAGTTCTTGTTAAACAACTTAGATATTTAAACCCCAAAGCAGGAAGCAGAGTACATACAATTTTCTCTCTTAAGAAAATTAAATCTCTCCAGAAATAACGTTCAATTATTTACAAAATAGCTGTAAATTTATTTTTAGAGTTATATTTCAGATTTTTTTCGTAATTCCATAAATGTCTATGGATCTAAAGATGTTTGTCAAATACAAATTTACCATTACAAATTTATCAACTTCTATCCACTCAAATTTGTAGAGTTACACTGAGAATTATACCACGTACCATAGGTTGGCGACCCCTGCACAAGAGCTTCATGGGGACAATTGCTGATGGATCTCACAGTTTTATATCATTAAATATAGATAACGATACCTGTAAAGGTATAATCGTCAAAAAAGGGGCGTATTTTATAATTATCGTAATTTTCATCACTTCTAGATTAATAAAATACTGATAATGACTTAGAAATAACCAATTTACTTTCTTAATAAAACAGTTAATCAACTAAATTAACTTACATATTTTCTATTATTCAAACTAATTTAGTTTGAAAACTTAATAGAATGTGATCACAGCTGCGTATGTCGTAATTTTATTCGGATTCTAGAGAAGTTTGGCAAAAATTTATTATGGGTCGTGTGTGTTAATTTACTTTAGAACAAACGATCATTTTTGTTCTTAGTATTGTGTGATAAGTGGATTAATAATTACAATTTAAAAACTAATAAACAGGTCCTTAACACAAAAAATTCGGGAATTTGAAACTCATCTTTGAATTTTTTTCAAAATTATGGGAAGGAATTATTGGAAATTTAGAGTTTATGTGTTATAGGACATGAAAACATCAGATGTATAAAACATTTGATATGTTACAATTCAAATTTTTCATAACCGTTTTTTAAATTGTGTATTTACTCTATAATTTGTTTAACTATTTTACAACTCCAAAACCGGATCTTTGCAAAATATTTATATAAATAAGGAGTTTTAAAAACAGTTATTCAAAAACCTTTACATTTCAAGCACAAAAGTCAGAAGAAGAATTGCTGAGCATTGAATATCTGCCCTTTACTAGAATCATTGTAATCCATAATCATTTCTTTCTATAATAATTTCACTCTATAATAAATCTTTATTATTTGTAATGCTCATAAAGACAATGATGCTCGTAACCATTGCTATATTTTATCAAATAAAATATAGCACCGATTTAGTTAAAGTGCTATAAATCGTATTTACAGACAATATCAAATATAGATAAACATTATGATCTCCATATTTGAAGTTTTAGTTGAGTAAATTTGAAATAAATACTTAAAAACAAAAATTGCAAAAATTTTTCTGTCAGTTTCGAAAATTCAAGATATATAATAAATATGATTGTTTATATAGAGCTTAGATGCTTCTGAAATGAATATAAATATTATGAAATATACTAGTACATATTATTTCGCCAGAATTATATAAATAGAGAAGATTTCATCTATTCTTGAGAAAATCACACTGATAAATGTGATTGATAGATATATTACTATGAAAACGATTTTCTGTGTCTTAGGGAAAATAATTTCGAAAAGAGGGAAAATACAACTAGCATAGGGAAAACTAGTACCTCAGCTATTTGGATTTCTGTAAAACCGATTTCACTACAAAGGTTTAGCTGTTGTAAGAAAACAATAAACAAACGATCGGACGGTTTTTCAGTTCAAATTTAGATGAGATTAAAAGTAGTTTTATTTAACATTTGAATTTCAGTGTGAGTTACATTGATTAACACAAATCACTCTAAACTTCTATTTGATACTTTAAATAAATGTTTCCAAAATAAATTAATCGTTGATAAAATTTTTGTAAAAATTGTAAAGTGGTATAAATAGTTGTAAAGTGACAGGGTTTTTTTTGTATTTTGATGTTATGAAATGATATCTAAGATGCTCTGCAAGAGTTGAGTGTACTGTCTGTACAATAAAATGTGTACATTAAATTTTTGGTTTAGATTTCAAACTAGTAAAAATTTTATATTGTTTACAATTTCTTATCGTTACAAAAAAAGTAAAATTTCAGTTATATGGAAATTAACATTACAAAACTATAAAAACCCCAATGGGTTTTTAATATTTTTTCCTGCTGGTTTCGCACATTTTTTTAATTCTAAAAATGCTTAAATGCTAGAACGGTAACTTTTAAATTAATTAAATTTCTTCAAGTAATCAACCGAAAAGATAACTAGTTAATTATTATCATTTTGTTTAATAACCTTTTTTAATACCTAGACTAGAGAAAATTTTCTTAAATAATTACTATTACTAGAATAAGCATTAACATCAAAATTTCTTCATGTAGTTTTCTAAAACGATATTTTTGCAACACATTTCAATTCCATTAATAAAATATAATGGATCAAGCGCATGCATATATTTTGTTAAATATTCTCTAAACCATCGGGGGAAAATATAATTTACCACTATAAAATAACCTTAAAAACTTTTGTTTATATTTACAAAACCAAATGAGATAAAAATAATTTTTTGTATTAATAACATTAAATGAATTCCAATTTGCATAGACTATTAATCTAATTTATTTTACATGAACTACAGATCTACAATTCATTTAAATAACAAGGAAACATTTTTTGAATAAGAAAGTGCTTATTAACTAAAACAGACGAAGCAAAAACCCGCAGATACAAGTTTCTGTATAGTTTATAGCAGTAAGTAAACTAATTATTAAAATCCATAAAAAAGAAAGCAGCGAGTTAAATTAAAAATATTTGCTCAAGTGTTTTAAACAGAAAAGGTTTTAATGATGCAATAGATTCTTATTTTAAAGAAAATTAGTGTACTTTTTTTTATTTAACTATGCTTAAAGATTCTTATCTTAATTTTGTTTTTTATTTATAAAACTAGAATTTTAACAATTCAGTATAAATATAAATTATAAATTTATCTTTATACTAGAATGTTAGTGGAATTTCATTCTCATAATTAAAGCTTATTTAAAGTAATTTCATCACTAAGAATATTCTAACGTCTTCGGGTCTTTGTAATTTAAGTAATTTTCTAAAAAAAATAATCCATGTAACAATTTCTTGAATTTGATGAAGGTTTAGTAATTTACAGCTGCGCACATAAAAATAAAGATATAAAGGAGACAAAATTCAAATTAAATTATAAACTGAAAGATATAATGATATAGATAAAATTAATTTAAATATAAAATAGTGCAGCAAATGAATAAATTGGATATTCAATAAATAAACTTACATTTTTTAAAAAAATAATAGTATAATTGAGATACGAGTAACATTGTAAATCAAATTAAAACAAATACGATTATAAAATTTTAAAAAAGTATTATCAGGCTGAAATATTTTAAAATTTATTTCTAATGTTAAAATAGATCATTAAAAATAAAATCCAAATGAAAAAATGAACTAGCACAAAAAAAATGTTTTTGCTTATTTCATTTCATCATAAAATAAGCAATTTAAAAATATAATACTAACATCAGATACAATAATAAAAATTATCAAATATTTGAAAATGTTTTCATGTTTAAAAATCCCTCAACATAAATATCGGGTTTTTTTTAAAAAAAAATTAATTTATTTTTTTATTTTTATTTATAAAAGTACGAAATTCTGGACTTTATTTATTAAAATTACTTGTATGAATCTGATGGCAAATGAAATCGATTGTTATAACAAAAGAATTAAGAATCATAATCATTAATGGTATTAAAGTATCTTTTATAATTTGAATGGTAAAGTTAAATTCACAGATTCTATCAAACTTAGCTATAAATTCTATAATATATAATGTGAATAAAATCCATCATAAATAAAAAGTTATTTTGTAGATAAGTGAGACAGTAAAAAAAATATGCTAACAAATAAATCTTTTTTATGTCAATATATTGTTCTTAATTTTAAGGTCTATCAAAATAGCTTACTTTGAAATTGGAATGTTGCATCAATCTACTGTTAAAACGCGTCGTATTTGAATTGAAAAACCCTTTTGTCTCTCTCTCTCTCTGTATATATTTATATACTTATTGATTTTTTACAACAATAGTGTATGTTCAGTAAAACCAGTTTTACAGAATTTCTAGTAACTAAGGTATTAATATCCCCAACACATGTTGCGTCTTCTTTCTTTTCTTAATTGTTCCCTATTACTTAACATTTTTTATTATTGGAAAATATATACCAAAATAAACAAAAACAATTAAGTTCAAATGAACAAAATATACCCAACTTTAATGTAAAATAAATTTTATTGTTGGAGTATGTTCTATATCGCAAGCTTCAAAAGAAATAAATGATTCTGTAATCGTTTTATCTGATGATACTTTTCTGCAGATGCTATACATATTTAATGAAATATTAGACTGTTCCATTTAATGCATTCATAAAAAGCATTATACCTAGTATATAAAACAAAATATTAAAAATAAACTTTGAAATTCTTTTCGAAAATTGCATTTAAAATTGTCGAGCAATAGTAAAGGATTATTTAAGATGCGAGTTATTTAATTTCGAATATTTAATCATTCAGAAGATTATTGAAAAGAAATTCAATTTTATTCTCTTGTAGAAATACAACGGAACGAATTAAGATTACTAACGTTTAAATGTTTTCTAAATATCATTTTTGTTAATAATTTATTAATTATTATTTATTTAATAATTTGTTAATAATTTATTAATAATTTGTTAAATAATTTATTTATAATTAATCTATTATGTGTATAACCTTATTTGAAACAATGTTTACATAATCATTCAAAATGGATTAAGTTCGATTAGAAATAAAAATGGTATTTTGCAAAAATAAACATATCAACTAGTTCAAATCTAAAAAGACGTATTTGTTATTTATTCGAAAAAAAAAAAAAAATAATCGGTTCTTTCAGCAAATTATGTTATATTTTTATTCGTTTCGTAAAATGGATTTCTTATGTTACGAGTAAGAAAATTTAACTAGATATATTTGTAACTATTTTATAAGAGTTTTTCAATTTAAAGATTTGCATAATAACTATGATGTCCTTGTTGTTTATTGATTGGACAAAACTAATTCATTATAAAAATTTCTTAAATTTAGACATTTTTTTTAAATTTTTATTTTGTTATGACGGTATTCAAATTTTCATTAAAATAATTCTAAGTAGATATAAATACTAATACCTTTTTTTATTCTGTTTCCTTAAAAATATAGCATCTATTTTTTTTAAATTCGCAAAACGATTTTTTGTAAAATAGTAAAAAACCCAATAAAACTGAAATGAAGTAATTTATTCTAAATCTTTTGTTTAATGGAATAATTATATCGATTATAAAAATTTTGGAGAAAAGCTATAACATGAATTTTTATATTCTTATACACTTTGTATGTGTTTGTACGTCAAGAAGTAGCTTTTTAAAATCCTTTCATGGATTTTGAAATGTTTGTGTAAAACATTACATGGTTAGCTTTTGACGTATGTTAAGCACAAAAACTGGTTATAGGAGGGAACTACAAATTGTGAAAACCATTAAATGAAAAGATTAAAAATTTGTTTAGTAACGACAATTTTCAAACTTTCATGAAAATATATAATCCGTTATAAATATATAATATTCCTTTTTTTTTGTTACCGAAGCATAAATTCAGTAATTTATCCGTTTTTAATATTCATCCAACGATTTTATGTAAGATCTAAAAATCAATAAAATAAATTTTTATTTTAATTGAAAAAATTATTCCATAAAACACATCTTGTTTAATGGAATAATTTTTTAAATTGCAAACTTTTTTGAGAAAATAATAGCTTGAATTTGATGAAAAAATTCTTTTATATTCTTATACACATTACATCCCAAATTTTAAGCAAAATTTTATAAGATAACACTTCTAATCATACATATATTTCACTCTTATGGAATAAATTACATTTACTTTTATTAAAATATTATGCAAGTTATTTTATAATGCCATGAGATGAAGAATAAAATCCAATATATTCGTAAAATGAAAGCGTAATAGCAGCACATTAGTGAAATGGGTTTTTCTTATCATAAATTTACATTTTCGCCAGCTATTTCTGACATCAAAAGGAGTAAGAAAACTCAAGATAAAAACTATAAGAAAATTTTATGAAAGCAATTACTTACAAAGTAAATAAATTACTAGAAACATTAAACCTTATCGTACTTTGGTGAAAAACTTTTATTTTATCAGGCTTTGAATAGAGAAAAAGTATTATTTTTTTTAAAAAAATGCGGGGATTTTTTCTTCATAAATAGATAAGATATGAGAGCATTTGATGATAGAAATTTAAACTGGTATGGATTTTAATAGTTGGTTAGGAAAATATATATTAATTTCTGTGTTTTTATTACACTTTAATATAACAATTTAAGAACAATCTTCTTAAAAATGTTTATAATTACACATAATTATGTTTTATGCACATTTAGAAGAATTATGCAAATACTTCAGTCTTTACGATGTTTGTAATTATATAGCAGTAAGTTTTATATGTGCAGATATTTTAATGGCAAAATTTAAGTATCTAATTCTTTAAATTTTTTTTGTAATTACTCATAATATATGCATATTATATATTTGATGTATATTTAATGGTAGAATTTCAATACCCTATTCTTTACAATATTCGTAGTTACACAAGACTATGTTTTATGTGTAATTTAACCCCTTCCAATCTAATATTATTCCTTGTCTATGGGTGAAAAAAATTTAAACTTTATTATGCTTCATTTCAAACATGCACATCTTTTTTAAGCACAATAGTACCATTCACATACGAAATTTCCTAAAATTTAATGTAAAAACAACAATTTAAATAAATGAGTAATTTACCTGTAAAATTGGCTTTCTGTATGGAGGAAATCCTTAGATTTTGAAGTCAATTCACACTAACTATAAATACAAAGCTAAGAATATCAAGATCTCATCTTGAATTACAAACTTCATTTACATCTTTTGCATTTACATAAATGATTATGCAAATATTAATCAAAATTTGATCGTATATGATAAATTCGAAAACACGGTGCTGCCTATAACCCTATGTCACAATGTGAACAGCAGAATCTTGTTTCTTTTCTTCCCTTTACTGTCTATCTTTGAGCAGCAAATAATACACTGTCGTGTTGGATTAGTTTTTTTCTCTGTTGAGGAAATATAATCAACAAAGAGTCTTTCAGACAAGCGTAAAACGGAGTGCTGAGCAGAAGGATGTCCTTTTTTTGCAGAAAATTCCACCCAGGGGTACTTTTTAATTATTCGAAACTGTAAGAAGAACATGTGAAAAAATTCGGGAAAATCGATTGCACAGTGTAAATTTTCACAGTGCCCAAGCTATTCTCGTGATAGCAAAAATGGTACGTTTCACCTGCCCGAGCTTAGTGCGGGAAAAGCTGGAACACGTTTTGTTTAAATAACATGTATCAGCTTCTAGAGAGACCAACATACTTCGAATACGCCGAAGCTCAATTGATTGACTGATTGCTTATTAACGTCTCAATTTTAAGTTACATTAGGTCTACTAGCAATAAACTACGTAATTTTGAACCATTTTCAAGTGAACGAAACGACACATGACTTCTGAAATCCCTCTCGCAAAACCTCTGCATGCCAAAGGGGGAAACTGTGAACCTACAAGTTTACGCTTCGTTGGCACCAAGACTCGAAAATGCGGATTATAAGTTCGCAATGACGTTCACTTGGTTACTGAAGGAACTTGTCGAGATTCAAAGTGTCCTGATGTGAAAGGTTCAAGAGAAGTGTGCCAGTTTAGTTGTTGTACCTATCACTTGACTCAGTTGAAAATTATCAGGTGTGTCGTCAATAGCTCTCATGTAGCTTCAAAGTATGACGTTAATAATCACTGTGTAATTAACCCCTTAACAGCCTATTAAACCGTTTTTAGCATAGGCGTTCACATGTGGTGTAATGGGGAGGAGGAAAGGCACTAATAAGCAAATTTTTTTCCCTGAAATGAATAAATTCTTCGCAAACACTGTCAATGTCATTTTATTGCATTCCAAACTGTTGCAGAATAGTGTTGCTGATGACGACACATTGAAAAGGATTTTTTTCGGAAAGACGTATATATACGTCAGGGCATTCAACGCATCGGTTGCGTAAGAGGGATATATACGTCTGTGGCACTCAGCGAGCTGGTTGAGCCAGACGGATACATACGCATTTAAGGAGTTAAAATTAATTAGATATTAGAATTGAGCATTAATTATTAATTACATATTATCTAATTGAACTTTGATTATGTATTAAATAGATATGTATTAATACATCTTATGATTTTTATAAGGTTTAAGAAGATGTCGATGACAAATTTAATAACCTTGTCAAATTTTCAGACGTGTTTTTAATAATTAACCTATAAATTATTTAATTACGAGATCGAGGATATAATTTAAGATTTCATTTTTATATTGCCTCAATTTGCTTAAAAATGACATCATTTAAAAAAAGATTAATAAAATAAAACTATATTGTTTTGTATTTTAAAATCGAAACAGCATTGCAATTCAAATTTACCTTATTTGTCTTATTCTTAATTTATACTCTACGTTCTTATCAATTTTATAAAGAATTAACTGTTAACTACTTTTAGTATTGATTAACAATATTCTATGCACATTAAGAAAGTAATGTTCTTTTCAAATATCTTATCAAGAACGGTAAAGAAGGAAAAATAAATTAATTACCTCAACACATAGAATATAATTAATTCCTTGAGTATGTGATAGAGCAATTCTTTCAATAAACAGCTAAACATTTACTTTGATAATTTTGTAAATAAGTGTATTGCAATTTTTACGTTGCCATGCATCATCTTGCAATTAATCATATGCAACAGCTCTCGAAACTTTCAGCCAGTTTTACATTTGAACCTAAATTCCAACTCTATTGCGAATAATTTCTTTTACACCAGTGAGCAATCAATCACTTAAAATAAACTCTTTTAACTTCAAACAAATTTATTTTCAAACTTAAAAGATGTAAGACATTGTTTGAGGGGGCGTGTGAACCTAGGTATATTGTGGTACTGTTTAATGTAAAAATTAACTGAGGTCTTTTTTTGCACTTCTAGCAATATTAAAACAGAGCTTGAAATAATTTATAAAGATTTCCCAGCATGCCTCTGTAGATAATTGCCAACACATGAATTATTTCTCCAAATTATCGGAATTTTTCCCAATCATTTTCCGTTCCCGTAAGCTCCTAACAACAAATCCAATACTTTAAAATATCACCAGAAAATTAAGAAAAGTTGCTGAGCGATAATCAGTCCTTCGCGAATTTCGCTAATTAATTTTTATGCTCTGCACACCGACACAACGAAAGGGGCTGATGAAATCTGCTTAATACTTAAGCTGACTTAAGTACAATATTCTAAACAATCAATGAAGCAATACGTTGCAAATACACGAAGTACACGTATCGGGGATAATTACTGAAAAGATTCATAATTACAAAGCCCAACAATCACTCCCTTGTCTTCAAGAAAACCAGGAGAAAAGTTTCCATCGCGCTTCAGTTGGCTTATTAAAAATCGAAAACTGGGTATATGTGGTAGAATCTGTTCCGTTATGAGCTAATTTTTTTTTTGTTCCGTCATTTTAATGGACGCCAAATCCATCATAAAACTTTTCGATCAAAAGTTTTATTATAACATTTTATTCCTGGGATCTTTCCTTTAATTAGTGGGAAAGATTAGCGGAAGGTTCTTCTTCTCCGGAAAGTTCGTTTCCAGAGATAAGGTAGAAAATGGGGCTAACGAAGCGGGAAGAGTTTCGAATGAACAGCGTAACATACAATGAGGTATTTCGTTCGGGTTGCCGTAATTGCGAAAAAATCGCCAAAACAGCTAAAAGCTTAACTGAAATCACTCCGGTTTTAAAAATTTTACTGAGTTAATAATTCCTTGCAGTAAGATTAACGACAGTGCTTATCAAACTTTCAATATTTGTGACCCAATATTCAATCATAATTTTCATCACACCCCCTCCTTACAATATATACACTGCTCAAAACAATTAAAAGATATTGTAAGTTATATATAAAATAAAAATATAAGTGAAATTTTTTTGCCGAAAATGGAAGAGAATCACAAATGCAAATTTTTCTGATTTTCAAACTGTGGAGTATGCTAATTTTGAGTTCGACGTCAAAAACGTCGCTTCAGCGGCAGCGAATGAAATTTGACTTTCAATTGAAATGAAGACAAGGATGATCGGCATTCAGTGACTGCTTTGTTTCGATGAGTACGATGTCTCAGCGAAGTCATTTAACCGATTCAGAAGCTTGGAGAGTTGTTGGTAGGTTAGACGGGGGCCAAACTCAAGCCGAAATAGCGCAAGCCATTGGAGTGTCACAAAGTGTGATTTCCAGGATCTGTAACCGTTTTTTGGAGACTGGAAGTGCACGTCGAAGACCAGAACAAAGTCGTAGACGAGCAACAACCCCCAATGAAGATCGTTATTTAGTGTTAATGGCTCGGAGATACCGAAATATGAACGCTACTCTTCTCCAACAACACCTTCGCTCGGCTACTGGCACAACGGTTTCAACTCAGACTGTCCGAAACCAGGTGCATGGTGTAGGTCTGCATGCTCGCCGCCCGACGGTACGTGTTAGACTAACGTCAAGGCATCGTCGCGACCGCAGGGAATGGGCAAAAGAGCATGTGAACTGGAGGAGAAATGAATGGAGCAATGTTCTTTTTTCTGTTTTCTGTTCATCCGGATAATAGGCGTATTTTCATCTGGAGGGACCGTGGCAGTAGGAGTAATCCTACGTTCGTGCACGAAAGTGTCCGATTTGGCAAAGGGGAGTGTTGGTGTATGGTGGCATCTCCATTGACTTCTACATCATTCGAGATGGACCTCTGACTGCTCGCCGACATATGGATGAGATCCTCAGACCTTGTAGATCCTAGATCCTTGATCCTTGATCCTAGATCTTTGTAGTCCCTTACGCTGCAGCAATCGGAGATGACTTCATTTTAATGGACGATAATTGCAGGCCACATCGTGCTAACCTGGTGGAGGATTTCCTTTTCGAGGAAAGATTCGTACAAATGGAATGGCCAGCGTGTTCTCCAGACATGAATCCAATAGAACGCGTTTGGGACGCTCTAGGAAGACGAGTTGCTGGCCGCCAACCACCCCCACAAACTCTCCAAGAACTGGAAAGAGCTCTTCAGGAAGAGTGGGACAGAATACCCCAACTCGTGATTAATAGCCTCATTGACTCCATGCCTCAAAGGTGCTCAACGTTGCTGGCCGTCCGTGGAAACCATACCCCTTACTGAAAATGATTTCCTTTGAAGAAATCACCTTTTCTTATTCTTTTTTTCTCATATGCGCAAATTGTGTTTTTTTTTCCTTTTGTACACAAATGCGCAATAAAATGCATTTTTTTCTGCCAAACATGCGTAATTTATTCTCATATAACCTACTACGTCTGTCGACCATGTATCAATCAGCTAAAAAGTTTCCCAACCACAAGATCCACCTAAAACCACAATATCCTTTAATTATTTTGAGCAGTATGTATATAGCAGTGTATTGAATCCAATAACATTAAACTACAATACGACTTTAACCCATTGATTGTCACTGACGTATATAAACGTCTCGTTCACCCAAAGCATTTATTGCCCCGGTCGTATATATACGTCTTTCCGAAGTACGATCTTTTCCGTGCACTGCTGTTCATAACATTATTTTGAAGGCTTTCGAATGCTATAAAAGGACCTTGGCAGTGTTTGTGAAATGATTTACTTATTTCAGAGGATTTGTTATTCTTTTTATTAACTCCCCTCTCCCTAATACATCCCAAACGCATGCCTACGTGGAAAATAATAGTTGGGAATGGGGAGTGAATTTCGTAACTTTTTATTGGCAGTTAAGGGTTTAATTATAAACCGTGCAAATTATCAAAAAAGTGTTAGATTTTGTATATAATTTTAAATACGACAAGCCTATGGGGTCACTGGTAATTATTAAACTTGTTCTTATAGTATTATTAAATTAATTATGAAATACATTGGGTAGTACTGATACATTTTTAAGTTTATTATATCAGCGTAAATGTGTATTTTATTTTGCAATAATGTATTTTGTTTGTTTAATTTCAGTAAATTAATAATATTTTAAATAATCTTTTATTTACGACTTTTGGATTTGTTCTCGTACTCCTCGTAGAGTTCTGCCCCCCCCCCTCCACAGTTTGAGAAACGCTGATAAACGTGCAAAATATGTGTGAAGTTTGATAATTTCTTAGTAAATGTCGCCAGTAAGAGTCGAAACAGATATTCACCAAAAATGAAACTATACATCAATTACAACTTTCAACTAAGTGTTAATTAACGTCACACTGTATGAAAACATGAGGATTATTGGTAACGGACCTCATAATTTTCAACCTCTGTCAAGTGACGAGAACGATATCTGAGTTTGTCTACCTACTCCAAATTTCCAGGCATGCCAACAGGAGGACTTTAAGATTCAACCCGGCACTTCTCACGCAGGGTATGTAATGCCCACCGCCTAACTTTTTCCAAGACTCCATCAAAACCTTTTTCAGAAAATGAATAGTTTCTCGTGTAGCTGACTTCAAGGTCATATCCTTTGAGGGGCCTTAGCTTGTAGGCAAATTCTAAATGTATATTTTTGGATACCGCCTCTTCGGGTATGTCATATCCTGCGCGTGAATCGCCGCTACAGTTCTAAATGCATGAACATGCTTTAAAATCTTTATTATGCAATAGCGTATTATTGTAGTTATGATGAAGAAATGTGGTATTTAAATAACTTAATAGGTATAGTATTTGATAGATATAGTACAACAATATTTTCGGATGAAGAAAGTTTCGTTGCGGGGATGATGAGTAAGAATGGAATGATGAAGAGTATAATAGCAACTATGATTCTTCAACTGAAATCTGTCCGGATAATTTAACTGAGGGAGCACTTATTGTCCTTGATAAAATGATCACATCATATTCGATGACTAGAAAATGTAATGGTCGGCCTATGACAATACTTTTTGTGTTGTTGAACGTCGCGGCAACAAATACGCAAATGATTTTTTTAGTACTCATAAACCACCTACTAAACATCGAACCAGACGCTGATTTCTGAAGTGTTTTGGATTGCGATTTACAGAAGAATGTAGAAACCAGCAAGCAGTTAAAACATCGCACTCACTCGCGACGAAGACTAAAGGAGTATTTAAATAATGTACTGAATGCCCGTATAAAAATAACAGAAAAACGAAATTTACGTGTGAAAACTGTAATAAACATATTGTATTTCCTACTTTTCTTTCTTTTCTCTCTTTGTATGCAAATTTTAAGTTAAAAACAGATAGTGAACGTCCTTGGGTATGAGATATCCTGCGCGTCAAATTACGTTCGTTTTTGCGCGCGTGAAGTACCGGATTAAAGTGCATTATCCCCTGTACCCGGCAGGCCGTGGTAGCCTATTGGTCATGGTTACGGACTCGTTGCCAGCATGTCATGAGTCTGTGCCTTAATGCCGCTGAAGATCTGCCATCTAGAGATGCTGATGCATTTGAAATCAATAAAGGCTCTGTTTTCTCCAGTTGGCGTGAAGTGGAAATTTGGAGATGACATCACAGGCATTGCTCTCGTCACTTAGTAAAGAAATCATATAAACACACACAATTAGGTCATCTTGAAGAAGAAACTCTCAGTTAAACATGCTATTGCACTTCCCTTTGTATATGTCGCAAGAAAATGACGAAATTAGCAATTCCATGAAATTCCTAAGAGATATGATCAATTGACGGGAGACGTTAAATAACGTCTCTTCAAGGTTATTTCTATGATGAAAGTAATTGATTTTATCAAACCCCGAAGTATTTCAGCGAAATGACGAAATGAAATAGTCAGGATTCGCATTGGCAAAATGCTGTCCGGGGGAACAGCTGAGGGGTCGAGTCCTTGTACTTCCTTACTATACAGGTATATTCCTATTGATCCCCTAAATATCAACCCCATATCTTTAAAAAAATGGCACCATAGGATTAACATAGGGATTGATATTTTAGTGGGTAAGCAACCGAGAGAAAAGATGTTACACATAAATAAAATACCAGCCTAATTTTCTAATTATTAGTTAATTAGTTTCGAATAAATATTTTGTATTACATTGACTATTGTTGGATTACTTACTTCGTTTAATAAGGCACCCTATTTGTTATATAAACGCTTTGAAAATCTTGACAATATTATTTCATCATTTCACTAAAACAAGTCAAGGATCTGTTCAAATCCCTTACTTTGGTCAGGGAAATGACCTTGAAGAGGCGGCGTCATTTTAACATATCCCGTCAATTGATCCTCTCCCTTAGGGATTTGATGAAATTCCTAATTCCATCATTTTCCTGCGACATATGTATCCCTTCTAACAAATAACGAGTGAATGTTTCTTAACTTCGCACTATAAGCAGAACGATTGCTATTGCCAACGGGTCTCGTAATTCTGAACCTAAATCAAGTAACGAGAATGATATCAGAACTGGTACCTCCTCTACAAACTACATCACCACGCCAATGGGAGGTACAGATTCAATGTACGTCGACAGATTTAACGTGCATTGGCTCTTTAACAATGCGGGTCTTCAGAAGAACCAAGGTTCGTGCTCATGAAACGTTGGATACGTGTTCGTGACCAAAACACGTGGAGCGTGGACACAAGTTTCAACTGGACAGAGGTAACAAAAATAACAAAGGCAAAATATTGTTAAATATACACATGGAAAAAATAAAATTTGAGTTGCAAATACAGATAAATCTATGCCTAACCTCAAGTTTAAATTCATTTTCACACTATCAGAGTCCTTAACTGTAAAACAGAAGAAGAATATTTACCACAAATTCTCTCCTATTATCTTATATTTCATATCTATTTAAAGCTCACAATAGCCTAGTGGTTATGATCTCAAATTCGTTTCTAAACTAGTGCTTCACCCTTTTCAATATTCGCGACCCAATATTGAATCATAATTTTCATCGCGCCCCCTTTCCATACAATAACAATATATTGAATTCAATAATACTATACTTTGCCACTAAAGCTACAATACAACTTTAACCTCTTAAGTACCCCATGCGTATATAAACGTCTTGCTCATCCAAAGCGCTAATTGCCCCGGACGTATATATACTTCTTTCCGAAGTACGATCTTTTCCCGTGCTCTGTTATCCATAAAATTATTCCGAAGGCTTTGGAATGTAATAAAAGGACCTTCACAGTGTTTACGAAGGGTTTACTTATTTCAGAAAATTTCCTAATTTACTCCTTCCCTCCCAATATATCACACGCGCACGCCTACGTGGAAAACGGTGGCAATTGGGGAGATAATCGCGCAACTTTTAATCGGTATTTAGAGAATTAATTATATACCGTATAAATTATCAAGATAAACATTAATTTTTGTTTTTAATTTTATGTATGACAAAGCCATGGGGACGGCGGTAATTGTTAAACTTGTTCCTAACTTAGTATTGTAAAAAAAAAAAAAAAAAAAATTGTGCAACACTGATACATTTATAAGTGTATTATATCAGAATAAGTGTGTATTTATTCTTTTTTTATTATGTCAGAATGTATTTTGTTTGTTTACTTTCGGTAAATTGATATTTTTTAAAATAATCTTTCGTTTTCGACTTTTTAATATGCTTGCACCCCTAGTCTAGTTAACAGGACCCCCTAGTGGGACGCACTTTACAGTTTGAGAAACGCAGCTCTAAACTTTAAACAAAAATATTGATTCGATAATCTATAAAACAAAATGCAATAATTGGATGAAAAAAATCCAGAATATCAAATATTTACCATTCTGTTATAACTATCTGTTATTATAACATCTTGTGAAGTTAAAAAAATGCTTTCCTTCCTTAAAACTCATTATATTCTATCCTGATGATGATAACGATAATAATAACTTGATTAGATATTTCTCAAAATATTATTTACCTACTCATCTTTATCAAATTATAAGTTATTAAACTTAAGTTTAACTTTACCCGAATCTCTTTCCTAAAGATATGTAAATCAATCTACGCACTTTCATATAACTTAACTCGCATTAAGTTTTATAATATAATTTCTTCATTTAAAAGGAATTCTAATTTCAATCTTTCTGAGAACAATAATGGCATCTTTCTATTTCCCTTCATGCGCCTTAACTTGTTTAGCTTACCACACTTTTCAATGCCTTGAAATCCTTCAATTATGATTTAAATCTTTTGTCTAAATAGTTTTAAATTCAAAATCTTTCTCAGTGGGACTTTATAAAGTCTCAATTCACTTCTGAACTAATTCGTGAATCTCTTGTATTGAAATTCGGAACAAAACTTTTAACTCTTTCGTTGCAAACTAAAACTAATGGCGTTCTTGGAATCCGAAAATGATGGAAATAGGGTGTTTCTCTGAAGAGTAATCGTTTGCTTTTAAAATTGTCAGCGAAATTTTTAAAGGATTTAAATTAAAGACGTCCTCTTCTAAGGAGATTCTACTGCAGCATGTGTAAGTTGTTTTCCCTGTGAGCCACCTGGTATAAATAGATTTCGCATGGCATTTGTGAATATATATATATATATGTATGTATGTGTATGCATGAAAATAAAATACATTTAAAAGCGTGAAAAAGAATAAATATTAAAAACAAAATACAAAAATCGCAAAGCAACACATTAAAAATTTAAAAAGGGACCCAGCGAGTCAAAAAGCAATTACCGGCTTTGGACCGAATAAGTGGGGTTAAACTAGTTTGATGGTACCAACCTTCCCCCTTTGAGTTTCGGTAGGTTAAAAAATGCAAACAGAATATAGAAAAAAATCCAATTTGAAAAAAATAAGTACATTGAGAGCAAAAATTCTCAAATAAATGAATGAGAAGTTAACTAGTTTGAATTTTGCAGTGTATCATAAAATCTTAAGAAAAGACTTCTTTTAAAATTATACTATGTACAATCCTGTAATCACACAAAAAGGTACTAAAAGTCTTTTCAGTAACTTTTTACTGTTTAATATCAGGTTCTAAATTAACTATAGTTCAAACACCTATTCGATAGTTAAATAGAAGATCATGACAAAAAAAATCACATTTAAATTTAATTCCTTCAAATAAATATTATTTAAAAAAAATATATTTGTATATAGTAAATAATTATATATTTTGTAATGCATTTTTACACAAATACACTTAAAATGAAAGGAAAAGTTAATCATTATTAAAATTTTATAATATTTTTGAAAGAAAATATTGCTATTATGCTATGTAAAAAGTATCGCATTATATTAATATTGAATGCTTCATTTTTGCGGAATTACTTCTAAAAATTGGCTTTCGAAATAACTTCACACATTTTATTACCTTGAATTTATTTAATTTTAAACAGAGCATATCAGAAATGAGAAAAACTTGGAAGGATCATATGCATTTCTGAATAATTCCTATTCATTTTGAAAATAAATTAAAATGAACTAATTGGAAAAATTTATTACTGTCAAACTTCTTTGGGAATAAGGTTCAAAAAAATTTTAGTAATAACATTCTTTTCAATGTAAGGAAGAAATAGATTAATATTATGTTGCTACTGAAATTATGTAAATATACATTGGAGCTTTCTATTGTTCTTTTTATATATTAGTGTGACATTTTGTTTAGTATTAAATAATTGTTCTTTTGTTCAATAAATATCATTGTATAACAGCATAAAATATTTTATTTAAAAAAGCTTATCCTTTTTTATCCCATTTGAAGTTAGATGTTAAAAAGTGAGTGTTTATTAACCCGGAAGCTATCGCACGGGGCACAAAATCACCCCAGGCTTACGGAATCCTTAATTCTAGGAAAACTATTAATTTGTTAGCAATGACCTTTTAAGTATCCTCCTAGGCCATGGTAGCCTAGTGATCAAGGTATCGGATTGGGGCTGGCTTGTCGTGAGTTCAAGCCCAGTGCCACTAAAGACCCTCCGTGCGGGGAAGTGATGCACGTTAAATCTGTCTAGAGTTAAAACGTCCTCCCGAGGGCGTGGTGTGGTAGTTAAGAGAAGAGGGTGCCAGCTCAGGTGTCGTCCTCGTCACTTTACCATGGTTCAAAATTACGAGGTCTGTAGCCAAAAGCCCTCCTGTAGCTGTCAGTGCGACGTAAAGATTCACTCACTCACTTAGTCAGTATCCTCCTATATGACAGTTTTCATAGGAACTAAAATGTTTTTGCACATATCTCCTTCTTTTTGGGCAGAGGCAATCGTTTTCTTACAATCTTAAGATGATTGGGGTGACTGAGTTTCCCGCATGACCACTTTTGTTCTAAAATATTTTCTATGAACAGACTATATCTTTCCCCTGCGAAGGATTTTGTGGTTTTTATTATCATGATGTACGACTCATTATGGTTTATAATTAAACAGAATATAAAATAAAAATGAACAGAATATAAGGAAAGAACTGGGCAATTGTGTGTTATCATTATTGGAGGAAACTGAAACTGATCAAGCAAAAAAAAACCTGATGAATTGATGGACATTAATCATGAGAGCAAAAGTAAATTTACGAGAAGTGATGAACATGAAATTTTTTAGTCGAAAGAAAAATTTTCAAATGCTACCTAAAAACCTCCATCATGAAAGACATGAATCCACAAGTGTACCACAAGACACACTACTCCCTGTAAAAAAGTACAAGCAAGCAAAGTTCACCGTGCTATTTTTCGATCATCAAATGACAATAAAACTACAATAACTCGAGCAAAACAGGACAATTTTGCCTACAAATATCATGTTAGCGAAAAGTGTCTGTAATTTGTGACCTTTATTAAGGCCACGCACATTTGAAACATTTTAGTTCAATTAGATTGGATTTTTTCTCAAATTAACAAAAGCAAAATTGCAAAGTCCTTAAAATTAGTTAAGTATACTTTCTCTTAATTAAATTATTAACTGGAATTTTACGATTTTTATCGTGTACAGTAGAAATAATTTTAAAAAAAGAACTGGGGTGACAAAGTCACCCCGCGCGATCACTAACCTTAGTATGGAGTGCGCGTCTTCTCCCGGGTTAACGTCGCGCTACCAAGCAACACAAGAGTATTGGCAACGAACTCCATAAACTTGGACCATGGTCAAGCGATGAGGATAACACCTGAGCCAGCACCTCTTACCCAAGCTTCCCACTTCGCAAACTGAAGGACTTTGAGCTCGACATTTTTAACATACATCTACTCCTCTTCAAGGTAAGTCTTTAGCAGTACAAGGCTTGAATTCATAACACGCCTGTCACTAGTTTGTGAACATGACCAATAGGCTTTTTCAGCTACAATATGTAAATTGTTTTATTGCATAATGGTTATAGTTTGACTTTTGTATTATTACATGATAAAGAAACTTTAAAAAATTATGAATCACCGTAAAATATGGCGTATAACGCTTGTAAAAGGCTTGTGCCTCTCTCTCGGGCACCTAGATGTGAGGGGGGGGGAGAAACACTCGACATGATCCAATTCAGCTATTTACTTCCACACAAAGTACAGACACAGTTTCAACTTATATTAGTAAGAGAATGTCTCAATGTTATCCGTGAAATTGGAGCAACGATGGTAAAACGCAAACGAATAGGAGACTATCAAACCTGATCCTTACCTTAGTAAAGGATCTAACCTATCATCCGATTTATCTAACATGAAAACAATCTTAGTGAACAATCGTCACTTTAAATTTTCCTCTAATAAGAATCAAATCACAATAATTTTAATATTATACCTTCAGTAGCAATCTTATCTGACTCGGGTATATCTTCTCTCCTACTCTCTCCCAAACTAGAAAACCTCAACTATATTTATAGTATGTTAAATTAAATATTATGTTTCTCTTCTTCTGGAGGGTTGCGAATAACGCGAATTGAGAGCCCAAAAGATTTCCCAAGAGGATTAAATGGAAAAAACGCGTATAGATCCTTCACACGATCACACTTTTTTTACAACGAAATGTGAAATGTACAAATGCAATGCTTTTAAGTTTTTAATCGAAGTATTATCCCAGGCTTTGGAAAAAAGTAGTATATATCTAAGACCTTTAAGTACATAAGGTACGACTTTTCTTTTAAATAGACTCTATTTCGATATATGCGGAAGTCTAATTTTTCAGTTTCTACTATTATTTCATTCTCTCCCTGTATATATATATATATATATATATATATATATATATATATATATATATTATATATATATATATATCTTGTTCAAATTTTCAATCTTTAATAAAATACTTTTTATTCATCCATTCAAGTTAAAACACATTTTTTAAACTTGTAGCGGAGGACACTTGATGTTAATACGTTTTTTCAAATACTAATTCTTGAATTAAATTTTAAAAAATGAATAAATAGTAACAAATAAAAATAACAGTCCAGCAGCATATATAGGAAGAAAAACCGTTCGTTGTTTCCCTGTAGCTCAATGAATATCGCGTTGGACTTATGATCCAAAGGTCGTGGGTTCGAATCATACCTGGAATGGACTGATTTCAGAGAATGCGATTTCTTTTATACTATATTTTGTTATTAGAATAATTATTAAATTTAATGAATAAATTAATAGCAACAAACAAGAAAAATAGCCGAACACCATATGTAAAAAGGAAAATGGAAAATTGCAAGGAAAATCACCTTCAATTTTGTCACTTAATAATGTGATTATTTCACATGTATGTACATACTTATATTAATTGTAACTATTTAATAAAAAGTGATTAAAATAAAAATTTTCTTTGTTTACCTAAGAAGGAATTGACTTAAAAATGCGTCTTTACTTGTTTAACGCACATCTCATTTTTCTTATTTTTGAAGCTATCATTTTTACACCCAGCGTATAACGAGCACTCGTAAATTTCGATCCTTTTTTGTGTGTTAAAAGTGAGGATTATACGCCAGATTCTATGGTATTTAAAAACCTACGAAATATTCGGTATTTAATAACGAATATCTTGGTGTTTACGGTATTTGATAACGAATATCTCGGTATTTATGGTACTTAATAACCTACGATAAAATTGTTTGTTAATTTATTAAATTAGTGTTTATTTTTAATTTCACAATCGCTGATTGGTTATAACCTTGTAATTTGCAATTATGGTCACTAGTGGCATCTATAAACTGTAAGCTTATTAATTTAATTTCAGTGTATTATGTGAAAATTTTGAAGCCTAATAAAATTTAACATGGTACAATCTACGTAGATATCAGCCGTGAACTTTATAATCTTTGGCCATAAGAGTTAAAAGTTCAATTATAAGCAACCGTAACAGTCAAAGTTTCCCTGTAAAGTTCCAACCATGAGGTTATTTAGTCAATATAATAACTACATCGCATTATTTATCGTTGATGCAAAATCAAAATTTCCTGATCTTCGCTATCGAGTGCACATAAATCAAATACATTCAGAACTCGTCAGTAGTATATTCCAAGGCCTATCCATCACAGCAGCTATCTCGCCAAATTATCAACCTTGACAACAAAAGAACTAAAACTAAAGCCTAGTACCAAAATATAATTTCATCGGAAACTCTACCAAAGTTTACTGTCCGATAAATCTAATTTTGCCAAAACTTATCAAAACCAGCGCTGTCTCGTTACTTGACGTGAAATGAATCCTCGAGGAACATTCTTCGAATCAGATCGACCCCTACGTCCACCCCCTAGGAATCCTTCCCCTTCACAATAAACCAAACGGCTTTACAAAGGGCGTATCCACCAAAGCAGATCTGGTACTGCTTTTAAAGCAAACCACCCAAGTCGTACAAATCATAGAAGAAAGGAATAACAAAAGGGTGGAAAAGAGGGATGGCGTGGAACGAAAAGGTTCCAAAAGGACGAACGGACATTCGAAAAGCCGAAGCCGGGGCGGCCCCTAGAATTCTTGACAGTTAGTATGATTGATGATGGAATTATAGCTAGAGATCTTATCATCGGAATATCTCATGTTAGCTAATGGGTCCATTCCCAACCTATTTACGTGCATGCCCATTTCAGCAGAGCCTAGTTAAGTTTCTCGACCGATAGTCTCCAAGTTGGACGGGGGGTGCTTGGGGGTGGGCTAGAAATCGTCTGGCAGAAAGGAACCATTGGTGGAGATAATTGCGATGTATATCACACTTAAAACATAACTTAGTTTTGCGAAGATCTTTTCTGGTAGTAAAATTTTAATGAGTGGAAAGTAGGGTTGGGATCTCTGGTACCTTCTGGAGAGGTTGGTGGAATTATACAGTTGTTGGGAGTCGAAGTTGATAACTGGGGTAAGTTTTGTTAATCAAAATTTTATGGGGAAGTTTCTGAAGATGATAGATGCGAAGATGGTCAAATGTGAGGTAGTTTCGGTATCTGGGGATTACTCATTGTTAAAAGTCTTAGACACTTTGTTACGTTTGTGATGTGTGGTAATGATAGGGTTCACAAATGCAAAAGAAACATGCTGCAACGTTTAAGCATTCATTCGAAAATTCCTTTTTCAGATTAAGAAGCTCCCTTTGAGATTTCAGTACCTAGTTATTACATTTAAATTGCAGTGCTAGTATAAATGATTCCTTCGTTTTGAAAAGACTATACTTTCAAAAATAGTATAAGTACACATATGAAAGATATATGAAAATAACCACAGACTCACTAAGCTTGTACACCCTTTACAAATGTATTGCATATTCCAGATGGCTGTATGATTCCATTATCTTTTTAATCTTTGATTGGATCCGATCCAGAAATGATCTAGCTTTGTTTCCCTGGCCTCCCAGATCCCCTGATTTAACTTCTTGAGACTTCTTCCTGAAGAGCTACGCAAAAGACTATGATTGGGTGCCCCCCTTCCACAATTCTCAGTTGAGCTCAAGGAACACAACAGTGATGCAGTATAGATAATTGACAGGAATATGTTGCATGGAATGAGCTCAATTATCTTCTAGACGTGTGTCGCGTCACCAAATCAGCACATATTAACCCGTTCAGGACCATGATCACATATATGTGATCACGCGTTTCTCCCACCACGGCATCATATATGTGATTGAGCTTTCCCTGCTCGTAGGTCCATGATTACAACGGTGTGATGAAAGTTAGGAACGTTTTATATTAAATTTTACAAGCACTAGATGTGGCGGTTAAAAACCGTTTTTTTTTCGAATAATATTTCATAAAACTTTGAACTTCATTATGTGTTTTCAGCTCCGTGTTTTTTGTAATTAGATCCGAGAAATTTATGAATAGAAACAACTGCAAATTTTTATTTTTCGAGAAAATCGGACATTTAGAGGTTCGTGATCTATTGCTCCATGGATTTTTGTAAAAATTTTGAATAATTTCGTTTAGTTTTCTAATATTTTCTGTATTTGTATTTAAATTTATGGGATTTTTGTCAATTTTTTTGAAAGTGCATGTAATTTTTTTTTATTAAAATGAAAACGTTTTTTTTAAATTCGCAATTGTTTTTTTAAATATAGCGAACATTTTTGCACTCTATTTTGAAATATTACCAATGATAGTAAATTGTAAGTTTTAGAGTATTTTTTTAATTGCATTTAAAACTTTGTATGTATTTTTAAAGGAAATTCTGCTTGGCAGGGAAATTCGGCCGGACCCGTGCGTGCGTATCCTCTCCGAACACAAAGGCCTGAGGAAACGCTTCTTTCTCCTTTCGCTGGTCCCGAAGGGATTAAACATTTGTAGTGGTTGTATAAACTTGGTAAATTTGTCGTTCATTGCATATATTCTTCATGTGTGTACGTGAAATACTTTTGAAAATATATCCTTTTCAAAATGAAGCACTTAATCTCTGTATATAAAAATAAGAATGCTGTAAAATCAGGAAAAAATAGATGGAATTCTTGGACAATTTTTACTTATACTTTATTTAACTGAAGGCAAATATTTTCCTGTTAGCATGTGAAGATTTGGGATGAAGCACTGCATATATCTTGCCTCCTTCCTATTTGAACCTTATCTACAAATTAATGTGGCATGGTACGATTTACACAAAATTTTTTAATTAAAAGATTTTTTATAATTTTTAGGTTACTTCCCTTATGTGCATGTATGATGTAAAACAGATTTTGTGCTTAAAAATTCATAAAAAGCTAATCATTTAATTTTTTAAGGGGAAAACTTGAAACTTAAGAAGTGATTTCAAAATGCTACTCATGCTACAGAAATTGACGTACATATACAAAATTAGATTTACAAGTACGTTCAACTATGTATAACAAAATTTGGTATGGGTTTTGTGATAACATGATTGGTATTGGTGCAATACTTCTTTTTATAAATGCTTAGTAAAATTCCTTAAAAAAATGTGTGAATTCTAACATCAATTATATTTTAAAAAATAAGGATTGTTTTGATTGAAAAATTCATACCAACTTTTGTTCCATGTACTATTAGCAACAAGTGAAAAAAATTTTCAAGTATTAAGCACAATGGAAAAAGGCTTTCGGATTTTAAACGGAGACAAACTACTTATTTTATCTTTCTGAGATAAGTCAGTTTAAAGTTTTGATTTGCAATGGAATGTGAATAAAAACTAACGTAAAAGTTATCATAACTCTGCGTTTTTTTAAACTTAAAGCTTTCAAATTTTGTGAGTTTATAGAATATATATATATATATATATATATATATATATATATATATATATATATATATATATATATATATATATATATATATATATATACTTATATATATACTTATATATATATATACATATATACTTATATATAAATACATATATACTTATATATATATACATATATACTTATATATATATGTAAAGGGTGTTTTTTTTAGAGGTATAAAACTTTAAATTGCAATAAAACAACGATGTATTATTCGATTGACATGAATTTTTTTTATTCGAAAGATAATCTTGTGGCATTACATATTAAATATGATTTTTGGCATAGGACTGCCACGGCTGGCTCAGATATAGTCCAATCTGGACGTCCAGTTTTCAATGACTTTTTCTAACATTTGTGGCCGTATATCGGCAATAACACGGCGAATGTTGTCTTCCAAATGGCCAAGCGTTTGTGGCTTATCCGCATAGACCAATGACTTTATATAGCCCCACAAAAAATAGTCTAGCGGTGTTAAATCACAAGATCTTGGAGGCCAATTCACAGGTCCAAAACGTAAAATTAGGCGGTCACCAAACGTGTCTTTCAATAAATCGATTGTGGCACGAGCTGTGTGACATGTAGCGCCGTCTTGTTGGAACCACAGCTCCTGGACATCATGATTGTTCAATTCAGGAATGAAAAAGTTAGTAATCATGGCTCTATACCGATCACCATGGACTGTAACGTTGTGGCCTTCATCGTTTTTGAAGAAGGATTCCACCAGCCCATAAAGCGCACCAAACGGTCAGTTTTTTTTGATGTAACTGTGTTTCGACATACACTTGTGGATTAGCTTCACTCCAATTGTGGAAGTTTTGTTTGTTGACGTAGCCATTCAACCAGAAGTGCGCTTCATCGCTAAACAAAATTCGCTTATGAAAATCGACCACTATTTTCGAAATAAAATTGCACAATTTGAAAGCATTGTTCAGGCGTGAGTCTATTCATGATGAATTGCCAAACCAAATTGAGAATAAATCACTTGACAGCTGTTAAATCGGTCGCCATCTTGGAAAGTAATACCAACTTAAACTTCTATACCTGGAAAAAAAACACTATATATATATATATATATATATATATATATATATATATATATATATATATATATATACTTATATACTTATATATATATACTTATATATATATATGTATATACTTATATACTATATATATACTTATATATTATATATATATATATATATATATATATATATATATATATATATATATATATTTATATATATATATAAGTATATAAAAATAATTTAGACATAAAAATAGATTTAATTTTTTGACCACTTTCTGTCAATTGAATCGTACTGTATCTTCTTAATTAAGATAATAGTTAAATGTAAAAATGAAGAAGTGAAAAAGTACACCCAGAAGCAAAGTTTTGTCTTAAAATTATTTATTCTTATGTGTAAACAAGTAACTAGAAATTTTTAAAATGGAGATATACCTGTGTGTACCACTTAGGATTAACTTTAAGAACGTTATCAGTTACTTTTCCTCTTCAAAGCAAACAATATGAGCAGGGGCACACATAAGGGTAGAATTTAGAGGGCCCTTTCCATACACGAACAGATATTTTTATTTTTAGTATAAAGATTGAAGCCTATAGTTGCTGAGTGGCTAGTGCATCGGGCTTCCCCACCTCAGGTCCGATTATCTAACCCCAGGCTGGACAAGGTGAACTCTGCCTTTCATACCTTTAGTGGGTAGATAAATGCTCCCAAGCTTGCTTGGGAACTTAACTCAGCGGGTTTTGCGTCAAACTGACCACTCTACATGAACTTCAAATTTTGTAATGTTATTTCAGGGATTATATAGTTCGGTGAAAAAAAAACAAGGGGATATTATTATAGTCATATAAAATTACTTATTCATGTGTCTGTACTCATAAAGAAAATTATTTGTGAAATATACAATGATATTTGTGAATTAATTATATTCTAATAAGGAAACAATAGGTTTATGGTAGATACAAAAGATAGGATTGTTTAGATACAAAGTTATTTAAATATCTAAAAAAAAACTCCTTCAATCATTGTTCCGTACTTCATCATGCTTCATTTGGATCATTTGTGATAATTAAATTGAATTTTGATTTGCCTTTTGAAAAAAAAATCTACATAAAAATCCCCACTTAAAATTATAGGTGATTCATTCTGAAGAGTCGATCCGGCTTTGTGAATTTTGGTTGTAATTTAACAATATTCGATTTTATTCCTGAATTAATTTAAGCAAAATGATAGTAAGACAGGTAGTTGATTAGAAAAAGAATAATCTATATCAAAACCTTTAAAAAGGGATTGTATCAGAAAAATTGTATCACATAATCTTTAGCTTATACTGGCGCTTTTGTTATTATATGGCAGTTTTGTTCAAATATATCCAATGCTGCTGCAAGATAAGTCTTCTTAATTATATTTTGTCTTATTGTAATTAAGTTATTTAATGTAATCTTTTCTTAATACTTTTATACTTAATTTGTTATTTTAAAACTTTTAATTGTTAATTTGTCTTTTTAGACTTAAAGTATATTTAAGTAATTATGTGATTAATAGAACTATTCGTTCATTGCTATTCTGATTCGCTTACAAAATTAGATTTTTATTCTTAAATTCCCTGCAATAATGCTAATGATAAGTATACAATTTACTTAGTTCTATAAAAATTTGTCCTTTTTCTACATTTTAAGTTTAATTTTAGTGTAGGATTCCTCTATCTTCCTAAGCCTATTTTTTAAAAATATTACATGTTTCGTTTTCAGGCTTGTACTAGGATTATAAAGAATCCCTTCATTCGTAGAAAGAGGTGGTGAGGCGGGGGATGACCCACTTAGATCGAAGCTGTAGATAAAATATAAGACTCTAGGAACTTTTACGGTGGGAGAAGGGAGTGACAGGCTACCGCAAACGTTCCTCCTTTGGTCAAATGTCTTTATAGAGGTGTGTGTCGCGGACGACCTTGTATGAGCAGGATTTCCGACTCGAGACGAAGAAAGACGAAAGAGCGTTACATACCCAAGCGTGACGTTCATTTAAGTTCACTCTCTTTCAAAACACGTGTAAAGAAGTTATCATTTCAATAAGAAATAACGGTTACTTATCTTTAATGAGATACAACCTATGGAATTCACCAATGAGAAATCCTCCAACATCTATTAAAAGCGATTATAATTCAGGACTAAAATTCAGGAACCTGCTAGTAAGGCACCATAGTTCACATAACAATTATTCTGTATCGCAATGACTATTTATGTGCGATTTAGTAGTGACATTCATTTTCGGATGGGAGTTGTTATAGCTCAAGATGCTAATTTGGCTGGACCGAAAAAAGTCGGAGTTCGAGAGTACAGACCTTGTGGATAGCGCAATGTCACACAGTTATTTCGCTTGATTAGTTTTTATTTTTATTACATCTCAACCCCATTTTTACATTCAAGAAAATTAATCACAGTAGTCAATGGAATGATGTTTATTATCTCAAAATCGTAGACTTCAGTCTGTTCAAGTTTTAGAGAGGGTACGATTTTTCTCTTGAGGATCCAATAATAATACTTTTTACTAATCTTTTGAGAAAAAAAATGTATATCACTCCCTGTAGCTGTCTCTATTCAGTTCTATTATAAAAAACAAAGATAGTAACTGTTCGAAAGTTAACAATTTTTTTTCTAATTTGTACATGTAAGTTTAAAGAAAATTCCACTCATTTTCTTATGCATAATGTCGCAATAAAAATAAAAAAAACGCTAGTCAAATCAGACATCTGACATTTTTAATGAAAGGTAGAATGATAAATGTCATTACAAAATAAGAAATTTTAAAAGAACTGAAACACTTTGGTTAGAAATACCAGAAAATAAAATGATATCAGCCCGCTAATGTCCCCTTTTTACACTACTATTTCTTTCCTAACTTTTACCCTCAGCCTAACACTTTTTATTTGCAAGTAGAGAGAGAAACTAAAAATAATTCCCCTCCTCCATAAATCATCCCGAAGAAATAAAAATTCCAATACATATAAAATAACAGTAAGTGTCAAAACCGAAGCTTCTTAGAAGACAAAGTTAATTTGATTTTACAACTTTTCAAAAAGGATCTTTATTTTTTTTTTCTCTTTTTCTTCAACGCTGCATCTTTGGCTGAAAGTAGATAAAAAGTTTGGAAAAAATTTTGAATATCAAAAGCAACTGTTGAGGCTTTGGCAAACAAAAGAAAGAGAACGAACAGGGGAGAGGTATAAAGACGAGAAAGACCTTGAGCTAAAACTTGAGAAAAGGCTAAGAATAAAAAAAAAGAAAGAAAGAAGAAAAGAAAAGAACTAGAAAGTCTCTTAATATACCACTGAATTCTCCTTATCGAAAATTTGCACTCGTTGTTCTTAACTCTGATTGGCTGATGAGGTTTAGAGCTTGGAAAGAAATTTTAGTCAGTTAAACGGACAATTGTTAATAAAAAAAAGTTTGAAAAGGCGGTAAAAATATGTTTTGCATGTTGTTGTCAGAGAAAGAGAAGGCTAAGTCAGTCATAGAACGGAGTTTGGGTTAAGAACGCAATTAGGCTTAGCTGCAACACCTAAAGTTTTAAGATTGAAAATATATATTAAAAATGAATAAAATTCTATAAAAAATATTAAATATGCCGAAATAATTTTCATTTGAAAATATTTCTTTTTTGTTTTACGTTAAAACGAAATTAATTTAAACCATGAATATTAAAAGAATATATTAACGATTTTCCGAATGGAATATATCCCTTTTTTTTTCTTATTTATTCATTGAAATACACAGCGGGAAAATTTCAATGGTACGTTTCTGATGAACAACAAAGAACGTTGTATATCATATAAGAAGACTACTAAAATGAATAAAATGCATTTATTATCAATAAATCGATTCATGACTAAAGAAAAATCTTTCGAATCGATTAATCGATAGTTGAATATTTTAACTCATCCTGATGAACATGTATAAATGCATATATATGTCTAAGTTATAATTTCCGATATTTTTAATATATCCTGTAATATAATATTTCAATAGCTTAAAGTTTATAGAAAACATCTAGATAGCTAACAATACATAAATTAAAAAACTAATTTTCGTTTACTTATATGTTAACAGCCTGAAGTTGTTCATTTTAACATTTTTCCTTATGTAATATAATTCTAGATACATTTTTTTTATATAACATGACATAATATTTCAGTAATATATAAGCTTAAATAGTTTTAATTTAATGTTGAATTAATTTTTAAATATCAAGTATTGTTTTTCATTAATTACCGTGTTTTAAAATTAAATATTGTTACTTATTTTGTGTAAATAGTGTAAATAATTTAAATTTGAGCGTTTAATGCATTTATATTACTCTATGTTATATTTATTTCATGTTAAAATTGTACTATTCACAAGCAATGCCGCCCCTTACGTTATAATGGCGATTCAATAAGAATTTGGCGAAATCTTGGCGGTAGAGCCAATTTGGCATCATTTTTGGCGTCATTGGCGACCATGTTGGCGAGCTCGGAACCCTCTGGAATCTTCTAGAAAGTAGTAGATCTCTCTACTAGTGTCATATTCAATGACACGAGCGGTTATATTTCTGGAAGTTTCTATCGCGCCTATAAAAAGAATGCTCGCCAGTACGGCGATGAGTCTTGATTAAGCCAGCGAGTAGTGAGGATTGTTTTGGCTAGTGATTAGCTCGGCTGTGCTTGGGAATAATCTTTACGTACGTGTATTTTTAAACACTGTTTATTGTGTTTGATTGCTGTCGAAAGTGTGAAGACCTTCGGATAATTAACCTGTGAATATTGCTGCTGAATCCTGTATTGAAAGGACTGGATTTTCGATAATAAATTCCCATCGCTCTTAAAGAACTGCTGATTTCATTTGTGTTTGTTTTGCATAAAATCCTCGAACCCTCGGATCTATGTAACAATATTTTGCTTGATTTTTCTTTCGCTATTAAAAATTTTTGGGGAGATGTTTGTCTGAGATACTAATAGCATTTATCTTTTTTTAAAAAAAACGGTAGTTTATCCGCACATTGTAACTATACGGTAATTACCTTAATTCATAATTTCGGAGCTCTGGCGCAGCTAGTTTTGATAGGGCCCTGTATCAAAATTCCTTCTGGGCCCTTTTTGAGGGCCCCTTAACACTTTATGATTATTTTGCTTACACATGTTGGGACCCCTGTAGTGTGGAGGCGCGTATCATTGATACGGCCGTAGCAACGCCCATGTCACAGAATCTAAATTAAAGGAAAGATTATATTTCTGTTGAGAAATTTACACATTTTAGAACAGGTGTCTACTTTTAAAAAAAGTATTATGTGAATGTTAAAGCTTCTATCGTGTAGACAAATCGAATGAAAAAAACATATATTTCGTTAACACAATACAAAAATCACATTTAAAAAATTGCTAGTTTTAAATAGACTTACGCCCGACAGTAAAATCATTAGTTTTTTATTTAACAATGTAAAAGATTCAGTTCCAAGTTTAAGAAATGCTTCGATTTTGTTCATACATTTTGTAATTTTAATTACAACAATAAATAAAGTACATGAACTTAATTTACCATATTCTGTTATTATTTTTTTAATTAAAGCATGTTATTGATTCCTTGACATTTTTTAACTATCTCATTAATAAGAATTTTTAAAGAGAAATGTTATTTTAGAAACCTTAAATTATATAAGCCATCCTTTTAATACTAATTACGTGGAGTTTTTATTTTATAAATAATTTGGTGCCGTATGAAGTGAAATTATAACAGAATTATATCTTCTACAGGTTTGAGATAAATACAGGCAAAATATTATTATAACAGAAGCATTTTTCATAAAAGGAGAATGTTTTGAAAATTGGTCTTTCTATGTTCATTTTTTGTCAAAATATCTTACTTAAAGAATTTTTTATTGTGATAATATTCTTAAAACAATTTTATATACATTTTCTAATCTAAGTGACTCTAAATATTTTAAATATTACCCATTAATAAGCTTTTGCAAAATCACGGTTCCGAACGTAGTCGGATACCTTAAGTCATTTTTATGACTACGAAATTTCAAATTATATTGCATTTTAAATTTCCGTTGCATTATATATAATGTAATTTTTTTACATAAATTTATTTTTTGTACATAAAGCTAAAGTGTTTTGGTTATAAAAACCAAACTTTTAAAATCAACATTATCAAAGTTAGTATTTTGTACTAATATAATATGGGCATATATAATACAATATAATATAATATAATAAGATACCAAGTGAATAAGTTGTATAACCAGCAATGCTAAAGAAGATATATATATATATATATATATATATATATATATATATATATATATATATATATATATATATATTAAATATAAATTTTGAATTAAATTTGATATGAAGATATAGAGGGAGAAATGGTTATGAAAATAAAACGCTTTTCGAAAGGTTAATTGTATCCTTTCTTAACACATTTTCTTCTTAATACGATAAAAAAATGACTTTTTTCATTGTTTCAGTTAACAAGTGAAGTCCCGTGGCATATCTTGTCTAACTAGAGTATTTTTATTGCGCAATCCGAGAAAAATCACTACTTTTAAGCAGCGAAACTATTAACATGGACTTTAGTGCAATGGGTCTTAATCAAAGTTTTTACTATTATCTAAAGCAAATATTTTTGAGAGTGAAGCTGCCATGATAAAATGAAGTTGATTTTAATTAGACTCACACACACAAATTTTGAATTCAATATCAAAATAAAATTGAATTGATTTGCGGAAATAATATTTCTTCCTTTAATAAATACCTCAAAATATATTGATTTCAATACAAGGCCTCGTAAAATCATTCTTAATTAGGAATTTCGTATGTAGTTCATTATTCTTGCCATTTTAATGCTATTTTGTTGGCATTTATTTGCTGTACTGTATTAAGAAAAAATTTTGAACTTTCAAAAACATATCTCTCAATTCATCATTATTTGTATCAAATGTAACTAACTTTCTTCTTGATGATTGTTCATATTTCAGAATTGTTACTTTGACCCTGGTTCGAAATTACGAGGTCCATTGCTCATGGCGCTTGTGGTACTTTATAACGCTACGTTAATAAACACTCATTCACTTCAGAATCGTTATGTGACACAGGATTCCTCTTATAATTGTTGTTATGATATGATTTCCAAAGGCAATGGAAGACAAAGAAGAAAAAAAAATCCATTTTTTCTACGTAACAAGAAAACTGTTAACTAATTATACCGGGTGTTCAGAAAAAAAGTCAGTAAAAACTTTAAAAATTTATAAATTAGATAAAATAAAAAACGGTTTGCAGGCTTAGCATCGATAAGTTACGGCATTTTTTCTTAAGATAAGAAAAAGAAAATTCCAAAAACTACCGATAGGGGTATTTTGTGCATAAGTGAAAGAAAAGACTCACAAATAACAGAAATAACGTTACCAAATTCATTTAATACAGTATCGTGTGTTCCACATATCCATCATCACAAGGGATGGCACATTCCAAGCGTATCACACATCCAGCAATGGCAGAGTGCAGAATGTCCGCCTGTATACATGACAGCTCTCGGTGGATCGCATCTTTCAATTCTGACAGATTGGGTGGACGGGATTGTTACACTCGGGAATTTTAATATCCCCACAGCCAAAGGTCTACTGAAGTCAGATATGGAGACCGAAAAGACTATGTAAACTTACAACGCTTGCTTATGATTTTTAGACTTGGTCGTACGGATCTTACACGATCCTCGAGCGATCCAGTTCCCTCAAATCTCTGAACAAGCTTTATGAGGCGTATCACTGTTGAAGGCTCTTTTTCAGTCTTCCCATTTTTCTGAAGTTGGAATAACCGTAATGCAGCAGTCGCTGATTCCTTGTTCGTGAAAAACAGTTTCACCAACAAAGCTTTGTCTTTCTCACTCTGTGAAGGTCTCCTTGGACCTCACTTTGAGAACGAGAATAAATAGGAGTCATGTAAGAACCAGAAGCCATTTCTATAAACAACTTTCTTTATTTGGTTATCTTATCCAAATAGAATCAAAGACTTATTAACAAATATGTTTAACTAGTATTATGAGGTTTTAAAGATAATATCCTTTAAATTAACTTAATTAATGATCAAATTAATTAACAATTAAATAACGATCACGCAGAGATTACCACGAAAAGAGATCCCAGAATTATATTTAATAATGTTCCTATTGAACATTTATCTTTAATATCACTCTTAAAACTTTAATGAGACTTTAATTATAAATCAATAATTACCAACGGAATCTCAACTCCTCTTGAGAGTAAATTATCTCCAACAAGAAATCTTTAATTTAACTTCACTATAGCTTTCTGCTTCAATCTCTATCTCCTACTGCTCTAACTTTACTATTCCGTTTGACTTAAATACTTTATCTAATCTGCATAACAAGGAATCATGTCCGCTTTTTTGAGTTGATTGGAAATAGGTAGGGAATTAAATTTCCCTAAAAAGGACGACTCAGAAGGTTACTGATAAATTTCCGTATAGATTTGTCACAACTCAGCATCATTGTTCACTTAGTTGACATGCAACGGAAAATTAGGTCTGGATCAAGAGCAACAGTATTTGTAATCGCCTTTTTCATTTGCATATTTCCAACTCAGTTGTTTGTACCAGCACCATCTGTTGGCAGATTTCCTTTTCTTATCTTAAAGAAAATGCCCTGGTTTGTCGATGCTAAACCTGCAAATCGTTTTTTATTTCGTTTAATTTTTCGGATTTTATAAACTTTTGAAGTTTATGCGGACTTTTTGCCCACCCAGTATTTTGAACAAGGTTAAGGAGGATAGAATTGATATTAAAATATTTCCAATATAAAAAGTTAATAAGGTTTTTTTAAAATTTTTACGAAAATACGGTTTTATGAATTAGTTTTAATATTCATATGCTTCTGTAACAGTAGCGCACACAAAACTTTTCAAGGGAGGGGTCCAGGGTCGAAAGTCCACCATTTTGGTACATTGCTCCAATATGCCGCCCAACATATTCTTTTGATTTTGTCTATTTTCGAAAACAAAAACAATAAAAATTTAATTAATAAATAATTAGCAATAATTAATAAAATTAACTATTAATAACAAATGTATAATTAAGTTTTACGTAATATATACATAGGATTATAACCAATCGGAAAAAAAATCAAGCACTATAGGGGTTTGTCCGGACCTCTAGGACACCCTCCTTGTGTGCTCCACTTCTCTGTAGTGTTACTTGTATATGTGTCTTACGATTTCCTTTGGAACTTTTCTTTAGGGATAACTTGCCGTAACGTCCAAAAATAATCGGCAGGATAATTAATGCCCTGTTGGAACCTTTCACCATGTTCATTGCTGATGACGTGTAAATTTTAGGAAAAAAGTACAAATGAAAATGCAGGAAGTGTATTTTTAAGGAAATGCAACAACCTAAACCTTTACATGTAGTTAAAAGCTCCTCCCTCAGCTGATTAATAATTCGGAGATTTTTTTTTCCATGAAAAATTCCCAAACAGACTTTTTATATATACACTGGCCTCAAAAAGTTAAGGTACAACCGGGCTTTTGTGTCTAATTTGCAAATGAATGAATGTAGAAACAAAAAATTTGGAGGATATGTGCATTAAATAGTTTTTTATTGAATGCGTCATAGAAATTTGTATAAGTGCATTGCAAAAACGATTTATAACAAAAAAGCAATCTCTGCGGAAAAGTCCATTCTTGAGAAAACAGCACATCACAGTGTTATGTGGTAAAATGGCATAAAAACAGTACAAAAATGGGTTCTAATAAGGAATGTGTCCACCCCTAACTTGAATGCATTGGCGGAATCGATTTCCCATGCTGTTTATTAAGTTGTCGGACACCGGAATAGGAAGCGAAGACCAGACACAGAGTAAGCCTTGTTTCAGCTCATGTAACGACCTTGGAGGAGGATTTAAAGCAGCAACTCTCTGCCAAGATAATCCCAAAGATGTTCTATCGGATTCAGGTCTGGAGATCGAGCTGGCCATTCCATTCGTTCCAAACCGAGATCCTCCAGATACTCCTCAACAATCCGAGCTCGGTGAGGTCGTGCATTATCATCCATCAGAATGAAGTCGTTACCAATAGCAGCAGCATATGGGAGGACATATGGATCAAGGATCTCATCCCGATATCTAAGACCAGTTACGGTTCCTCGATGGAACACATGCAGGTCAGTGTGGCCACCGAGCGATATCCCTGCCCAAACCAGGATTCCACCACCTCTATAACTGTGTCTTTCAACAGTGTTGGATTGAAGGTATCTAGTGCGCTGTTCCCTCCAGATCAGTAGACGCCCTGAATCACTCTCCATTGTAAATCTGGACTCGTCTGTGAACAGCACAGAAGCCCATTGTTGCTGCGTCCAAGAAACATGTTCTCTTGCCCAGCATAAGCGGTTCCTTCGCTGTCGTCCGTTGAGGGGAACGCACACAACTGGTCTTCTTGCATACAGACCTGCATTGTGAAGACGATTTCGCACCGTAGTAGCGGAGATTCTTCTTCCTGATGCTTGAAATTGGTCTGCAACGAGCTGCGGCATAGTATTGGTTCTTCTCCTTCGTGCCGAAAGAGCTAGAAAACGGTCTTCTGCAGGTGTTGTAGCTCGTGGTCGGCCTGGAACAGGTCTTCTGGACACAGAATCTTCGGATTGGTATTGATTCCAAAGTCGCTGAACAACACTACGAGACATTGAGACGTCTAGCAGCATCAGCCTGCGACAATCCCATTTCCATCCATCCAACTGCCCGCCACCTTAACGAATTGGGTAAACGACGTCTCTGAGACATTTTCTAAACTCTATTGACTATTGTCACCGAAACTGCCAACAACTGTTGAAAATAAACACAACTTACACACAAAAAGTACGAAAGCTTGATATTTGCATATTTTCTCTCACTCATAAATATACGTTCTTTTCTATAAAATAAAAGTGGTAGCAATCGTTTTTTCATTAATGTTTTTAAAGTTCATTATTATCATTCATGTAAACTATGCATTTTATTGTTACTGCCATTTTTTTTATGGTGAGCTTCGAAAAACATGTTGTACCTTAACTTTTTGAGGCCAGTGTATATAAGATCGGAGAGTTTTTCTTTAAAAATTTCATCTTTCATTAATTTCCTGATTTGGGAAACTACAAATATGATTTATTTAATTTTAGCTTCACTAATTTGGGAAATAAGGATATGGTGGACCTTCACCATGTCAAATTTTGGTCAATTTCCTATTATGTTTTTTTACTAATAATATTCCTTATATTTCATTGAATAATTCTGGCATAGCATTTTGTCATTTTGATTAATACTTACTGAGGTATTTTTTATTCTACAAAAACAAATGTTTAAAATGTACCTTTATTAGTTCGTAAATTTTTCCCTTTCACTGTTACGTAAAATGCTGCTTGTGCTTCACATATTATGTCATATCTCTTTAAAATTTTCTCAACTTGTGAAACATAACAAAATTCCCAAATTTGAGCATTAGTTCTCTAACAAATATACGGATCATATCCTGTGTTGTTTTGAATACCTTGAATGTGTGATAATTGGTGAAATATTTCATAGAGTGTAGAAAATTTATATTTTTTTCATCAAATTTTATTATGAACTTAAAATTTATGCACAGATATATCTTGTTGTAATTCATAGATATAAAAACAAATTTTTTTGCATGTATTAAAAACCAATGCGCAAGGAGTATTTTTAAAAATTGTTTAAAAAATTTAATTTTTTTAAAAAAAAATCAGTTTATATAATATTTTTTTCAAAAATATATACTTATATTATGAAGTATAATAATCGTTTACTATATTGATTCCAATTTCAGCTAATTAACAATTTGAGATATTAGTTTTAATGGTCAGCGGTCCTCTTAAGAATCCATCACCATCCCAATTAACTACTTTCACGAAGTTTTCCATAAGGCCACATGTTTTATATGAAGAAGTGGCAAAAATACATTATCAAGTTCCAGTAACGCAGTATATTTAATATTTTTTATTTTATGTTATTTTTATTCATTTATTCATTTATTTATTTTAATATACTTGTTTGGGTCAGTCTTTCATTTCGTAATGATTTTTTCTGTCTCTAATGTCCTATTCATAAATAAACAACAGAATTTAGTATAATCAGGTTATAATCCTAAAAGATGGGTAGTAAATTTTAGATCTCCACAAATTCTCCATTCATGTTCGTTCTATTGAATTTTATTTAAGATAAATTTCATGGTTTCATAGATCCCTTTCATGTTAGAACAAATATATCAAAACATTTCAGGATGAATTTTATACTTTCTTTCCATAATTTAAGAATCACTGTACTCGGCAAACACAAAACACAAGCGCTTTACTAAAACACAATATATTCAGAATTGAAAGGATAAGATAAAAAAATGGGGAAAATTTAATTTTTCAGATACGTACTATAACACAAAAGCTAGACCTGAACAAAATATATAAAAAGAGTGTTATTTTGAGGGTAGGTAAGTATCTCAAAACTGGTAACCACTTTTCTTGTTACAGAAACTTGTTTATTGATGTACTTTGCAGTGTAGATAGAATTTTTTTAGTTTATAAAATTAATTACATGCAAGGTGTTGTTTCTATTTTGTATTTATTTGGTACGTTATTTTATTTCATTAACTTATTTTTATATATTATTTTGTCCAATATTTTTCGTTTTACTTTGTCTAAATACTTTTAACAGCTCTTCTTGAAAGACAATAATTGTTATTATTATTATTTTACTCTTAATGCAACACATAATATATATTATCTTATGATTACTATTTAATTTCGGGGAAATATTATTTCTTTTTTTCATGCGTATATTTTCTGGAAAAAAATGGTTTATTCATGACTTCCTCTCTAGCAAGCAAATTGCTGTTCTTAAATCCTTTTATAATACTTTTGCAGTTTTTTAGTGTTTTAAAGAAGATTTTCTTAGGTAATTTCTTTAGTCATTATTGTCCTGGTCTTTCATATTATCGATTATTTGTATTCATTTATTGAATTACTTACACTTTTAAGATTTCTATTTGCTGAATTTTAATACATCTTCTACACAATACTGACTTCTGATATTTTTCTCCCGTATATTTCAATAGCTGAAGTCAGAGAGTATATTAATTCCTAAACTTAGTCCTGACTTATCCTGCAAAGGTCGAACAACATTCTAACTTAAACCACTCTTCCTTTCAATCCAGTCTTCTCCTCAGATAGCCTGTAAATGACAAGCAAGATTAATGACCCTAAACTTAGGAAATTAAAGAACAAAGAGAAAATGAGTCACTCGAAAGAATCAGAAAAAAAAGCTATTCGAGATGTTCCAGAAAAATATGTAATGAACCCTCTAAAATTAGTTTTTTCACCAAATTTTCTATGCTAATTTCCAGAGAGATTTTTTTCTCTCTTCCGTAGTGAAAATTCAGCCTCCGAGAGATGAATTGTATAGTTGGGAGATTCAAAAGAAAAATTCATTTCGACTAAAAACTAGAAATTCACGAGAAGCAATTATTAGGAATTAGTCTCGTTGGCTTGAATTCTTAGCATTGATACGATACTCACTTAGTCGGAATCGAAATCGTTTTGAGTCATTAGTGATTTTGATAAATGGACGATGCAATCACTAAGGTCTGATTAATTGCATTTTAGTTTGGATGGTTGTAAAAGTTTTTCTTATACATTTACAAATTTACAATTCAAATTCATGAATTTATCGCAGATAAAAAATTATGATCTCATCCATTTAAACATTCTATATAAATAATTACTATTTCAGCCTATAAAATCATGGCAAATAAAAAGAATTAGCATACACATTCATAAATTTATCTAAAGTAGCATTTCTCAAACTGTGGGGTGCACCTCCTAGGGGGGGCCGTGATAACCCAACAAAGGGAACGCGAGCATATCGAAATGTAGAAAATAAAGCATTATTTAAAAATATTATTAATTTACTGAAAGGAAGGAAAAATAAAAATACATTCTGTCATAATAAAACATAAAATACGCGTTTATGCTGATATAATATATTTATAAATGTATCAGTACTGCGCGCACAATCTTTTTGATAAATATAATTTCCCATTACCAAATTAAAAATAAGTTTAACAATTACCGGCAACCCCAAAAGCTTGATATATGTAAAATTATATAAAAAAATTAAATACTTATCTTGATAATTTGTATAGTTTATAATTAAAGTCGATTGTAGTTTTATATGTCAAAGTTCATTATTATTGAATTCAAATACATTGTTATCGTATGGGGGGGGAGAAAATTATGACTCAAAATTGGGTCACAAATATTTAAAGTTTGAAAAGCACTAATCTAAAGTGAAGAGTTTCCAAAAAAGAACTTCTTTAAATGCATCTATTTCTTATTATGTTTTCTTAAGAAATTACATCGATTTGTTCATGATTGGGAAAATTAAATACAGTCGGACCCTTGTTTGTCGAATGACTACTTTACAAATTTCGTGATTTAAGGAATTTTCTTTTCCCCTGATTAAAAAGAATGCAAAAAACCGTATTGAACGAATACTAAACCCCCAATTAACGAATTATTTCAACAACCGAAAAAAATTTTAGATTAGAAAATTGGATTTCTATTCAAATGACATCTTTTTTTTTGTCCTGAACAGAAGAATACTTTTCTTGTAAATAACAAATATAGTTTAGGTGGTTTAGTTTGATAACAAACTGATAGAAGAGAAAAATCTGTAATGTCTGTTTGGAATTGAAAAGCATGGGATTTGGAATAAGGAAATATATTACATCCTTACATATATATAGAAAGGTTTATTTGTACGAGGTACGTTACCAAAATAATATTCGACATTTTTTTACATGTGGATCTTTAATGCCCCCCCCAAAAAAATCATCATGACATCATGAGCTATACACCTTGACCTACAGTAATACCTCGACTTACGCTTCCTTAATTATGCGAATCCGGTGTTATGCAATTTTCAAATTTCTTTGATTTTTTCTTTCCTTATTCTGATTTGTTTTTCGTTCCCATCACTGAAACTCAGACGGAATCATGATCCAGAGTCTACAGAAGTAGGTGATGTGATTGAAGGAGTTGCCGATCTCGCCAGACAAATAAATTTTGAAGTGGATAGTGATGATGTTCAACAACTTCTGGATTTCCACAATCAGGAGCTGGCAATTGACGAGCTCATATATATGCATGAACAGAGCAAGACATTTAAGAACTTGAGTCTTTAGACCCATTTCAATCAGAAGATCAAAAGACAGTTGTGAATTTGACAGAAGGCCTTAGTTTATTTGAAAAAATACAGACTCCAACGACGAGTATACTTTTCAACAAAATAAGGAATAAAAAATTATGAGCATGTTCCGAGAAAATTTTACGGGAGAAAAAATCTTTTAGCTGGCTGACAAGTTGTTAGATTTTATGAAACCATCTACATCAAAATAGCTTCAGTTTGAGATTTTGTGTGTATTTGTGTTATCTAAGAATTTATGAAACATTTTTTTCTAAATTATTATTTTTATTGTCTCCGGCCCCAACTAAAAATAATTTATATGCATTTATATGAGGAAACATATCCCGACTTACGCGAATTCAACTTTCATGGTTATCACTCAGTCCCATCTATCGCGTAAGTTCGGGGTATTACAGTATTTTTGGACATTGGCATTACCGACATTGAGTCATTTATCGTCGCGTGCCAACAATTTGAAGAAACCATTCTTGTAAAACTTGGTAACCTGTGATGCAAGGAATTGTTGAGCAGGCTTCTCTATCTCAGCATTGTTTTGTAAAGATTTTTTCTTCACTGGTGAACTTGTATGCTTCCACGTGATTGAGGTACATCATGTCCAGTACAGCAGCAATATCGTTTTCATTCATGGATCCAGAAGGACACCCATTTCGATCTTCATTATCCCTATTCTGCCTTCCTCCATTGAACATGCAGCACCAGTGACCAACCTTTTGACGATACATCACCTTTTTAGTTTCTCTTTCTCTTCTTATTTCTCTTTGGAATTTCTCGCAGTTTTTTATACGTTTTATTCTATTCCTATTATAACCTCACACTCTCTATATATTTATTTATTTATTTATCTTGGTGGAATTTTCAATCGTTAATAAAATACAATTTAAAGCGCTCAATTGAGCTGAAATTTTATATACATGATTATTTTGGAGACAATACACAGTAGTTTAATTATAGTTAATAAAAATTAATTGATCATAGCTAATTATTTTAAGAATTAAAAATACAGCCACGTTGGCATCATTTTTGGCGATTTAGCGACCCTTTTGGCGACTAGTGTTAAAACTTGAAAATGTTTTTTTTCTGATGTTTTAAAGCATTCAGTTGAACTGAAATTTTATGTACGCGATTGTTACGATACTTTAATGATAATTAATAAAAATTAATTATCACTTAGTACTGTGATTCTGTCATATGTATATACATATTTATATTAATTGTAAATATTTAATTAAAAGTAGCTAAAATAAAAAAATTTCTTTGTTGATCTAAGTAGGAATTGACTTAATTTTTTTTTGTATTACTTGTGTGTGTGTGTGTGTGTGTGTTAACAATTAAACAATAGCATGTAAGGAAATACATTTTATTTTTACATTTAAATTTTAGGGTGGGGAAAATGCTTCCCAAGGAACCATTCACCAGCATAAAGGAAATTTAATTTAATGGTGACTTTTTGGCATGAAAAGATGAGAAGCATGTTACAATGCACAAGATGACCACATTCTTGTCCCTTTCTGCGACATTTTCTTTATTGTCTATAGTTGGAAAGTCTAATCTTCTGTTTCGTCAGTTTACTTGCCACAGTATGAAACTATTTATGATGGCAAGGTCAATAAGAAATTGAAAAATATGATACCACCATTTTACAGATCTTCTTATTTGGTATCTTTCTTTTCTTTGATCGAAGCAATCAACTCTTCCCATGACATCGTTATATACAGTTGTGACGGGCTCACGCGTCTTTTCTTTAACATGTCCTTTGGTTCTTTGAGTCAGAATAATTGGCGACTCTTTTCCAACCAAATCCAAGAAGTGAAGTGTGAATAAAAGATGCAAATTAACAAGCTTTTAAATATCGGAACTTAGAGTAAACGAAATAGCAATGTATGGTTATTGATGGCAGTTTGTGGTAGTTGATGGCGAAGTAGAGAAATGTTAATTTAGTTCGTGGTTCAATTTTGTCTAAAGATACGTGGCGGTGATTAGAAGTTATAAGTGATTGAATGTATGGAATACAAGCTGCATACTAGTGCATACAAATAAAGACAAGACTGAGCATAGGACAATATTGGTTGATTCTTCAGACTACAACAAGGTAGGACTGACTATTTAATATTAGAATCAGTGATTGAATTAGAATCGAGTTTAGGCGGTTCAGTTATTGATAGTGGACTGAATTAGATTAAGTCGTTATTATCTATATATAGTGTGTGTTGCGTATTTTTCCATCGTAGATCCTCTCACATTAATTATTATAATTTAATTTATTAAAGGTTTAAGTTGAATATCTTAATAAAGTCATATTAAGATAAGGATTCCTTCTTTTTCTTTCGTTAATTCTACACCTCTAGCTCACGCTGACACTCCGAGAGATATTCTCCCAAGGGGGGAATATCACACAGTAACAGTTCTTAGACAAGATAATACCCTCTTTTATTTTTTTGTCCGATTTGCATATGTAAATAATCGCTGGATTATGTGTAGTAGCACAAAACTGAAGAAGGAATTAGTCCTCTCATCCTTCCAATATGTCGTAATTTGTTGTAATTAGGACAATATATAGTAATGAGTTTAGCGTTTCTCAAAGGTGTAGTTTGTAAGATCATGTAAATAGGAAGTAATCTTACCGAGGCCCACGAAAGGATTAACATACATGGTCTGTAGGTGTTCATGGACGATAGACACATTAGGCACATGTGTCTATTTATACCGGCTAACAGCACATACTTCCAATGAGCGACTACGTTGTCAACACAAGTATGTCTGTCATGGAGAATTGTACTGAAATGACCTTGGGAATGCCAGTCCGCTGTTACTCTCTCTATGGCAGTCTGCACAAGTATAATTTCTTTTGCGCTGATTTCCGTCGCTGAACCCGCAGGAAATGCGTGTTCTAATGGTGATTGTTTGTTTCACCCTCAGTACCATGCTCTTTGTCAAAAAGAGTGATGAAATTACTTTTAAAACAATCCTCTTAGAAACTAAACATAATTAAATTTGCATTAATAGACATGTAGGCCAGATATTTTTATACAAAATTTTTATTTTTCATTTTATCTCTGTCTATTTTTCTTCTTTATTCTACTCTTCAACAAACAAAACAAAGTAAAAATCCATCACACAATCCAATTCATACGGAGGCGAAAATCGAATACATACTAGAAATTTTAAAATGAAACATCGAACGATAGCGTTAAACTGCAACAAAAGTAAGATGGACATTCGAAAGTACTTCAAAACACCCATCTATAACCTCCCCTCTTCCCCTTTTGCCGGGGTTCATCCGTCATAGCAAAGAAAAGGAGCTCAATCTTACATCGGGTTTCGAATTACTTTTTTGCAAGAGGGGTCTTTAATATTTTAAGGCCATGTCATCAGGATTTGATCGGCAATCTTTATCGGTAATAATAGGATGCTAAGCGATCACCGAACATTTCCTACCCTCCCACACCCATATACACCCACGCAAATTCCGGAAAGTCCTGGATATTTAAGTTATCCATCATTTGTATCTGTCAAGGATGTGACGTCATAACTGACTTAGCGTACTTCCTTTGGGGAGTTTGGCTGTTAGATTAATTTTTTTCCCTTGGGGTCTTTTTTTAGCCCAGTTGTGTACGTGGGGATTTTTTTCGAGTTGCAGGGGAATAGCGTTAAGTGTTTTTTTATGTAGTGGATTTTTTTATAAAAAAAAAACAATAATTTGAGGTGCCGACTGATATTGCGTCTGTTATCACTACATAACATGTTCCTTGACAAAAATAAAATGCTTTCTAAATTTAGAAACATTTTTTTAGTCAGGAATTGTACTTGTTTTCATATAGTCTGAAAGTGTAATTTATCAATGTCTTTTTGTGCCAGTTAGCTTTATTTTTTATCAAAAGGTTATAAAATTTAAGATTATTAGTTATAATTATTATTAAAAAAACGTCATTACTATAGTACCATATAATATGCATTTTTAGTTGATTTTAGAATGGAATATATAAGGGTAAAAATTTTCAGATTAGAAAAAATTATTTAAAAAATTTTGAACACGCATAAGTGTTTTTCATTTTAACATTTTTTGACTTTAAAAAAACTTAACTTTTTTCAAATATCATCATTATAAACAACATGAACATATTATATTTGAAAAAAATTATATATATATATATATATATATATATATATATATTATACGTGTATAGAGAGAGAGAGAATTTTTATATCTCTTATTGACAGGGGAAAAATTATTCTTGATTTATATTTTTGAAAATATTAACAGAGGGCATACACTCATCCCTTTAGCAAAAAAATATTGTTAATGTTTCCTAAATTAGCACAAAACCTCTTACAAACTTTCCAAAAATATAACATTTTTAATTAACGTTTTAAAAGCGTAAAGCATCATAAAGTTTTTCTAGCAAACAATATTGTAAAAAGAAAGAAATTCTATTTATTTTTCTTTGTTTACTTTCAGATTTTTTGTAATTATGCTTTAGAATATCTGTTATTTGATTTATATATATAAATAATATTTTTGTTTTCATTTTCTAGGCAAAGAATTATGATTAATTGAATTTAAACTAGTTAAAACAAATGATAAATTATAAGATATAATTATTCTTCGTTCAAATTGTACAAAAATATCATACCTTTTCTCTAAGCTACTTTTTTGAAATATTTATCATATCAAAGCTATAATTTTTATATCAGTTTATTTAAAAAGTTCACTCTTTTACAATTATACATTATATATATATATACTATAAGAAATAAATATTTATATTTATTTTTAAAACTATGTTTCTTTAGTTCTATTTTGAAATACAGTCAAATAATGCAAAGTAGAAAAAACATTCTAATTTGTTAAAAACTTTCTGAATATATATTTTTTTCGATAAATTTCACATTATGTGGTACTTTGTTCAATTCCAAGTACATTGTATATAATTTATGAGATTAGAAGGAAGTATAATACAAACTATTAGTTAAAAACAACGTTTAAATAATGAAACATACAATGCATTAATGTACGTTAAATTAATAAATGGAGCATCAGAACAAATTTGTAGTTCTTTTTCGTAGGATTAAAATTATCTTTAAAAAGCCCAACATAAAATGTCTTCTAACAGTATATAATTTCAATAACAAAGTGAAATTGATTTATTAAAGAAAAAAAGTAAATTATAATATTTATTTGGAAGAATACCAAGCTCAAGAGCTTTTCTAATGTAACTTTTGACACTGTAATTTTGCAAATCTTAACTTTTGGCCAAGAATAATTTTCCCCCATTTTCCTATGCATTTTAGGTTATTTAATTAATGTATACTATATAACAAATCATAATAACAAATAAGATAAGAAAATATTATAAAACTTCATTACATATTTCCATTTCAGCTTTTATAATTATTCTGAATTCCTACTTTTAAAAATTACATAAGTCCATATTAAATCATAATTTCATTGAATAAAATTATTATTTACTCGCAACTAAATATTATATTTGAATTGTGGCAAGAATTATTGAATGGTATGAAAGCATCATCATATCTACGCGTATTTCTTAATTAAATTCTAAATATTTATTAGTTTAAAAATCCTTTAACTCATAAAAGTATAATAACACGAATTATTTACAAAATTTCTAAGAGTAATTTATTCGCTTCAGTATTTTAAATATTGGCATTAAACGGAATAAAATTAGATAAGTGTTCTTTAATTCGATGAACAAAATTTATATTACATGTTTTACTCTGTATCGAGTTTTAATAAAACGTAATTACATAAAATCAAACTGAATAATTAATTCGAACAAATTAGTTCAAATGTATAGCAATAACTTGAATATATTCATTTCAAATCAACGCGTATTTTTTTACTAATATAAATATTTTATTTTATTACTTATTAGAAATTTTATATGAAAAATGCATTGTTAGTTGGATTAAAAATCTCTAGATGGCGCAATGAGCAAATTTTTAAGCTTTACTGAAATGAATATACTTAGTAGTTAGTAACGAAAGGAAAAATCCGGGATTCTTCGAAAAATAGTTTATTAATATATTTTCTTGTAAAAGTAAAGTTTTATTTTTGCTGTACAAAGCGCGACTACGAAACATAAAACGAAACAGACCAAAATGTAAAGATACTTGAATTTATTATTTTAAAATATTTAATACATAAAAGCAAAATTTAAAAATATATGCTTCTACCGAAAAATAATAGCTAATCAATTTAGATATAAGCCTATATTTGATATATTAGTTATACTATTTATATAAAAATGACTCTTTCTCATAAAAATAAACAAATTTTGAAAAAAGGTTAAATGAAATTTATCATAATAAACCATACTCAATTAAATACTGGATGCATTACGTTAAGGTATCCGACTGCGTTCGGAATTGTAATTTTGCAAATCTTACAAACGAATACTTTTTTAAATATTTAGTGTTTTTTAGATCAGAATACACGTATAAAATTGTTGTAAGAATATTGTTATAATGAAAAATTATTTAATGGCAATATTTTAGCAAAAAATGAACTTAGAATTGTTTATTTTCAAAACTTTTTTTTATAAAAAATGCCTCTATAATAATAATATTTTGCTTATACATAGCTATGACTTCTCCAGAGAGTCTGAACTAGGATTTTATAAAAATTCTCATTATTTCAAGTGTTACTACCAATTGAAATAATTATCGGTGTTTTTTTGTTAAAATTTCTCCACTCTGGTGTATTAAAATATGAATAAATCCACTTCTAAGTTAAATATTTAAAACATCCTAGTCCAGACTCTGGACACAGGTGTTAGCTATATGTAGACAGAATATTATTTTTATAGAGGAATTTTCCATAAAATGAGAACATTTTGAAAATAAATAATTCTAAGTTCATTTTTTTTTGCCAAAATATTGCAATTAAGTAACTTTTTATTGTAATAATATTCTTAAGACATTTTCGTACATGTGTTCTAATCTAAGTGACACTAAATATTAAAAAAAATATTTGTTTTTACGCTTTTGCGAAATCACGGTTCCGAACGTAGTCGGATACCTTAATTCCTACACACTAAAATATTTATTTTAAACTACTTATTTTTTAACAATAAGAAATTCAATATTTTTTGCTTATGAGTGATAGCTTAGAATTTTGACGAAAATTTTTACATCTTAAAATGACAGAATAAACTCCTAGAAAGCGTGAGTTTTTTTTTTTTTTCTGTTTGGGCAGCTACTTTTAAAGATGAATGTCAAAAACTAGTACATTAAGTGCAAGATCGTGTTCATGACGTTTGTTAGATGTTTATCCTTTACCTTATTATCGTTGTTTTTGATATATTTTAGAAACTTAAAATTGCTAATGGCATCAGAAGAGCGTTTTTGTTTTAATTACAGTGAGAATATTTTGGAATGAACAGGCAGACAAATTTGAAAAATCAGTAACGAAATCTAATGTTTACATTGAATGGATTACCCTTGAAGATAACAATACAGTAGAACGTCGTTTATCCGAATCAATTGGGATTGGACACCGTTCGGATATCCGAACACCGAATGCGATCCATGCAGTATATAAAACCGGACACTATGCGAATATTAAAAATCATCACATGCGGGAAGCGTGCTTGAAGAAAAAGCAAAACAGGTGCAAAATGTCGCAATTTTACCTTTATTGTGGAAAATAATCACTTATTTTCCGCTGTACCATTGTACACCCTCGTTTTTCCGGTACAAGATCTCTGATTCTCTTGAGCAGCAGTAGTCGAGTAGAACAGCACTCTGATTGCTGTTCGTACCACTCTATAGCTGTCTCTAACGCAGAAAACGTGCCAGCATTTGATAGACCCTTGTTACTTTCGTTGTTGTTGTCCTCGTCTTCATCCGTTTAATCGTCGACAGGGTCGGACATTGCTTGCACGGAAGTCACAACCTGGTTATCATTTAACATTTAAAATCCATTGAGTCTTCTGCATCGATTGCAATCCATGTTTCTCTCTCTATATATCCCATTTAATTCTTGAAATCCTGGGATCGATTGGACAAAGTGGGTAATCTCATCCCTGTGGTTGTCATTGTAATCTTTTTCGTCTTCTAAATTGACAAAAGTTGACAAAAAGGAACTGGTTAGGATATTTGAAGCTCCGGATAATTGACGTTCGGATAAACGACGTTCTACCGTAAAAACAATTTCCGAAAAATAATTGAAAAAGCCATTGAGAATTATAATACCAACAAATATCGCAACACTTTAGGAAGCATCCCATTTATAGAACCAATATCTAATTGGACCAAAAACAGAAGAGAAGAGATATTAGGTATTAGCAATATTAGTAAAATGATTATAACTCAACGTCTCCTGCATAAATATCAACTAATGAAAAAACCTATATGCAATACCTGCAAAGAAATTAACGATTTTTAACTCATTCTCTTAATATGTGAGAAATATACTTCTCAAAGAAATAACTTGTAAAGGGTGTTTTTTTAGAGGTATAGAAATTTAAATTGCAATAAAACAACGATGTATTTTTCGATTGGCATGAATTTTTTTTTATTCGAAAGATAATCTTGTGGCATTACATTCTAAATATGATTTCTTGCATAGGACTGCCACGGCTGGCTCGGATGTAGTCCAATCTGGACGTCCAATTTTCGATGACTTTTTCCAACATTTGTGGCCGTATATCGGCAATAACACGGCGAATGTTGTCTTCGAAATGGTCAAGGGTTTGTGGCTTATCCGCATAGACCAATGACTTTATATAGCCCCACAAAAAATAGTCTAGCGGTGTTAAATCACAAGATCTTGGAGGCCAATTCACAGGTCCAAAACGTAAAATTAGGCGGTCACCAAACGTGCCTTTCAATAAATCGATTGTGGCACGAGCTGTGTGACATGTTGCGCCGTCTTGTTGGAACCACAGCTCCTGGACATCATGATTGTTCAATTCAGGAATGAAAAAGTTAGTAATCATGGCTCTATACCGATCACCATGGACTGTAACGTTGTGGCCTTCATCGTTTTTGAAGAAGGATTCCACCAGCCCATAAAGCGCACCAAACGGTCAGTTTTTCTGGATGTAACTGTGTTTCGACATACACTTGTGGATTAGCTTCACTCCAAATGTGGCAGTTTTGTTTGTTGACGTAGCCATTCAACCAGAAGTGCGCTTCATCGCTAAACAAAATTCGCTTATGAAAATCGGAAACAACGGCAATCTCGTTTTGGGCCCATTCGACGAATCTACGCCTTGCTTGATGATCGTTGTGATGAACTGCCAAACCAAACTGAGAATAAATCACTTGACAGCTGTTAAATCGGTCGCCATCTTGGAAAGTAATGCCAACTTAAACTTCTATACCTGGAAAAAAACACTCTTTAGAATGTGCGGAACATAGATCCATGCAACAACATCGACTTCAGAGAACTTTTGGAAGATACAACAGTTAATAAGCAATTTTTCAGTTTTTCTACAGAAGATGAAGTTATTTGATATATTTTAAATATGAAATGTGTGAAATACATCTATATATATATATATTCATTTCAAGGGGATAATAGCCTTTGTTGCTCCATATCCCACAAAATCTGTTACCTGTAACTAGTGAGAATAAAAATAACTTTGAGTTGTTATTTATGAATTTCAGGAGGGTTGTGGTAGAGCCCAGTGGTTAGGATATCGGATCATGGCAGGCATATTGTGAGTTCGAGTCCAGTACCACTAGTGACTCGCCGTGTAGTGGAGCGATGCACGTTAAATCTGTCGAGAGCTCAAACGTCCTTCCGTTGGTGTGGTATTTAGGAGAGAGTGGCGCCAACTCAGGTGTCGTCTACGTCGCTTGACCATGATTCAAAATTACGCGGTCCGTAGCTAAAAGTCCACGTGTAGCTGAACAGTGCGACATTAATATTCACTCACTCACTCATGAGTTTCAGTGAATTATTAGTTACTAATTAACTCGACTTAATAATTATTAGAGTTTTTACGCCATTCCATGGTTTGGTTTTTGAGTTATTTTTCAGATGTTAAAGCCATAGATTAAACTGACTAATCCCAATTCTTTTTATTTTGATATTCCAAAAGGAGCAGCGTTATTAAGGTCAAAGAAGCCAATAAATATTGACAATTTATGGTATTTTTATTTAAGTGAATTGTACCATTTCCCAACGTGGTTTCAGTTTTTTGAATTCCTGCGATAATCATTCTATTTTTTCATCATTGTAAAAACTATGTAATATTATACTAATTTTTTAGTAAAACGCATTTATAAACATGTATAGAATGTGATACAACATTTTAAAATTCTCAAAAGCGTAATTTTACTGAAATATATGTAAATTTCAAGCCACTTTGTGTTTTACTTTGAACTGGAGTTATACAATGCCACAAATGCAAAAGCTACCGAATCAAGTTTTTTTTATTCATATTTCAAATAATAAATAAGAGAATATTCAATGTTGTTTGGGATTAATTATTGGTAAACACAGATAGTATTTTGCTTAAAAATTCATATCTACATTCAAGCAGAGGCTTTAACGGTAAAATCAGTTATTCCTTTTTGTGTAGTCTTTGTTATTAAAATCCTAACAAAGAAATGCAATATTTTTAAAACTAAGCTAAGTCTGTCCAGCCCATCTTTCTCACTTAAGTCCAATCTGATGTGTCACAACATTGATACATATACATATAAAAGCGTATATGTTAGCGCATCTTTGATACCAGGCAAAATTGATGGCTGACAATTTGTCGAGCTGCTAAAGGGAAAAAAGTATCTAAATAATCTCGATATATCTGGCATGTGAGCGTGTAGATTTAACTTTCCGCTGTCAAGACTACTTTTCCTTTACAAGGTTTTGCTTTTCGGATGCTCTTCTTTATTTATCTGCAACCGTCACTGTAATATTGGTTTAACAGTTCCTGGTACATCCGGAGGGAAGGCTTGCGGATAGCAAAATACTGACAAGAAAATGGACGAAAAAAGCTTTACTTTTTTCGACGATTTTTTTTTTACAAAAACTCCAATTAGGCGAAATTGTTTTTAGATGTTTAAATTTTGGACTGCGTCTTGTGTTAGAGAGCTTAATAGATTGGTTGTGATGGAAACTTCGGTGTAAGAATTTGTAATAAAATTTTTAAAATAAATCAAAATAATAAAAAGTGAAATTTCCTAAAATTCTATATATGAACCTGTAATTGATCTAAATACCCCATCTAACAATTTTTTCCCTTCGAATTTAAGCTGTACTCGATTTTCAGTAACATTAACATCGTGAAAAATTTGCGACTTAGATTCGAGAATAAATGTGGTTCATATATTTGTGTATAAATTTGTATTAAAAACTTGACAATAAAAAATTTATGGAATGTTAACAAAGGAAAAATTGTAAATTATAATTTTATATCACATTGAGGAGACAAATTGTGTCGTTGTTTCTAACGCCATCTAGTCAATGGTGTCAGATCGAGGCCTACAAAATTCATGTGGCTAGGGTTTACATTACATCTGCCGTTAACCACAGCTATGAGCACCATACATGTGACAGTACGTTTTGTCTCCGTTTCACCACAACTTTGAGTGAGAACACCCTAGGGAGTGGTCAGGGGTTGTCCCACTAAACTCTCGAGAGGACTTTCGGCTTGACGAATACATAGAGAGTGACGTACATGCACTATACCTTTATAAACATCCATGTCTTCTTTCTCCGGGATTTAAACCCGTTACTTTGAAATAGCTATCTGACAATTAGCGTCACTAATCTCTATCGCGTCGGGTGAGTGAGTGAATATTAACGTCAGCTACACGAGGGTTTTTGGCGACGGACCTCATAATTTTTAACCATGGTCAAGTGACGAGGACGACACCTGACCTGAGCTGGCACCCCATCTCCTAACTACCACACCACACCAACGGGAGGACGTTTGAGATCTCAACAGATTTAACGCGCATCGCTCCCCTACACGACGGATCTTTAGTGGTATTGGATTCGAACACATGACATGCCTACCATGATCCGATACCTTTACCGTTGAGCTACTGCAGTTCTTTTCCTGTTTGGGTGACTCCAAAAAAATAATTAGTAAAAGTGATTGTGATCACAAACATATGCCCTATGATATCCAGATCAAGTCGTGAGCTTTATTTTTGTTTCATTTTAACTCCCCTGCATAATGGGGTATGCTGCACTAAACTATCTCTCACGATGTAGTGTGACAGTTGAGAGTTGAAGATGCCAGGTATGGCTTTAGTCTCGCTTGACCGTACTTAGAAGTACATTATCAGTCATCAATCCCTATCGTATTATTTTAGTATAACATTGATAATACAAAACGAAGAAATCAGAAATTAATTTAATTTTTATCAAATTGAGCAAATAATTAATGGAGATTATTCGAATTCACTCTCAACATTAATCTAATTGCCTAATCATGTAGGGTGAATCATTAAGAAGTATTCAATTTCAGTGCACTACAAATAAAGAAGAATGTAATATATTACATTTTACCTGCAACAGAAGTTTATAGGGCTATTTAAGGTTTTGTTAGAGACAGTCACAGAGGGTTCTAGGTGTGAACCCTTAGTCATACTCCCCCCCCTCCTGCAAAATCAGGTTGAGAGGCTCAAGCCGAATCTTACAAAGGGTAAGTACTTGGCATCAGAAAGGTTCTGCCCACCTCTAGAACCCTGCCCCCACCACCACGATGCGGGGGTACATTACGCCTCAGGTAAGTTAAAATATCTGAATCAAGTCCACTGATATCGGTTGTGATACACTATTTAAGCACCGCTAGATCACCAGGAATGGTAGGGACGAATACTTTGTCCTTTACGTACCTCTACTGAAAGAAATCACAAAGTGTTAAGTCAAGATTTTTGGCCGGCCATAGAATAAAGGACATGTTGTAGACTGCGACTCGTCCAATTCATAGGTGAAGAAAAGGCTCAATGAGGTTATCTCGGACATTTGGCTACCAGTGTGATGGTGCACCATCCAATTGGAGAAGGGAGTTGTCAATGTTGTCCTACAATTGTGGCATCAACCAAAGAATTCGCATACCCAAAAAAAGTGGCTTCCTTGACATTTTGTCCAATCCATATTCCTTCCTGTTGATCTGATAGTTTTGTCCCTTTCTGTTGATCTTGCGACTCGTCCGATTCATAGGTGAAGAAAAGGCTCAATGAGGTTATCTCGGACATTTGGCTACCAGTGTGATGGTGCACCATCCAAATGGAGAATGAAGTTGTCAATGTTGTCCTACAATTGTGGCATCAACCAAAGAATTCGCATACCCAAAAAAAAAAAAAAGTGGCTTCCTTGACATTTTGTCCAATCCATATTCCTTCCTGTTGATCTGATAGTTTTGTCCCTTTCTGTTGATCTTGCGACTCGTCCGATTCATAGGTGAAGAAAAGGCTCAATGAGGTTATCTCGGACATTTGGCTACCAGTGTGATGGTGCACCATCCAATTGGAGAAGGAGTTGTCAATGTTGTCCTACAATTGTGGCATCAACCAAAGAATTCGCATACCCAAAAAAAAGTGGCTTCCTTGACATTTTGTCCAATCCATATTCCTTCCTGTTGATCTGATAGTTTTGTCCCTTTCTGTTGATCTTGCGACTCGTCCGATTCATAGGTGAAGAAAAGGCTCAATGAGGTTATCTCGGACATTTGGCTACCAGTGTGATGGTGCACCATCCAATTGAGAAGGGAGTTGTCAATGTTGTCCTACAATTGTGGCATCAACCAAAGAATTCGCATACCCAAAAAAAAGTGGCTTCCTTGACATTTTGTCCAATCCATATTCCTTCCTGTTGATCTGATAGTTTTGTCCCTTTCTGTTGATCTTGCGACTCGTCCGATTCATAGGTGAAGAAAAGGCTCAATGAGGTTATCTCGGACATTTGCTACCAGTGTGATGGTGCACCATCCAATTGGAGAAGGGAGTTGTCAATGTTGTCCTACAATTGTGGCATCAACCAAAGAATTCGCATACCCAAAAAAAAAGTGGCTTCCTTGACATTTTGTCCAATCCATATTCCTTCCTGTTGATCTGATAGTTTTGTCCCTTTCTGTTGATCTTGCGACTCGTCCGATTCATAGGTGAAGAAAAGGCTCAATGAGGTTATCTCGGACATTTGGCTACCAGTGTGATGGTGCACCATCCAATTGGAGAAGGGAGTTGTCAATGTTGTCCTACAATTGTGGCATCAACCAAAGAATTCGCATACCAAAAAAAAGTGGCTTCCCTTGACATTTTGTCCAATCCATATTCCTTCCTGTTGATCTGATAGTTTTGTCCCTTTCTGTTGATCTTGCGACTCGTCCGATTCATAGGTGAAGAAAAAGGCTCAATGAGGTTATCTCGGACATTTGGCTACCAGTGTGATGGTGCACCATCCAATTGGAGAAGGGAGTTGTCAATGTTGTCCTACAATTGTGGCATCAACCAAAGAATTCGCATACCCAAAAAAGTGGCTTCCTTGACATTTTGTCCAATCCATATTCCTTCCTGTTGATCTGATAGTTTTGTCCCTTTCGTTGATCTTGCGACTCGTCCGATTCATAGGTGAAGAAAAGGCTCAATGAGGTTATCTCGACATTTGGCTACCAGTGTGATGGTGCACCATCCAATTGAGAAGGGAGTTGTCAATGTTGTCCCTACAATTGTGGCATCAACCAAAGAATTCGCATACCCAAAAAAGTGGCTTCCTTGACATTTTGTCCAATCCATATTCCTTCCTGTTGATCTGATAGTTTTGTCCCTTTCTGTTGATCTTGCGACTCGTCCGATTCATAGGTGAAGAAAAGGCTCAATGAGGTTATCTCGGACATTTGGCTACCAGTGTGATGGTGCACCATCCAATTGGAGAAGGGAGTTGTCAATGTTGTCCTACAATTGTGGCATCAACCAAAGAATTCGCATACCCAAAAAAAGTGGCTTCCTTGACATTTTGTCCAATCCATATTCCTTCCTGTTGATCTGATAGTTTTGTCCCTTTCTGTTGATCTTGCGACTCGTCCGATTCATAGGTGAAGAAAAGGCTCAATGAGGTTATCTCGGACATTTGGCTACCAGTGTGATGGTGCACCATCCAATTGGAGAAGGGAGTTGTCAATGTTGTCCTACAATTGTGGCATCAACCAAAGAATTCGCATACAAAAAAAAGTGGCTTCCTTGACATTTTGTCCAATCCATATTCCTTCCTGTTGATCTGATAGTTTTGTCCCTTTCTGTTGATCTTGCGACTCGTCCGATTCATAGGTGAAGAAAAGGCTCAATGAGGTTATCTCGGACATTTGGCTACCAGTGTGATGGTGCACCATCCAATTGGAGAAGGGAGTTGTCAATGTTGTCCTACAATTGTGGCATCAACCAAAGAATTCGCATACCCAAAAAAGTGGCTTCCTTGACATTTTGTCCAATCCATATTCCTTCCTGTTGATCTGATAGTTTTGTCCCTTTCTGTTGATCTTGCGACTCGTCCGATTCATAGGTGAAGAAAAGGCTCAATGAGGTTATCTCGGACATTTGGCTACCAGTGTGATGGTGCACCATCCAATTGGAGAAGGGAGTTGTCAATGTTGTCCTACAATTGTGGCATCAACCAAAGAATTCGCATACCCAAAAAAAGTGGCTTCCTTGACATTTTGTCCAATCCATATTCCTTCCTGTTGATCTGATAGTTTTTGTCCCTTTCTGTTGATCTTGCGACTCGTCCGATTCATAGGTGAAGAAAAGGCTCACCGAGGTTATCTCGGACATTTGGCTACCAGTGTGATGGTGCACCATCCAATTGAGAAGGGAGTTGTCAATGTTGTCCTACAATTGTGGCATCAACCAAAGAATTCGCATACCCAAAAAAGTGGCTTCCTTGACATTTTGTCCAATCCATATTCCTTCCTGTTGATCTGATAGTTTTGTCCTTTCTGTTGATCTTGCGACTCGTCCGATTCATAGGTGAAGAAAAGGCTCAATGAGGTTATCTCGGACATTTGGCTACCAGTGTGATGGTGCACCATCCAATTGGAGAAGGGAGTTGTCAATGTTGTCCTACAATTGTGGCATCAACCAAAGAATTCGCATACCCAAAAAAGTGGCTTCCTTGACATTTTGTCCAATCCATATTCTTCCTGTTGATCTGATAGTTTTGTCCCTTTCTGTTGATCTTGCGACTCGTCCGATTCATAGGTGAAGAAAAGGCTCAATGAGGTTATCTCGGACATTTGGCTACCAGTGTGATGGTGCACCATCCAATTGGAGAAGGGAGTTGTCAATGTTGTCCTACAATTGTGGCATCAACCAAAGAATTCGCATACCCAAAAAAAGTGGCTTCCCTTGACATTTTGTCCAATCCATATTCCTTCCTGTTGATCTGATAGTTTTGTCCCTTTCTGTTGATCTTGCGACTCGTCCGATTCATAGGTGAAGAAAGGCTCAATGAGGTTATCTCGGACATTTGGCTACCAGTGTGATGGTGCACCATCCAATTGGAGAAGGGAGTTGTCAATGTTGTCCTACAATTGTGGCATCAACCAAAGAATTCGCATACCAAAAAAAGTGGCTTCCTTGACATTTTGTCCAATCCATATTCCTTCCTGTTGATCTGATAGTTTTGTCCCTTTCTGTTGATCTTGCGACTCGTCCGATTCATAGGTGAAGAAAAGGCTCAATGAGGTTATCTCGGACATTTGGCTACCAGTGTGATGGTGCACCATCCAATTGGAGAAGGGAGTTGTCAATGTTGTCCTACAATTGTGGCATCAACCAAAGAATTCGCATACCCAAAAAAAAGTGGCTTCCTTGACATTTTGTCCAATCCATATTCCTTCCTGTTGATCTGATAGTTTTGTCCCTTTCTGTTGATCTTGCGACTCGTCCGATTCATAGGTGAAGAAAAGGCTCAATGAGGTTATCTCGGACATTTGGCTACCAGTGTGATGGTGCACCATCCAATTGGAGAAGGGAGTTGTCAATGTTGTCCTACAATTGTGGCATCAACCAAAGAATTCGCATACCCAAAAAAGTGGCTTCCTTGACATTTTGTCCAATCCATATTCCTTCCTGTTGATCTGATAGTTTTGTCCCTTTCTGTTGATCTTGCGACTCGTCCGATTCATAGGTGAAGAAAAGGCTCAATGAGGTTATCTCGGACATTTGGCTACCAGTGTGATGGTGCACCATCCAATTGGAGAAGGGAGTTGTCAATGTTGTCCTACAATTGTGGCATCAACCAAAGAATTCGCATACCAAAAAAAAAAGTGGCTTCCTTGACATTTTGTCCAATCCATATTCCTTCCTGTTGATCTGATAGTTTTGTCCCTTTCTGTTGATCTTGCGACTCGTCCGATTCATAGGTGAAGAAAAGGCTCAATGAGGTTATCTCGGACATTTGGCTACCAGTGTGATGGTGCACCATCCAATTGGAGAAGGGAGTTGTCAATGTTGTCCTACAATTGTGGCATCAACCAAAGAATTCGCATACCCAAAAAAAAAAGTGGCTTCCTTGACATTTTGTCCAATCCATATTCCTTCCTGTTGATCTGATAGTTTTGTCCCTTTCTGTTGATCTTGCGACTCGTCCGATTCATAGGTGAAGAAAAGGCTCAATGAGGTTATCTCGGACATTTGGCTACCAGTGTGATGGTGCACCATCCAATTGAGAAGGAAGTTGTCAATGTTGTCCTACAATTGTGGCATCAACCAAAGAATTCGCATACCCAAAAAGTGGCTTCCTTGACATTTTGTCCAATCCATATTCCTTCCTGTTGATCTGATAGTTTTGTCCCTTTCTGTTGATCTTGCGACTCGTCCGATTCATAGGTGAAGAAAAGGCTCAATGAGGTTATCTCGGACATTTGGCTACCAGTGTGATGGTGCACCATCCAATTGGAGAAGGGAGTTGTCAATGTTGTCCCACAATTGTGGCATCAACCAAAGAATTCGCATACCCAAAAAAAGTGGCTTCCCTTGACATTTTGTCCAATCCATATTCCTTCCTGTTGATCTGATAGTTTTGTCCCTTTCTGTTGATCTTTGACTCGTCCGATTCATAGGTGAAGAAAAGGCTCAATGAGGTTATCTCGGACATTTGGCTACCAGTGTGATGGTGCACCATCCAAATGGAGAATGAAGTTGTCAATGTTGTCCTACAATTGTGGCATCAACCAAAGAATTCGCATACCCAAAAAAGTGGCTTCCTTGACATTTTGTCCAATCCATATTCCTTCCTGTTGATCTGATAGTTTTTGTCCCTTTCTGTTGATCTTGCGACTCGTCCGATTCATAGGTGAAGAAAGGCTCAATGAGGTTATCTCGGACATTTGGCTACCAGTGTGATGGTGCACCATCCAAATGGAGAATGAAGTTGTCAATGTTGTCCTACAATTGTGGCATTAACTAAAGAGTTCACATACCCAACAAAAGTGGCTTTCATTACATTTTATTAAATTCAAGAACACAAAAAGACTTTTCCACTGAAAATACCACCATTTTGGCTGTCTAGTCACATAGCATGCCTGCAATAGCCTACGTCGCTTTCGGCAGAGGCAAGACACAAAATTCAAGAGTACATCTACCTTACGGATCAGTGAAGTGGGGCTTGTCTTTAATTGGCTCTATTTTGTAGCATCTGGAAAGTGTAAACTTCTTTAAGAATATATAGTGTTTTGCACTAAATACAAAAAAGGAATTTAAGTTTCCTCCAAAACAAAAAATGTACTTATAAAGTATGGTTATTTAATGTTGCATTAAGTAAACCGGAAAACTCAATAATCCAGTGTTTCTTAAACTGTAGGGCGCACCTCCCAGGTGGCATGATAATCCAACCAGGGGGGCGCGAGCATATCGAAAAGTCGAAAATAAAACATTAAAATATTATTAATTTACTTATTGATTGATTGAATATTAACATCGCACTGTTTAGCTACACGAAGTCTTTTGACCGCGGACCACGTAATTTTGAACCATGGTCAAGTGACGTGGACGACACCTGAGCTGACACCCCCTCTCATAACTACCACACCACACCGACGGGAGGACATTTCAGCTCTCGACAGATTTAGCGTGCATCGCTTCCTTACATGGCGGATCTTTAGTGGTACTGGGCTCGAACTCATGTCATGCCTGCCATGATCTGATACCTTGACCACTGGGCTACCGCATTCCCATTAATTTACTGAAAGGAATCAGATAATAAAAAATACATAAATGTATCAGTACTGCATAATGAAATTTATCATTAATTTAACAATATTAAATTGAGAACAAGTTTAATAAATGCTACTGACCTCATGGACTTGTACATAATTAAATGCAAAATCTAGTACTTATCTTGATAATTTATACAGTTTATAATTAAAATCGTATTGTAGCTTTAACACCAAAGTACTTTATTATTGAATTCAATACATTATTATTGTATGGAGGGGGCCATGAATCTTATGATTGAAATTTGTGTCGCAAACATTAAAAGTTTGAAAAGCACTGCAGTAATCTAATTTCCATGGTATCAATATCTGTTGTCGCGTGTAAATCAACTGGATGTTCAGATGCGCAAATACTATGGTTACTAAATTAAGGTTACAAATCTAAAAAAAACGTGTTATTCGATATAATGTTACTTTAAATTATTATTATATGATAGCGTACATAATAATTATCAGTTTCTATTTTAGTTAAAATCAAGCATGTATTCAAGCAGAATTTCGAAATTTTAGACTCAGAACTATAAATTAAAATATTTGGTACGTATATATGAGATTTTTATTTAAAGCTGGAATCTTTTTTTAGAAAAAGGTACCTTCCTTTTGGTCCTTTATAATTACGTGTAGGTAATCTTTATTATTTCGATATTTAGTAGAACATAACTTCCAAAGCTAAGAACTTAGTCAATTGAATTTTTACCCTCTACATGTGTGGAAACAACACCACTGTGCCAACACCAATAATAATAATAATAATAATAATAAAGGAAGACACCTTTTCCCTACCCTGCGGTTACGTTGAACAAATTATTCGACATTAAATAGGTCAGGAACCCAAAATGGTAACTTCATTACTTCGTCAGCGTTAATTTGGAGGATGGATCCCCTTCCCCTAGTTAATTATTGCACTGTGTCATTTCTGGTCCAAAGTTCCTCATTTCAATTTAATGCCCTTACATTACATTGCGCTTCCCCAGGTGGCAACGGTTCTTAATTAAATACGACGGTTTGTTCACGCAGCTTGGAAGGAACGGGAGAAGTAAATGTGCTAAGCTTTTGAAGATGAGAACGTGACGAAAATGGCGGTGGACTTCGGCAAAGGTGTTCGATGAAGTTTGGGCCGTTAGGGATCTCGACCTGTAATGGAATTTCAGGAAACTTTACTTTGGTGTTCTTCAGAAAGTATTTATGCCAATCGAAAAGCACGCGTTTAGAATGTAGTCACGTGAAATCAACCGCACGAAAGAAGTTTTAGAAGTACTGGAAACTTTAATGGCTTATTAAGCCTAAATTTGGAAGCTTAAAGTTTTGTTGGATTCGATTAATTTGATAGCTTTATCACATGATAACAAAGCAAATGAATGATTGTTGTACAAGCAGCATGATCGTTTGCGGTGCATATAGCTCTTTCTTTTATTTATTTAAAATTGTGGGATATATTAGTCATTCAAGACATTAGTTTAATTTCTCTTTGAATCAGATATAAGTTTAAGGTCGAAACCTAAATCACAAGCGATAATAAACTGACGACAAATAAGTGTTTTTGAGCTAATCAAGCTAGTGTCACCCAAATAAGAGTATATATATAAAAAATTGTTTATATAAAAAAATATTACGATAAAAAATTAATTCAATTTTTTGGCAAAAAATAGAGAAAGGACATATTTTCAAAAAATTATCCTTTTAAAGAAAAATTATTTTATAATAATATTTTATCTTTATAGAGCTGAGACCTCATAGAGTCCAAATTAGGAATTTTAAAATATATTGTTTAGAAGTGGATTTATATGAATATTTTAATACATCAGAGTAGAAATATTTTAACGGAAAACTCTGGTTGTTATTTAGATTGAGAGTAATTCTGGAAATAAGGTGAATTATTTTAAAAAATCCTATTTATAGCTATAAATGAGCAAAATATTATTAATGTAAAAGCATTTTTCATAAAAGGAGACTATTTTGAAAATATCTCGTTTTAACTGATTCTTTAATTAAAAAAATTACTTAATTTTTTTTTATTGTAATAATATTCTTAAAATAATTGTATATGTATGTTCTAATTCAAGTGACGCTAAGTATATTAAAAAGTTATTAAATTATATTATTTTACCCTATCACTGTTTTGAGCGTAATCGGATACCTTAAAGAAAATTATCAATTCACACACAATTTGGTAAAATAATAATTTTTCATAGTTAGTTTTCTTTGGTATGTAAATAGGTAATTTATTTGTGAATAAAAGTCTTTTATAAAATTTTAATTAGTTTTTCAGAAACTTATTCCATCAGTGAAAATGCTGAGGGAAGTTTAATTACAGTAAATTTTTAAGAGAGTGAAGTGGGAATTACTAATATAGACATTCAATTTTTTGTAAGAATTATTATTTCTGAAAGTCATTTTTCAATAATTACGAAACAGACGGTTAGCCCTCTTTCAGAAATTCTTAAATCAGGAAAAGGTAAATTAATTTTAATTATTAGTATCTAGTAAGAGGAAAAACAAAATTTTGTTTGCGTTTGCTTCGCATATCTATAAATTGAATACACGTTATCTGTATCTATATGAATCTATATTAGAACAGTTACATACACAATTGTAACGGCTCTATCAGCGTTTCCTTCTAATAGTCCTCTTGGGAAATAATGGGTCTTTTAAAAAATTATTCTATTGAAAACTTTCCTCCTCCGAAGAAGATGTGATCATGCAAATCAAGGCTTGTACATAAAGATTAACTTTCAAGCTCGAAGGGAGAGGGGTGGTTAATGCAAAGCTAGCAGGATTGAAGCTAGATTTAATTAATGTAAAGCTAGGCGAGAGCACTTCGTAGCCTATTTGATTAATATTAAGATTGACGATTTGGTCAAATTAATGGTTATATTGGATTAGGTCGATTTGAATTAGAAGATGTATTGCCTAAACGTAAGTGATTCGATTTATTGTTTATTCTTCTAGTATCTCATCTACCTCACTATCGTTCCCCATATTTAGCAATTGGCGCACTTCTTGAATTAGGTTATTGAATTTGTGCCGTTATTGAGAATTGTTGATAAACATAGTTTGTATTGACTTTGGCTCATCTTCCTTTAAACCCGTCATTCCCAACGTGGGGCGCAGACCCTACCGGTGGGGCAGGACAATATTTTGGTGGAACATGGGCAGGACGTGCACTCTTCGGCTGACTATATCAAAGACTTTTGGGGTGATTCGAGAATGAGTTATTAACAGTGAATATTTTTCTAGTGAGTCAATGGATGTGAATTTTCGTGTTAATGTATACATAAAAACATTTGTATGTACAGGTGCAATTGGTACCCAAGATATTTATAGTTTCCCCGGTCACGTGCCTCGGTCGACCTAGATGATGCGGAACTCATGTCGTCAGAAGAGTTAATGTTTTCTCGTCCAATCAGGTGAGTGTCATTCAGTATGCTTTTCAGCTCGCTTACACTTAGTCCTGTGTCGACCATAATACCGTGTTACTCTGTATTTGTTTATAATAATATGTGGATTAAGTGTGAATTAATGCGCTATATTACAATTTGGGAAACTAAAGATAAGGAATATATTATTATTTTTATTTATTTATTTATCAATTGAACTCAGCAATTATGTAAATTAGCAATATCTTGCATTTATACCACGCACGCTAAAAAACTGGACTGTTTCTACAATATTTCGTTTTCGTTGATATTAATATTCCTTATTCCGAAAGATTTGTCTTGAATAGCCTACTTCTTTAATTAATTATAATTTTATTTATTTTAGTCACAAACCATATGCATAAAATGAGTAATGCCAGTAAAAAAAAAAGTTCGTCATTATTCAGAGAAATATTTAAAATTTCGGTTCATACCAGCTATGCATGATGAACGGCCACCTTTCTGCCTCTTATGCCAACAATGTTTGGTCAACAAATCGATGAGAAACCTGGTCATCTTGAGTTGCATTTGAAGCTGAAACATACTGTGTATGTAAATTCAGATTTGAATTACTTTAAATCTTTAAAGGAGAAGTTTGCAAAAACATCAACAATGAAGTATCTGTTTAGTACACAAACTATTAGCGTCAATCGTACTCTTGAGGCTAGTTATGAGATATATTGACTCATTGCCAAATGTGGAAAAAATCATACTATAGGAGAGGGTTTAATAATACCATCAATATCAGCATTTCTTAAAACAGTTCTGGAAAAGGATGACAACGCTGTTAAATCCATGCCACTCAGTAACAATACTGTTAGTAGAAGAATAGATAAAATGAGTGATGATATTGAAGCACAACTTGTTGAAAGTTGAAATCCAGATAATTTTCATGACAAATGGATGAGTAAACTCTGAGAGATAGTGAGGTAATATCTATATATATATAAAGGGGAGAAAAGCGACTCACTCACTGACTGACTCGCTGACTGACTAATCACGATATCTCCGGAACAATTAAACCTACAAACTTGAAATTTGGTAGGTAGGTTCCCTTCATGGTGTAGACGTCAGCTAAGAACGGATTTTGCAAAGTTCGAACACCAAGGGGCGTTATAGATAATTATTTCCTTTACTAAACTATTAGATGTAAAGTCGTGAAACTTGGTACACAGATTTCTTTCATAAAACAGAGATTCCCTACATAATGAGTTTTACAAAAATCGACCTCCAAGGGGTGTTGAGGGCGCTTAAGGGGCGTAATACATAATTATTTCCATTTTTAAACTATTAGACGAACAGTCTTGAAATTTGATTACCGGATTCCTTTCATAGAGTACAGATCCCGTACAGAATGGGTTTTGTGAAAATCGACTCCCAAGAGGCGTTGTAGAGAATTAAGTGGCGTTATAGGCAATTAACTCCTTTTTTAAACTATTAGACGTAAAATCTCGAAATTTCGTAAGCTGATTCCATTCATTGAGTAGAGATCCGCTATAAGATGGGTTTTGTGAAAATCGTTTCCTAAGTGGCGTTGCGAGGGCTTGGGGGCGTTATACATAATTATTTCCATTTTTAAACTATTAGACGTACAGTCTTGAAATTTGGTAAGCGGATTCCTTTCAGAGAGTACAGATCCGCTGCAAAATGGGTTTTGTGAAAATCGACCCCAAGTGGCGTTGTGAAGAATTAAGGGGCGTTATGGGCAATTAACTCCTTTTTTAAACTATTAGACGTAAAATCTTGAAATTGGGTAAGCAGATTCCATTCACTGAGTAGAGATCTGTCATAAGATGGGCTTTGTGAAAATCGTTTCCTAAGTGGCGTTTCGGGGCTTATTTTCATTTTTAAACTATTAGACGCACAGTCTTGAAATTTGGTAAGCGGATTCCTTTAATAGAGTACAGATCCACTGCAAAATGGGTTTTGTCAAAATCGACTCCAAAGTGGCGTTGTAGAGTATTAGGTGGCGTTATAGGCAATAGCTCCTTTTTTAAACTATTAGACGTAAAATCTCGAAATTTAGTAAGCTGATTCCATTCATTAAGTGGAGATCCGCTATCAGATGGGTTTTGGGAAAATCATTTCCTAAGTGGCGTTGCAGGGGATTAAGTGGAGTTATACATAATTATTTCCATTTCTAAACTATTAGACGTACAGTTTTGAAATTTGATAAGCGCGGATCCCTTTCATAAAGTACAGATCTCCTACAGAATGGGTTTTGTGAAAATCGACCCCAAGTGGCGTTGTGGAGAATTAAGGGGCATTATAGGCAATTAACTCATTTTTTAAATTATTAGACGCAAAATCTTGAAATTGAGTTAGCAGATTCCATTCACTGAGTAGTTAGTGATCTGTCATAAGATGGGTTTTGTGTAAATCGTTTCCTAAGTGGCGTTGCGGGGACTTAAGGGGCGTTATAGGTAAATATTTCCATTTTTAAACTATTTGACGTACAGTCTTAAAATTTGGTATAAGCGAATTCCTTTCATGGTGTAGAGATCCACTACAAAATAGTTTTGGGGGAAATTGATCCCCAAGGGTCACTGAGGGGGATTAAGGGCGTAATAGATAAACATTTCCGTTTTTCAACTAATAGAAACACCTGCTTGAAAATTAGAAGGTATGTTCCGTTCATGGAATAAAGTTCCTTTAACAAAGATTTTTGTGAAAACGGACCCCCAAAGGAGTGAGTTTGCGAGGGATTAAGGCATGTTATAGAAAAAGTCCTGTTTTTGAATTTAACTCACTTACTTGAAATTTTTTGAGCACTTTTCTTTAGTTGAATAGAGTTCCACTAAGAATGGATTTTACGGAAATCAACTCCAGGGGGAAGCGAGGAAAGTTATTGGAGCGTATTGGTAGACAAAATTCCCGTTTTTGAACTGCTAAGACTATAATAATAAAATTTGGTTTGCATGTCTCTTTTGTTGAATTGGAATCCGCTAAGAATGCTGTCAACGAGGTATTGATGATAAAAATTCCGTTTTTGCTCTGTTAGATTTAGACTTGAAATTCAGCACGCATGTTTATTTTATGGAGTAGAGATCCACTGAAAGTTGCTTTGGTGGAAATCCACTTGATTATTTGGTTAAGTGAGCGAAAAAAATCTTTCTACTCCGATTTTAGACATAAATAGAAATTAGATATTATAATTTATGTTCTTTTTATATCAAGGGGTGAGAGTGTAACAGCTATAAATATATTTTTCAATACAATCGAATTCTTAATGCTAGATATCAATAATTAATATATATGTAAACAGTATACATATATGCAACATCGTGAAATACCCAGTGAAGCGGGTGGGTAACGGCTATAAATCTATATATATAAAGGAGAAAAGCGACTCACTCACTCACTCACTCACTGACTAATTAAGATATCTCCGGAACTATTAAACCTACAGACTTGAAATTTGGTATAGGTAGGTTCCTTTCATAGAGTAGACGTCAGCTAAGAACGGATTTTGCAAAGAACGAACCCCAAGGGGCTTTACGGAGGATTAAGTGGCGTTATAGATGATTATTTCCATTATTAAACTATTAGATGTACAGTCTTGAAACTGGGTATACAGATTTCTATCGTAAAGTAGAGATTCCCTACATAATGATTTTTACGAAAATCTACCTCCAAGGGGCGTTGAGGGCGCTTAAGGGGCATTATAGATAATTATTTCCATTTTTAACCTATTAGACGTACAGTCTTGAAATTTGGTAAGCGGATTCCCTTCTTAGAGTACAGATCCACTACAGAATGGGTTTTGTGAAAATCGAGTCCCAAGTGGAGTTGTGGAGAATTAAGGGCATTATAGGCAATTAACTCCTTTTTTAAACGATTAGGCGTAAAATCTCGAAATTTAGCAAGCTGATTCCATTCATTAAATAGAGTTCCACGATAAGATGAGAATTGTGAAAATCGTTTCCTAAGTGGCGTTGCGGGGGGTTAAGGGGCGTTATAGATAATTATTTCCATTTTTAAACTATTAGACGTACAGTCTTGAAATTTGATTACCGGATTCCTTTCATAGAGTACAGATCCCCTTCCAAATTGGGTTTTTTGAAAATTGACCCCAAGTGGCGTTGTGGAGAATTAAGGGGCGTTATAGGCAATTACCTCCTTTTTTAAACTATTAGACGTAAAATCTTGAAATTGAGTAAGCAGATTCCATTCATTGAGTAGAGATATGCCGTAAGATGGGTTTTGTGCATATCGTTTCCTAAGTGGCGTTGCGGGGGCTTAAGGGGTGTTATTGATAATTATTTCCATTTTTAAAGTATTAGACGTACATTCTTAAAATTTGGTAAGCGAATTCCTTTCATGGTTTAGAGATCCGCTACAAAATAGTTTTGGGGAAAATTGATCCCCAAGGGTCACTGAGGGTGATTAAGGGGCGTATAATAGATAAATATTTCCACTTTTCAACTGATAGAAACACCTGATTGAAAATTAGAAGGTATGTTCCGTGCATGAAATAAAGTTCCTTTTACAAAGATTTTTGCGAAAACGGACCCCCTAAGGAGTGGGGTTGCGAGGGAATAAGGCGTGTTATAGAAAAATTTCTGTTTTTGAATTTAACTTATTTAATTGAAATTTGTTCAGCACTTTTTTTCTTTAGTTGAATAGAGTTTCACTAAGAATGGATTTTATTGAAATAAACTCCAGGGGGAAGTGGGGAGAGCTATTGGGGCGTATTGATAGACAAAATTCACGTTTTCGAACTGCTAAAACTACAATAGTAAAATTTGGTTTGCATGCTTTTTTTGTTGAATTGGAATCCGCTAAGAGTGTTCTCAACGAGGTATTGATGATAAAAATTCCGTTTTTGCTCTGTTAGATTTACACTTGAAATTTAGCACGCATGTTTATTTTATGGATTAGAGATCCACTGAAAGTTGCTTTGGTGGAAATCCACTTGATTATTAGGTTAAGTGAGCGAAAAAAATCTTTCTCCTTCTATTTTAGATATAAATAGAAATTAGATATTATAATTTGTGTTCTTTTTATATCAAGGGGCGAGAGTGTAACAGCTATAAATATATATTTCAATGCAATCGAATTCTTAATGCTAGTTATCAATAATTAATATAAATGTAAACAGTATACATATATACAACATCGTGATATACCCAGTGAAGCGGGTGGGTAATGGCTATTTGTTATTATATGCAAGATATATTGATAAAGGTGAATTTGCTGTTGATGGTAAAGCATTTGCTAGTTATTTAACAGATATTTTTAAAAAACTAATACTGTGGAAAACACAGCTTCAAGGAACAAATAAAACTCTTGTGGATGCAAAGACGAAGATATTTGGCTTCGTTACATTTATTGAGGTATGTCAAAAAATATTTCTCATAAAAATTTTGACCGGTTTCATTGACTAAAAAAATGTGATGTGACTGATGTTGTTGTATTTGTCACTGTGGATCATTTGAAAATAATGGCCTCTGATTTTAAAGAACATTTTTCTGATTTAAAACAAACTGATTTTCCAACATGGGTAATTCAGCTAATGCTAGTTGATATACCTGATATTTCGATATGGTACCATAAGAACACTCGGAAATGCAAAATGATGAGTCCGTTAAAATTTTATCTATACATATAAATAAAAATGATGTGTCTGTCTGTAATTTGAAATTAACAGTTTTTACTAAATACATTTAAAAGTATATACGGTACTTATATGAAAAAATCAATTTTTAAAATTTTTTGTTTATCTGTCTGTCTGTTTGTTCCGGCTAATCTCTGAAACGGCTGGACCAATTTTAATGCAACTTTCACTGGCAGATAGCTAATGTTATAAGGAGTAACTTAGACTACTTTTGTTTTAGAAAGAAAATAGGGTCGGAGAAAATAGAATTAAAACCAATGAAATAGTGAGCAATATCCGATTCAAATAGGGATTATTTTATTTCGCGAGCCTTCTGTCTCAACGATTTCTTGCAGATATATCAAACTTTTTTGTATGATTAGGTTGCTGCTACTCGCGATATTTCCCGTTCATGTCCTTTGATCCTAATGATTTTACAGTCCTTAACTGCATTGCCAAAGGTCTTGCGGCTTCGTTTGTGTTCACGTTTCACCCTACTGCTACTTAGACCTATTTTGATCCTAATTATTTCAGTCCTCACCCCATCAACAGTGTCAAAGGTCATGCATCCCTTTCACCCCTTGGTCAACAAAAAAGAAACATAGATTCACAAAGTAGAAGAATGACATTATACTTATAGCATAGGTATTTCTTTACTTAGAATACATAATTATTATGTTTTCGTAAACTCTGAGTAGTGAATAAACACTTTTTTGTTAAATTTCACGTGGAAGAAGTCGCGGATAACAGCTATTTAACATAAAATAAATGCACCATAAAGTAATATTAACGTATTACACATCCAGATACAAATTATTTACACTATTTTAAGCGTTTATTACACAAAATTTGTAACAATTTGCTACTTTTGCTGAGCAGGTAGGTGTTTTCAAAAATAGACCCACAAGAAAGATACGGGGCGTCATAATTAATAATAATAATAATAATAAAATTCAGCTACTATATTTAAAGACTTAAAATTTAGCGAACATGTTTGTTTTTTGTTTAGCTGAGATATGCAAAAAGCCTTTTTTTATTTAATTTACAATTCACGTAAAATCAACTCATTAAAAATTTCTTTATCCTTCAGTCTGTATTGTTTAATTTTTAAATTCACCCGTGCGAAGAACAGGTATACCAGCTAGTTCAATATAAAAGGTGTGATGAAATGGCTTTGAGATGAGACAGAAACTGAATACCAACATTCACATTCAACCAAGTCTGCAAGAAAATTGTTGTTGCCCTTCCCATCTTCATATTTAGCTGAATGTGGCTTTGGTGCTGTCAATGATTTGTTATCGAAGAAAAGAAATCGACTTGATATCACTAAAAGAGGAGACTTAGACTTAATCTGACAAAATTGGAGCCTGATATAAAATATCTCTGTCGTAGAAATGACGCATCAGGATCTCACTAACAGACATTTTTAGGTGAGCTCAATTTTTGTTTCATTATTATTAGTTCAATCATGAAAATGATCAAAGTATTTCAGAATAATGTTTCATTAAAATACACTGCTGGACAATTGCTAAGGACGGATCACAAATTGATATGTAGCATAACATTAAGCGAGACATGAGGCCTAGTAGGATACAATATAGTTGCCATACTGTTCGGACATTAGAATAAAGAATATTTATTGTTCTGGAAAGTACAAAAGCTGTGAACCATCTGAAAGAAAAAAAAATGTTCATTTGATCTGCGTACGGAGAAATGGAACAATGCATCTAAAAGTCAGCAGGCACCTTAAAGAAAGGTATCAGTACGGGATATGTCCACCGTGGAGTGTGATGCAACATTCCACACGTCGTACCATACTTTGCACAACATTATCCAGCAGCTGTTGAGGCAATTTATCCCATTCCTCTGTGAGTGCACGGATGAGGGTGATCGGAGGATAGTTTCGACCAGCAACTTGCCTCCCCAAAGCATCCCACACATTTTCAATGGTGTTTAGATCTGGAGAACGCGCTGGCCATACGAGACGTTGAATACCCTGCGTGTCTAGACAATCCTGAACAGTGAGTGCTCGATGACATGTTGCGTTGTCGTCCATAAAAACAAATTTATCACCGACAGCACCACGGAAAAGACGAATATGAGGAAGTAGAACTTCATCAAAATGTATCGTTGGCCCGTCATAGTCCCATTCGTAACCACATGTAGGCGCGTGCGGCCATTGATCATGATGCCGGCCCACACCATGATACTGCATGTCGGATATCGGTCCTTTTCCTGGATATTTTCTGGACGATAAGCAGTACCACTTTCGCGCCAGATCAGTTGGCGTCTACAATCCGATGACAGACTGAACCTACTCTCATCTGAGAATAGTACGCATGCCCAGTCCTGTTCAGTCCAATTTTGATGCTCACGACACCATTGCAAACGGGCAGTACGGTGCTATCTGGTCAATGGGACACACACAACAGGTCTGCGTGCGTATAGTCCTCCTCCCCTCCAACGTCTGGCAACAGTTTTTCGGGAGATCTGCTTTCCTGAGGCAGCAAGAAACTGATTTGCCACCTGATGAGCTGTGGTGCGCCTGTTCCTTTTTGCTGATAGTACGATATATCTGTCTTCTGCAGGCGTCGTACTTCTAACACGACCTCCCCCGTGCCGTCTGCTACACATTCCAGTAGTTTTAAATGACTTCCACAGCCGTGAAACAACGCTATGAGCGATGTCGAACTCCCTGGCAACATCTGTTATTTTTCGCCCTTCTTCGATCTTTCCAATATTTCGGCCACGCATAAAATCATCTATGTGATGTCGGGAAGACATGCCAAAAGTTTTAAGTTCGTCTATTAAATCTTTCCTGTAAAACTTTGGCTTGAAACAACAACTGTCCACACGCGTCAAAACCTTTAAAGCTCTTATGAACGCTATCACGTGATGAACAGACGTGGAAAAAAAATTTGCATACTCATACTTTTTCTTACTAATATCCCGCACTTATTCTAATTTTCCACATTTTGCTTCCTTTCATTTTGTGGTTGCTATGGATGATAGTGTTATCCGTCCTTAGCAATTGTCCAGCAGTGTATATGCTATTTCTGCATTTCAGTTCTCTATTATATGTTTGGGAACTTTATTTATTTAACTGTTCTTTCAATTTTTATTTTCCTCTTTCATGGATGAGTTATTCTTTGGATGCTTGTTTAGATACCAAGTTAAGGGCCTTTTAAGCTTCCTTCAGGTGAATAAACGTAAAATTTCGAATAAAAAAATTTAAATATCACGAGATGGGGGAATTTAGAAATGCCTAGGTGGGGCAGGGGCTAAAATCGGTTGGGAACCACTGTTATAAACCCTCTCATACTGATGGCTGGCACATGCCGTGTATTACACAATATTATTTTAAATATTGATTTCTTAAATAAAAACACCTACACAGTATTTTTTTTTTGTTTTGGTCCTTTAGTAACTAAGCTCAAAACTGACATTAAACTAAATGTCCAAGGTACTTTATATTCCGAAAAATATATACATAGTATAACAATGTATCACTTTTTATTACATTTCTTTGATAAAAAAAAATCTAGACGTGCAGGCTATACTCAAAAAGGGTATGCATTTTGTTTCAGCAGCACGGAAGGAAACGTTTACATTTAAATATAAACTATTAATATTGCGATATCCTGAATATAATTTAGGGGTGGAGATATTTGCCGTGTAGACAGTTAATAAATCATTGCGGATTTGTAGAATATATGTTACTAGTTAATTTGATAATGGCACAAAAATGCTTTGCATGCCTATTAGATGTATTCTTTATTACAGTCCGCTTAGTTTCGTGCTTATGGACATTTATATTCCAAAAATATTTGTTTGTTATCTGATGTAATATTTTATGCGATTTGGAAACGAACGGATAAAATAAGAATTAATGAAATTAAATTGCTATTAAGTTTATAAAATAATTTGATACTTTTGTATACCATAAAGCAATTCGCCAAATAACAAAATATCGCCAAATGCCGTGATATGCACAGCCAATAGTGGAAAACTGCTCCCCTTGCTTGTGCAAGCACAGCAGTCTTATTAGCACGGCGATATCTTTTGATTTGGCCAAAGGTTTTTGATTGGGTGAAATTGCTAAGAGGCTATAATACGTAAATACCTGTAATTTTATTGCAAAATATTAGTTAAGGGAACAAAAGATATTTTGAATAATCCAAATATTACTAGATAGCATTAGTGGATCAAATAAATATTTTAAAAAGCAATATTTGGACTATATATCTAAAATTGCAACCAGTCTGATGCCATAATACGGATTGTTGCCAATTCAGTAAATTGAAGAAGATTACAAAGAAATTGCTTCGAGATTTACACAAGTATAAATATAAATACAGTTAGTTTACATAAAATACAAAATATAGTAAATTACAGTTATAAAATTCCTTTTAAAAATTAATTATTTTTTAAATTATAATGTTCTATAACTTTATTACATTTATGTTTGTTCACTTATTACTTTTCAAAATATAATGTTTTATAATTTTATTACAGTTTTGTTTATTAAGTGGTTCACCCATGTAACGGCTTGTTTTTTAAGCATTTTTAGGATTTTTTTTTTTTGACGATTAGTAAAATGATAGAATTTTACGTTTTTTACCATTTGTATATAAATATTTAGCCAAAAATAAATATCCAATAGAACGCTCTGAACACACTCGCTTCTAAAAAATAGAAGCTCACTTCCTCCCCAATTCCAGCTGATTGGCTCATCTGAAATAAAAAAAATTATTGATGTAAAATATAAGCTTAAATGTCCGAATGAACTATACTCAATTGAAAATATCAAAAATTGAATTTTTGGTAGACCTCTGCAGAAAAAGCTTCGAATTTCATGGGTATTTTTGTTATGTTTTTGTTATGAAAAAATAGAAATATTTTGAATTTTGTAATGATCTTATTTCATTTAGTGCGTATATTTGTGCTGAGTCTACCCTATAAATTTGAAGTCATTCTGTCAAACTATTCTTGAGATGTGAGGGAGGAAAGTTTGAAAAACACGGTTTTGAGAAAAACGCGTTTAAAAAAAGTTTCAAGTCCGATTAAAACAATGAAAATCTTAACTTAGAGCTACGAACAGCTGCTCTTCTAACACCTGCTTCTTTATAACGACATCGAATTTTAAAAAATCATTTTACCACCGTATTCTAGATACGTTAAGGTATCCGACTACGTTCGGAACCATGATTTTGTAAAAGCTTATAAATGGATAATATTTATGATATTTAGTGTCACTTAGATTAGAAAACGGATATAAAATTGTTTTAAGAATAGTATTACAGTAAAAAATTTTAAGTATAATATTTTGACAAAAAATGAACATAGAATGACTCATTTTCAAAATATTCTCCTTTTGTAAAAAATGCTTCTATTATAATAATATTTTGCCTGTATATAGCTCAGACCTCTGTACAGAGGCTCAACTAGAATTTTTGAAATTATAGCTTAGAAGTGGATTTATCCATATTTTACTACAACAGAGGGGAGAAATGTGTGTGTGTGTGTGTGTTAAGAAAAAAACCGCCGATAATTATTTCAATGGGTGGTAACTCTGAAAATAATGTGATTTTTTCAAAAATCCTAGTTCAGACTCTCTGGAAAAGTCTTTACTTTATATAAGAAAATATTTTGTTATTATCGAAGCCTTTTTTATATAAAGGAGAACGTTTTGAAAAAAAGGTTATTCTAAGTTCATTTTTTGCCTAAATATTGTATTTAAATATATTTTTGTCATAATGCTCCTTAAAATAATTTTATACATGTACTCTAATAAAACACTAAATATCATGAAAATTATTTATTTATGGGTCTTTTTATAATCATGGTACCGAACGTAGTCGGATACCTTAAGGAAGTAATTTATGAAAAAAAATCTTGTTTGTGTGATTTTTTGAACCCATCACATGGGTGAAACCCTTTAACTCACTTATCTTGTGCAGCTATTAGTTGGCAACGAGTTGAACAACGAGTTTCCAACATATTCATTGCAACAGAAACAACAATTTAGAACAATAAATGCTAACTTCAAAAGAAACAGCATTCCAGCTGAACATTTCTAAGGATGAACATTTTTTTAAAAAAAAATTAAGAGTTTTTCAATTTAAAGCAAGCATTTCATTCAACTTTTAATGAAAGAGAGAGAAAAAAAGAACTTTTAGCAAACTTTAATTTCCTGCCATTCATACGAAAAAGACCGTGGTTGGAGAAAAAAAATGTATTCAAAGATTGTAAACACGGGGAGAGTGACTGAGTAAAAAAAATGTTCGAAAAAAACACAATTTTTTTTAATGAAATGATTGATTACATTGTAGAAGAGAAAGAAAAAAAATGTTACTACCGCCTGAAGTAGTGGAAATGACAATTAGTATTATCTTACTAGTTTTAGACTTAAGTCCGCCGGGCGAAGAAAATTGTTTGTTTAATTATATAAAAAGTGGGAGGTGTGTAAAAATCTATAGGTGCTTTGTTTGTCAAAAAAATAATGGAAAAAAATCGTGTGAGTTTAGATTTGTTTTTGATGCGTTGCAAAATTATTAATGAGTTCTTTGACTTGAGGGCGGTTAGAAAGTTTTTATTATAAAAGAAAAAAAATCTTACCTTTCTTTCAACTTTAATTTTTTCCGCTTTTTGAACTATTAAAAATTTTATTTTCCCGATAAAAGAATCTTTTTGTACTTATTTTAATGCAATTTTTTCTCAAAAAGAAAAAAAAGAAAATGAATATTTATGATTTAAAAAAAAACTTACTTGGTTGACTTTAATAATAAATGATAAATTATTCATTTTCATTTTTTTGCCTTTGGTTTTTGTTCTTAACTAGGATTAACAGTCCATTTTATATATAATCAAGTCGCCATAATTCTGTAGTGACCTGAAAGTGTAAAGTTTTATATTAGGTAGGGAAAGAAATTCTGAGTTTTTTTGGGGGTGAAGTTATATTTAATTATAGAAATTAAAGTTAGGCTTAACCCCAGCTTTTGTAAATAGAAACTATTTAATATGTTTTAACAATACTTCAATGTAATTTGAATTAATATTTTTAAGCTGTAAAATATATGTAAGATTTTGATGATGGTGTTTACATGGAGACAAAAAATAATTATCAATTGTTAATCATTGCTAATAATTATCAAATGCTATCAATTAATAATTATCAATAATTATCTACCTACCTATGCGGAAAAAATGTTCTTTGGTATGCTGGGACTTCTTAAAACTTCTTGAGGCCCTGGGCCCCTACGCGAATGAAGTTGCCACCTATGACCCTCAAAAGTAGACGTACGCTGTCAAATACTCGTATAAACAATAACCCAAAACACATAAATGTGCATGGCTTACAATCACACAAACCAGCTCGACCGACTACCGCCTTTTGATTGGATGGGTAATGATGGTAAATCTAGACCTATACGTGGATGACTGTCATAACAAGCACCCAGTTGCCAAATTATGCTAAAGCGTAATTATTCAGCTGAGATATGCAAACTTTTTTGCATATCTGAGCTTAATAATAAAAAACCTGTTTGTTAAATTTTAAGTATGTAGATCTAATAGCTGATAAAAAAGGAACTTATTTAATTTCTTCCCGTAACTCTTTTGTGGGTCGATTTTTGAAAACACCTTCCTAAGCTGATCTCTGCTCAGCAAAAGTAACACAGTATTACAAATTTTGTGTAATGAACTCTTAAAATATAATATAAATAATTTATATCTGGAAGTGTAATTACTTTATTAATATTACTTTTTGTTGTTGTTATTTTGTGTCAAAATTGTAATCAACCTCACACTTTGCCTGTTCAAGCTTTCGCAGTTCCTGGCGCCTGGCGTTGACAAGTGAGTGAGTGAGTGAGTGTGGTGTATTATGGGGTCACAGGGGTGTTAATCTTCTATTTTTTCGAATTTTCGAAAAAAATATATGTTGTTCCTCATTTTCTTTTGAACATTTTGATACCAACCACGTGATAGTACTACAAAAACTTCGAAAGTTATTCGAAAAATTCCAAACAGCAATTTAGTAATAACAATGTTTAAATGGCTACATGCCACACCCACTTTTTCTTGATTTCCGCATACGTTTTATTTTTCTGTTTTTAAAAAGCCTCATGAAATATTTTAAACACTTGCTTAATTGAGAAGGAAGCTTGCAACTCAACACACGCTTTTTTAATGTGTTTTGATTCTGTTTTGGTAATGCTAGCACGTTGTTTGCAATAACTTATCGAAATTCAAAACAGCGTTGTTTAAAACCGTTTATCAAAATTGAAAACAATTGAAAATTCTCGATTGAAATGGAAAATACTCATCGTAGACCTTCAGGTAAACGTCCTAATATTTAGAGGGAACCAAATCATGAAGGTATGTTCTCATACATATGTTGCAGAAAGGAGAGATAAAAATGTGTGCTTCCAGTAATAAAATCTCAGGATATCAGACTTCATTAAAGTCAAATCTTGTTAAGGTAAGTGAAAAAAAAACTCTCTTCAAAGGATATCGTATTTTTGATTTTATTTCAACTTTTAGCTCTATTTTATCAGTATCATGTTGTTTAAAATGTCATAAACCATTAACAATTAATGAAAAGTCCACTCGTGGTTTATGTTCGAATTTTGAAATACGTTGTAAAAACTGGGAGTGTTTGTACTTTTTCAAGCTGTGAAAACACTGGGAATAAAAATAATGCTCCAGAAATTAACAGAAGATCTATTTTAGCAATGAGATGCATAGGCCAAGGTTTAGAGTCATTAAAAACCTTTTGTGCTGTAATGAGTCTTCCTAATCCTGTTGAACAAAAATCACATGATGTTATTAATAATAAACTTTCACGTGTTATGAAGGAAGTCGCTGAAGAAAGCATGAAAATGGCAGCTGTCGAAGAATATTCTTCGTCACCTGATAACCTTTTAACGGTAAGTGGTGATGGTACCTGGAAGACGAGAGGACATTCATCGTTGATTGGAGTATGTACTGTAATAGGGGCCGAAACAGGTAAGGTTTTGGATAGGAAGTGTTGTCATCATTTTGCAAAGGATGCGACAGTTATAAAGGGGGTAAAATTTGGTATCAAGTACAATAAAAATGGCAAAGAGCGCATAAGATTTCATGTAGAAAAATTATTCTGGCTCTGCTGGTAAGATGGAGGTTGACGGGATGTTGAGGATTTTTAATCGATCAGAAAAGCTTCACAACCTGAAATATTCGAACTACATAGGAGATGGCGACACAAAAACATTCAATGCCCTTTCTGAAAACAAGCCATACGGCGATGACTATCTTATTCAGAAAATAGAATGTGTAGGCCATGTGCAAAAGAGAATGGGTACAAGACTTAGGAAGCTTATATTAGTATATAGTAAAAAGAAATTATCTGATGGTAAAAGTATTGGCGGTAAAGGTAGGTTAACTGATAGTTTAATTGATAAACTTGCGCATTACTATGGTAATGCTATTCGATGCAATTCTACTAGTGTAAAGGAAAGGCGGAAAGCCATTTGGGCTGTGTTTGGGGTCATTCTTGCAGCACTGATGATGAACCGATGCACTGGTTTTGTCCTACAAATCCAAATACATGGTGTAAGTATATAATGCTGCAATTAATAATAATTTAAAAAATTATAAACACACACCCTCAGTTGCTAAAGCTGTTCGAGATGTAATTAAGCCTGTATTTGCAGACTTATCTCATCCGGCACTCCTGAAGAAATGTTTAGGAGGTAAGACACAGAATCCTAATGAAAGTTTAAATTCATTAATTTGGAAGTTTTGTCCTAAGACGATTGGTTCTAGGCTTCAGATTGCAGAGATTGCTGCAAATCTAGAAACCAGTGTTTTTAATGATGGAAATCAAATACTTATTACTATTTTAGAGAAATTTGGCTTGAAAATTAACAGAAATGTTTGTGTGCCCCTGGCTGAACGTGACAATCGTCGAATCTTTACGTCAAGACAGAGGCTTTAAGAATCATCTTTTGAAGCTCGCAGAGCCAAGAAAATTAAAAAAGAGTAAAGAAATTGAGCTGTTTCAGGAACAGGAAGGTATATATTATTATCCTGGCGAATTTTAGCGTGTAAGTTTTAAGATTTATTTTCTCAAATTCAATTTTAAAACTTTAAAGCCCTTTTTCTCAGTTTGTGTTTTTTTTCAATTACGCGCATTGCGTTTCAAAAACTATCATACTTTGATGTATAAAACTTTACAGAATTATAAATTCTATCATAATCTTCAATTCCTAGCTATTTATAGTATTATAAATTTTTAATTTTTGAAATATTTCAACAAAAATTGAATATTTTAAAAAAAATTAAAAAAAATGTATTTTTTTATTTTTAAAAATATTATTTTTATTTTATTTTTATAAGATAAGCTAGCATGTAATAAGGATATATTTGACTTTATAAATCAACTTATTGCTAGTAATTAGAATTATTATTGCAGAAAATATCATGCGCGTCGTAACTCACTATTTGTCTCTTACAAAAATTTTTCTTATTTTTATGTGTTTATTATTTTTAAAATTATGATTATATTTTAGATATTTTGTACTTTTTTGAAACTTTATTCCTTTATAAGAAATGTGTAAAAGAATCAAATTATTTCATTTTAATCTCAAAGAATTATTTCTAGTCGAAAATTGTTTGTATTTTGTGCTCTCGAAACATTTTCAACACCCCTGTGACCCCTTATGGCGCAAGAACCAGATTTGGTTATACTGCGCCAAACATTTGTTAAAATACTACAATATTTTTAAAAATATACCCGAGATAAAAATACAAGCATATATATTTATCTATGTACATACTTGCATGCACATATATAAAAATTCAAGTTTAACAATTTTAACAAGTTTAATGGCGTTGACAAAACAAAACGCATAGTTTGCTTCACACATAAAATATAGATATATGCTGTCACGGGCTTTTTTTCAGATGGAAGAATTTTTTCCTACTTACTTGACAACTATCGTTATATTTTGGACACTTCACATAATATCTTTATAAATAATAGTCTATGTGTTATTGTGGTGTATAAGCAATAATATTGTTAAGTTTCATTAAAATCCATTCAGCTGTTTTTGCGTGAAAGAGTACCAAACATCTCCACACAAACTTTCACGTTTATAATATTAGTAATGATTATGATTGTAGTAAAGCTGAGTGGAGAACGAGACGAGGCCTCCATTGCAACCGAGGCCCTGGGCCCGGGACCAGCTGTACCATCCCTTAAAACGTCCATGATGATGTGGAGATTAAGAAAAAAAAACTAATTTCAAAATTTAATATTGCCACAAAAGTGTTGAATCTTTAAAAAAAATGGAGTCGTCTTAATTTTGGTTAGATGATTGTAGACTCAAAATAAAAATATTTTTGTACAATATAATAACCAAAAGCAATCATTATAAGTAAGTATTGAGTAGTGAATATAGTACAATATACGTTGCTACATTTCGTTATCCTAGCTTTGGCTACCCGCACCGTCGAATCCAAAATTTTTTCCATCTTCCTCTTTATCGCGTAAATCAGAGATGGCGAACAAGTGGCAAGCGTGCCATCAATGGCACAAGACACATTATTTTAGGCATGCCAGCACGATCCAATTTTTTTGCATTTTATTTCAAAATAACAAAGTTCACTCTGTAGTATTACGAATAAACGCCAATGATCGGTCGCGGAACGGCTGGGAGCACACTCGTTTGTTATTGTCTTGCCTTAGTTACGTCGTGGGCTACAGTTGCTTATGATACAAAATTTGTCTACGCATAGCAAAGCCAATTTCGTAGACACGGCTAAATTTTAGAATTTATTTGTGTTATATTTACGATTTTTTACTGCTATTTGACATGGCTAGTTCAGCAAAAGAACAAAAAGTGAAAGATAGTAAGTGTAACAGAGAATTTCCAACATGGTGAATCTAGAAATATGACATTATTAGTAAAGGCAAGAAAGTGGTGCGTGTTTTATGTTCTGGAACAGTGGTATGCAAAGCATAGTCTGTACAAATCACAAATCTTCTTGCCAAAAAAGTGAACCACAGCAAAAATAATTAATTGCTTAGAAACCTATGACGTGCTCACGCGTCTTTTCATTAACGTCATTTTGGGTTCTTTGGGGCCAGAATGAATGGCAACTCATTTCCAACCAACCCAAGAAGTAAAGCGTGAAGGAAAGTTGCAAATTAGGAAGCTTTTAAATAACAGAAGTTTAGAGTAAGCTGGGTGGCATTTGGGGAATGCTATGATAGTCCGTATTTCAAGTGTGAAGAGGTTTTGATAGGTTAAGTGACAGCCAACAGAAGTTACCCGTAACAGAGAGCTCTTAGGTCAAGGTGCATACCATTGCACGCCAGCAGTGAACCGCAACTTCAACTAGGATCAGATTGATCGCTACTCCATTCGACATTAAGGTAGGAGTGATTATTTAAATATTCGGATCTGTGATAACATAGGAATTAAGCTTAGGCGAGTTAGCTATTGATAGTGGTTCGAGTTACGTTATTTCCGTAATATATATTGTGTATTTTGCCACCATAGATTCTCTCACATATCATATTATTATCTAATCTGTTAAAGGTTTAAGTTAAGATCTTAATAAAGTCATTTTAAGATCATGGCAGCTTCTAGTTCTTCATTTATTCCTGCACCTCTAGCTCACGCTGATGATCTAGGAGAAGGGCACCCGAGGGGGGCATTCTTGCAAACCATTTGGCAGATGACTACAATTCAACATGCATACTGTTAAAAGATACGTCTTACAACCCTAACATAAGTTATTTGTCATTCAATCTACAACAACAGAAGTCACACTAATGTTACTTTAATTTGAACTACACGCATAACTAAAACATTTACAATTATGCTATTTTTTCGTAGTAAGTAAAGAGTTTTGAGTTGCTAGTATTTAGTTTTATAATTTTCCCAATAATCACAAGTCAAAATTATTTAATGACACGTCCATATCTCATTAAACACTTTTTTAGAAAAAATGGCACCTTGATACGTAAAGGTTCATCTGCCCTGGCGTACAGTCCTTTCGACAGAGTGATTTTCCTTTTTTTTAAAAAAAAAAATAATACAAATTTAAATATTCTTGATGTTTTTTCTTGTATCTATCTAGTACTGTGAAAATCGTTTAAGACGAAACTGAGGGGACTGAAATATGTTTTCGTGTTAAGGTATATAGCAAAGACAAACATATATCCAACAAAATTAAGTTTATTATACGTTTTATTTACATATATATGTATATATGCATGTATTTATTAAAATAAAAAATCGAAATAAAAACAATCACAAAGAAATTTAATACATTTTTTTTTAATTTTGGGGAAAATAAAACATTAATTGAGGTTTTAGAAATAAATCTGATATTTTCCTTTGCATTGCTCTGCTTAGAATCAAAGTCTCAACAAATTGTTCACTGTTGACCGTTTTGTTATTTGTGCATCTACGTAACTGCGCATACTTTTCATGATGTTCCTTATTTTGGTTGACATGGAAATAGAAGCTGCACTATTCGTTTCTTTTTTTTTCATTGGAATCTGCATCAATGATATTTTTTAGCCCTGAACAAACTTCAAAATGTCCATGTCTGACATAATTGGGGCTGTACACATAGTATCATCATTTACAGCAACGAGTTCTGCCAATGATACAGAAGGACAGTCCAATAGTACAGAAACTTTCTCAAATATTTCATTAAGTACTCATTCCCAGAAGTGAAATATTTTCGTATTAAGTGGTTTTCGTTTCGTGTTAAGAGAAAAAAAAGAGTATGAAAACACATACTAGCTTGTTGGGACTGTTTATTATTTCGTGTTAACTGACATTTGTTCTTAAGCGCTTTCGTGTTTAACGTAATTCACTATATGTGTCCTAGTTACGTAGCTAAGCAGTTTGTTTAGATCAGTGATAATAAAACTGAGACCCGCCGGGCCTTTTTAAATGGTCATGGGCCCAGTCATGGCTCATTGCTCTTCGAAATTAATTTATTTATGAAACTTTGGTGGGAAGTTCTTTGCTAAAAAATCAAAGCTATTAATTTTGCTGTTAGCTGTCGATGTCGTATGAGTGTGAAATGATATTTTTTTCAGATTAGTGATAACAAGAGTGGAGTAGAGACCATTTTATGAATGAAACTAATTTGTAATTATCTTTCATATTTTGCAAGTGAAAAATATTCGAAGAAAATAGGTTGCTTCAAGACTATTGGCAAGTAGACAATTTTGTAGTGAAAAGCAAGCATAGATCAGGAATTGTTTGATTTGTCATGAAAGTGTGTGTGTGTTGTATTTAAAAATACCAATAAACAGGAATTGTTTAATGACTCTTTTCCTCGAAAATCTCTTTCAAAAGGTGATAAATAGGCTTTTTTGAATAAACTTTACAACAGCAAAAAAAGTGTTTCGTTAGTGGTAATGTCATAGGAGTAACAAAGGGACCCTATGAAATTTATTATATTATTGCTAATTCGATGAAAAGGTTTACTGATGCAGAAATCCTGAAGGAGTGAATCTTAAATGCTTTCAATTTAGAAAAATTCAGTGACAAAAATAAAAAATAGAAAAATTTTTAAAAAAAAGCAAAATAGGAGTTTTAATATTTTGATCAATTTTCCACATTTTAAGTTTTCTATGTTATCTTGGTCTTAAAGCACTTCTCCCCTATTAATACTCATGTTACGGCTCGCGGGATTCAGCCATTATATACAGGTATAAACGGCCCGCGTGAAATTGCTAACATATATGTATCGTCCGACAGAAAAAATTCGTTTTAAACGATATTTCGTCTTAAACGTTTTCGTGTTAAACGTATTTCACTGTATGTGTCCCAGTAACGTAGCTAAGCAGTTTGTCTAGACCAGGGGTGGTGAAACTTTATTGGATCAACGTGCCATTTTTTCTGTATAAATATTTAATGAGGTATAGCCATGCCACCAAACAATTTTGACTTGTGGATTATTGGGAAAATAATAAAACTAAATAAACTAACAACTCAAAACTCTTTATTTACTACGAAAAAATACATTTTGGGCATTGTAAAGTATTAAATGTTTTTGTTATACGTGTAATTCAATTTAAAGTAACGTTAGAGTAACTTCTGTTGTTTCAGATTATATAGGTTACAAATAACTTGCTATATTAAGATTGTAAGATGTTACTTTTAGCACAGAATGCATGCTGAGTTGAAGTCATCTGCCAAAGGGCTTCCAAGCGAGTCTTTAATGTTATTCATCTCTGAAAATAATGACTCGCAGGCATAGTTAGATGGAAATATGGTTAAAATAGCTTGAACCAGGTTCTTCAAACAATTAAATGTGTGTAGAATTGAATTCCATGTTTCAAAAATTTCGTTACTCGCATTTTTAGTTATATTGCTAGTTCATCTTTTTGTTTCAATCAATTCCCAACTTTTTTCTTGCTTCGATAAATTTTTGAATCCATATTGAACTGGACTGGAAATCAAGCAGTTGCATTTCAAATTCTTCAATTTCCAGCCAATCGCATTGGGACAAGTTCAGTTTACTAAATTAAGTCACTTTACAGTACATAATAAACTTCAGACTTTCCGATAATTCTTTGAACTGGGAAAATTTCCCTGAAAATTCCTTGATTGACGAATCAATTACGGAAATATTTTGAACTAAAATGCAAACCGTTTTCTTCGGTAGCGTGCCCAAAATATTGTCTCGCGTGCCATCAATGGTACGCGTGCCATTGGCTCGTCACCCCTGGTCTAGACTGTTGTATTAATTCGTGTTAACCGATTTTTAGTTTTAAACGTTTTCGTGTTAAACTTATTTTTTATGCATGTGTCCTAGTGACGTAGCTAATCTTGAGTGGAGCATGTATCGAAAGCTTTTTCGAAAAGAAAAGAAAAATGATCGCATTTTAAAGCTTATTTAAAGTGTCATTTCACTCATTTGAGGGGCCGCGTACAACATAAATTAAATACAACATAGAATAATATATACGTATTACATATCCAGATGTAAATTATTTACACCATTTTAAAAATTCATTGAACAAAATTCATTACAATGTGTTTTCCAGAGTGAATAAAGGCTTAGTTTTCATCATTAGGGATGTATAAAAGTATTGATTTTTCATTAGGTAAAACACTGGAACAATATCTACAGGAAAATATGTGGTTGTATGAAACATTTATAGTGCTAATATGTCTAAATTTAAAATTAAATATTCTTCTAATAAATTACTTTTCAGCTGCATTTTCAGTTAGTTTTTGTTCAATTTAGTACAAATATATGAGCAAATATACATTTTATAATTCTTTATTTTATTTTATTCATTTTTATTTATTTATTTTGAGTTTTTAAAAAATATGCTAGAACTCCTGAAATGCCTTTAAAAATAAGTTGTTTTTTTTTTAAAAAACACCGTTATTTCCTTAAGAATTAAAAAAAAATTATATCTGAAAATTTATTTATCAAAATTATAAGATTTATTAATTTAAATTTTATTTTTAACGCATAAATTCAAAATCAAGTTTCTCCGTTAATAATAATGAATTATTATAACTTTTGTCTTAGTTTCTTATTAATATATCTTTTAATTAATTATTTTAAATTAATAAGTTTTGAAGTATGAATTACTCAATATACATATTATATTAATAAATTCTCTATATATGAATATAAAATATAGAATTCTTGTATTTATATTGAATAATTTTATTTCTGTCTTAAATTCTCACAATATTTCATTTTTTTTTAAATTCCAATATATTTCCTGCGATTCAAATAAAATTTTTATTTTTTTTTAAATTTATCATCATTATTAATTTATTTTCCCTAAAAGAAATTAAAATCTATCACTGATGCCCTTTTAAAAAAAGAGAGAACAACATAATCAATAATCCTACAGAAATTTTAAATAAGTTTCCCCAACTACCGATAGATGGCGCTACATATCAAAAGTAAAAGATGAAAGATAAGGAGTAGTGAATCTGCTCTATCATTTTAGAGAGAAAAAAAGTGGGGGGAAATCTATTTTATAACTCCTCAGAGTATAATATTCGCTCCGCAATCTAAAAGAGCTTAGAAAAATGACCGAAACATTTGTAGATTCTGCTGAAAAGTGGTTTATTTAATTAAAGTTATTAGCACAATATGATTAGAGGAACATCATTTTTGTAATGAGTCTCAAAGGGTTTGGGAACCTTTAAGAGGCTATAGTGCAATTATTTTTTATCACTTTGAGAGTTCATTGGGCGCGTACTTTAGATGAATAATTGCGAAGACGTGTTGCTGTGAAATGGCCAGGGTTGGTTTTAGTCATTTCTTGTTTCTTTCAATAGACACAATTTGAAAAAGTGTGGTGCAATTAGGTTTACTATCATTTTTGCAATAGATGTCTCATTGAAATTTCTTTTGCTTATAAAATATTTATTTAAATATTTCTTGTTGTGAATATAACTGTTTTTATAATACAGCAATTCTTTTTTCATAGTTAATTGCATTATTTTAAATTATAAAGTTAATTAAAATAATACTTTTTTTATTAAATGGTTTATTTTTAAGGCATTCTTTCAAGTGACTGGTGTTTCTACAGAAATGTTAATTGAAAATTCTACTTTTTTTAAAATTCAGTTGTATTATCAATGGTAGCATTTTTGAAATAATCCATTTTAATTACATTATTTATGCCTAAAATTGCTTTATTCTTTTTAAAAAAATACTCTTTCACAACAAGTAAAGTAAAATCCTAATTAATCACTGCTGTAGCTTTTATATTTAGTAGATTTATTTGAAACATTCAGTTCGAAATAATTTTTAAATGATAATCTATAAATTTACATATATTTGAAGTTAATTTTTCGAGAAAATCAGTGCATTATTTAAATAATGTTGTGTAATGGGCTCAATTCATGAAGTCACATGATAAAAATAAACACGTGTTTTAAATTGAATTCAAAACAAACATTAAACTAATTGTACTTGTAGTTCTATTTGTAAAACTCAAATAAAATTTCAAATTTCATATTGATAAAGATGTTTAAATGTTAGGGAAAAAAATTTCTTCAAAAAGATTTTTTTATATTAAAAAAAAATATTATATTTTATGTTTATACTTTTAAATAAAATGCATTTTGTATACAATGTACTTTTTAAGAGACAGTTTCTGCAAAGAGCAAAAATTGACAACACCGGAGCGCGTGAACTGATTAGTTGGATACTTTTATCGTGATACTTTTTATCGTGTGACTATTACGTCGCATGAGTTTTTGAATTGACTGGCTAGAATCATGTGGCTTTCACTATCATGTGAATATGACGTCACATGAATTGAGCCCATTACAATATATTCAGCATAGTAATTCAAAAACGCATGTTTTTCTTTTTTAATATCAGAGGTAGGCAGATAGCAGTGCGCCAAGAAAGAGAATCAGATAGAGAGAAAATGTTCTCCATATTTGGATTGGCATATGTTTGAAAGCAAAGTTTTTCTCGCAAGAAGATCAACATTGGTAAATAGAGATGTATGTTGGCTGATATTAGCTTGCAGGAAATGATGAGAATTTCAACAAGTAATTTCACTCCTGATTATAAAAAAAATATAGAAAAGTGCATTTCTGTACATTTGTCACATTGAACTTATTCTAAATTTGCATGTGCTTGCATCTATAGATTTGAAATTATCACAATAAATAAATTGAATAAAACTGCCATTATTTTATTTAACTTATTTGTATGGTATAGTTTATACTAAAGATTGCAATACCGGAATACCGAATACCGGTATTTTGAGCCATTTGTACAGTTTAGTTGTTGTTTTAAATACCGTTTTTTCGGTATTTACTAGAAGTTTTTTAAACTGTACTTGTCAACACAGCAAAATAGTATACGTTTTTGTTTTTATGTCTCCCTAACGGGTGAAATTAATTAAACTGTGAATATAAAATTGCACCGTACAATAAAAAAAGCGATAAAATTTTTTAAAAAAATTCGACAAACTAAAATACAATACAGAAATCAGCTGTATTCAAAACCATCCGAGGAAAAAACGATTTATTTGCAGATGAGGTATTTAGATTTAAATACTTGGAGAAAGTATATCGCGCATTAATAACAGTACCACGAACTAGCATAGATGCCGAAAGACCTTTTTCGACAACAGGTAATTTTTGCACACAATTACAGTCCAGGCTTAATGACAATCAAATCGATGCATAATTTTTCAAGATCACATTTCAAAAATGTGTAATAGTACCAAAAACTGAAAAGTGATGCTTACACTTTTTTGTTATTGAAATAAATAAAAAGTTCTTTTACTTTTTTGTGATTCTTTATATACTGTTACAATTTATAAGTTACAGATTATTTTTTGTGACATTTACACTATCTAATAAAACTGGCAAATCAAACAAAGAAATACCAGTGTTTTCTTTCTTTTTCTAAAATTTCTACTACCGGTATTAAAACCGGTATCCCAGTATTAAGATTTAAAAATACCGAATACCGGTATTGAAATTTTGGTCCGATATTGCAATCCCTAGTTCATACCTGTTCTGAGATGCAAAGATAACTAATGAATACAATCATTTTAAAAAGGTTAGGCACTCAGGTTTCCTCTGCTTTCACAATGAGGTTCTCAAGCCAAAACCATTTCCCACCCAAGGTTTTTTTTAATGATTTTAGTAATAAAGGAGTTGTTATATCGTAACAAATATACAGAAAGTACGAAAAGTACAAGTTTAATATCGGGGATGTTTATGATAAACTCATTTATTTTCAGTTATTCATCATTATAATTCTTCATTGTTTATATTATTCATATGAAATTCGTTGTTTTTAGGTGATGGTTTACTGGTAACTAAAGGTATGAAATCATTTAACGTTCGGTAAGTGAAAGAGGGAATGGTAGTATTTTTCAGGAAATACATTTTTATTTAAGTGAATCTTCCAGTTAGTATAGATGCTTATGGATGTATAATTTATGGATAATACGGATTTTTTATGATTTTATTTTAAAGACCATCTTATTAGCTTTATAAATATACCAAGTGTTTTATTTTCCATTCACCAGAACAAACACTACAAGTGTTTTAGTAAAAGCTGATGTCATAACTTTACACAAGATGTCAAACTTTAAAATACGATTTACTCGAAATGTGATTTTTTCCAAAAGCTCAAACTAAGACAGTGATTGCTCAAAAGGTTTTAAAAAAAATTAACTGAAAAGTTTGTGTATGTTTTGTAAAATAGTGTAGAAGTGTTTTAACTTTCACAGATTTATCAATCACTGTTTTATTACAAAATATATAGTCACTTATGCGTATATAATCACTGTTTTTAAGCAGTTTCATATAATTACTAAGATAAAGTGTTCTTGCTTTTGTGAAAATTTAAATATCTCTTAGGCTGAAGATCATTTTAAAAATTAGAAACATAGCAACACATCAGAACTGGAAATTTGTTGATAAAATTTAGGTACAGAAATGTTTATGTTATTTTTTGTAAATTTTTAACAATTATTTCTCATTTTAGTAATAATAATTTCTTTTTTTTTCTTCTTCATTTTAGCATAGTTGTCTTAAAAAATGTACTAAACAAATCTAAAAACCACAAAAAATCCCTACATTTCAATTTTTTTAAATAAAAAAATTGTTGCAAGTAGTCGAATAACTTAAGTACACATAATATTCACCAAAGCATTTAATTCTAAACGTTTAACCCTCTATTCCACACACACACAACCACAAAACTCTTGCCAATTTCTTTATATATATTATGAATACCCATTCTTTCATTGTAACAACTGAAGCATTACACTTACAAAGGAACAATACTTATAAATTACTTCAGACCCTCTAGGGACGAGTGTCACATTTCCCAGTCACGGAATGGTTATACAAATGAAACGTCACTTATTGTTACATATAAAAATCACATAGAAATTCCGAAAACTTTAACACACGTAAACCCTCCTTATACATCAATCTTACAAAAAATCCCACCCTATCTCTTTATTACATACTATATAAAAATCTGAAAAGAAAAATACGATTCTGGGTGTGTTTTCTGCACCGCGGTGGTCCAAAGTAACTAGAAATCATCAATCATTATTTAATGATTGAACACCTTGTTCCATAACGTACCAGATAGGGTGGTATTTTTTTTAGATGGCTCCACACCTTTTGACGCAATGAATTATAATTTTTGCAATCTTTGATCTTTAATGATAGTTCTGCAATTGATTCTTTTATGAATGGAGTAGGAAATGAAATTACATGGACTATCTTTTTCTTTAATCGATTTTCTTGCAGTAACGATAAATTACTAACTCATGGAGGTTATTGTAATATGTTAGTCTTTGAAATGAACTAAGGGTTTTTCGTTCGAAAAGTGAAATAGAATGAGAGTTTTCAGTGTATGCCCTCATGTAAATGGTTCTATCATTCGTCAAATATAAAATTTAATTCTGAAGTAACAATATTAACACAACAGAAAACTTATTAAACAATATTTTAACCATTCTCTTATTTGCTAGTAATATTTGAATATTTTTATTAATACTGATATAAAAATTTAAATATATATGATTATATATGATATAATCATTTAAAGCTTATAAATTTTTGGATTTTATTTAAAATTAAAGTAGGTGGTGGTGAGGGGGGTATATATATACATACGAATCCGCTTCGAAAAATTTAGTTTAAGGAAAAGGGTTTCTTTAACCCGGGGGCAGACGCGCACTCGTTACTAACGTTAATGGTCGCGCAGGGAGACTTAGTCACCCCAATCCTTTTTTTAATAATCCTTTTTATTATACACGATAAAAATCGTAATTCCAGTGAATAATTTAACTAAGAAAAAGTACACTTACCTTCTTTTAAGAACTTTTCAATTTTTCTGTGATACTTTGAGAAAAAATATCCTTGAAACTTAACCAAGAAGTTTGAAATGTGCGCGTTTTTAATAAAGGACACAAATCACAGACAATTTTTGCTAACAATACAGGAATATTATCTGCATGCAAAACTCATATTTTGTTCAAGTTATTGTAGTTTTATTGAGCTTTGATGATCGACAAATAGCATTTTTATTTTATTTTTTCTTGCTTGTATTTTTGACAGGCCTAAGTGTGTCCTGTGGTACACTTAGGGCTTTATATTTTACTTGATGGAGTTCTTTAGGAAGCATTTTAAAATTTTCCTTTCAACTGAAATGTTTCATGTTCATCACTTTTCTCAAATTTACTTTCGTTATTATGATTAATATGCATAATTTCGGAAGGTTCTTCCCTTTCTTTTTCAGTTTCAACTTCCTTCAACAGAGATCACAGATGCCCATTTCTTCCCTTTTTTTATTCTGCTCATTTACATTTATAAACCATTATAAGTCGTGCAACAGAGCAATCAAGACCAATAAATTGTATACAGGGGAAAAATGTAGCATGTTCACAGAAAATATTTTGGAGCAAAAGTGGTCGCGCAATCATCCCAAGTACCTTAAGACATTGCTTCTCAAACTTTCAATATTCGCGACCCGATATTCAATCATATTTTTTCGTGCCCCCCTCCATACGATAACAATGTATTGAATATTTTAATACTATTCTTTGAATATATAAACGTCTCGTACAGCTAAAACTTTAATTTTCTGGACGTATATATACGTCCTTCCAAAGTACACTGGTGTGCAAAAATTAAGGACGAGACGGTTTTTTCAATATAACTTTGTACAAAAACTTTCCAAATCAACACATTTAATACCGTAAGATCCCCAATACGTAAGGACATGTGTAATATGTAAGCAACACTTACTAAAAGAGAAATCAGAGGGATAAAAAGAAGCTTGATTGAAAAAGTAGCATGGAGCGCAATGCGACTGAAGGCCGAAACATCCCTGTGATGGGTGTCCAGCAAGAAACATCCGGTATTTAGTAGGGGATATGATCTCCCCTGACTGCTAGGCAGGTTTCACAGCGTCTGCCCATGCTGAGAATGAGGGTGTCAATGAGTTGTTGAGGCATTGCTGCCCATTCGTCTTGCAGCGCCAATCGAAGCTCCCGAATCGTTACTGGTGGTAAGGTACGAGCTGCCAAGCGTCTGCCTAGAAATTCCCATACATGCTCGATGGGATTGAAATCCGAGATCGTGCCGTCCAATCCATACGTTCAATTTCCTCACTCTCTAAGAGCTGTTCGGCAGCTACTGTGTGATGACATGGTGCATTGTCGTCCATGAAAAGGAACTGCAGACCCATAGCGCCTCTAAAAGACGCACATATGGAAGAAGAATCTCGTTACAATAACGGGTCCCGTTGACTGAACCTGCGTCAAAGATGTGAAGGTCTGCACGACTACCAAGCATGATGCCTCCCCAAACGAGAACACCGCGACCTCCATACCTGTCCCTTTCAATGATGTTCGAGGGATGATTGCGGCTTCCCCGCTCTCTCCAGATGAGTATGCGATGAGAATCGCTACTAAAACTGAATCTGCTCTCATCTGTAAAAAGTACTCGTCCCCATTCATTGTCTCTCAATTCCGGTGTTCCCGGCACCACAGAGAACGCCTTCTCCGATGGGCAGGCGTTAAAGGTACACACCGTACAGGGCGTAGTGCAAACAGACCAGTCGTGAAACAATGCTGTGAGCAATTCCGAAGTCTGCAGCCACACTTGTCACACTGCGGCCTTCCTCCAACTTCCCAATGATTCAACCTCGGGTAAAAGCATCCAGATGTCGTCTAACAGATGGATTATTCGCCATTTCTCGCTGAGGCAGCAACTCGGTGTGATTTTAACTGCTATACGGCGTGCAATCTCTTTGCCAGAAATACTGATCTTACACCGACAACATGCTTTATACTACTCAGACACTCCCCCATTACGTCTACCTGCATATCTGCGCATGTGCTACCGTACATCACCTTACTTAATCTCCTGATTGGTCTTTCTGTCCGCTCTGCCTCTTCGTTCAGCTGATATGCTAATTTTTCGACTTCATCCTTAATTTTTGCACACCAGTGTATGTGCTTTTCTGTACAATGCTATCCATAAAATTATTCCGAAGGTTTTTGAATGTAATTAAAGGACCTTAGCGAAGGATTATTTACGAAGGATTTACTTATTTCAGACAGGATTTGCCCCCTTCCCCCCAAAAAAAATCACATTCGTGCGCCTACGTGAAAAATCGTGGCATTGAGGAGCGAATCACGTGACGTTTAACCGGCAGTTAAGGGATTAATTGTAAGCCAAACAGATTAACAAGATAAGTATTAATACAAGCCTATGGGGTCAATGGTAATTATCAAACTTAAATAATTAAAATAATTATAAAATACATTGTACACGGTACTGATATATTTATAAGTGTATTATATAAGTGAAAATGTGTATTTCATTTTTTATTACGTCAGAATGTATTTTGTTTGTTAAAAATAATCTTTTGTTTTCAACTTTTCAATACGCTCGCACCCCCTCATAGAGATATCACGCCTCTCTAAGGGGCGCGCCACACAGTTTGAGAAACGCTGTCTTAACGTTTGCCGTCCCCCCCCAAAAGAGGGAGACATGTGACAAATACATTTTAGTTCTCATGAAGCCTATAATATAGGAGAGGATATTGTCAAGTTCATTGGTATTAAATATGCAGTTTTCTCAGAATTAACGATTTCGTGAACCTGGGGTGACTCTGTGATCCGCTCGACGGCTCACGGGTTAATATTTTCCATCAACACGCAAATTAATCATGCGCAAGTGATTTTAATCTTTTAACTTTTTAAGTGTTTTGAATGGAATGCTTATTTTAAAAGAAAAATATCACATAATTTCTTCAAAATCATTGCCAGAATTCAAATTTCCGAACAGTTCTTAAACTCACATTTCTGCATAGGGTATATGATCATCATACTGTGAATCTTTTCCTCCACGGCATGAAGCATAGGGTCGATGATCAAGAGTCGTAAACGAATTTACCGTCCTGGAAACAATTTTGCCCTTATTGCAACACATTTCAAAATTACAGTATTCCCCCCCTATTCGTTTTGTTTTACGGCTTTGAATTTATGTAATTTTTTTAAAGTAAAAACGCACTCTTATATTATACGTAGAATGGCTTATATTCGGAAATATACGGTAAATAACTAATTTCAAAATGGTTTAAAAAATACAAATAATTTTATTCTTAGAATAACTCAGAAAGAAGTCAATACCACCACTTTATACGCAGAAAATCAAATTTTGTAGTGAAAATTATATGTAAAATATTGAAAAAATTGAATAATTAAGAAGTAGTTGCATATTTAAGACGTAAAATATTAAAAATGCAGTATGTTAATTATTTATCTTCAACATATATGGCAATTTTACATGCTCGCATCTTCTCATCGTATTATCGCAATATTTTTAGACTTATTTTCCAATTAATAGATATTTTTCATTAATCTGTTTAAAGTTTAATAATAACTGAAAATATAGTTATTAAAAGAATTATTACAGCTTTCTTTCGTGAATTTAGGGGAGAATGAAACTAAAATTTTATACAATTTAAAATTCTGTAGGAAATACAAAGAGTTGAATGGAAAGTATGTTGCAGGAAATTTAACAACCTACCTAAAATAAGATCGATTTAAAAAATTACCCGAATTCGATTTTATTTTATTTTTTCTAAAAATAAATTTTAGCTTAATATTAAGCATTTTTATTCTGTAATCTAATAAACGTATTTTAATTTTTATCTTCCAGAAAATTAAGAGAAAGTTATCAATGATTAAATATGTACAACAATAAATATATAAATGTTTTCCTTCTAAAATTATCAATTTAAATCCAACATTACTTTCTTTTCAACCCAAATATAAACTATGAAGCTTAGATTCATTATGAAATGCAGTTTTAAATGTATATGAAATTTTCCTTAAAAAAGAAAAACGAACTGCAATAATTCACTTGTAAAATGCTATTTGAGAGAAAGGACTTTTTTTTATTTCAAAACCATCAAAATATATTTATTCGTTTATTTATGTAGAAAAAAGCTGTTGCCTTCTAATAAAAGAACCAAACGTTGCTGCCATACGATTTAATTTATGACTTGTTCTAAATTATAATTGGCCCACGCTTAGAACTCAAAGAGAAGATAATAAAATCAAATGTTTCTTCGTGACTTTTAAAAACGTTATTGCATTATTCGCAAAAATATAGAAGGAAATATTCGTATGAAACGTGAAAAAAAAACAAATACGGTGTATAACAATTACAATAGATATAAATATTACTATTGATTAAAAGCTGATGAAAGAAAACGGGAAAAAGTTTAATTGTTTTTGTTTAATTGGAAATTTAAATACGTTATTGCGAATAAATTTATTTTCATTCAATAAAAAATAGAGTTTTTTTATTATTAATTTACAAGCAAAAAGACTCTTAACCTTAAACACTATTTTAAAAAAATAAGACATGTATATAATTATTACATAAAGTTTCGTTATAAAAAATTTTGCATGAATTTATGTATGACAATTTCGCTCGCACATTTTTCTACTCATTTATTTTAAAATTAAAAGAGTGCATTTCATTCAAATTATAAATTAAACAAATTTTTAAACAGTTCACTAAATATTTTAAATTACTGAGTGAATTCAAAATAAAATCGCAATAAGTATAAAATTAATTGAAAAAAAAATATATAATAAACAAATTTGAGGTTGTAATGTTAGAAAATGTGTTGCGCTGAAATTCATAAATATCTAAATATAATTCATAGATAGTAACAAATAACATTTAAATTACTATAATCGTTAATAAATAATATTAAATATATTATAATACTTTACGAAAAATAAAAAATGTTTAAATAAATTTACTTTTTATTAGAACTATTAGAGATTTACTTCACTGATTATGATATCAGTGAAAGAGTGAGATCAAGAGTATATTTCCTGAGATATCAGTATCAGATCTACTCCATTAACCCCATGATATTAGTATGAGAGATCGACTCCCCATGATATCAGTATGGTACATCTATTCCATTTTCCTTAGGATATCACTATGAGTGATTTACTCCATTGGCCTCAGGATATCACTATGAGAGATTTACTCCATTGATTCCAGATATCAATATGAGAGATTTACTTCACTAACTCTACGATATCAGTGTGAGAGAGTGAGATCAAGAGTATATCTCTTGTGATATCAGTATCAGATATACTCCCCTGACCACATGATATCAGTATGATATATCTACTCTATTGACCTCAGGATATTACTATGAGAGATTTACTTCAGTGACTTTATAATACCGTCTGAGAAATCAACTTCATTGATCCCATAATATCAATATGAAGGTTTTACTCCACTGACCACGTGATATTAATATAAGAGATTTACTCTATCGGCCCTATGATATCAGTATGTGAGATCTCTCTTCATAAAAATTGAAGTTCATATGTCATTTTTAAATAATTTATTTTAGCAATAAAAAACAATTCATAGCAATTCGTGATAAAAGACAGACTGCCTTAAATAAGGAAGGCCATCGAGAATCAATTCTACTTTCAAATTGGATTGGTTGGCTGGTTGATTGATATAAATCGCTGTAGAGCCACTTGTGGGTGGTCGATGACGAATTTCGCAGTGGCATAAGATACACTCTCGCAACCCTCGTATCGCGGGGAAAAGGGACAGGATTTTAAAGGGCCCAAATCCTGACTAACACCTCGTATTTGAGACTGGAGCCCAAAATCTGACTTTGCAGAGGGGCTCTAATATTCTCACTGGGGGATTTTGTAATCCTAAACCAGAATTACACTGGTGTCCAAAAGTTAAGCAGAATTTATAAGTATGTGAATAAAGAAGGAACTGTAAATCAGAATGGTGGCAAATGTGATATGTGAGTGTAAAATGGTTATAGAATAAGGAAGCAAATCAAAAGAATGATAATAATTAATTTTATTATCCAAAGTAGCAGTTTGAAAGAAAATTGAGCATAGCAAAAGGATTCACACTTTAAAGAAAAAATGAAAGAAAACATTAAATAAAATACTGATGCTGTAGTTTAATAAGGCGTGTGGTCACCTCTGACAGCCAGGCACAATGCACAGCGATTTACGATACTTGCTATGAGATGATGAATGAGTTGTGGGCTCAAGCGGTTCCAAGCTTCTTGGAGAGCTCTCTTCAGTTCTGTAACGGAGCTTGGTGGGTGCCAAAGGGCTGCAATTTGTCTCCCAAGCATATCCCATACATGCTCGATAGGATTTAAATCAGCGGAGTTCGCAGGCCATGACATGCGCTGGATGTTTTCCGTTTCAAGGAAGTCATCAATCAGCACCGCTCGGTGAAATGACGCATTATCATCCATGAATATGAAGTCAGGACCGACAGCGCCTCAAAACAAGCGAACATAAGGTGAAGAACTTCGTCTCTGTATCTTTGAGCAGTCACAGACCCTGTGTCAAAGAAATGGAGGTCTGTACGGCCGTCCATCATGATGCCTGCCTATAACCATTACTCCACTTGATGGAAAATGATGTCTTTCCGCTATGTTTCTTGGTTCAAAACGTGCTCCACGTTCTCTCCGTATCTTTACCCGCCGAGAATCACTACTCAGACTAAATCGAGACTCGTCACTGAACATCACATTGGCCCACTCTCCCACACTCCAATGTTGATGTTTCAAACTCCAGTTCAAACGAGCGCGTTTATGCGCAAACGTGAGGGGAATGCAAACGGCTGGTCTTCTGAAATACAGGCAGCATGATTGAATCTCCTGTAAACATTTTGTCTCGAAATTCGTATTCTTGTGTCGACTGTGAGTTTGAACCCAGTGCTCTGGCAGTACTGCCCCTCTGTCGTCGCGCACTTATTACCAGATATCGGTCTTGGCGAGGGGTTGTGACTCTTGGTTGGCCTGATACTGGTTGTCGGGTAACATCTCCTGTTCTTTAAAACCTCTGCCACAGTCTTAAGATCACAGACTGGTCCACATTCAGAATTCGAGACACTTAGGTTTGTGATCGTGAGGATTCCAACATTCCAACGATTCTTTCTTTCGTAAACATGTCCAATTGTCGTCTTTGTACCATTATTCACCTTGTTTGATGGTTAACCACGTTCCTTCGCACAGTAGTTGCACGAAACTTGTCTGAACTGCCTATGCTGCGTGAATCGGTTTCGCGCAGGACGTAGTCGACTGAAAAGTTTTGCATAAACCCAATACTTCTTCTTCACCCAATTAATATCCGCAAGAAATTTGGAATAATTTTACGAATATTTACTCCATGTTTTTCGCATTTTACGATTTATCCTTAATTTTTGGACACCAGTGTAAGTCACTTATCAAATAGACACTATTTTTCATTCACGTTTTAATGAAGATGCTTTAGTTTTCATTCATGTTTTAATGAAGATGCTTAGTTTTCACTGACGTTTTAACGAAGATGGTGTAGTTTTATTTTTGCTGAAAAATATTAATATTATTAATATTACGTTTTATCCCATGTAAATATAGTCTCAAAATTCAAATCCAATCTACATAAATACGGATACAAATAAAATGGAGCAAAATATGCAAACGTTTCTATTTTAAACTCTTATTTATAAGTCAGTGTATTTTTAGTACCACACCAAGATATTCTTGACTTTTCGTGTAATCCATCACATTCACGGTTCATCCATAAAACACCATTACTTCTCTTTTTTATCCAGTCCATGAGAACAACGCCTACCTACCGCTGCAAAAAATCGTTTGCTCTACCCCCTGACCAAAAAGAAAGAGGGTAAAAAAAGGATCAATGAAAAGGTAATAATAATCGGATTCCCGTTCGTTGATGTTGGGGTCATATTTCATATCCTGTGAAACTATCAATCAAATCGAAGGTGTCAAAACATGAGTAGAACGAATGAGGACTCAAGCTAGTCCTTAATGATGGTTTTTGAGTCCAGCACTGACCAACACAAGGGTCCATCATTTGGTTGGAAGTTTTATTACTTTTTCTTTTATCGTCAGTGTCGAATTCTCTCTTAGATTTTTTACCTTTTCGTTTGTTCTTTCTATAGAATAGATATCGAGATTCTTTAAGCCTAAAAGTGGTGGAAACAGAATCAAACAATTTCTTTTCTTGGTAAAATTTTTAACTCTATATGTATAAGCATCGGTTATAATTTTTATAAGCTATAAAATATCTAGGAAGTTTTAATTTGAGAAGAGATTTAATGCAACTTCCAAGAGTAAAGTTTCTGTTTATCGATAGGAATAGTAACTTCTAACTTTTAGAAGTCTTAGAGAAAAATTAGAAAGTTTTATTGCGTACTATTTGAAATAGATGACGTATAAAGAAGATGTTGAATAATTATTTAGTAAAATTATTTCTCTTATATTCAAATATAAATCCTAAAACATAAAGATTTTTTAGACTTTATTATCAATCAGAATTAATAGTCATAATGTAAAAAAAGTCTTACTCTAAAAAAACATAATTTAAATTACACAACAGAACTCATCAGATATATACGATAAAGTATAATTTATATTTCTTCTTATATTTAAATGAAAAAATTATAATAAATTTGAAGCTTGTGAAACACAATAATGCACACACACACACAATCTTGGGATGTACTACATGAGATTGTGCATTATTTGTGTTTTATACAATGCATAAAACCTCATATGTTTAAGCTTTGAAATGTTACAATTAATTCCTTGTATGATATCCTTAATTTGCATAATTGATTTTAAAACTTCGTTGCGTGGAAGTTAGGAAATAAGTCCCGTTCTTGTAAATAGCGTTTATTAAGTCATGCTGATCAGATATCGGCCTACTTCGGTTGTTTGGACTAATAATTTTCTTTAAATGCTCAATGAGATTGATGTCTGGTTATGAACTAGGAAATTTCATAACTTTAGGAATGTTATATAAGATTCATAATAGAGTATTAAAATCTGTATGCTTTGGATCCTTATCATGCATAAACACCATAATTACCAATTTTTGTCTCGATTACATAGACTTTTTAAAAATGTCCATACAAAATGATTCGCTACCAGATCGAGAAACTTGAAAGGTATGTAGGGGATACACAGAGGACTCAGAATTATATAGGAATGCAGGGTCGCAAATGCCGTAGTTTCAAGCCATGAGGCAAAGAAGCAAAGAAACAGCAACATTTTAATCAGCATAATGCCTATGTGTGGGCTTAGGATAACCCTCATCACAAGTAACCACTTGCAGCTCAATAGCATTTCCGGCTTAATGTGTTTGGGGCGGCATTTTTAGAGACTTCCTCACTGTACCGTACTTTCTGCCCAGTCTATTGGACGGTAAGACATATCTGGTCTTCTTGCAACAAGTTCAGCCCGAACTGCTATAAGCAGTACATGTTCCTCCGTCATTGCGCTCCCGTATGTGTGTGATACCGGCATGACTGGGGCTCTACCACGTTACAGAATTTACGTCCATGAAAAACAAACTCCTCAACGTAACATTTGGACAGCTGTAGATAGGTCACGGGTGGTGACTCTGTTGATTGACCTGCCAGATGACTGGACCTATCATGCGTGGACTTCTTCTGGGCCACGTGAAAAGTTTGGCGTTCGAGACATCCTACCCTTCAGTTGAAGATCTCATCGCTCGAACATTAGTGGCTGCTGGGAGAATGCGTGACATGCCAGGAATCTTACAGAATGTAAAGAATTTCATGCAGCATCGCTGTCAGACCTTCCAAATGACTTCTGGTTATAATTTCGAGGACCTGTTGAAATATAACCTTTCAATTAAATGTTTTCTGTCCTATTAATGTATTGCTGTTTCTGCTTCTTTGCACCATAGCTTGTAATTATGGCATTTGTGACCCTGCATTTCTCTGTCATTTTGAGTCATCTCTGTACCCCTAAACACCCTGCAAGTTTGTGGGACTGGCAGAAAATCACCATGTATAAAGCTGATGATACATAAATCCACATCAACTGGAACAAAATTACCAACTACCGACCCCCGGCACTTTCATAAAACCGCAAATAAGCACGTTCACAACTCCTTGCTTCATTGTTGGAATTGAACTCCTTTGATGCATTTCTGTTTATGTCGTTTTTCCAATACCATTATTAAACTGGTTCCATGAAAAAACCCTAAACTTACTTTCATTCGGAAAAAAAAAGCTCTAGGCATTCCTTTATGAGTTTTAGTGCGAAGGATAATCTTACTTCCGATTCTTTTAATTCGTTAATAATTCTTTTTGACTAAACAAGGCAGCAGAAACCTCTTTGCGTACATGTATTTCAAATTGCACCAACTCGGCTACGTCTAATTCCTCTATTTTTAATCCTTCTCTGTAGAGCTATGTTGCAGTAGTCGATCGGAGAGGAGAACCAGTGGCGCAACGTATACCACCTCATCACGGGGGTGGGCTTACGGTACTAGGGGGCCATTGACGCTAAGTACGCAAGATCCAGCTTGGGGCTCGAAACCTGAATTTGCATAGGGGCGTCGTTCTCATCAGTGGCGTAACGACGCCACTGATGAGAACGTTGTGAAGTATTTTAGAAGGCATAAGCCACGTTATGTATCATACTTTAATTTCACCATATCAATATGTACATGTCTCAAGATGATTTATGTTTACTTATCGACAGTGTTTCAAATCACTGATCTTCTCACAAAAAATATTTATTTTCTTATAAAAAATTAGTTAGTTAAGAAGTAATTTTAGTTCAAATTTCACTGAATTTGTACGAAAAATGCTTTATCAGAAATTTGTGAAAGTTCATTGCCAATCAGTGAGCAATAATTTATCTAGAACAATCGTCTCTGGATAGATATACCGTCCGTATGTCATCGTGTCCTTCAATCGCAAGTAAATAAATTTCTAAAGAATATGCTCCAAATATAATATTAGAACGCTAGTACTTCTGCAGAAATTTAGACCATTCTTGTATTTACATTGCATTCATCGTCAAAGTCATCAAATTTATCTTAAAGATGTACGTTTGTATGTGTGTGTGTGTGCACACATATATATAAATCTAAAATAAGTTACCTAGTTTGATAAAACTTATATATTCCTAATGGTGATATAAATATCTTACGAATTCGAAAACCAAACACCAAAAATATAAACCATAAAGATGGGTTAACCCATAATAATAATTTAATCAGAAATTAAATTATTATTATGGGTCTTTTTGAAAAAAATGCCTTATATTGATATTCAACAAAGCGAAATCACATTAACCCTATACAGTCAATTCAGCAATGTTTATTTTGATAGATATCCCCCAGAAGTTTCACAGTAAACAACTGGGCGACAACTCGTCTTAAAGGAAATAATTCCTAGTACAAACATCAATTCATCTTCGAACTGATGCCAATTAAAAATACCAAAAAAGCAAATTTCCAGACATACATTGAATCGACTACAATGATACTTCATCTCTAGCTAATGAGCCTTAACAGAAGCTAATATTGCAATGAAAGATTATTAATAAACACCGTTTTACGTAGAATTTTTCATTGATTAACTCTCATATCTAGTAAACATAAACATAGCTTGTGTCATACATTTCAAGGCTTAATGGATGAAGTTGATTAATTGCTTTGATATTTTCTGAACCCTAGGCTATTGACGGTAATACGGGGTCAATCCTGAAGGAAGGATCTATCAGCTGATTTATAGGGGGATAAATGACTTCCAGGAGGACGATTTAATGGATGAGACTACTTTTTCGTAATGTATTATGTCTTTATTTTAACGACACTTCCGCTAATGAAGAAATTTGAAAGTTACAGATAGTGGGATGCTAAGAACACAACATGTTTTATTTGAAGAACATAAATCAGGATGTAATTGTATAAATGAAATATGTTTGCTTTTTTTTAGTTGATGCTAAATGGTTTTAATTGTTTTTGTTTTTTTTTATTTTATATATGTTTTATACGCGACTGATTTTATTTCAATATTTCTCTACAATAAAAGTAGCAAATAAATAATAATAAGATCGAAAAAAAAATCTGACAAATGAGCTAGCTTTTCTTTGCAAATGTTGCGATATTTGTTAATATTACCAATAAATGGTTCGATTCTTCCTTCTTCAATGGTACGAAAGCCTAGGGTTGGCGTTGGCCTTTCTAAGAATTACATTCCAGTCTGTATTGTTCTTGACCTGACTTTTATAGTTTCTGACATTAATAGTTATTAGATCTTTCTCTAGACAATCAATTCACCTGAGTTCTTGGTCTTCCTCTTTTCCGAGTACCATATGGTCCAGCCACAAAGATTTTTTTTTGTGATTTGATTGTCGTCTACTCTTATCAGGTGCCCTGCCCATTTCAACCTTTATATTGCAATGAACTTAAAAATGTCTGGTTCTTTAATTTTATGAATTTCTAAATCGGTTCTTCTTCTCCAAATGTTATCACATTTTAAGCTTCCAAAAATACTATTAAGTACTCTTCTTTCAAATATAGTAAGAGTCTCCTTGTCTCTCGTGGTCATCTCCCACGTTTTTGCAGCATATGTGAGAACGGGATTTATCAATGATTTGTAAATGAATAGCATTGTGGTTCGATGATGGGATAAATTCATGATGATCACATAATAACGAGACAATCGCGTGTTCTCCATTAAGGTACCGACTACGTTCGGAACCATGATTTTAAAAAAAGCGCATAAATGGTTAACTTCCATGATATTTAGTGTCACTTAGATTTGGGCAAAATAACAGCCCAAGATAAAATAACTCTCCACTTTCTAAGTAAAATATTATGATGCTATTAATTATGTTATAACAATATCAGAGTTTTTAAGGCTACACAGTACCCTAAAAATTTCATTTTTACCGAAAATTTTTTTTGCATATCTTGGTGGCCCATATCATTGAGATGCTTGCCACAAAATTTCAGATCTTTTAGCAAATTAGTTTTTAAAATATTTGAAGTTTTATGAGCTATGGTTTTGGTTTCAGTTTCCTTTTAAAGCATTTTTTCGCACTTAAGTTGAATTAATTAAAATATTTTTCAGCTTTTAGTTTGAAATAGTTATTAATTCTAATTTTCAGTACTAAAATCCTTTCTGCTTGCTTATGTTTTGAGTTTTTTGAGTTCTCATAATTAATTAATAAAGGTTAATTTCATGGCCAATTTTTGCTTTAAAAATAGTTTATATAGCTTAAAAGCTTTATCATTAATTTTTTCCTGTAGAGAAAATGCCATGGCAAATGCGTTCTGGGTTTCTGTGAGAAACAATATTTCGAAGAGATGGAATACTACTGAAAATGATGTATCTAAAAATCAGTCCTCAGCTGATTCTGCAATTAGACTTCCGAATACAAGTATTTTGAATGCAAATGCTGCAGATATAACAATATATTTCCTTGGTATACCAAACTACATTATACTAAACATACTGTAGTACTATATTTTAGTATTTTAATGTCGTACGACAAGAGCTAAAACTTCCTAAACTGCCCCAATTTTAAACTGAAAAAAATTAAATTTTATGAGCAAACCTGACTATTTTTAGCTTAAGTTAGTATCATTATTATTTTGTACATAAATACTTCGTGTTTCAAATCTTTTGTGAAATATTAGGTTAATATAAAGCTGAATAAACTGACGTCTTAACAAATGCTATCAATATTATGCAAAAATAAATTTTGAATTAAAAATATTATTTTCAGTCATATTTAATAAAAATAGTGTTTTAATGTAGAACATATATTGGAAAATAACATATTAAAAAATTAGAGATTTACGGGCATTATAAGTTTTTGTTTTATGACTTTACAAACTTTAAATGCGTTTTTCTCAGACTTTTAATTTTGAAAGTATAAGTGTTTTCTAATCCCTAAGGCTTTTTTCCTGTTCAAGATAGAGCCTTGAATTTTTTTCTATATACTCCCAAACGTATGTTCCATAAAAGTTAGTATGAATTTAGGGCTGAGAACTCTAGTTATTTTTCTGAAAAATGCTTAAGTTGATATTTTAAAAATTTTCTTGTTTTTTCGAGGTTTTTCTAGAAAAATAATTATTAAAAATCAACAGGGGAATAGATTTTCAAATCCATACTAAATATTGTTTGTAATATTCTTAGAATCACAAATAACTTAAAATTACTAAAAAATTTAAAAATTGAGTATTTTATAAGAGTTCGAAAAGACTTCAAAAATTCCTAATTTTTTAAAATTGTAAAATAATGGCTGGTCAAACTGACTTTTTGCTTTCAGAATCAGCTTAATAATATAATCTAAGTATAAAACATTAATTATTTTTACTGTAACTGTCACCAAAAAAAATTTTTGAAAAAGGGTACCGTGTTGCCTTAAGGATTTATAATAAAGTAGGATTTTATATTCCCTTCGAATGAACTCACCATTTCTAAAAGAGTCGCGAAATGAAAGTGGCGTTGTTGTAATAACTCCAGAATTTCAACAGAAAGATGACTGCGCATGCTCTTATAGAAAGCCCAGAGTGCTGGGAATGTAAAAAATTCCTCCAGATGCGTGTGTGATGTCGTGGGGAGCACATTAAAAGGCATTCTTTGCATCATGGATGTCTCCAAACAGTACGACTATCAATGCTGCCACTTACTGTGTCCCATTTCATGAACTGAGAAAGAATATCAAGAGCCTCTGAAGGGGCATGCTGTAAAGAATTGTTATCATCATTCATGATAATGCTCGCCCTCATGTGGCTGTGGCGTGCCAAACATTGTTACAACAATTCCACAGGGAGGTTCTCGAACATCCCTCAAACAGCCCGATCTCTCGCAGTGTGAGTACTACATCTTTGGTCCACTCAAAAAGTCTTTAAGTGGAAGGCGATTTCCCGACGATAATTTCCAAGCAACTGTTAAAAATTGTTTCTGTAACCAACACCGGGCTTCTTCCCCGTGTTTCCATCATGTCGTGAACAGCTGGGGCACTTGTTTCAACCTTCAAAGTGGCATTGTCTAGCCTATCTACTACGTCTGTATTACTTCTTTCCTTCGTATACTAATTTTTATTAATATTATTAAACCATTTATCAAACCGACTGCAGAGCCATTTTCATTTGAGCGACCCTTATACAAACATACATTGCGCCATCAGAATGTCTGTCAGAACACCATATTTCATTTTCAAAGTCCAATTGTTATCTTCTGAAATTACAATATGTTTTCAGTATGCGATAATGATTAGAGTAACATGCGTTTTACTGCATAATAATGATAATATGTGCTATATAATAAAAATATTAAGGATTGCGTTGAAATTATTACTATACAATGACCAATCATTTTTCTTTTTTTTTCGATTTAAAGTTCCTGAATAAATGAACGAAAGAACACTTCCAGACCTCAATTAGTTGATGAATTTTTTCACTTTCAACTACAATAAAAGGATGAAAACTTCTCTGAAAATGCCTTGCCAATTAATAATGTTGTGAAGCGATTTCAATCGACAAAACTGGTTCGTGTTTATTTTTAACGAGGTAGAGTGGGTAGAAAAACTCGTTGGAGATATCTACGAAACTGGAAGCTAGCAATATGATAATCATCTTAATTAAGACATTAGTTTCATAATAAAAAAACATTGCTGATGCTGTCCAAAATAAAAATTAAAGGGACTTAAAAACAAAATGTTACTTTTAAGTACATTTCAATTTTCAATTTACAAAGCTTTTCTTATTGTTGGACCCTATTAAATGTCCTCGGCAATTATTGACATGGTCTGATGCTTAATTTACAATATCGTCAATAGCCATGGTGGGCATTAAATCGATCGCGATCGACCAGTGGACCACAAAGACATTTTGGGGGGAGGATCTGAAGATTAGCAGTAAGTAATTATATAACGAAGTATTCAAGATTGGCAGACAGTATGTAGATTAAGTCTTCTAATGACTATAACTACGAGAACGAACTTTAAGGTATCTGACTACGTTCGGAACCGTGATTTTAAAAAAATGCACAAGAGAATATATTTTAACGTTTAGTTTCTATTGGATTATAAACCAAATAAGGGTTTTATAGTTAAAAATATGAACTAATCAAAACTTTTAAACTTGGTTCTTATCATATTAAATCATTTTTTTATGAATCTACTGAAAATTACAGTATTAAAAATAAAGCTATTAATTTTATAAATGATATAAAAGACACTCAAAAAATGTAATGAACTATTTTATTGAAAGCCAAATCTTTTTCGCCATAATTTTTTAAAAATCTATTGAAATAAAAAACTATTGAGATAAAACTTTTGAGATAAAAAAAATCATATGAAGAGTCACTATCTCTTTCATAGAGTCACTATCTCTTTCATAGAGTCACTATCTCTTTCATAGTCACTCTTTCATAGAGTCACTATCTCTGCGATGAAGAGTCACTATCTCTGCAACAAAGTCGCTTATATAATAGAGTCAATATCTCTGTAATTTCATGAACTTTGAACTTCTTACATTCCCCTTTTAGAAGCGTATATTGTTGTGGAGGAACTGAATTCTTTTCAGTTATTATTGAAGCAGTTTGTGTGAAAATACTTTGACCAATCGTTGAAAATTCTTGTCTATTTATTGTTTCAATGTTATTTGAACTGTCTTCAAAAAGATTGCAAAGTTCTTCTGAGTATTCATCAGTTTTAGAGAATAGTTATTTGCTATGAATATATCATCACAGTACTTGATATCTGCAAGAAGTTTCAAAAGTTTATTAGAGTACTGGTAAAAGGATTCTACTTGGGTTAGTTATTTTCATAAGCTTCGGTGAAGTCTTCAAAGTAATCCTTAGCAACACAGGCTTCAGCTATAGAAGGCTGAACACTGCAATCAAGTGTCATTCCTGTGCTACCATTATTTTTCTGTTTACCAGTTCATTTTTTGCTGTGTTCCAGAAGAAGAATGTATCCAACAGAATAAAACATGAAAAACATGTCGCAGTAATATATCATTTGCAGCATAATGATGATCCACAAAAGCATGACGGAACACGCACCAAACAACGATCCCGCCATTGTCAACGACTTATTTATTAAAAACGTATGTTTTGAAAAAAGATAACGCATTAATTAAATAACAACTTCACTTTTTTGCTCAGACACTAAACTGAATTATTTTTCAAGATAACAATATAATTGAAATAATTGTAATATTTATTGCTATTTCATATTGGTTGTAACAGTAAGTGCCAATGTTGCTTGCTTTGTTAAAATAACTCAGTTAGATGCTATAGAATAGTTTTGTAACAGTAAAAACACGAAAAGAAATAAAACCAGTGAAATCTATTTTTTAAATACATAATTTATTTTACTCTTATTAATTATATTTATTATAATTAATATTGTAAGGTTCTATCACCCACACTTGTTTAAATTATTTTTTAGATTTTTTTTTAAAAAAGAGGATGCACACACACAAAAAAAGCAATTTTGAAAATAATCTATATAGCCTAGGCTTTTTTTAAGAATACTATTACAATAAAAAGTTATTTAAATGTGATATTTTGGCAAAAATTGAACCTAGAATTACCCATTTTCCAAACATTCTTCTTTTATGAAAAATGTTTCTGTAATAATAATATTTTAGCTATACACACACACACACATAGCTCAGACCTCTGTACAGAGCCTGAACTAAGATTTTTAAAATATATAATTTAGAACTAGATTTATCCATATTTTAATACATCACAGTGAAAAACTTTTAGCAAAAAAAACCAACAGTTATTACTTCAATAATTGGTAGTAACGCTAAAAATAATGTGAATTTTAAAACAAAATTTAGTTTAGACCCTATGGAGAAGTCTTAGCTATATATAGGCTAAATATTATTATTATAGAAGCATTCTTCATAAAGAGAGAATGTCTTGAAAATATGTAATTCTAAGTTCGTTTTTTCCCAAATATCGCATTGAAATAATTTTTTAGTATAATAATATTCTTAAAACAATTTTATGCGTGTATTGTAATCTAAGTTGCACTAAATACTTAAAAAATATTCATTTTTACGCTTTAGCAAAATCATGATTCCGAACGTAGTCGGATACCTTAAATGAAAAACTTTACTTTTTAATGTATTTTGAATTGTTTGATAATAAATAAAAGGTGTTTTTTTAGAGGTATAGAACTTTAAATTGCAATAAAACAACGATGTATTATTCGATTGACATGAATTTATTTTATTCGAAAGATAATCTTGTGACATTACATTTTAAATATGATTTCTGGCATATGACTGCCACGGCTGGCTCGGATGTAGTCCAATCTGGACGTCCAATTTTCGATGACTTTTTCCAACATTTGTGGCCGTATATCGGCAATAACACGGCGAATGTTGTCTTCCAAATGGTCAAGCGTTTGTGGCTTATCCGCATTGACCAATAAATTTACATAGCCCCACAGAAAATAGTCTAGAGGTGTCAAATCACAAGATCTTGGAGGCCAATTCACAGGTCCAAAACGTGAAATTAGGTGGTCACCAAACGTGTCTTTCAATAAATCGATTGTGGCACGAGCTGTGTGACATGTTGCGCCGTCTTGTTGGAACCACAGCTCCTGGACATCATGATTGTTCAATTCAGGAATGAAAAAGTTATTAATATCATGGCTCTATACCGATTACCATTGACTGTAACGTTGTGGCCTTCATCGTTTTTGAAGAAGTACGGACCAATGATTCCACCAGCCCATAAAGCGCACCAAACAGCCAGTTTTTCTGGATGTAACGGTGTTTCAATATACACTTATTGATTAGCTTCACTCCAAATGTGGCAGTTATGTTTGTTGACGTAGCCATTCAACCAGAAGTGCGCTTCATCGCTAAACAAAATTCGTTTATGAAAATCGGGAACAACGGCAATCTCGTTTGGGGCCCTTTCGACGAATCTACGCCTTGCTTGATGATCGTTTTGATGAAGTGCCAAACCAAACTGAGAATAAATCACTTGACAGCTGTTAAATCGGTCGCCCTCTTGGAAAGTAATGCCAACTTAAACTTCTATACCTGGAAAAAAACACTCTTTATATCAATTGATATTATTATATTTGTGGCGTTTGCATCTTGCGTTTTGCTTTAATGGCCGTATTAAAAATAGTTTTGAATTTAAGTGCTTATTCCATATTTATTATTTACAACTAATATTGTAAACCTTTTTCTTAGTTCACCACACATATGCCATTGGGTAGAACGCAACACCTGGAAAAAATTAGAAGTAGCCCAAACCCTGAAAAAGTTTACCCGCCCCTAGTCAATAGCATTTCTCAGCCCAAATACCATTCGAGCTCAAATAGGGTTAAATTTCTAACCTTTCATGAAATAAAACGTGTATTTTCAAAACAACACATAATACTTTCGATTTTTTTTAAGTTACAAAAATTCATGAAAGTTCTTGTTATTCCTTTCATACTATTCAAGTACAAAACTACTATATAATCCATTAACTTGAAATGTACTTCCTCTTGCGTAATATGGTGATCCTCTTTATAATGGATGATTATTGATGCTTTGTCGGGGAAAGTTTCTCAGTGCCCCCCTGCACTTTTTTTTGCTCCAGCATTCCCTTCCTAAATAGCGAAGTCGAACACTTCCTACGGTTGTCAATATCGTGTTGAAATATATTTTCATGTGGGGGGTCTTGTAATATCGCCTGTCAAACGATCTTGCAACAAGGAGTGTGCATTCGTCATCGTAAATGGCTAGTAAAAAATGGAAAGAGGAGAGGAAAATGTCTTTAAAAGCTGATGATTCCTTTTTTTTTTTTTTTTGTCGAAGTTGAAAATGTCTAGAGGGAATCTAATTGTTTCTTTTTTAAGATATACCGCTACATTCGGAGCCGTGATTTTAAAAAAAGCGCATAATTGGATAATTTTCATGATATTTAGTGTCATTTTGTTTAGAATACATGTATAAATTGTTTTAAGGACCATTATGACAAAAAATTATTTAAATACAATATTTTGGCAAAAAATAAACTTAGAATAACCTTTTTTTCTCAAAACGTTCTCCTTTGATAAAAAAAATGCTTCTATAATAATAATATTTTGCTTAGATAAAGTAAAGACTTCTCCAAAGAGTCTCAACTAGGAATTTTGAAAAAACTCACATTATTTTCAGTTATCAATTGAAATAATTATGGGTTTTTTTTTCTTAAAATTTCTCCCGTCTGTTGTAGTAAAATGTGGATAAATCCACTTCTAAGTTATATGTTTCAAAAATTCTAGCTGAGCTTCTATAGAGAGGTGGTCTGAGCTATAGACAGGCAAACTATTATTACAATAGAAGCATTTTTTTTTATAAAAGGAGAGCGTTTTGAAAATTGGTAATTCTATGTTAATTTTTTGTCAAAATATTTTACATAAGTAATTTTTTGTTGTAATAATATTCTTAAAACAATTTATATACGTTTTCTAATCTAAGTGACGCTAAATTTATACTGCATTTATACGCTTTTGCAAAATCACGGTTCCGAACGTAGGTGGATACCTTGAGGCTGTTTTCGCCATATGCACAACAACAGGAACTTAACGCGAAACGCATTTTCAGACAGAAAAAAAAGGCTCAGTTTTTATAAAAATTTGTGGCATTGTAACTCATGCGTTTGTTAATAATATAGTGTTCAAAACATAAAAATAAGTTCAAAATATTTCATAGATAATTAATATTTCATTCTAAGGGGGTAGGTTCACGAAACAGGATCTGTATCTCAGTAATGTTAAAATTAGGTATATTTAAGGAACATTCATAAACATTCTATTGAATAAAAATTTCCAATTTTTTTACTGAATATTCTTTAAACCATAATACATACTTTAATCAGAGCTTTTATGGATAGCATGTCTAGTTATTTTTTTTAAAAATATTTTTTGCACATACATGTTTTTTTTTTCAAAAATAGTGAAATTTCATTCTGTTTAATGCTATAAATTAAGCCAGAATATTTTTTTTAAAAATCCCTTGATTAAAGTATGTATTAGAGTGTAATTATTAATTATGCAAAGTTATAAGCTGTTAAATGCAGTAGTTTAGGAAAAAATTTTCCTTATATAGTAAAAATGTTAGTTTTGAGAAAAATGGATTTTAATAAAAAACTTACTTTTAATTAATACATACCAGCTTCATATCTTGGGTGTTTTCTTTCTTCTGTTAAAGTATCCTCTAATATACATTTCTTATGCCTTTTTTCATCCTTTCTTGTATTGAATTTTGTAAAATGTCATAATTTGCTTATCGTAGTCTCTCCCGATCATCTGTTTCCATTGCTCGAGCTGTGTAAAACAGGGAAATATACCTAATGTTGCAAGAACATGACATTTAGTGATATTACCTTGATCGTAGGAGGCAATAGATTCCAGTATTCCAGTTTTTAATGTGCCCAGTTGCACATAAATGTTTTTCGGTATCAGTGACTATGTTATGCAATTTACACTTTCGTTACAGCTTTGTGTCTTACCATGTAAGCATTTGGCAAGGAGGTTAGGAGTTGATAATTCCCTGTAAACATTTTTGATGCAATTGAACATTTCTAATGGCAGTGTTTTTGTGTTTATTTACTTCACCTGTTGTAATTGCTCGGTTATATTCACACCAGGTATCTTCGTTTGTTGGGCACAGACCATGTTGTGAATATGCTTCTGTAGATGCTTTATGAAAATATGTATGTAGCTCAAATGGCTCGCTTCATTGAATTAATACTATCGGTATTGTTTCTGATAGCCAATCCATAAAAACGCTGTAATTTTTCAATTTCAGCATCTGTAAGTCTACCGTGACCATCCAATGTTTTCTTGTCACTTAATTTCTTACCTTTCATTTTTAGTTTTAAAGCTCGTAGTCGAGTCCCTATTCGTTTCTCGACATAACCAACACATTCCAGTTTTTCAATACCTGCATCTCCATACGGCTACATCTCATTAACTTCTTTATATGCTCTGGAGTCACCATCTCCCAAAAATTTGGTATATAGCAGAGCAAGCAAACTTTCAGAGCGTTGGAAGATTTCCATGGCTCCTGAAACTTCCACTATTTCCAAAATGATTAGCCTTACAGTTCTCATTATACATTTTGTTGAGGCACTTACAAAATCTTGATAAAATTGAAGCATCAAGCACTTTACGGGTATAAACACTTGTTGCAATGCCAGCACCATTCAAAGACGTAAGCCCATGCTTTTGCCAAGTACCATCAATAGCAACTGGTATATCAGAATGTTCTCTGACATCTTTGGCTTCTTTAGCTGCAATTTGCATGCTCACCGTAGCCACAGTCTCTACGGCTGTATCTAATCCTAATTCCTTTTTATTAAATCTTTTCAATGGAGTTGGTAAAGTCATAACTCCACACAAAACTTTAGCAGAAGACTTGCCTTCTACCAATACATCTCATTGCATATGAAAGCCTGTTACTGACTTCATAATACTTAGACTCTTTTCCATTACATGAAACCATATATATCAGTATTTAGAAATGGTTGGCTGAATCCACAAGTTTTGCAAGAAACAGAAAATTCTGTGGTCAAGCCTTGAACTTTTTTTAAAAACATTTAATTGAAATGCTATTATTTTTGCATTCTTTACATACATCAGATATTTTTATAGCTTCAGACAATAAATTCTTATTTATATTTCCATTTTCCCCAAGAAAATTGTTGTAATCCATACAGGATTTCAGCTTCTTGGCTGAAGCAGAAACATTCAAATTGTTAATGTGGATTCACTTACCTTCGACTGTGAATACAAACAAGCTGTTCTTCTTTTCTTAAAACGTGGCATTGTGAGAAAAAATTGTTTAAAAAGCAAAAATTACCAGGAAATATACGACAAATTTTAAAATATTAGTAAATGTAGCCATGAGAAAAGCTTCTTGAATGCTTTCAAAATTTAATGATAAGAGCGCGTTTCAAAACGTAAACAAGCTTTTTCTTCACTTTAATTCTTCTACTAGACGTTGCCGTTCAGAGTATTTTAAATAATAATAATAAAAGAAATAGTGAAATTGGGGGCTTACTATGCAGAAAAAAAGTTTGTTTACATAAGAGTGGGCGTGGCAGGTGGACTCAGACAGGCGGTAAAACATTTTCAAAAAATTATTAAAAATACTTTCACTGCACGTAGAATGATACTTTTTGCACCATTGGAAGCGTAAGAGTTCACATTATAAAACTGGGAAAAGTGAAAAATGAGTTTTTTGGTCGCTATTCTGAACCTACCTTCTTTACATGTAAAGAGATAGCTCATTTAGCATTATGGTATAGCAGAAAAAATGCGAAACACATTTTATGAAAGAAAATATGTGTCAACTCGGATAAAAAATGAGTACTATAGAGTAAAAGTGATTCTCTACAGGATAGTGAAGTCAGAATATAAAAATAATGTTTGAGTACTTTTATATCTGAAAAAATATTTCCGAATTTGAGTCCTAATAGCCCAAAATAGCCTCAATGCTACTCTTGCCTTATGATGGGATTGACTAAAAATTGGACCAAAACTTAAAATAATTGTTTTGTATTTTACACAGTAATATATTATACTCTGGTTTAGTTTAAATACCTTTTGTAAAATAGAAAATTTGGGCATTCAATTAATTTAATTTTAAGCTATATTACAATTAAAAAATTTCTTTGTTATCGCATTGGTTAGATGATTTCCATGACTCGCATACATTATTTGGCAAAGCTGCGTTAATGTATTAGCAGCCATAAAAGTAAAAAAAAGTTCTAAGAAACTAATGAATTTTAAGCAATATTTTTTCTGTTTTCAGAAATATCTTAGTGTGCATCGTGCTTCATTATTTTTTTACCACGGTTTTAAAATTTCCCATTAAGCATTTGAATAAAATCAGTCAAAAAAACGTGACAAGAATGACAATATTATAAATCTAGCATTCTCTTCTAAATTATGCACCCTAACTTAACTTAAATTACAAGAATGAAAAAAAAACCATTCAAAAAAGAAAAAGAAAATTCAGAGATGAACACATTTTTATATATTTAGAAAAAAAAATGCATTCCAGATAAAAAAAATTATTTTAATTATTTTTCAAAAAGTGTAGAAATTCCTTTTAGATATTTAACTGAAACATGAAATGATAGAAAATTTAAATAGTTAAAATATTTTCTAGAAAATTGAAAAAATACATTTCGTCCAATAGGAATCAATTGCAGACGATTTTTCTCTTTTAAACAACCTTTTTTTTAAATCACGTGATATTTATTTTAGCAGAAAGAATTTTATCAATAACCTGCTAAATTGAAGCAAATTATCTGTCTTATATGACAAATTAAATGAAAATAAAAGCTCAAATGCAAATATGGCAGTTGTATGAAAAGTTTTCTTACTATATCCGTTTATGGGTTAAAGTGTAGAATAGGGTTTTTTTCACGATGTCAATTTTTTGGCAACCGTGATCAGTCACCAAGCGAAAGGGAAAAATAAATTTTTTTTCGAAATAAGAAGCATTTTTTTTTATTTCTCATTAATATTTCTTTACACTTTTATTCTAAAATTCTACTTTGTAAATTCTCAAAACACCACAATCATTAAATTAAATTGCTTGGGGATTGATTCCGGTTGCCAAAAATTAGCTTCGCCAAGGAGCCTCCAATTCTACACTTAAACCCTTTTATTTTCTCGCTTTTTATTAAATGTAACAACATTTTGCTAGCTCCAAATAACCTAGTTTTTTTAAAAAAATAAATTATTTGTATGACAGTTTAATGACCATTAAAACTGAATTATTACTCAAAATATTCGAAATACTTTAGATTTCATGCTTTTTACTCAAAAGAATAATAAATTATCACGCAAACGATATAAATTGGAATAAAAAAACGAATAATAGAATTCAACAATACAATAACAAACGCAAATTGTTCATATTCAAAAAGACACATTTTAACTACGCCTAAGGACATAGCAATTTGCCAAACACACACGATAGCGTGCTTAACTATTTAAACGTCTAACCACAACCCAAACTTCACATGATCGTAAATTATCAAAGTTAATTAACCATGGAACACCAAACTTGTTTCTAAAAGAAAAAAAATAAGTTAATTACATTTTATTAGTAATGGTTTATATGTGATTATTATGTCCCTGTGCACGGAGATTTACAAGAGAAAAACTATTAATGATTTACTCTAGTAATTACTAAGGATGTATACAGTGTATTTTGATCATATCACGTGCAAAATGTTGTTTAACATTCCTTACCAATTAATCTTCATGAAACTGAAAAAAAAAGATGAAAATAGAGGCGATAATAATATATTGATTGATTCCGACTGATAGTTTTAGATGAAAAAAGCAAAAATAATTGTTTTAAACATATAACGTAGATAAATACCGCAAGGAAATTAGTTTAAAAAACATTAGTTTTGAAAAATTGTTTGGCTCTACATGTATTTTGTTCAAAAACTGTTATTTTATTGAAATATTTAACACATTGCGTGCAGCAGCTCTTAAATATATAATTATATTGTTAAATATTTTGTGAAAGTTATTAAAATTATAGTTAAAATTATAAACATTGGGAAGATAAATTCAATTATATTTAAAAGCAGCAAAAATATTAGTTATGTTTTTTCAACACAATTTTAATTTTTTGAAATTATAGATAACGATACGAAAACAAGAGGTAGAACTTAGTAGAAACCAGATTTAAAATCTTAAGGCATTCAATAACGTAAAAACAGAAAAAAATCATATTTTTTAAATTTTTTTTCTTTTAATACATATTTTAGGAAGATTTTCCATGTCTACAATAATGTTAAAATGAACTAATAACGTTTAAGGGATATTTTTAACGTTGACTGGTCATAAATGTTTTTGTGTGCATTTATTGCTTTATTATTATTACTTTAATCAGAGCAATTAAGAACTTTTTTGAACAGTTTTTTAAAAAAATTATATGTAGAATAACATGGGGAAAACTTCCAATCGATAAAATTTCATGCACATTTTTTAGCCTTTAAATCTCGTTTCAAAAACTTCTTTGATACAGAATCTCGCATTAAAATACTTATTTATACAATATTCATATTAATGTTATTACAATTCTTAATCCAGGTGATACGATAACACATGTAACTCCTTTCAAAAACATTTAAACACTGGTTTTGAATTTAAAATTTTAGATTTAAATAATATTTCATTATAGAATTTAAAAAGTTCGAAGCATGTTTTAAGATTCGTTTGCAAGTTTCATAAATATATCTTTTTGGTTAATTTGACCCAAATATGGTAAATTTTATAAACCTTTTAGAACTTCTGAACATCATGTTTTGAAAATGTTTGATAATATCCATTTTTTTCTTTATCATACTTTTGAATTCTATTAAAGATGATTAAAGACAATTTTAAAATAGATTACAATTCAATGAAAACAATTCCCAAAATTTGACAGACATTAAACCAAAATATCAAAAACATAAAATTGATTGGAATTAAATCTAACCTGGAAATATCACCTTTACGTTCTAAATTATTACTGAGAATACTTCGGCGCTTGGAAGGTTTAAATTATAATGAAAAGCATGTTTCATTCATTTAACAATCGCTTATTAATGAAGACAGTGGAAACTTTTAACAACTTTACTTCGTAAAACTCTTTGCTGTGAAATATTTTTCAAAATTACGTCAAACTTTCGTTGAAAATGTAACTCAAATATTCATTCCATATTGTAGCTTACTAACAATAGATGCACAATCGCTCTACTGGCAGATGTTGTTCGAATAAATTGAATAATATAATCGTCTGCCTTTGTAGAAGAATGTCTTTAGAATCTTAGTGCAATTACGAATCTTAGTGTTGCCACTAATTTCTGATAACTTTGGAAGAAGTTCTCTAAATTGTGTGTGTTTGTTGTCTGGATATTAAACTTGAGTAGAACTTTACGGTTAAGCTCGTTATTCAAATATAAAAGTGCTTCTGAAGTACTGGAAATATTATGGGTAAAATATTCATGAAGAATTACGATGCGGTTTTACATTAGAAAAGTAGATTCTAATGTTTTTCAGTGTTTGCAAAAGAAAAATCGTATTTTAAAGTGTATGCTAACGTCTTATAAAAGATAGTAATTTAGACGAAAATATTTAAAAACATTATTTTAGCTTAAAATATTTGATAGAACATGTAAATAAATAATGGTCAAGAAAAATACACTTTATTAGATGTTATTTATTTCAAAAAATTTTGTGAGATATGTCAGAGTTTGTCTTTAAAAGGACGTGGAACGATCTCTTTAAAAAAATTAATATAATGATTTATACAGGTTTTTTTATTTGCCTGATACCTTTGAATATGTATTTTGTAAAACAGTTTTATGCTCAAAATATTAAAAAACTAATCATTTAGTTTTTTAAGGAAAAAATTTTTAAATTTAAGAAGGTATTTTAAAATGCTATTCCTCTTAGAATAACAGACGTACACACTTGAAATTTGCTTTACAAGTGCGTTGAACTATGTATGACAAAACCTGGTATGGTCTCAGTGATAACATGATTGGTTTTATGAATGCTTATTGAAAATTCTTTGATGAACGTATGAATTAATTATTCAACTATTCAACTATTTTGATAAAAAATAAGTTTTTTTTATTCAAAAATGCATATCAAACTTCATGTACTACTGGCAACACATAGAAAAAATATCAAAGGATTTGGCACGACAGAAAATAAAAGCCGTAGCATTTTAAATGAAGATAAAATTATTACTTTTTCTTGCTAAGATAAATCAGTTTAAAATTTTAACTAGCCATTATAATGGGAACATTAAAAGAATATAATATTTATCATAACTCTATATTTTATTTAACTTAGAACTTTCAAATTTTATGAGATTATAGAATGTAATACAAAAATCAATTTAGGCTAAAAATACTCTATTTGAATTTTTAACCCATATATGTCCCCTTCAGAAATCTTAATAAGTATGCTTGGTGATAAATATTTGATGAAATAGAATTTTTGCGATATTATTCACTGATGTAAAATACATGAAACTTCTGATATTTACTACTGTTTATAAAATAAGGATAAATTTCTTGAATATTTGTTATCAAAAAATTTACGCATGTAATTAATTATTTATTTACAAAAATAATGCTTAATAAGGGTTTTTTCACATATTTGTGAATAGAATGTCAAAATATAAATTAAAAAAATATTTTTTATTAACGTGTCCAAATATTTAATACAGTAGTTTCAAAAAACAATCTATAAGATAATTGCGAAACCCACTTTATTAAACACATTTGAAATTTAAAAGTAAATAACTATTTATTTCAGTTATAACAAAATTACAAAAAGAAAATCCATAATGAAAATTAACTTTAAAAAAAATACGAATATTTCTAAAATTCGAAAAAGAAAAATATTTCAAAATTATATTGACATAAATTAAAATTATCAATAAAATCGTATACAAGAGCCTTTGTTAATTTTTATTGCAGACAAACTTCTTTTCCAAACAGAAACAAAATCTGTAAGAAAACTCATATTCATTAGGAATGGATATTAAATCAAAAATGCTAATGAGAATAAAAAAAGCAAGTCCGGAATAATAATTCACATTAATTAGTGTCTTTTAATCTTCTTTTAAATGGTTATAAATTAATAGGTATATTAATTAATGAGCAATAAATATTGCTGTGTGCTGTCTTTCATATTTATTTTAGTAGCTTGTATCATAAATCAATTTTATATGCAAAAAAACTGTTATCTGGAGGAAACTGATATACTCTTTACTTTCTGAAGAAACAATTTAGTAAATATTCACCCTAACATCAAATAATTGCACAAATAAATATATTGTTTTTTTTTGTATAAATTTACAAATGTTCAGTATGCATAGTCTGAATAACGTTGAACTTTATGCACACATTTTTGCTATATACTAATTTTAGATACTCTTTTTTTTATCAGGGATGTAAGTAACAAAATGAATTTATGCATTGAACTTATCTATCTATGATTTTTATTTGTGTTTCTTATTCTTTTTATTCGTTCTATAAAATATTTTAAAACTATATTTTTATCAATATTTTTTTCATTCAATATATATTCTTTAGTATTCCCACTTATATATATGTAAGATTTAGTAATGTCAATGGCATAAATATCAGAATAACTAAATTCTATAAATATAAGCATCAATGTATATTCTCTTTACAGTTACAATGCATCATATAATATTGTATTCCTTCTTTTTTGTTATCGATTATTGATACGAAAACTTTTTTAACCCCATCCCGTTATTTCCCGAGCAAAGCTCGGGTAGCCGAAACGTCCTATCCTGATTCATACCCAGTGTAGCTCGGGAACTATGAAAATTTACACTGTGCAATCGGTCTTTCCCGAGTTATTTTACATGTGTTTTTTACGTTTTCGAATAATTGAAAAATACTACACGGTGAAATTTTCAGCAAATAGGGGACGTCCTTTTGCTCAGCCCCCAACCTCTTCACGCTTGTCTGAAAGACTCTTTGTTGATTCAAAGAAGAAAACTAATCCAACACAACAGTGTATTTATTCGCAGCTCAAAGAAAAACAATAAAGGTAAGAAGAGGAGCAAGATTTGACTGTTCAGATAGCGATAGAAGGAACATAGTTGCCAAATTTAAAGCCTGTAAGTCTAATAGTTAAAAATCGGGAATTGGGAAAATCGGAACAAATCGTCAATTTGGTTGGAACGAAAACCGGAAATGAACAGGAAAAAATATCGGTTTCTTTCGGTTCCATATATCTTCAGTCATTTTGTTATGGTAACCAACTTATCTATATTTTTTAATTTAACTTCAGTTATATAATTACCATCATTACTTGTACATAACTTCTCGATAAATTCGAACCATATGCGATTTTGATGTTCAAGTATTTTTCTGTTTCAGTTTCGCATGAAACTACTTGTAGAAAGCAGATTTAATTCAGTTGAATACGCTAAAAGTATTGATGATTTTTTTTGAGAAAACTATCAGTCTGAGTTTTATTTTTTACATCTCAGCATGCAATCATTCATAGATGTTTGTATACACTGTTTAGATGGACAAGACAGAATTATAAATCTAATTGTTATACGTGATTTTGATAATGAATAACAATGTCAATGATCATAATTCTCTGCTCACCACTCGTGTTGCACATGCTGTTTAATTCTGTCAATTAACATAGTGTACCAATTAAAAAAAAGAATAAAATCTTCTAAATGTTGATAGAATTACATTTTTTGCTTGTGATGGAGATATATTTTTAGTACAAATAAAATTTTACATAAAATAATTTATTAATTCGGAAACTGAACCGAAAGCCGTTATTTTTGGAGGAACGAAAACCGGAACTGAACCGATATATTTTTAGTTGAACCGGAAAGAATACCGGAACGAAAGCAATTACGGTTCAAAGCCCTAATAAATACATATATTACATATGGGATTCATAACTGAATAATTATTAGTGTACCATTATGATACTACAAATAAATAAAATTCAGCACTTCATTAAAACTATTTTGCAATGTATAACAATACCATTCTTCCATTATTTATTTGAGCTGTGTTTTTTTTTCACTTTATTCAAACCTTATCTACCTATTCGAGCATTACGAAAAAGGTAATTACTTATTTACAATCAATGCATTAGTGATGATACAAATTACAACAAACATCTTTTATATCCGCACAACTGGACACGGTCATTTCTTCTTTCAAAACAACAAATATTATGTAATTAAGTACCTAATAAAAAAATTATCGTTCCACTTTTTCCATTCTTATCTCTGTATAAGCAAAGTAAAAATAACCCCCCTCTTACATAACATACATCAACTAAAATCTAAATTAATCGTTTTGTTATCTCTACACACACGCTCTTCCTTATACGGATCCATCAAATTTAAAAGCATCCCAACATTATCTGCTATACATTCGCGTAATGAAGACAGATAAGTTTTAAAGCCCATTAAACAGTGAAACTACGTTTAAAGAAACAGCTCTATAAAAGCCCTGAACTACCCCACTATTACCTTACCCTTTTCTTTATTGTTAATTTTTATATCCATATCTCTTTATTAAGATTTTAGTCGGGTATGCCTAGATGGCCTGCTTATGAGAATTTTGTCCATCTCGTAAAAATTTTTAATTGGCCCGGATAGTTATCATGTGCGTAAATTTTCACTATGTTGCTTTGAACCTTGTAACTCGGTATCTTGGAGTTTTATGACTACAACTTTCAGTCGTTAATGGAGACACTAAAAGGCCCATTTTTTATTTCTGTTCTGGTTTGGTTCTAGAAAAAAAGATCTCGAGCCTTGAGGGTTAGGTGATCGGAAAGGGTTATTAGAGTTAGTGTTACAGTTGAAACAGAAGATATCTTTGAGATAGAGTTGAGTTGAAGAGTGATTTGTAAGCATTGCATGTGTTATTTCTTGGATGATATCATTTCTTTGTGGTACTAAGAATCAGTGACGTTGCATCTCACACAGGTTATCAGATGAGTTATCAGATGAAGCAACGTGTTTTCCAGAAAGATAATTTTTTATGATAACTTTTGTATAGTTCAAGGTTATTTTGAAATTGTTATGTTATTATTACATGATAGATGTGTGTGATTGTAAGGTTGGATAATTTTTCTTATAAAAAATTTTGTTTTGTTTTCGAATTTATTCTGTTTAAAAAGGAATAAAAAATATCTGGCATTGTATACGCGACACGTTTTGCCATTTTTTTGGAATTAAGTTTACACATATACCTTGAGTATAGAATCAAAATGAATTATGCAATATCTGATTAATAATTATTTTTATTTAATAAAATTGAAACAAATGAAACTGTTTTTATTCAAACTTAAGTTATTATTTTGTATACTAAAATTCTAAAAAAAATTCAAAGACTATGATTATTTTTTATAGAAAAGGTTTTCATAATACATACGAAACTTGTGTTTTTTTATAATATGCCTTCAGAAAACTGATGTAGAAATATTAAATGATTTTAACAGATTTGCCTCTCACATAAAATCATCAAACATTAAATTCAATTAGTTCTTAATTAATTTGTACTCTTAAAAATGGCTCAATTTGTAGAATAAAATTTGAATATAATTAACAGCATTCAGAAAAATATATAAAAATATGACGTTTTTTTATTTATATTGATGAAAAGAATTTTGCTTTATCGCTTGCATTTAGATAACTAAAGATTGTAAATTAGATTTATTTACAATTACAGTGAAGATCATTTAAAATACAGAATAAAAATAATACAGAAAACTGAGATAGGGCACACCTGTCTAATTTAATTGACTCTAAAATTAAATGCAGTTGTCGGTATGAAATTAACACAATAAACTGAATGAAACTGCAGATATTTTATTTAACTTATATTTATTAAATTTTGACACTATTTACACCCTTTCTGAGATGCAAACCAATGAATACATCATATAAAAAGAGAAGGTTCTCTCCTGTATCCCCGTTTTCCACAACGTGGACACCTCAAACCAAAAGAATTGCTCACCTCTGTTTTAAGATGATTATTGATTTTTTTTGCTATGAAAATTATTTAAATCTCTAAATCGATTTTTTATTCTTATTTTAGACAAAAAAAATACACTGTAAGTAATTTTACTACCTTATATACATCACAAATAACATATACTTCATTCTCATTTGCAAACATATCCATCTTTATTTATACATCTGTCGAAAGACATGTGAATGAAAGATTACCGTAATTGGATTCCAAAGTAACGACTGCAGTTACTTTCAAGTCCTTAAAAAGAACAGAAACAGTGACAGAACACAGTGTGAACAGATAAAACATCACACACCGCACGTCTGAGCCATTTCTTCCAATATCCATCATACCCTCATGAATCATTCCCCTCATCATCCGTCATTTAAATACACAACAAAGAAGTACACAGCTCCATCTGTTTTAACAATCCAAATCCATCCTCACAAGTATAACCGAGGCAACAATATTTCGGTTCGAGTTGTCTTCCTCTAACAACTTCCAATGTTTGTGCCAAAAAATAACACTAATAATAAGACAGATCAGACAAGAGAGGGGTTCAAATATCTCTTCCATCATTTCCAGAACTCCAAGTAAATGGGCAGGAAAAAAAATAGAAAGACTCTCTTGGCGAACTTTTTTATTGCCAAAGTCGTGGTTCTTAAGGCATGACTTTTCCGTCACGCTGTCATCGATCAAAAACTGCTGACAATTTCGACAAGACATAATCGTGGAAAGATATTCTGCAACGTGATTATGGGTATATGAATGAAAAGGATGGAAGAGGAGGATGGTCCACGACGGATGAAGGGCTCTTGAGGGGGGTTGTTACATGGAGATCATGTATGTTCAGTGAAGAGGATAGATATAATTCGGGTTGTATTGTTGGCAACTGACTTATTTGATGTGTGGTGGATATGTTGGAAATGTGGGATATAAGATAAAGGTTGTCTGATGTGAAGTGATTTAGAGATATGCATTAGACTGTTAATGATTGATTGCTATAAGAAAAATATAAATATACTTGTTAAGTAATAAAAAAGATACTTTTCGCCAAATATATGAACGATGCTTCCAGTGTTATTGTCGTTTTCTAGCTTTACTAATACATTGCGAGTGGTATATTTCAATATATACATTAGGGTTGATGGCAGTTGTATGGAGAAATAAAAAATGTCATTAATTGGAACCCACCTATTTGTTGGAAAGATGTTCTATGACATGGAGATAAGGAGAAAAGTAATTAAAAATAGTTTCAAAATTTAATATTGTCATTAAAAGGATTGAATTTTCGAAATAATGGAAAGAGATTTAATTTTAGTTAGGTGATTCTAGACTATAAAAATAAAATTATTTTTTTACAATATATAAAAATAAACCAAAAATGATGATTATTGATAAATGAGTATTGAGTAGTGAATAGTATAATGTACATTGAAAAATTTAATAACCTAAAGCAGTGCTTCTCAAACTTTCAATATTCGCGACCCAATATTCAATCATAAATTTCATTGCGCCCCCCCTCCATACACTAACAATGCATTGAATTTAATAATACTATATAGTTTGACACTAAAGCTATATATATATATATATATATATATATCTATCTATACAATAGCACTTTAGCCACCAGCGTGTATAACGTCTCGCTCAGTCAAAGCACTAACTTTATGGACGTATATATACGTCTTTCACTAACTTTATGGACGTATATATACGTCTTTCCGAAGTACGATATTTTCTGTGCACTACTGTCCATAAAATTATTCCGAAGGCTTCGGAATGCAATAAAAGGACTTTGACAGTGTTTGTGAAGGATTTACTTATTTCGGAGGATTTGCTTATTTATCACTTTCTTCCGCCCCGCCCCCCGAAAAAACATCACATGTGAACATCTACGTGGAAAACGGTGGCATTGGGGAGCGAATCGCGTAACTTTTATTTGGCAATTAAGGGATTAATTACAAACCGTACAAATTATCAAGATAAGTTTTAATACAAACACATACGGTCGCTGGTAGTTATCCAACTTGTTGTTAACTTAGTATTGTTAAATTAATTATGAAATACATTGTATAGATTGATACATTTGTAAGTGTATTGTATCAGTGTAAATGTGTATTTTATTTTTTATTATGTCTAGATGCATTTTGTTTGCTACTTACAGTAAATTAATATTTTTTTTAAATAATCTTTTGTTTCCGACTTTTTAATATGCTTGCGCCCCCCCTCGTAGAGTTATCAAGCCCCGTAAGGGGTGCGCCCCACAGTTCGAGAAACGCTGACCTAAAGTATCTTCCTGCCTACTCCAGCGAAAATCAACCTGCGGCCCACTGGACCTTTTTAAGTGGCCCGGTCATGTCCTATTGCTCTGAAAAAATCATTTATTTGTAAAAATTTGATGGGACATTCTTTGTTAAGAAATAAACTATATGAATTTTGATATTTGCTGTCGATGTCGTATGGGTGCAGAATTAAATTTTTTTCTGATTAGAGTGATAATTGACAACAAAAGAGTAGCGATCATTTTATGACTGGTACTAATTTTTAATTCTCTTTCGTATCCTGCAAGTAAAAACTATTGGAAGAAAATAGGTTGTTTCAAGACGATTGAAAATTTAACTATTCTGTTGTGAAAAACAAGCATGGATTACTTATTGTTTGATTTGTCGTGAAAGTATTGTATTTAAAAATTACCAATGAACAGGAAAATAACACTTTTTCTCAACGATCTCTTTCAAGAGGTAATAAATGGGCTTTCTTGAATAATCTTTACAACAGGAAAAAAGTATTTTGTCAGTGGGAATGTCACAGTGGTAACAAAGACACGCTATGAAATTTGTTATATTATTGGTAATCATATGAAACCGTGATTGATGCAGAAATTGTGAAGGAGTAATTCTAAAACGCTACCAATTTAGAAAAATAAAAAATATAAAAAAATAATAATTAAAAAAAGAAAAATAGGAGTTTTAATATTTTGATAAATTTTCCACATTTTAAATTTTCTGTGCTATCTTAGTCTTTAAGCATTTCTCTCCTCCCCCCCTTCCTCCATTAACCCTCCGGGTGGTTTGGTTCCTCATGAAAAATTATTCCGAAAGTATTTTACTCTTATTACTCTTCCCTTCAAAAATGCAACAGACTTCATTCCTTTCCCCCTTTTAAAACTTGGGTGGTCGAACGGGGACAATTTTATGACTTAGTTCGGCCTCTTTGCCAATGAGAACCAGGATAGCAATCGTTTACAGCTAACTGTTAAGTTGCCTTGGGCCATCTTGTATGGAAGTTGTAGTTCCACACGGTCGTTTCCCCGAGAGGTTCAGTCACAGTAAAATTAATCCACAAGTTGCGCCCGCGTGAAACAGCCATCCTATGTATGAGGCCCGCATGAAAAAGCAAACATATGAATGCGGCCCGGCTGAAAAAAGATTGAGTACGCGTGCCCTACACTGTCGAATTAGTTCGGTCCAAACTTTGTGGTCTTCCACCGTGCACTGTAATTTGGACAGCAGGTTTTTTTTTCTTCAAGCAAAATTCTATGGAAGCAGTTTTTTATGCATGCTTTTTTTCCAATAGGCTGCATTTTAGCATCTTAACCTTTCCAGATAAGGAAAGTCCCCAAATGTGACAGCCATTATATGGTGGCACCATCTAGTAGCGGCCTCGCTACTAAATTTGGAAGTTTGAATTACTTTTTTATAATTCAATGCACTCGTAGAATGCTATATTTTGCGAGTGTACCAAAGCCAAATTGATACCTAAGGGATCTTTTATATGCCACATATACTCATATGATATGCGTGCCAATGATTTTAGCATCCAGAAACTCTATTGACTCCGGCCGGGGTCGAACCCGCAACATTTAGCTTATGAAGTGGGCACACTACTTCTAAGCGACCGGAGCCGTATTTTCCTTGTAACTATTTAGTAGACGGCTGCCCATTGCAGTATATGCTAAAAAGTAGTAAAACACCGGTTTTTTCTTCAATAAAAATTACTTTAAGCATTTATCATCGAAAAACCTAAGCTTGATTCCTCTTTTGCAGAGCTGAATATAAAAATTTATTTTTTATTTTATTTTTCCTTTCATTTATATACCAGAGAACATATTTTACGCATAGGTAGATTTTAAAATTAAAAAAAAAATTTAGATCTTCCCTAATATGCATACCTTCTTATTTGAAAAATAATAATAATAACTAATCTATTTTTATAACACCTAATTTGCTTTGTAATCAATTTTTTTATGCTTTAAAACTTTTCGACAATTATTTACTTTAAATTAAAAAGGGGAAACAAAATATTTATAAAATTTCAAGACTCTTAAGCAATAAAATGGTTTATTAAACATAAAAAATTATATAAAAGAGTATTTATTGGACTTAGAAAGATAGTTGCATATTGCGAATCCAAATCTCGAAAATTACGAGAAGATAATTTTAAACTAAGGGAAACCTGTGTGTGTGTGAATGTGCAACTTAATTCAGTGGTCGCCAACTAGTGATTTAGACCACTGGGAGTTCGGGAAAATTTTTGATAATCCAATAAAAATTCAGAAATTATTCCTATTTTTATGAAGATACAGTTTTAAAAATAACCAGTAACAAACCGTATTACGGATATGGATTAAACTATTACATTTTACTATCTATTACATTTAAGGTATCCGACTACGTACGGAACCGTAATTTTAAAAAAAAGCGCATAAATGGATAATTTTCATGGTATTTAGTGTCACTCAGATTAGAATGCATGCATAAAATTCTTTTAAAGACATTTTGACAAAAAATATTTATTTAAATATAATATTTTGGCAAAAAACTAACTTAGAAAATCCTTTTTTCCAAATGTTCTCCTTTTGTGAAAAATACATCTATTATAATAATGTTTTGCCTGTATATAGCTCAGACCTCTCTACAGAGGCTCAACTAGAAATTTTGAAAAAAATTCACATTATTTTCAGAGTTACCAACAATTGAAATAATTATTGGTGTTTCTTTCTTAAAATTGCTCCCCTCTGTTGTCGTAAAATATGAATAAACCCACTTCTAAGTTATATATTTCAAAAACTCTAGTTGAGCCTCTGTAGAGAGGTCTGAGCTATATACAGGCAAAATATTATTATAATAGAACCATTTTTCACAAAAGAAGAACATTTGGAAAAAAAATTATTCTAAGTTAATTTTTTGCCAAAGTATTGTATTTAAATAAAAATTTTTTTGTCGAAATGTCCTTAAAACAATTTTATGCATATATTGTAATCTTAGTGACACTAAATATCATGAAAATTATTCATTTATGCGCTTTTGAAAAACACGGTTCGGAACGTAGTCGGATACCTTAACATTTACCATTAACAAAAGAGAGAGAGAGAGATGTGACACAAATACATAGGTCCCCTGAAGATTGTCATATAGGAGGATACTGACAATGTCGTTGGTAGCAAATAAACAGTTACCGAAAATTAAAGATTTCATGAGCTTGGGGTGATGCTGTGTCCTACGTGACCACTCCTAGGGTTAAGAAACTTTTTTAAATGTCTACATATAAATATCAACCCAATATTGATATATTTGCTTATTTATGTTTGAAAAACATATTTAATGAAGAATAATTATTTAAAACTGTATGAATTGATTAAAATGTTGCGAAGTGTTTAACATTTTTATACGGCTGGAATCTAAGTTATTTTGCTGCAATTTTAAATTAATTACAAAGTAACATATTAGAATTTTCAGTGTAAATAAATAACAAACAAAAGTTTTCATTTTCTCATAACAATGCAAGTGGTTTAATAATATGTGTTTACATTGATATTAAATAATAAAATTGGCAGTTGATAGATTATATTACATTTTTATAGATCAGTTAATGTGTTTGATCAAAAATAATGAACCAGAATTATGAAAAATAGAACCAAAAAAATCCCAAACAATTTTGAGAATAAAGATAAGAAATTTAGAATAAGTTTCCCGATCACTCGAAAGGTTTGAATGGTAGGGGAAATTTAAAACAATTACGAGAATAGCTGTTCATTGTAAACATTTTATGTTAAATAGTTTTAGTTGTTCTATTTTGTCCACAGCTCTGGAAAAAATCACTTGCACTATAAATGTTTCCAATGTTAAACAAATTATTTTAAAAGAACCTTGCTATTGTCAATAAGCAACCAAATTAGTAATTAAATTTTTTTTTCTATATTTAATCAATTGCAACACCAGTCATTGACACAGATTCACACACACACACACATGATTATAAAAATTGATTTATTCTATTAGTGTTAAACCTTCACAAAGAAAATTCATGAAACTGCTTCTATGTCCAGCAGCCAAATTACTGAATTCTTTTAAGATTACAAAGTGTAAAAATTAAATTGTTTTAAAAACAAAATGCCAATTTAAAATTTACTTTGTTCCTATTAAAATGAAATGAATTTCAACACAATAGAATATAAAATAAACGCCAAAAGGAAACTGTATAATTAACAACAGCTGAAAATTGCGTTTCAAACGGAACAATTTTTGACACACACATTCTTGTTCACGCCCTTTGAGCAGTAAATTTAAAACTGTTTATTGAAAACATTTATAACTATTCGAAAAGTTCATTTTTGTATTAGCAATTATCTGCGACTATCAGAAATAAAATACAAATTGTATTGATCACAAAATATTTAAAACAGTAAAGAAAAGCACTATTTTGTAGCTGAGTTCTTATGGCTTTCATTGTTATTGTGTTTGCCTCGTTACCTTAAAGTTAAATGCATCTAGTTTTCGTGATTTTTTATAGTTCTTAAAAAGAAAATAATGCTTAGCAGGAATATTAGAGAAATATTGCTAAATAGCATAGTTATTAACACCCACACACACATTCTGAATTAATTCCTAACTTTCAATTTATAAAAAGAAACATCTTCTTAGCCATATTTCAATGAAACATTTTAAAAGGATCTAATGCATTATTTTTGCAAAATATAAAAGCAGTTTGATGAAAATTAGAATAGAATACTTTCAAGAATATTTTATAAATTACAAATGTAATATTTTAGAAGTTATGGTAATTTTTTGTTTTTTAAATTTGATAAATTCACTGAGCAAAGTTCCTCGTTTGTAGAATTGTTTCCAGTGATCTCCGTTTTATGTTTTAGACATGTTACAAATCCTTGATTTAAATTTTAATTTTTGGAAGTATTTTTTATCTAAATATATTCATTTATAAGCAAAAGTATTGTACGTTGTTTCTCAAACTTTATCAAAATATACATTTCATTATGAAAGATGTTATTTTTAGACTATAAAGTCATAATTCTGCTTAATTAGGTAGTAGAATATTTGCCACCAGAATTTTAAAATGATAGGCTTTAGGTTGAAATTTGTACAAAAAAAACTAATAAAATAAAAGTTAATTGCAAATAAAAATTGTCTATATATATAAAAACATAATATTTCATTAAAGCAAAATATTTGTGAAAAACTTTGTAAAATTATTTCACATTTACTTTAACCATAGTGCATCAATAAATTATTGATAACTTGTAAAATTTCATTTTCTTTTTCACGGTAAGTATATTTCATTCGTAAAAAAATCTTTTGCAGATTACTTATTACTTAACAATTAATTTACAATACTGTAGAATTACACATTTTTAAAATTTTCTAGAATTTAATTTACGCCTTTGTGGATCTATAATCTATATCGATTTGTTTCAATATTGTTTGTCGTTATATTATTTTTTGATTGTAATTTGGATTATGAATCTGAAATTTAAAGCACTGGTAAATACAATAATGTAAGGTAGATTTTAAGAAACTCCTGTTTTATAGTTATAAACTTACACTAATAAACATATGGTATAAAACGTTTTAATAAATTATTTGAGATATTTAGTTAGAATCTCGCTTAAGAATTTAGATTTAAATTAACTTATTAAAAAAGTATTTGTGATATAATTTGCTTGAATATTTTTATAATTTGTTAAGATAACTTTTTTCTTAATGTTCTAATTATTGAAATTTTATCCACCCTAAATCAAAATACTTGACCAGTCTTAAGAACATAAATTTATTAATAACCCCCCATCTTGAACAATAGTACCTGATTTTTTTATGTTATTCTCAAGCATAATTGAATGTTATATTACTTTAAACTTCGAAGCGTTTTATAAAATTAATTATTTTCCTCAGAACAAAATGTTCAACTTCAAACATCCATCATTGAAATATATATGTTTAGTAGCAAACTTTTTGATAATCAGAAATAAAGTTGGAAAGTTTGAGATTAAAAGTTCAATTTTCCCAGTTTTTGCATGCTAAAATACAGAAACATGAGGAAACACCATTTTATGAAAGTATAATTTGGGAAGTTTATCGTCTTAAAAACGAAATCATATTCGAAAACTTTGTCAAAACGAAATGACACATTACACTGTATTTTCCAGACATGCAACAAGCATTTCAAAATGTAATTCAGCAATAGTTTGCACGCATCTGTATTTGGTATTCTTTAAGTTGTTCCAGCAAATTGGAGGCGCACTAGTACAGGGTTAATAGATAACGCAAAAAGTTTATACGACTAGAATTTAAAATCGTTCAAAAGGCCATGATCATAAGCTATAATTCCAACTTTTACACTTTTCAATTCAATGACCTTCCAATTTCCAAAGTAATTTCGTGACATGGAAATAAGAATGATACTAAACAATCCCTTAAACTTTTTTCAACGATCCAAAACTTTGGAACACAACTCGAATATATTTTCAGTATCCATAGAAATTGGTCATAATTTTGAAACATAGTTTCTACCAACGTAATTGATACCTCTGTGCTCAGAACTTGTAGCTAAGGACAGGACTCTGCCGGAACCTGCGTCCTCCAATGAGTTTCCGAAATGACAGCAATGGATCTTAACGAAATAAGCAGGTTTGACTCATGGGCGGACTTCTGAAGCAGCTGAGAGGTTCGCAAGTCTCACGATCCGCCTATGTAATAGTGTTACCAGGTGGCAATTACTGTTTTTTGCAGTTGATTACCACGTCTATGCACTATCAGATCTTATGTTGCGTTCAAGAGGCAACGCTTACCACTCGCGTTTTGTTTTTTGTAAGAAACGATTTAGGTTCGTTTTCGTGACTTGGATATTCTATATGTATTGCAGTTGAAGAAAGATGTAAAATTTTAATGGAATGCTACGACATACTGTAATTTAGAGATGTAACTTTTTAGAAAGCTATTTTTCATTTGCTGCGTATGTGATATTTAGTACTATTTAAATTTGTTCTTCCGTTTGCATGCTATATTTTATAACATTACATGCAATTAGAGGTTTTGTAATTTGTAAAAATTATGACAATGAGTTGAAATATGAATATTTTATGCAGATACTTCACTGCTTGCATGCATTGAAGATTGATTTAGATCTACTAATGCAAGTACAATTTTTGATCAACAAAATAAAGGATAAAATTAATAGTTGCTCTCACAAACAAGAATTTAGTCGAAATCGAATCTTGTGCCAATATAAACCTTAGTCACTCACTCATAAACGAGAGTGCTCTATATATTTATATATAATTGCTTTTTCTTAAAACTATTTCTGTATTTTTGCTTATTTATTTATTTTTAAGTATTGTGATATAAAATGAATCTAAGGGGTCTCAAGGGTGTTAAATTTTTCTAGAGGTCTGAAAATATAAACGATTTTCAAATGGGTATAATTCTTTTAAATTTAAATTAAATGATTCGAATCTTTTACACATTATTAATAATAGAACGGGGCTTCAGAAAAGTGAAAAATGTTTAAAATATAATAGTAATTTTAAAAGTCATATGCATATGAAAATTATATAATAAATATTAAGTATTTTTTGCTTTGTGCACGCTATTTTCTAAAATATTAGCCTCTGATGTATAAAACTTTATAGAATTATACACAATGCATCATACTCTTTAAACCCTACCTAATTTTAGTATTGTATATCTTTTGTATTTCAAAATATTTGTAAAATATTGCAATTTTTTAAATATTTTTTAAAAATGTATTTTCTTTATTTATTAAAATATGTAAGTTATTGTTCTATTTATATAAAAGTAGCTACAAAATATTAAGAATGCATTTGTATTTATAAATCAACTTATATAGCTAGTAATTAAACCTACTCTTTTAGAAAATAGCATGCACGGCGTAAAACTTAAAAAATATTTCTTATAGAAAAGTTTCTTATTTTCATATGCTTATAATTTTTAAAATTATGATTATATATTAAACATTTTATACTTTTCTGAAACCCCATTCCTTTATAAGTAATATGTAAAAGATTCGAATTATTTAATTTAAATTTAAAGAAATTAGACCTGTTTGAAAATTGTTTATATTTTCAGACCTCTAGAGAAATTTAACACCCCTGAGACCCCCTAAATAAAAGCTATATAAAATTAATCCTTATGAAGGGGTATGTATAATCTCAAAATTCTTCTTTAAATCTCAAACTTTGCTTCTATAAAAATTGTGCAAACGGAATTTTATAAACTTAAATATTGTTGGGGACAAATCTGTATGATCAAAATGTAGAAATAATTTGCAATGCGTCATTTAAATAAATTAATAAAGTGTTTAGAATAAAAAAATATTTTAATTTCCACGAGATGTGGTGTGGTTTTTCTGTTGAAAACCGTATTCGTTTCACTTCCAAATGTTTTTTTATTCCTCAATGCACAAGGATATATCTAAATCAACAATTTTCAAATTGTGGGGTGAACTCCCTATGGGGCGTGATAACCCCCCATGGAGGGACGCAAGCATATCAAAAAGTCAAAAATAAAAGAATTTTTTTAAAAAAAATATTATTTTAAAGTAATTTATTTAAAATATATGTATATTATTCTTAGAAGAAAAATATAAAAAATTAATACTTATCGTAATAATTTGTACGCATATAATTAAGGTCGTATTGTAGCTTTAGCGCAGAGTTTCTAAGACTGTGGGGCGTGATAACCCTACGAGGGGGGCGCGAACATATTAAAAAGTCTAAATCAGGAGATTCTTTAAAAAATTATCAATTTACTGAACGTAAACAAACAAAATACATTCTGACATAATAAAAAATAAAATTAACATTTACACTGATATAATCCACTTATAAATGCATCAGTACTGCACAATGTATTTTATTATTAATTTAGCAATATAAGTTAATAACAAATTTGTTAACTACCATTGACCCCATGGGTTTGTCGTCGTATATAAAATTATATACAAAAATTAACACTAATCTTGATAATTTTTACGGTTCATAATTAATCCCTCCTTTAACTGCCGATTAAAAGTTACGCGATTCGCTCAGCAGTGCACAGAAAAGATTGTACTTCGGAAAGACGTATATATGCGTCAAGGGCAATTAACACCCTGGTTGGACGAGAATTATATATACTACGCCGGTGTCACTTAAAGGGTTAAAGTCGTATCGTAGCTTTAGCGTCAAAGTATAGCATTATTGAATACAACGCATTGTTATTTGTATAGGGGGGGATGAAAATTTTGACTGAATTTTAGCTCGCAAATATTGAAAGTTTAAGAAGCAGTACTTTAGCGGCAAAATACATTATTATTACATTCAATTCCTTGTTATTGTATGGCGGGGTGAGATAAAAATAATGATTGAAAATTCTGTTGCAAATACTGAAGGTTTGAGAAACATTGATCTAAACTAAACCAGTTTAATTGAATTGCATGAGTTGAAGATATCTAGTGAAAAGATTTTTGACTTTATTTAATAGATAATAATGCCCACACACAATATATAATGATGAATCTCAGACTTTGAAACAGGGACAAAGAAGAGAGACAATGAAAACTCACATTGCCAATCCATATTTCCTAATACCTGCTCCATAGTCATAAAAGATGTACAAGTTTTGTTGCATTTAAATTACAACGTCTTTCGTTATTTTCTGATACAATATTTGGTGGGTTAATTTAATTTTCATGACACGATTCAACCAGACATTACTCTGATGCAAATATACCTTGGAAGTTAATTTTAAAATTTTATGAAAAATTAATGAAATACATGTTTTAACTCGATTGGAAATAAAATTAATGGATAGGATGAAATTAAGCCCTGTTATGAGGATAATCTCAATAATTTGTAATTCATTTTTTATCTGATTTATATTCAAAATAGTATATTTGGGGAATTATTCTCTCAATTTGGAATATAAACCAATTTCAATACCACAGTGAAAAATATGTATGAAATGATTATAATAGTTTTAGAAGATGCTTTATAGAAATGCGTGCAACACTTATTATTCTGAATGCATATTTTGTTTCATGCGTTTTTTGAATGTAACAAAAATTATTGTTCTAAATCCAACTAGAGCAATAGAATGAAATTAGTTATATAGTAATAATGTAAAAAAACCATTTTATTTTTTGCATTTAGTAAGTGCCACAGAATTAAGATCAGCTATTAGCTTGTCAATTAAAAAAAATTCAAACATAAATATATTTCTTTTTTGCAAGTTTTAGAAATGCAGATGAAAGGCATATAGATACACACATTAAAGGAGCACTAAGTCGCTTCTCCATTATTACATTTGATTCTTTCGTCTAATTATTATAACTAGGATAAATCACAAAATTCTTAAAATATTTCTTAACTTTCTACAGATATATTTCTACTGATACACATAACATTGCAATCAGTTTCCGTTTTAAAAAAATATATTTTTTAGAAATGTAGCTAAAGAGACCATTTATATATATATATATATATATATATATATATATATATATATATATATATATATATATATATATATATAACGGAGACATTATATGCACAGAAATATTTTTTTATCAAATAATTAGAATACTTGATAAAAGTATTATAAAAGACCGTCAGAGAATTTTCCATTGTATTAAAAGCTTTCAGCCACGATTATGGTCTCTAAAATATATTGGTAATTTTCTTTGACTACTTATTTAATTATTCTACTCTTATTAGTAACTAAGTAAATACATGTCGCATTATATTTGATTCTGCTTCCGAAACTGATAATGCAATGAATTAGTTATTCGTTGACAACAGGACATCAATAACAGATTTCATAGTTATGCATGTTACGGCAACAGAAGCTACTTTCAGTAATATACAATTACATAACTAATTACACATGCGAAAAGAAAGGGATAAAATCTCTTCATGGAAGAGATTCCTGCGGTATTTAAATTTATGACCAATTACTATCTCTGCCAGAGCTTGAGGCTTCGAAAAGATTATTTATTTATGTGAAAAATGGCGCCTTTTTCTCAACGCCTTATTAAGTTGTAAAGATGCTGACAACAGAAGATCTTTAAGAACGATAAAAACCAATATTCCTTCGTGGATAGTTAGTCCACAAAGCTGAAGAATGCGCTGCTGTTGGTAAACCTTGAACGTGCCAACTGCTTCTTCTCAACTCTTTTGTTATTGGAAAAACTTGATTGAAAATCCTTACAGAGAGAGGCGAGGCTGGGCCATGAAGGAACGCAGCTTGAAAGCTTAAGTAGCTAATAAGCGAGTCCATTGCTTGAGATATACATTAGCGAAAGGTCAAATTTTTCGCATAAATTCTCAAATGGTTGTCAAGCTTAAAGAAGGAAAAAAGGAAGTTTATGAGATTTATGCGCGTCTGTCATTGTTCCCCGTAATTGGCCCTTTTTCTCACGTGACTATTTGCTAAATTAATAGGCGTGTTCTAGTTTCGACAAATGATTAACCTTCGATTCCTGCAATATTCGAAGTTTTTTCCACAGTCGCTCTTCGAATAAACCTGATATTCAAGGATTCTAGTTACAGCTAGGAATCTTTATTTTAAAAATAACCGACGACAGAGCTATCTGTTATTGGTAAAGCTATCGGAGTGTTGTCCTCAGGCCAAGTAAATGCTTAACTGTCACAAATGGCGGCAAAAAATTAGTCTGCTGGAATTGCCTAATTATGTATTTTCAATGCCTTCAGTAATGGAGACTGAAAATGAGCTTCTAATGTATCTTTGACGCCTGTGTGGAGAGACATTATGATTAAGATACATTTTTATTGATTCTAATTAGGACTAATTTATTAAATTCATTGCGGAATTCGGTGTAGATTCGGAATCCCAGACTGTCGAAAGATTAAATCAATCAGACATGCATTAAAAAGAAATTAATATTAACACTGCAGACAGAAACTAAGTATTGATAAGTAGGGTAATGGTGAAATAATAGAGACAAGCTATTTCTCTCTCTTTTTTTTTTTACATTTCGTGTAAGAAATGGCTATATTGATCTTAAAATTATTTTCGTAGTCCAATTTATGTAAAAAAAACGTTAATGGGGTAGACGAGACTGATTTTTTATAATGGGAATGAAAATTCAATGTTTTCCTGCTCCAATTATATAACAATTAAATCATTCCACAATTTTAAAATAGTTGCATAATAAATAATTTAATATATTCGTCAAGCTTTACGCAGGGATAAATTTAGAATATATTTAGTAATTTATTTTTATGAATATGTTACCCACTGGCGTAGCTTGTTCTGAGAGGGCCCTGTATCAAAATTCCATCGGGGCCCTTTTTTAGAAAAGAATGTCTTGTAGTTACACATAGCTTGTAGCCCCTGTAGCTTGGGGGCCCCGTATCATTGATGCGGCTAATACGGCGGTAGCTACCCCACTGATGCTACCGTTAAATCTTGGAAGCCGTTAAAGTACAGATTAGCAGCTGTTTAATTTATTTGCTCCGTTGAAGTGCAGATTTAAGCGTTCACTGCATTTTAACTGGGTGATCGTTAAAGTTCAAAAGTTTATTCCTCTCGTTTCCTTTCTGTGAGGAATTTTAAGTGGACGTTGACTCATCCTAGAATAATTTATCCTAAACATTTGGAAAACGAATGGTATAGGCAGTAAATGTATTTGATAAAAAAAGCACCTTGAATTCACTTAGGAAAAATTTAATTATGCCGAGTCTTATCTCTGGAAACAAATAAAATATTAGTTTAAAGTTACAGTTTAGAGGATTGATTCTATCATATAACTTGCGGTTTGCTTGATTGTATTAATGTGATTTTTTATATATTGAAACGGAAAGAAATAGCATTATATATATATCTCGATTTCCTTAATTGAAATTATATATAAAACCGCTTGATTCTTTGTGCAGTAGTTTTTCAATTGATTAATGAAGAATTCTATTAACTAATGCATTAGTTTTTCAGTTCCATTCTCTTGACTCCTTAGATAGCAAAAAGTAAATAAAAACTTTGCTGTTGTGTTCCATCAAATATGTTATTTTCACTTTAAGGAGTGCCTAGTTGGTAATACACAAATTAACTAGGTAGATCGCAAATTACTTAGGCAGGCTGAGAGATGAAACCATTTTTTGCCCTTTAACGGGTTACTCTAGTTAATGTACAGATTTTTAACACTAGATTCCCCAAGGGAGTCATTTTGACTGATTTTTTATTTCAAATGGAAAAACAATTACCTATATAATGACACAACTTCTTAGACTTTTTTAGAATATATTTTTTCCCAAGTGAAGTAATTTTTTTATTGTTAATACTTACTAATAACTTGTTATATGACTGTAAATAATATTAAAAAATATTAAAAGTTAATTTTTCAACTATTTTTTACGTATTAGTTATTCTTTCTCAATGCAGTCATTTTGACTGCTTTTGGGCAATAAAGGTATATACTAAATTTCAATCTCCTAGTGTTAACTGATCTGCAGAATTGATTTCTGCAGCTTAGAGGTGACCAAAATGGAAAACTACTGTTTTCTAAAGCTGTCACCAACTTCGGGAAGTGAAGTAGGGTTAAACTTACTTTATAGAATCCCAATCTTCCCCTTCTGCAGTAACGTTGTACGTAATAGAACCGGAAAAACTGGTGAAAGTGAGCGAAGCTTAAAAATCATTTAGCCTAAAATTTCCACGTGTAATCAAACTTGAATTTATTCAACACTTAAACTGTAATAAATGATTATTATGTAGATGAATTATAGCAGAAAGATTAATTTATGAAAAGCAAACATAAATTCAGAAACTTTATAAAATATATGTATACGAATTTTTCAAATATATATATTTTGAAGAAAAATATTTACACGTTTTTAGTTTTAAGGAAAAAGTTTTAGGTTTTTTAATTACTTTTTATTTTATAATTGTCAAGATTTTTAAGAAATAATAATATGCTATATTTTTCAGCATGTACTTTAACAAAATTAAACACTTAAGGATGTATTTTTATTTAAATCTAGCATTTAATCAAACTATAAGGAAATGTTGATATAAAGCAGGGGTGGACAGACTTTTCCAGAGTACGGGGTACTCCTAATTTTTTCAAGGTATTGCGGTCATCCCAGAGGCGTAACAGAGAATATTAGGCCTCTCTGCAAAGTCAGGTTTTGGGCCCCAAGCTTTGATATATACTTGGCATCAATAAGTCTAGGGCTCTCCTAGAACCCCGGGTCCCCGCAATGAGGAGGTTGCGGATGTGTATGTTACGCCACTGAGTCCACCCAGTGGCGTAGGTGTAGTGAGCTAACTAAAAGTCTACAATACAGTCGGACCTCCATTTTATGAACCTCTATATTGCGAATTTCTCTATTTAGCGAACTTTTTCCTGGAACTAAGAAAATTTTACGATTTTCTTCGTAAAATAACCTCAAAATATCGAAGGACATTTTCTATTTAACGAACTTTTTCTCTTGTGATTCGATTTTTTTCTTCGTTTTTGTAAAATAGTTCTATACCAACGTATGATGAAATGACTATTAGGTCTTAAGACAAAAGGCGCTCACCACAAAGTGCCTTTGCGGTCCACTGGGCCATCGCGATCGACTTAATGTCCACCTCGGATGTAAAGCATTTGATTCCTATACGTACAAAAATATTCGGCAATTTATAGAATAACATAACACATCATTTATCTTCATTATAGCTATGCATTAAATGGATTCTTAAGTAGCAATAGCTATATTTTATGCAGTTAGTAGAACATACTTAAAAACAGCTAATGTAATTTTCTCTGGTAATTATAGCTTTTTATATAAAAAAGTAAGAAATTATGTTTGAAAAAATACAGCATGGGCAAAATGAACGTGAAACAAAGAAAAAATATCAATTAAATTGTCATCATTTTTCCACAAAGAAGAAGCGTGACTCATTTAAATTTCATTATGATACTTGATAAGAAAATAATAACATAAATTATGTATGATTATACCAATGTATTATATTTATTATATGATATTATAATAATTATGGGAGTTACGTAACTTGTGTGGCTGAGTTCCCAAAGAGCCATAATTAGACTTAAATTTGATTATTAGAAATTTATGCGGAAATCATATACATATATACGTGCGTTATTTATAGAGATTTTGTTTTGGATGCACAATTTTATTAATATATAAGAAAAAGATGCGACTTCTTACAGATGATTTATTACAGTAACAATTGAACTTACATTAAGAATGTTTTAAATCTATAATTAACCGTTTTTAATGCATCTATTGTACAGTCGGACCCTAAATTAACAAATTCATCGGAACAAACATTTTATTCGTTAAATCAGGATCCAAACAAAATATAATATTTGTGCATTGTGCATTTACTTTTGGGAAATTCTATATGTGATTATACAAAACGCATTCATAGTTATAAATTACACATTTTTTATTCATTTGTTAAAAATACTATTCGTGAACTATTACGCAGCAGTTAATTGGGAATTTTAAAATACATTCGGACCTCTATATAACGAAGTCGCTAAATCCCGGAAAAAAGCTCGTTATATGGAAAATTCATTACATACAGGTTCATCTTTAAATATACTTTATAAACCACATAAAACAAGTCTTAAATTCAAAAAAACTATATATTAAAAAAAGTAATTATTCACACCTTTTTTAAAATTAATATATGTTTATTTTATATATATTACCCATAAAAAAAGAAAGAAAAACTACAAAAACAAGAAAAACAATGTTGAATGTGTTACTGTATTTTCGATATTAAGGAAATAATTTCAAATTAAAAGTATTGAATTTTAAGAACACTTTCTAATTTAAAGCATACAAGTATTATTAAACATACATTATCGCCCTTTATCGCTCATGAAATTGAGTAGAATTTTTAATTTTGAGTCTTTATAGAAGGCAGACTATATTAATATATTTTTATCACAAGAATTATGACTAGTATTTTTATAAAAAACTGTTTAGAAACTATTTATGCTCATGTAAAAGCAATTAAAAATAATAATACCAAAAACGAAAAGCACTATAACACTATAGGAATATACATACTGAAAAATGGTGATAGATAAGAAAGTCGCACAAAAAATCTCACTTATCGTGAGTTGAAAAAAATCACTAAGTAAAGAGTGTTTTTTTTCCAGTTATAGAAGTTTAAGTTGGCATTACTTTCCAAGATGGTGACCGATTTAACAGCTGTCAAGTGATTTATTCTCAGTTTGTGGTTTAGCAATTCATCAAAACGATCATCAAGCAAGGCGTAGATTCGTCGAATGGGCCCAAAACGAGATGGCCGTTGTTCCCGATTTTCATAAGCGAATTTTGTTTAGCGATGAAGCGCACTTCTGGTTGAATGGCTACGTCAACAAACAAAACTGCCGCATTTGGAGTGAAGCTAATCCACAAGTGTATGTCGAAACACCGTTACATCCAGAAAAACTGACTGTTTGGTGCGCTTTATGGGCTGGTGGAATCCTTCTTCAAAAACGATGAAGGCCACAACGTTACAGTCAATGGTGTCGGTATAGAGCCATGATTACTAACTTTTTCATTCCTGATTTGAATAATCATGATGTCCAGGAGCTGTGGTTCCAACAAGACGGCGCAACATGTCACACAGCTCGTGCCACAATCGATTTATTGAAAGACACGTTTGGTGACCGCCTAATTTCACGTTTTGGACCTGTGAATTGGCCTCCAAGATCTTGTGATTTAACACCGCTAGACTATTTTCTGTGGGGCTATGTAAAGTCATTGGTCTATGCGGATAAGCCACAAACGCTTGACCATTTGGAAGACAACATTCGCCGTGTTATTGCTGATATACGGCCACAAATGTTGGAAAAAGTCATCGAAAATTGGACGTCCAGATTGGACTACATCCGAGCCAGCCGTGGCAGTCCTATGCCAGAAATCATATTTAAAATGTAATGTCACAAGATTATCTTTCGAATAAAAAAAATATGTCAATCGAATATTACATCGTTGTTTTATTGCAATTTAAAGTTCTATACCTCTAAAAAACACCCTTTATAATTATAATAAATTCCCAAAATCTAATCGTTTGCTACTATTGTCTAATTTAATAACTTTTTCGGCTACTGAATTTGTAAAGTATAATGCATGAAAAAGAATTATTAGTGTGAGTTTAATTTGTGAGTTTGCAGCTGTGGTTGTTCGAATTGGAGATGATTTCAGCTCTAAGATTATATTGGGTAAAGATGTCATAATGATTGTTTCATTAGGAAAAGTTCAAGGAACAGCAATTAATATATTTGAATAATAGCAGAGCATAGTTAATAGCCTTGTAGAAAATTGACACTTGAAGAGCGTGAACGATCGAAAAAATTCATAGAGAAAAAACACGATCGATTCCAAAGATATATGCAGCAATGTTGAGCGGAAATCCATTAATTAACATATGGGTGAAGATAAACGCGAACGTCATAATTAGTGAAAGAAAACTCTACATTCAAAAGTTGATTTGCATGTTAAGAAAATACACCTTAATAATCTTACAGGGATCTTTCTATTTCACTGCATAGATTAATTAAAAACTTCGATTTGTCTTTTATAGTTCTAATTAAAATTTAATTGATAATTGTGTACTCTTTAATTTATCTATACATATAAATAAAAATGAAGTGTCTGTTTGTAATTTGAAATTAACAGCTTTTTATTAAATGTATTTAAAAGTATATACGGTACTTACATGAAAAACCCAATTTTTAAAATTTTTGCCTGTCTGTCTGTCTATATATCTGTCTTCCAGTATGTCTGTTTGTTCCCGCTAATCTCTGAAACGGCCGGACCAATTTTTACAAAACTTTCACTGGCAGATAGCTATTGTTATAAGGAATAACTTAGGCTACTTTTTTATTTTAGAAAAGAAATTAGGATTCCGAGAAAATAAAATTAAAACCAATAGAATAGTGAGCAATATCCGATTCAAATAGGGATTATTTATTTCAACAGGGACTATTTTAATTCAATAGGGATTATTTTATTTCGCGAGCCTTCTGTCTCAACGATTGCTAACAGTTATATCAAACTTTTTCTTTGATTAGGTTGCTGCCCTTCGCCACATTTCCCATTCATGTCTTGATCTTAATGATTTTACAGTCCTTAACTGAATTGTCAAAGGTCATGCGTCCCTTTCACCCCTTCCTTGTGGCTTCGTTTGTGTTCGCATTTCACCCTACTTGCTACTTAGACCTATTTTGATTCTAAAGATTTTATTCCTCACCCCATCAGCAGTGTCAAAGGTCATGCGTCCCTTCACCCCTTGCTCAACAAAAAGTAAAGAAAAAAATAAAACAAAAAAGAAACATCGATTCACAAAGTAGAAGAAAAGTTTTCGTAAACTCTGCGAAGTGAATAAATACTTTTTGTTTAATTCCACGTGGACGAAGTCGCCGGTGACAGCTATTTAACATAAAATAAAGGCATCAGAAAGTAATATTAACGTGTTACACATCCAGATAAAAGTTATTTACACTGTTTTTAACGTTTATTACACAAAATTTGTAACAATGTGTTACTTTTGCTGAGCAGGTAGGTGTTTTCAAAAATCGACCCACAAGAAAGTTACGGGGCGTCATAAATAATAATAACAATAATAAAAAAAATCAGCAATTATATCAAAAACTTAAAATTTCGCAAACATGGTTTTTTTGTTCAGCTGAGTTATGTAAAAAGCTTATTTTTTGTTTAATTTATACAATTCACGTAAAATTAACTCATTAAAAAATTCTTGATCCTTCAGTCTGTATTTTTTAATTTTTAAATTCACCGTGCGAAGAACGGGTATACCAGCTAGTCTGATATAAAATGTGTCCATTATTCGAATGAGTTTTATATAAAAAATTGAATACTTTCATCAAATAGTATGAGAATCATGTTAAGTCATATGGCTAAACAATGACAGTTATCAAGTAATGCTTAAAAGTTTGAGAGATAGCTAAATTTTTAAATGTTAAACAAACTTCAATTGAAAGTATTAAGAAAGAAGGAAAGAAAACGGAATATTGAAAATATTAAACGAATTTTAAACACTGTTATACTTTCTTTTATTTGAAAATGATAATTATTTATTTTCTAGGGAAATAAATTAGAACTTTAAAGGTCATATTCATTACTCCAAGTTACAAAATTCGAACCATAAAAGGATTATCTTCATAAATTATTTTTTAAATCAGTAGCAAAAACAGTTAATAATTAAACATTATAGCAAGCAATTTATATATTCAAGTTGATGTAATATCATAACTGAATAATTATAACTACCAAAAATTTATAGGAAATTATATATACTAATCCACCATAAATGAATTTTTACAATCACTAAGCATAATAGATGCACTTACAAATATTAAAGTAAAGAAGTATTAATAAACTCTTTTAAAATAAAATTTTTATAAGAGACTTATATTAATGATTTATGAGACAATAACAATTAAAAATAAATTACATAATTATATTGATATTTATTAATAATAAATTAATATATGTACATATATACGTATATGCAAATTATCTAATAGCTAATTATTAATAAAAATACTGCTATTAAAAGTAGTTATTTATTTAATACTTTAAAATAAAAATAAAAATTTATAAAAGTAATACGGAATTCATAAAATACATTAAAATCCATTAAATTTTAAAAGAAAAACGAAATATTTTATCCTCAAAGATTGATAGAAGTTTTTTACGCTTTTAATTTATGTGTTCTCTCTTTTCAGCAATGTTTTTCCGCAATCCTTTGAAATTCGTTACGCAGAGAGCTTACGTCATAAAAATTTCAAGTACCTCGTCCTTGAATTGAAAAATTTATCAAACCATCAAATTGTTACCCAACCAAGTTTACTGGAAAAAAAGAGAAAAGGTGAATGCCCCTCTTTCACACATAACTCATTACATTATTCTGCAATGTGTTTCTTAATACAGTGTTGTATCATTTTTGAAAGGTATTTTTTCGTAAAGAGGAAAAAAGATATACAGACACGTTTAAACGAAGCACCACATAAAAGAATACTTGTCCCTTTTTTTGACAAAAAGAGGTCAAACATGTTTTCAACTTTTTTCCCTTTCACCCTCGTATATTTTCTTGACACATTTAGACCCCGAGAGACATAAGTTAATCTCTGGAGGAATCACAAATGGAATTTCCAGGATTAGCAAATCTTTAACGACCTGCAAAAGGAAACGACGAAAAGTTGTATATTTTAAGGACAATTATCCTTTTAGAGAAAGGTTTACAGTCATGGGGAAAAATTGCTATAAGAGAGAGAGAGAGAGAGAGAGAGAGAACTTGCAGCAAAATTCTTTTAATAAAGTTGAAATATTCTAAATATTATTTCACATTAAAATTTTTAAATTTAAAATAATCGCAGACGATAAAGTTCTACAAAGATATGAAAATAGCAATACTAAAAATATATGGGTTAAATTTGTTATTCCATACAATATTATTGATAGACAATATTATTGATAACTTGAATATTGAAAATAAATTGCAACATGTATACAATCTGACTACTACAAATTACCAGTATATCATATCTGTAATATTGCAAATATTTAATGACCTGCAGAAGGAAATGTATTCTTTATTTTAAGGACAGTTGCTTTTTTAGAGAAAGGTTTATAGTCATGGAAAAATTTTGCTGTAAGAACTTAAAAAGTTCCTTTAAAAAGTTGAAATATTCCAAGTAGAATTATATGTTCTAATTTTTAAATTTGAAATAATTGCGCACGATAAATTGCTCCAAAGATGTGAAAATGTCAATATTATAAATATTTGGATTAATTTTGTTATTCCACACTTTGAAAATATTATTGATAATTTGAATATTAAAAATGAATTGTAACATATTTATACAATACGACTACTACAAATTAGCAATACATCATTTTGGTAATATATTGTACATAATTATTAAAAAAAAAGAAATCTAAGAACACATTATGATTAAGGTAAATAAAACGTTTTATGATTTCTCAAATTTCCAACATTATGATTAATTTAAATTTGACAACGTAATTATTTGGTTGGGTTGAAGATTACGTAGTCTCAAATTGGCAATATAATGATTGGTTTGATTTTTAAAAAATAAGGTGCCTTAGTATGACAACGAATTAATTAATTTGAATGAAATATAATGTAAAAAAACTTATAAATAAAAAGCCATTATTGGAACTGTAAAATATGAAAATTTGTCCGAGTCTAGAATTTTCTATAAAGATTATTCTCTTACTTCTGGAGTGTAAATAATATATACATATATTGCTTCTGTACGTTAATACCTCCCTTTCCCCAAGCTTCTTAAGTATTACGTATAGTGTACTGAAAGAGAAAAAATGTCTGACAAGAGTTTCGCTTAGAATCTCGAAGTATCCAAATTGTAACCAGTTTGAATACAAATACAGTCGATGATAAAATTATAATGCATTCGTAATTAGATAAAAATTCCAACAGATTTTTTTTTTTTTTGGATAATGATAAGTGTATGAAATCAGCAACTTGCAAAAATTTTAGCTCTATAAACAAAACTAAATTTTCATTTTCATTTTATTATGCAGTACAGGGCATCAAACTTCAAAAGTAAATGTTGTTTTAAATGTAAAATTCAAAACTATTTTAAAACATTTGAATTCTTGAATCAAATGGGAATATTGTTTTGATAAGTACTTTTTCTCATTTTGAAACCTAATTACTTATTGATTTATTTGCTTTTCTTTCAAAAATAAAATAGGCTTCGTGAAAATAAATCACTATGAAATTTATTTACTGTTTTAAGTTTACAATTTGTAATTTATAAAAATATTTTCTAAGAAATAAAAATGGAGAACTAGTATTTTTACAATTTTTTGTATTTTACTAGAATTTAATGTTTTAGAGTATTTGAAATATTTTTTTCTTATCCTAAGCAAAAAGTTCAAGTAGAATTTAATTATTATGTAAATAAACGCTCAATTTTTGATGTTAAAAATAACTTCAACAGTTAAAAAAAAAAAAAAAATTTTTACGCCTACTTAATTAAAGCGAAACTATTGGACTAAGTGAAAACCTGGTAAAAGAACACTCTATTTTCCATTAATGTCCATTTTAGTTTTTTCTTAAAAATGCACAAAAAAATAAACGATAATAAAAGTAACATTTTTAGACATATTTTTATAAACTAAGAGTTCTTTTGAGAGAGAGAATACATTTTATTATAATATAAATTGAATTTTGCATCTTTTACTGTTAGTAAACATTGCATTTTTTTAAACGTTACAGTCTTGCAATGCAGGACATAGCGAAGTGCTAGAAAAACAAACTAAAGACATTTAATCGTGAAGCAAACCCATTACAATTTATAAAGTATAAACGCTCAGAAACCGGTATTTTGACAATTTTTACTGTATTATTCATCATTTATTAATCATCATGGTGTGATGTCTCAGATTTTCTTAATTAATTAGCTTAATTCCTAATTAATAACCTTTTATCATTAGTTATAGGGTTATTTACTTAGCTTAATGGTTTTATCTTTCATTTATTAGAGTTCCTTAAGGGACTCTTGTTTTTAGTGTTATATGAAATCATCATCGAATTACTTTTCTGAAGAAAATAAAGGGTGCATTTTTTAGAGGTATAGAACTTTAAATTGCAATAAAACAACGATGTATTATTCGATTAACATGATTTTTTTTATGCTAAAGATAATCTTGTGGCATTACATTTTAAATATGATTTCTGGCATAGGACTGCCACTGCTGGCTCGGATGTAGTCCAATCTGGACGTCCAATTTTCGATGACTTTTTCCAACATTTGTGGCCGTATATCGGCAATAACAAGGCGAATGTTGTCTTCCAAATGTTCAAGCGTTTATGGCTTATCCGCATAGACCAATGACTTTACAAAGCCCCACAGAAAATAGTCTAGCGGTGTTAAATCGCAAGATCTTGGAGGCCAATTCACAGGTCCATAACGTGAAATTAGGCGGTCAGCAAACGTGTCTTTCAATAAATCGATTGTGGCACGAGCTGTGTGACATGTTGCGCCGTCTTGTTAGAACCACAGCTCCTGGACATCATGATTATTCAATTCAGGAATGAAAAAGTTAGTAATCATGGCTCTATACCGATCACCATTGACTGTAACGTTGTGGCCTTCATCGTTTTTGAAGAAGGATTCCACCAGCCCATAAAGCGCACCAAACAGTCAGTTTTTCTGGATGTAACGGTGTTTCGATATACACTTGTGGATTAGCTTCACTCCAAATGCGGTAGTTTTGTTTGTTGACGTAGCCATTCAACCAGAAGTGCGCTTCATCGCTAAACAAAATTCGCTTATGAAAATCAGGAACAACGGCAATCTCGTTTTGGGCCCATTCGACGAATCTACGCCTTGCTTGATGATCGTTTTGATGAATTGCCAAACCAAACTGAGAATAAATCACTTGACAGCTGTTAAATCGGTCGCCATCTTGGAAAGTAATGCCAACTTAAACTTCTATACCTGGTAAAAAACACTCTTTAGAAGAAAGAATGTTCTGAATAAGGAGAAAGTTCTAACTTTCGTTCATGAAACAGTTTATGGAATATTAAAAAGTTTTTTTTTGGTGTAAAGTTAACCTTGAACTTAGCATTAGATGGGACTGGAAGATAACTGCGTAAATCGGGGTATAAAATCACATATAAATACTTGTAAATTATTTTTATTTAGTATCCGAGACGGAAGAAAAATAAGGCGTTTAATAAATCTTAGGTAACACAAATACAAAATCGCAAACCAAACTTATTTTGATGTAGAATGTTTCAGGAAATCTAACAAAGTTATCTACGTGGCTCAAAGATCCCCCCTCAAAATTTCCTCGTAGTGTGCTAATAATATTTTTATTCCTTGCTTTGTTAAAAAATACTCTCTTGTTGGAGTTTGTATTTTCTATGTAACCCTTTTCCAATTAACCCTTTATTTACCGCATTACGAATTACTGCAGTTTTTTTCATGCAATATATTAATTTTTTTGAATCACTACATTGAAAATTATGGGATATACATAAAAAAAACTCAACTTGGGAAAATTTAATCCGTTAGAGCTAATTAATTAATTAAAGATATTCAACTGTGAAATTAATTAAACATACTGTTCACTTAAAATAAATAACCAATCGTTTTCTAAGGTCTTCATTAACATACAAAAAAATAAGACTCTTACCTTTTGATATAACAATTTTTTCGGAACAAAAATGACAATCTTTGCAATCCGCTGAAAACGCAATTTCTGCTATAAGTGAAGTATTTTTTTTTTTTTTGATATTTACTAATAACTTGCTATATAATTGTAAATAATATATAGACTTATTAAAAATTTATTTTAAACAAATTTCTTTACACTTTAGTTATTCTTTCAAAATGCAGTCATTTTGACTACTTTTGGGCCATATAGGTATATACTAAGTTTCAGTTTTTATAGTGGTAAGTCAAATACAAAATCGCAAACCAAACTTATTTTGATGTAGAATATATGTTTCATAAAATCTAATAAAGTGACCTTAATATTAAACCCTTAAATATTAAATGAAAATAGAGAGTATACAAAATAGCAAAATTTGATAATATGTATGTGTATTAGAACGAAATTCACATAGAAGCATTTGGTTTTTGCAACTTTTTTTGTTGCATGTACTTTTGTATATGAGTCTCAGATACGAATACATGCATAATAATATTGGTAATGTTAATGCTGGTTAAGAGTTAATGAACTTAGCTGTTAAATGTAAATTGTGAAATAACACATATTTTGAATATAATTGTAAAATTTCTGCACATTGATCACAAATGTTCAGACACCTGGTAACCCGAAGGATAACTTTTATTCTAAATATAATAATGAATTCAAAACTGAATTTAAAGTATTTTACAGTTTTGAATATAAATGGAAATCTAAAAAAAATAATTATAGATTCTATATTTTTTTATATTTGAAAAATAGACTTTAATTATTTTAAAATGTTATATGTCTCTCTCAAACTAAACATTTGTTTTTAGATTTTTCTGTAAGAATATATTAAAAGCAAACCATTAGAACTTAAGAAAATTTTATAATTTTTTAATTAACATAACTGTGTGTGTGTGTCAAACAGAAAATTTTAAACTAAATAAAAGGGGGGTATTCGCATATTAATTTTAAAATTCTATTTTATTATATTTGTCAGCTTTGCTAAAAATGGTCTTATTTTACATTTTATATAAATATGAGGTATTTTTAAATCAACTTTTTAAGTTGTTTCTTTAAATATATTTTATATGCATGGGGGGTAGGGCACTACTCCCTGACCACCTGATGGTAGACTAACCCCCGTAATATAAATTATACAACTGTTCCTACTCATTGCTCAAATTGTAAAACTGTAATTTATATGTATTATGCATTTATTTATTATTTATCAAATGTCTGGCCATTGACCATCTGATCATTAGGCAACGAACTTTCCAATATTTCTTCACAATTCGGTTCACACTGCAGAGACGTATCGATGACAAGCGTATTATGTTGTTCCATTTCAATATATTGTAAGCAAGAAAAAAATAAATTCTAAGTCTTCATCTCCGCATTTTAATTTTTATGCATGATATTGAACAGACTGGCTTTTTATTATTGTTCTCGTGTATGAGATAGGTAAAGCAACGAAAAACTTCTTTTGTATACAGCGAGAGAAATATTATCTTTACAAGAGAATGTCGTTAATCCGAATCCAATGGGACCGGATACCATTCGGATACGCGATTCTTCGGGTAACCGACAACAAAATGCGATCCATGCAGTACATGAAACCGGACACTATAAGAATATTGAAAATCATCACGTGCGGGAAGAAAAAGCAAAATAGATGCAAAATGTCGCAATTTTACCTTTATTGTGGAAAACAATCACTTATTTTTCGCTGTACTATTGTACATCTTCGTTTTTTGCTGCATGGTCTCTGAAAAAAATGACCGGATATTTGACGCCCCAGATAATAAACGTTCGGATAAACGACGTTCTGCTATGTATATATGAATGGATGTTTGTATATGTGAAATCGCATCACTCCAACATCGTTCCACCGATCACTATGAAAATTGGCAAGCATATGTATTTTTGTGTGGAGAAGGTTTTTCTGCTATCCTCCTTGTTGTTGGTATTCACAAGGTGGCGCTACAGCATATTAGCTTCTGCACCGTTCAACCAATCGTCAATTTGCCAACATGGTCGAGAAGCACAAAGATATTTGATTTTCATAGGTTCTCCTTCAATATTAATCTATATAAATAAAAATGGATGTTTGTAAATATGAAATCGCTTCACTACAATACTGTTCCACCGATCACTATGAACACTGGCATGTATACGTATTTTTTTGTGTGGAAAAAGTTTTTTTGTGCTATCCTCTTTGTTACAGCTCCCCACTAGTTGGCGCGAAAGCATATCAACTTCTGAACCTTTCAATAAATCGCCAAGTTGTCAACAGGGTCGCCAAAAATGATGCCAACTTGGCTATATCGCCAACATTTTGCTATGTTTCCATTGAATCCCCATTACAATATAAGGAACGGCGTTGCTTGCGAATCTTACAATTTTAATATCAAATAAATACAACAGAAAATAATATTAGTGTATTACACATCCAGATATAAATTATTCACACTATTTTAAGCGTTCATTATACAAATGAGCATTGTAGCAATGTGTTACTTTTGCTGAGCAGAGATCAGTTTAGTAAGGTGTTTTCAAAAATCGACCCACAAAAGAGTTGCGGGGCGTTATAAATAAAAAAAAATCTTTTTTATTAACTATTAGATACTTTTTATTTTACTTAGATACTTTTTATTTTACTTAGATACTTTTTATTTTACTTAGATACTTTTTATTTTACTTAGATACTTTATTTAATTTGTCAGCTAGTAGAATTTAATAAACACGCTTCTACATAAACACTATTTGAAACAAGCGCAGAGAATAATTCCCACTCAATTATCTTTCACAAAACTAATATCAATGAAATAATCTTTAAACCGTTTTGATCTGGAAATTAAATAAAATAGGAAAAAAAAACTATTTGTACATGAATCTTAATTCTACAAGACCGGTCGACGCACATTTAATCTTCTTAGAACACTGTGACACTATCAACAAAATATAGTTAAACACTAGTTTCTTCCTCGATAAATTTACTCAAAGAATGAATTAATGTTTGCATCTGCAAGTTCATTCGAAAACTCGATTTTTAGTGAATAATGAACACCCGTAACTACCTTGATTGCTTTTCGGCGTATTAAGTGTTCCTCGGGAAAACTAATCGAAAATTCTCGAAATTCATTAATTTCGTCGGATTATTTTGCGTTCGGACAGGTCCATTAATATTAAGCAACTTTCGCTGAATGGAAACGAAGAGGGGGAAGGTATGTTCGCAAGGGAAGCGTGCTAATTCAACAAGAAGTCTTCGTGATGAAGATGTTGGAATAAGATTGCTTCGGAGCTTCTCGAAAGAAGGGAAATAAAAACAATTAAAAGAAATAAAAAAATGATATATATCGATAAACAGTATGCTTAATGGAATCGGTATCGTTCATTGTAAAAATGGTAGATTAATGATTAAATAATGCTTTTTCTTTTTAGTTTTTTTTAAAAAAGGTATTTGATAAAACCCAAAGTAATTTTCTGAGATTTTTAGAACTATGATTTATGTGTTTAATGCATAAGTGTTAATATTAGTCTTAGAAGATAAATTACCGCTTCATATTGTGATAATTTACGATATTTGAAACTCGATAATGTACTTTTTTGTTGTTAAAAGTAATCATCTTTTTTTAATTTGCAAACCGCAATCTGTCTCGTATTTTATATTAACAGTGTTTTATAAAAGTTTAATTAATGATTGATAAACGTTTGAAAGTTTTGCTGAGTAATATTTTACCCGTATTTAATATGGTGAAATAAATATATTATAGCCATTCAGTTACGCCCGATTTTGAAACAGGTGTGTAAATGTTGTTGAAACATATATTTACTTTTCAGTGAAAAATATTAGCAAGCAATTATCGGAAGAATTTGATTTTCTATTTAGGTAGGTCTTTTTTAAAGAGAAGTTAATGTATTTTCTTTGAGTTTCTACGCAAAAAATTTTTAAAATTTTAATGACTAGATTTACAGCTAAATGACGATGTTAGCAGACAAGTAATATAATCCCTAAACAGTAATCAGGCAAAACAGTTTCACATTTTAGAATAAATTATTTTTATTGTAAAACTCTTTCTTTTTGTAGTTTAAATGAAAATTTTAAAAAATTTTCTTTTAAGTTTTATATTATGTTTAATGGTTCATGTTTATTTTCAAATTTAATTTCGAAGAGCAATTTAGAATTTTTTCTGCCAAGAATCTTAGAACTCTTTGATTGTATTTTCCGTTGTATCTGATAAAATATTTTTAACTGATAATTATTTCTAATATAATTTCTAATACTTTAAATATTCACAGTTATTTTTGAAGCTATAAATAAACTAAATCCTGTACCTCAGTATCTTTTCAGTTTTAATAATCATTATTCATTTAGACATCAGAAAAACACTGCTTTGCCGAACGATATCGAAAGAAAACTTAGTAAATAACAAAATACCTGAAAAATCAAAGAGTGAAAATAACCACGTGAACTTTGAAAAAGTATTTGATTTTTCGTGGTGCAAAAATTATGATTTCTAAGAAACTAAATAAATGTCTAAACCCTTTGAATGTTTAATTCTCAATACTTACAAATTAATAGGATGTTATACACGAAAGGCAATAAGTTCTATTTTTGCATCTATTGAAAAAATACAAGGTGTGAAACAAAAAAAAAAAAAGGAACGAGACCAAGTCTGTAGAAGAGTGGAGTTGGCAACAATTGTTTTGGATACATCATCCCACACACCTCCTCTATCATTGTGAGCAGTTTCGCCTTAATCGATCGTATCAGTTGGGAGCACTGCGTCATTGAGTGAACACGGGCAACTGGATTCTGCCGGGAAAATGTCGAATCAACATCAAGTTTCATGTGGAACTTAAGACATCTCTCTCTCTCTCTCTCTCTCTCTCTCTCTCTCTCTCTCTTCTCTCTCTCTCTCTCAGCCTCAAAAACACTTCAAATGTTAACCGGGGTTTATGAAGATGAAACTTTATCTCCCGTAAATGTTTTTGAATGGCATAAAAGATTTTCAGGAGGAAGGGTCAGTGTTAAAGATGATGATGAGGCTCTCAAGGTCAGTGATTACAAACCAAAATATGTCGAAAATTTGTTATATGAGTGGGTTCCCACTCACTCATATGACCTCATATGTGGTCTCACATGAGTGGTCTGACTGTGTTAATCAATACAACTATATTGATGAACTAAACAGACATGAAAAAATTATGAAAAAATGCCAGAATCGGAGAGTGATGGCTGGCTATTGCACCAAGACAATGCATCCGCTCACATGGCCCTGTCTGTCAAGCAATTTCTGACCAGCAAAAGCATTACTGTGATGGAGCGTCCTTCTTATTCACCTGGTTTGGCCCCATGCAACTTTTTTTTTTATTTGCTACAGTTAAATCTTGCATAAATGGAACACATTTTACCTCAGTTGAGGAGATTCAGGCAAAAACGGAGAATTTCCTGAAGGGCCTTCCAAAAACCTCGTTCCAGAACTGTTACCAGCAATGGTGGCACCGAATGCAGAAGTGTGTAAATGCTGAAGGGAACTACTTCGAAGGTGATACTGTCACGAAGAACTGATTCTGAAAGTACAATGATTTATTGGACCAGTCTCTTTTTTTTTATAAGTGAAACTTCTTTCCGTGCGAGAGTGAATCGGAAATTTGCCCAGTTTTGCGTTACGGTTAAAAAACCGAACGGATGTCCCCCCTCCTTCCCCCTGAACGATGAGGAGTTGGCAAGCCATAGGAAAAGGGAGCGGAGGACACCATGAGACTTGCATCATATTCGTTAAAAAGTTGGACGATTGCCAAGGGGGTATTAAAGATATTGGAGAGCGGGTACCCTTGTATAATATACTCGCGTGACGAACTCGCACGGCGTATTTTCGTAGTTTTTATATAATAAATATAATAAACGTGCCGTTTTCAACGAATAAACGCCTATCCCTCCCCCAAAGTATTGCCATTATAACACTCTTACCGTTACGGGAGTTTTTAAGGCATTGTGTATATGTCACTAATGCTCATGCCAGCATCACTACCTATAGCGTCTTTAAGGTATCCGACTACGTTCGGAACCGTGATTTTCAAAAGCGCATGAATGGATAATTTTCATGACATTTAGTGTCACTTAGATTAGAATATATACATAAAATTGGTTTAAAGCCATTTTGACAAAAAATATTTATTTAAATACAAAAAATTAATTTAGAATAATCTTTTTTCAAAATATTCTTCTTTTGTGAAAAATGCTTCTATTAGAATACTATTTTGCCTGTATATAGCTCAGACCTCTATTCAGAGGCTCAACTAGAATTTTTGAAATATACAACTTAGAAGTGGGTTTATTCATATTTCACGACAACAGATGGGAGCAATTTTAAGAAAAAAACGCGAATAATTATTTTAATTGGCGGTAACTCTGAAAATAATGAGAATTTTTCAAAAATTCTAGTTGAGCCTCCGTAGTGAGGTCTGAGTTATATACAGGCAAAATATTATAATAGAACCCTTTTTCACAAAAGGAGAACATTTGGAAAAAAGGTTTTTCTAAGTTAATTTTTTGCTAAATATTATATTTAAATAATTTTTTGTCAAAATGTCCTTAAAACAATAGTATGCATGTATTGTAATCTGAGTTGTATATTTTTGAAATATACAACTTAGAAGTGGGTTTATTCATATTTCACGACAACAGATGGGAGCAATTTTAAGAAAAAAACGCGAATAATTATTTTAATTGGCGGTAACTCTGAAAATAATGAGAATTTTTCAAAAATTCTAGTTGAGCCTCCGTAGTGAGGTCTGAGTTATATACAGGCAAAATATTATAATAGAACCCTTTTTCACAAAAGGAGAACATTTGGAAAAAAGGTTTTTCTAAGTTAATTTTTGCTAAATATTATATTTAAATAATTTTTTGTCAAAATGTCCTTAAAACAATAGTATGCATGTATTGTAATCTGAGTGACACTAAATATCATGAAAATTATCCATTTATGCGCTTTTTTAAAATCACGATTCCGAACTTAGTCGGATACCTTAAACAAACACAGTGACTTCTGTGAGTGATGATTTAAGTTTATATTATTAATTTTCATTTTCATTGAATTATAATTAGATCTAATCAGATTCCCTTGAACAAATGTAGAAAGTCTATGCATCCCCAGGTTGTCCTGTCGCAGCTATCACCTTCATCCGTAAAATTTTAGAACTGTACACACCAGACGCTGCTGCAATCATTGGATCCGATGATGATAAAAAGCTGATTCTCTGAACTGGAGACTTTAATGTTAGTTTGCTTGAGAAGCAGCAGAGCCACTCATTGAATTCTTGAAACGGACACTGAATTTGATAATGAATACTGATTCTAGAGGAGGAACAACAAGATATGGAACCACACTTGATGCAGTTTTCTCACGTTTTCTTGATTGATTACAATCGAGGATTTTTATATCCTACTTAAGTTACCCCACACTTATTGTGTCTTTCTTGGAAATGATAATGATGCAGAAAAAATTGAATAAAATTATTTTCATACATTAAATGAAGTTTGAATTTTATTTGTTAAATGTAAATACCCTCTGTAGTTTAATATACTTAGATATATATTCCTGCATTTACGGCCAACGTCGTCAAAGAAGTTTCGCTTCTATTGCATGGCTTTCCACGTTTTCTTTTTTTTTTTTCTTTCTTTCTTTCTCTTTTTGTCACACCTCTTTTACCCTGTGAATCGAAAGAACTTCAATTCTGCAATAGAGAACCATTAACATGCAGCTCAGATGTAAAGAAAAATACAATAGACTAAAATAGAAAATAATTACGTTTTCTAAAGTTGTCCATGACTCAGATCACTGACGTAGATTTAAGCTTGGTTTATAGAGCTCCCCTTTCAGCAGAAAATGTATACATAATAAAACGAGAAACAAACAAAGAATATAAATCCTTATTTAAAATCTCATAGAATTAAATATTGCATATGTTTGTGGATGTCGCAGGAAAATGACGAAATTCGGAATTTCATGAAATCCCTAAGGGAAAGGATCAATTGACGGGAAATGTTAAAATAGCGTCTCTCTCTTCAAGTTCATTTCCATGATGAAAGTAAGTGATTTTATCAAACCCTGAACTGTTTCAGTGAAATGATGAAATGAAATAGTCAGGATTTGCATTGATAAAATGCTGTTCAGGAGGGGGCGGGAACACCTGGGGGTCGAGTCCTTGTACTTCCTGACCATACAGGTAGTAATACCGATCACCTAAATATCTACCCCATTTCTTTAAGGTATCTGACTACGTTCGGAACCGTGATTTTGCAAAAGCGTATAAATGGATACTATTTTTGATATTTAGTGTCACTTAGACTAGAAAATGTATATAAAATTGTTTTAAGAATATCATTACAATAAAAATTTATTTAAGTACAATATTTTGACAAAAAATGAATACAGAATGACCCATTTTCCAAATATTCTCCTTTTGTAAAAATTGCTTATATTATAATAATATTATAATAGTATCAGCCTTCTGTACAGAGGCTCAATTAGAATGTTTGAAATATATAACTTAGAAGTGGGTTTATCCATGTTTTACGACAAAAGAGGGGATAAATGTTAAGAAAAAAACGCCGATAATTATTTTAAAAGGTTGTAACTCTGAAAATAATGTGAATTTTACAAAACTCGTAGTTGATCCTCTGTACAGCGGCCTGAGTAATGTACAGGCAATATATTGTTATAATAGAAGCATTTTTTGTAGAAGGAGAACATTTAAAAAAGGTTATTCTAAGTTAATTTTTTTGCAAAAATATACTGTATTTAAATAATTTTTTTTGTCATTATGTCCTTAAAACCATTTTATACATGCATTCTAATCTAAGTGACATTACATATCATGAAAATTATCCATTTATGCGCCTTTTTAAAATCACGGTTCCAAACGTAGTCGGATACCTTAAAAAAATGGCACTACAGGATTAAAGTAAGGATTGATATTTTAGTGTCAAAGCAACCGAACGAGAAAATGTTACACGTAAAAAAATACCAGCCTATTTTTCTAATTATTTATTAATTAGTTTCGAATAAATAATTTGCATTTCATTGACTATTGTTGTATTACTTACTACTTCTACTTTTAATAATGCACCCTATTTGTTAAATAAACACTTTTAAACTCTTGACAATATACTTACATTGTTTCACTAAAACACGTGAAGGATTTGTTCAAATCTCTTACTTTTATCAGGGAAATGACCTTCAAGAGACGTCATTTTAACATCTCTCGACAATTGATCCCCTCCCTTAGGGATTTGATGAAATTCCTAAATCCATCATTTTCCTACGGCATGAATATCTTATTCCAATTGACCTTTTCTTACAAGTATCGAGTGTTTTTGGCTATACCTTTCAAAATTCTTACTCCTCAGTTAGGTAGGATATTTGTTATTCAATACTATTTCATTGGTTTTTTGTCTTGAGATGAGATTTTGTTTGAGACTTACAAAACATCTATTTAAGGTATCCGACTGCGTTCAGAACCGTGATTTTAGAAAGGCGCATAAATGGATAAATTTCATGATATTTAGTGTCACTTAGACTAGAATACATGCATAAAATTGTTTTAAGGACATTTTGACAAAAAACAATTATTTAAATACGATATGTCAGCAAAAAATTAACTTAGAATAACCTTTTTTTAAAAAAATGTTCTCCTTTTGCAAAAAATGCTTCTATTATAACAATATTTTGCCTGTATGTAGCTCAGACCTCTGTACAGAAGCTCAACTATGATTTTTGTAAAATTCACATTATTTTCAGAGTTACAACCATTCGAAATAATTATCGACGTTTTCTTCTTAAAATTTCTCCCCTCTGTTGTCGTAAAACATGAATAAACCCACTTCTACGCGATATATTTCAAAAATTCTAATTGAACCTCTGTTCAGAAATCTGAGCTATATACAGACAAAATATTATTGCAATAGAAGCATTTTTCACAAAAGGAGAATATTTGGAAAATGGGTCATTCTATATTCATTTTTTGTCAAAATATTGTACTTAAATATTTTTTATTATAATACTATTCTTAAAACAGTTTTATATACATTTTCTACTCTATGTGACACTAAATATCATAAATATTATTCTTTTATGCGCTTTTGCAAAATCACGGTTCCGAACGTAGTCGGATACCTTTAGGATATGTTCACAGAGATGATGAAGAATAGCTTACTCAATGCATTAGCATCGAATTATAATCCAAGAATGGCATTGTATCTTCAACAGAAAAATAAATAAATAAAACGAGGTATTGCAACTCATTGATATATTTACGAGAAATATTATGCTCCAAATCACGCATATTTTTCTTATTATACATTACAATGACTCTTTAAGTACAATGTATCTGTATATTTATAATGTAATAAATGGTGCAAATGAATCTTGTTCCTTCAAAATGGAACAATAATTGACAGATCTACACGCCTGTAATAATATGTGAGGAAACTACACACATTTTCAAATGCTTTTTTTGCACACAGTTTCTCGATTAATCACAAAAGGAACACCATAAAAGTGGACAGTAAAAAGTCATCATTCACTGGTGACAAAAAAGGTGTGAAGAGCTATAATGATAAAGTCATTTAATGTCCACGATGAACTCATGTAAAGTACTTTTATGCTAGGATGATGTTTTTTTTTACAGATGCTTTTCAAATGAAAGAAAAGCAGTTGATGCTTTTGGAGTAAACCAATTTGTGTTGTTAATGATGTGACAAACTGCTACATGCTGCTATAAAAATAAAGTACATAATTATAAGAAAATGAAGGATGTGGCTTAGCAAAAAATGTAAAATTACTGTCTATTTACTTTTATTTTCTTATTTACGGTTACAGATTTATCAATGTATCAGAGTTCTAAGTAATTGCATTTCAAATCGCAAAGAAATTATTTATGTAGAATTTTGAACTAATCCTTAAGATGTGTAAGTCATTATAAAACAGTGGTGTTAACATACTAATTTTATGGGAGGAGCTATATTTTTAAAAAAGCACCTTTTTTATTTTAAAAGAGCAGAGCGTAGTTTTTATTTTAAAAATTAAAATCACCGTGAAGAAAGTATAAGCCTTACCCCCTCCATTGTATATGCTACCACCACAAAATGAGTTTAAGTATAAAAAGTTGACCAATTTGAAATGAAATTTAAATCTTTCAACCACCCAGAAAGGAACCTCTCACTCAAACCAAAATTACCCTACTAAGATCTCAAGTACAAACTCTTAGGCCCACTTCCCGGATCATCTCAGTCACACGTAGAAAGTAAAAAAAAATTTCAACATTCGTCGTTTCAATATGAAAGCCAATCAGATATGAGATTGAGGGCTGCGCTGCAATCCAGGATCCCACAGATATATTCGCATCTACTCACATCAAATGAAATTTATAAAGAAAAATGTTCTTACAATAGTATTCAAATAATCTGCACAAAAGCATAGTGTCTCTTAACAATCTTTGTTATTCACAAAGTCCTATATATTTCAATTATGAAATTTGCTTATGAAACATTATCTTGGATTCTTCGAAATCAAAATATATAGAACGCTATAAGAGCATCAAACATCTTTGCACTCATATTTGCGCTACTGAATTGATATACATGTTGAGCAAAATAGCTGAAATGTTTTATGCATGTTTGATTTTCAACTAACGATTTTTACCTAAAGTATTCAGAAAATCTTCAATTAACCAACATACGATTTACAACTAATAACAGGATAGCAGATAGAACCCCTACGTTACAAGCATAAGGACGGCAACACAAAAAACTACAGTTTATTTTAAGACTAAATAAAATCAATGAAAGGTTTTTAAGCGAGAACGTCATGTTCACCCGTTCTTTAAACCAATATTGTTACTTTTTTAATAATGCATTAATATCTCGACTTACGCGAACCCGGAGTCACGCGATTTTTAAATCTCGTCGATTCGTCTTTTGTTTAAAAAAATTGGTAAAGTGATTGAAGAAGTTGTCGATCTTGCGGGGAAAATAAATTTAGACGTGGTCATTGATGATGTTCAAGAACTACTAGATTCTCATAATCAAGAACTGGCTATTGAGGAGCTCACAGAAATGCATGAGCAAGACATTAAAGAACTTGAGTCTTTAGACCCAGTTCAATCAGAAGATCAAATGGCTGTTGGGAATTTAACAGAGAAGGTCTCAGTTTAATTGCAAAAGGGTTACACACACAAATTTTGGAAAACATAGACTTCAATGATGAGTGTATTTTTTCAACAAAACAAGGAATTAAAAAATTATTAGCAGGCTACGAGAACATTCTGCGGGTGAAAAAGTATTCTGCCGGCGCGTACTACACTTTGCCAGATTTTATGAAACCTTCTACATCAAAATAACTTTGTTTTGCCTCATTGTATTCATGTGTTATCTGTTATTTTCTTTTATTTCCGTCCAAAAATGAAAATAATGTATGCGAATTTATATGCGAAATCATACCACGACTAACGTCAATTCGACTTACACGGTTATCACTCAGTCCACCTTTCGCGTAAGTTAGGGGTATTGCTGAATAAGAACTAAATGAAAAAAAGTTTACCGCTGTAACGAACTCTAGACCCCTTCTAAAACTCTACGTGACAACGCGGACTAATCGGAAGCACTGCGCATGAGCAAGCGAGAGTCAGTCGGTGATTACCTCTCGACGAGAGAGGTCAAGATTTTATGTGCTCCATCCGTGAGCGTAGTGTAGAGATTTGGAGGGAGTGACTTCCCCTCGACGAGAAAGATTGTATTTTGGCTCCAACAGTGAGCGTAGTTTGGATTTGTAAAATCTACAAGCAAGTTTTGAGTGAAACTTATTGCATCTGCCGGAGGCAGATAATTGTGAACTTGATAAAGCATTTCGGTTTTTTCAAATGAAATAATAAAAAATGTATGTATATATTGTATATTAATGCTATTTCAATAAATAAACTCATATTTTATTTTAGTAGTTTGTTAGTGTTTTATTGAATTTTAAGGTTGAGAACTAACGTGTAAGATTGATTGATTGATTGAATATTAACGTCGCACTGTTCAGCAGCACGAGGGCTTTTGGCGACGGACCACGTAATTTCGAACCATGGTCAAGTGACGTGGACGACACCTGAGCTGGCGCCCCCTCTCCTAACTACCACACCAACGGGAGGACGTTTCAGCTCTCGACAGATTTAACGTGCATCGCTGCCCTACACGGTGGGTCTTTAGTGGTACTGGGCTCGAACTCGAGACAAAGCAAACCACGGTCCGATACCTATACCACTCGGCTACCGCGGCCACACTATTACTAACGTGTAAGAACTCATCATATTAGATTTCAGTTTATATATATATATATATATATATATATATATATATATATATATATATATATATACGTATGGCAAAGTTATTCAATAAAATTCAAAATTGAAACGTAGATTTTACTTTCTTTGAGATTTTAAAAATATCGCAAAATCGTACAAATTTTTGTATTTCAAATTATTTTCACAAAAGAAATTGATCTGTGATAAAGCTCAAATGGGCCAACGCTTTCTCTGTTTCTCTCTCTCTGTGTTCATTTCTTTCCGCATCTCCCACATATGTGCCCACGTGCGTGCGTGTACAATAAAATGCCCATTTTAAGAGTACACCCAACTCTTTTTTTGCACGATTTTGAAGTAACACGGGTTCAACAGTACGCTGTTTGACACATATATTTTGTTTTGGCACGAACCCCCTTTTCCTTCCTATTCCCCCTGGAATTATGGGGAATACCCTAATTTTATAATTAACTGACTTCTTTTTTTTGTTTATCCTCAACTTGAACACTACGCTTTGTTCTTCAGTATAACCGTATTTTGTGTCCAAGTGTTCAGTTCGTAGGAAGCAATAAATAATTTCAATAAAACTCTAAGAGTTGACGTTCAAATTGATCGTGGATTTCACAATATAATTTGTGTGTGTGTTGATGTTATTCTTTCTATAAAAGGCCGTTAATAACGAACGAAATTCTTCATTTGTATCAAACCCGACGTTCGTTCTAGACCTATTTGACACATCGACATGATAGCAATTTTAATGACGATGATGATGATGATGTCGTATCCATGACGGGAACAAATCAGATAGTAGCTTGGACCCAGAAGACTGTTTTTGGCAATTTGTTCAATATTGTTCACACAGAGCAGTTTGTTTCTCCAACTTTAGGGCGCATCCCCTAGGGGAGTGTGATAACCCTAACACTAAGCCCTAACCTAAATTAACACTTATCTTGATAATTTCAACGGTTATGAGTACCTTAAATACCGATTAAAAATTACGTAATTCTCTCACCAATACCAAACTTTTGACACGTAGTCGAGTGTATAGGATGGAATCTTCTGAAATAAGTAAATCCTTCGCAAACATTGTTAAGAATATTACCAAAGCCTTCGAAAAAGTTTTATGGGGAGTAGTTCACATAAAAGATCTTACTTGAAAAACGTATATTTATATATATATATATATATATATATATATATATATATATACGTCAGGGGCAATTAATGCATTGGTTGAGTGAGACGTTTATATACGCCAGTAGTTTTTTTAAGAGGTTAGAGTCGAAATGTAGGTTTAGCGTCAAAGTATAGTATTAGTGAATTCAATACATTGTTATTGTGTGAAGGAAGGTGCGATGAAAATTATGATTGAATATTGGATCGCAAATATTGAAAATTTGAGAAGCACTGAGATAGAGATTTGTTGATGAAAAGAGGACACCTATTTTTTGTAGAGCAGCAAAAATAGCTGAGCTGTCAAAAATATAGGCAGGTATTAGCTCTGTATCTAAACAAAATTCAGAATCATCATGGAAAAGGGATGTCATTGCCTCAAAGAGGTTGGAATTCTGCCTGAGGGTATTTTATTTTCCCTCTACTACCCAAAGGAAAAACCAATGGAGGCATTCCTCGATCCGCCATCAGGGAATGCGTTCTCTCCCCGAGCTCCCCTGAGAGAGCATTTTTATTCAAGTTCATAACGAACGTGAACGTTTGTTATCAAGTAGGGATGAATAATTGTAAGTTAGTGGTTTTATTCCTAATATCAATTTGAATTTTTATATGTTGTACGTATTTATAGACTAAATTTTCAATATACACCAATTTAATTTTTTTTGTAATAAAAGAAATTGTTTTTGTTTTAAAAATATGTAACATGGATTTCATTATCACTTTTTTTGTACGAAAACTTTACTTTTTTTACATTTTTTAGGAAAAAAATTAGAGTTTTTTTTTTCATTTTACATGATATTTTTAAGCTGAGTAACAGATCTCCAAATTGACCATGTGTCACATGTATTTTTTTATACAAATTTGTTTTGTACGGTTCTCTGAGAACCGTATCAACCGTGTAAAAAAAAGTTGGGTGTACTTTGTAACTTATATCCTAGTCTTGGAGCGTACTCGAGGTCATAATTCCACTTAAAATAATCTCTTCGTCTTCCATAATGATTTTCACACAAAAATGTCGGAATCAAATTCCAAAGATTTTCTACTATTTTTAAGGTGACCAAACGTCCTCCTTTAGGGAGGACAGTCTTCCTTTTATAGGTTCTGTCCTTCCTCGAAAAGTGTCCTATTTTCAATATTTTAAAAATTGATCTGTTAATCTCTATTTTCATAGATGAACCAAACATGTTTCCAAAATGTCGAATGAATGATCTGAAGCAAACATCATAGGAAATATCAGTTTTCAATGGTATTCTTTGATTTTGTCTCAAGTAAATTGTGCAGATACAGAAATTACGTTGAATTTTTATCGAAAGAAATGCCTAATATTAAAATCGATGACAATGGTCTGTTTGAAATAGAAAAAGATTGAATGTATATTTAAATTCTAATAAATTAAAAAATTTTGAAAAATGAACATGCTGAGAAATTGGTTAAAAATGGATGAAATTACTTAAACCATTTCAAAAGTGAACAAATTCCATATGAAAATGTAATTATTCTTGTTAAATTTACGTTGTGCTGTCCTGGAACTCATGCATCAGTTGAAAGAGTTTTTTTTCAGTTGGTAATGATTTTTGTGAAGTGACTAGTGAGAAATCACAAAATTGAAAGTTCATATTTTAGCTATAGTGCTAACCGTAAAATTCAGTATGAAGAATATTTTTACCCGAACTTTCCGATATATTAAAAAAAGATATGTTGACAAAAAAAATCATTCGATTAAAAAAATACTCGTTTAAGATAATAATTAAAAAGAATGTAAGCGTAATTAGCATATTTTTGTTTGAATTAATAAAACGTTTCATATATTTAGGTCGTAATTTTTTCTTAAATTTTTCGTCCACCCTTTCATTGTAAAAAAAATGGTCACCTTACTATTATACAACTCCACCATCCCCAACTCCATCAAAACTAAGTAAGAAATCCCTATTAATCCCCAAAAAGATTCTGTCTTCCATTAAAACCCATTTCCTTCAAAACGAACATAATTTCCAAACAGACTGTACGTATAATCCTGCCGGAAAATAGTAATTCATGCCCTGTCGTAATTGGAATTTCTGTTCAACTTTTTTTTTCCAAAGCGCGTCCTTGTCAGTTCCGTTAAGTGAAAGCTTAAAAGCCGTATTCATCTTTATCTCAAATTATCACTCGAGAACAATTGTTTCTCAGAACAATACAACGCCCAGTTGTAATAACGGGGACACCTCCCCCCTTATCTGTGATGGCCCATCACGTGTTTTCTGCAGAATCCGCCCTCTGGAGCAAGAATCATTTACTATTTGGATGCAGAATTCTGAGCTATTGAATGAAGGGGTGTTGTTTTTGGGGTATGGTGCAGGTCCTAGGGTTGAATAATTATAATATGGGTAGGTTTGGAAGAATCGATAGAATTACAATGTGTATTAAAATTTTGAATTGTATAATACATTGATTTATCAGTCAATGCATGTATTTTAGATTACTCTGCTGATATTCAGAATAGCTATATTTGCTGAATAATTCATACATATATCTATTATTTACATGTCAAAAGTTATATTGGTAACGCCTTGTGGGCAGAGAATAAACGTAAATATAAGAGCGTAAACATAAGAGTTGAGAATGAAATAAAATCTTACATAGATATAATCAAAGTTAAGAGCTCCAAAAATCGAATAAACAACTGTAATATTGTCAAAATGTTGAATGATTAATACTTGATTGCTCATTATCAATTCAGTTTTAATCGTAGATCTTATCAATGTATACTTGGCTTAGATCTTATCAAATCTTTTGTAGTATTATGTATCAAAACCTGTGTTAGCAATAGAAAAATCCGAAAAGATTGGTTATCATAAATAATTCTAAATGCATTTCTTGTTTTATTATGTTATAAACATTAACGATTTAGAATTCTTGAAAAGCATACAACTCGTAATAAATAGTTAAAGCGTGATATTTTAATTAGACGAAAAATTAGGATTCAATTAAAAATTTCGATCTGTTATATTTTTAATCAATTAAGTATTTTAATATAAATTTTCAAATGAATTTTGCTTTTTCGATTGTACGAAAAAGACACAAAGCTAAATTTTACCTAAATTTAAATTCAAAACATGCACTTTTATATTGTTTACATTTAGAAAAGCAAAACAAAAACTATTTAGAGTTACCAATGAAAAAGATTTGAAATTAAAAAAATAATTATCTTACTTTTATTTTGTATCACTAAAGCTAGAATATAGTTTTCTAATTAAAAATCATTCAAATATATATTTTTACTGCCTTTATATATTTTTTAGGATTTGGTCAAACATCAGGATAGAAAGACAAGGGCCACTTTCTCCTTTTTTTCTGTAACAAACATATCACTTTTAGTTTATAAAAATTTTGAATTTATAACCAGACGATCTAGCTTTTCCTCAAGACATTAATTTTAATACAATAAACTAATTTTAAAAAAAATTTGCAGTTAATTTAATAAGTAAGGATTCCTCCAAAAGTATTCCGGACTCTTCCTTTTCTTTTACATTTCTTTTCCAGTCGATATTTTTTAAATTAAGAAAATGTGGAAAAGCAAAAAAAGTTCTTTTGATTCTCGGCATTTGTAGAGTCAAGTGATATTGCGTATAAACGCTATATCCTTCGAAACGATATTAAATTAGAAATTATATTTTTTCCTCGTGATTTAACCATACATCCATTCAAGGAAAATTAATATTTAATGTGGGTTAATTTTTATTATGCGGTTTTTCTGGCAATTTACTTAGCTAGTTTTAAAAATAATATTATTTGATTTAATTTCTATGACTTGCTTTGTCCGCGTTTTTTTAGTTTATTTAAGTAAAATATCACCTATAATTTCTCCGCCTCTCCCTTTTATTATCATTTCAAGGCAATGTGGCAATTATCATTAAATTTACTGCCAAAATAAATGAGGTTTTGTGAGAAATCGTGTCTTATTTAAAAACATTATCAAACAAATTTATTAGTTCTTGCCTTTTTGTTTGTCATTGGATTTTAAAGTTTTCAACTGGAATGTTTACGAGAGGATACCTATATACGATAAATGTAAGAACAGAAATAACTGTGAATGGCAAGAAATAAAAATAAAACTACAACAAAAAAAGATAGTGAAATTAAAATTAAATTCAATGTAACATGAGAATCGCAATCGCCTGTATTAAAATCCTAAGCAGTGTAGAAGATATATATTTAGAACATGTTCAGAAGATATATTTTTAAGTTTTAAGGCTTCATTTCGAAAACAAACATTTTTATCTCCCCCCTCCCTCAAAAAATAATAATGGAAAGTACAGTGGAAGAAGAGACAACACACATACATGTGTATATTTATTTATTTGCAGTTTTAAATAGTAAATAAAGATAAATTTACAATTTATTTTATGTTTATTAGAAATAAATATTAACATTCTTTCCCTTATATTTGAATTGAAATCTGTTAGGTTGATATGCTACCTTATTTTTTTATGTATTTCAAAAAATTAAGTTGTAAATGGCAACAATAGAATCGTTCCTTATCTGGTTCTAGTTTTTGTGAAAATAAAAATGGCTTTGAGTTATTTATGTGTTTCAGAGAATTAATGACTATTAATTAAGAAAAGAATTAATAATTGTAAGAATTTTTTACGCCATTTTTGTTTTTTGAATGTTATTTTTGAGATGTTAAAGCAATAAATTACACTGGTCAAAATCACAATTCTTCTCATCTCGAATTCATAACGGAATAAAAGTCGTTTTTTCGGAAATAAAAAACAACTTTCAATGTTAGGAAACTGCAAATATTTCGACATTGTTATGAATTCAAATGCTTTATTATTGAAGCACCACTTTCTCCGCAATGCTATGTCACAATGTCACAGGGGTCAAAGGTTACATCATGTAACCAAAGATTACAGATCGAAGGTTACATGCCTTTCTAGTGAAGCTCTGTTACTCTTTGTTATCGCTATATACTTAAAAATATTTTATTTTCCGTAAAAATATGATATAGCACACATTAAAACCTTCTTTATTCTTTCTTTTTTTATTGGTCATATTTCTTTGAAGAACTTCCTGATCACGTCGTGAACTCTAATCTGAATCCATAAAAAATGGAAGACTTTTTTGTTTTCATTTTTATTTTAGTCCTGCTTGTCAATAGAAAATAAATAAAACAAATCCTTTCAAATTTTGATATAAGTAAAAATAATAAGTGAATAATTTTTATTGAAATTTAATTTTTTTTATGTTTACATAAAATAATGTATTTATAGTTATAGAAACATTTGTATAGTAATGGAATTTATTTAATTCGAACATATAAAGGAGCAAAACGACTCACTTACACTCATCACGATATCTTTGAAATTATTTGATCTACAGACTTGCAATATGGTAGGCACATTCCTTTCATGGAGTAAAGATCGGCTAAGAGCGGATTTTGCAAAAATCAAACCCCAAGCAGGATATCGATGGGTTAAATGGCGTTATAAACAAATATTCTTATTTTTGAACTACTAGACCTACACACTTCAAATTTGGTTCCTTTCATGAAGTAGAGACCCTCTATAAATATTTCACGAAAATCGACTCTCAAGAAGGGTTGCGAGGGGTTAAGGGGTGTTATAGATAAATTTTCCTGTTTTTAAACTGTTAGACCCTCATACTGGAAATTTGGTAAACATGTTTCTTTTCAAGAAGAACGCTTTTGTTGAACCGTTTATAACGAGTTTTACGAAAATCGACCCCCAAGGGGAGTTGCGACAGTTATCGGGGCATATAAGTAAAAAATACCCATCCTTTTCCCCCTGCGAACAACTAGACCTACACTAATGAAATTTGGTAAGCATTTTATTTATATAGTTGAGTTGAAATCCACTAAGAACGGGTCTTACAGTAAACAACTATCAAGGGGTGTTACGGGGACTTATTGATACAAAATTTTCTTTTTTTGTGAACTATTAAGAATTAAAGAATCCACTTTGAGGAATGAGGTTACGCTTAAAAGATAATTGTACTTCAATTTTAGAAATTCAAATCCCGTGCTTTTGAAATCAAGAGGTGAAGGTATAAATAATTTTTTCAATGTACTCGAATGTGTTTAATGTTAGGATAGATGTCAATAATTTATATATATAAATAGTATATTTGTTACCGTTAAAATGTGGAATCCGTTATTTCTTAGAATTACTAGGTATTTCATGAAACATAACAAGACAAGTCAGTTAAAGCATATAAAATTATTGAATTCTATGTTTTAACTAGGTATTCTATAGAATAACGATTAATTGATCAATTAAGTAGGAAATACTGCACTCGAAAATTCACTGAACCAGTTACAACTACTTTTAGTTAGTTTTCAACTGCTTAAATAATAATTGTACAGTAAAAACAATTGTATTTTAGATCTCAGTTCAGAACATGTCAGCGAGAATTAATTTCCATTGATGAAGTTCCAAATATTAACACAACGCCTCAATCTGTTGCAAATGCTCAAAGTTGTGCCATTGGAAAAGGATTTAAAAAGTACTCGCGTAAAAAAATGTGTAATGGTAGAAAGTGTGCTTCCAAAAACAAGTAATACAAAAAAAATTAAGTCAATTCCTACTAAGATCAACAAAGCAAATTTTATTTTAGCTACTTTTTATTAGATAGTTATAATTATAATATAAATATGTATATACATGACAGAATCACAACATTAAGTGCTAATTATTTTTTATTAATTATCATTAAAGTATCATATTGTCATCCGAAGCAATCGTATGTATAAAATTTCAATTCAACTGAATGATTTAAAACGTGAGGAAAAAAATCTTTTAAAGTTTTGACCCAAGTCACTAAAAATGAAATCAACGTGGCTGTATCTGTAATTATTTCAATAATTAGTTGAAGTCATTTAATTTAATTAATTATAATTGAATTATCGTATTCTTACCCAAAACAATCATGTAATAAAATTTCAGTTCAACTGAATGCTTTAAAACGTGAGAAAAATATACCTTGAGTTTGACACAAGTCGCCAAAAGGGTCGCTAAGTCGCCAAAAATGATGCCAACGTGGCTATATTTGTAATTCTTTGAATAATTAGTTTTAATAAATTAATTTTTATTAATTATAATTAAATTACTATATTGTCATCCAAAATAATCAGGTATATAAAATTTCAGATCAATTGAGCGCTTTAAAATGTAGTTTATTAACGATTGAAAATTCCACCAAGATAAATAAATATATAGAGAGTGTAAGCTAATAGTAGGAATTGAATAAATAATATGCACTGCAATTCACAAAGAGTCAACATAGTAATCATTGCTCCAATAAATAATGAAAAGTAAAATAAAGGTAAAATTTAAATTAATATTCTCTCACATTTTTATTTGAAAAAGTTTACACAATGTATTTATGAAGTAACAGTTTTTCTTCCCAGTATGTATTTTTGATAATATTTAAATATAACTATTTCTGCAATAAAATCTTTTTCCCCTTTCTGTTTAAGTAATGTTAGCAGTATGAGCAATAACAAATTATATATGTTGTTTTTTTTTATTATTTATTTATCAATTAATCATCCATAGTAGGGATAATATGTATTTTTCGAGAGATTTTAGCTATTTATGATCAATTAATTTATAAAATAACTTTGAAATTGTTTATTTTTTCATCATAATGGTCTATCATTAGTTATTGCATAGAATAACGAGTTATTTTATAGAATAACTATATATATATAGGTAATGCATGGAATTTTACATCTATTATATTCTTTAACTGACTTACCTAGTCATTTCATGAAATACAGTTGGATCTTTATATAACGAAGTCGCTGAATTCCGGAAAAAAGTTCGTCATATGGAAAATTCGTTACATAGAGGTTCATCTTTTAATATACTTTATAAACCACGTAAAACAAATTTTAAATTCATAAACACAATATATTAAAAAAAGTAATTATTCACATCTTTTTAAAAATTATTCTATGTTTGTTTTATATATCTTACCCATAAAAAAGAAAGAAAAACTGCAAGGAAAACAAGAAAAACAATGTCGAATGTGTCACTGTATTTTCAATATTAAGAAAATAATTTTATAACAAAATTAATGAATTTGAATGATACTTTCTATTTTAAAGCATATACGAGTTCTATTAAATTAACATTATTTTATGACAAGAACACGAGAACGCAAGACAATTCCACTGAGTGGGAAAAGGAATATCGAAGATGTTTCTAGTGAACTTGGACAAAGGGTGTTAAAGGTTGCACTCCTTGGATGAAACGTCCAGAACTCTTGCTCTCGGTGAGTTAGGATCTAATAAAACCAGTTCAAGGTTTATGATCACCATAAAATGAGTTAATGAGAGAATAACTTGGAATTTTCAGAAATACTTTAAAAACAGGGAGAAAAAAAATTGAATCACAAAAGAAAAAGTTCGCTGTATAGAAAAATTGGCAATATAGAGGTTTGTCATAAATATATAGATTCGACTGTACCTAGTTATTCTATTAAATAACTAACTTGTACACTTTAACGGTAATATATAAATAAAAAAAACAACGTCAAGAAACACTCAAACAAAGCAGGTGGGAACTGATTTAATTGTAAGTAAAAGGTTAAACGAATAATTTAAATTTTGATGGAATTGAGTGCATTAAATTAAAATTTAATGATCTCATTTGAAAAAGAATGAATAATTCAATTATAAATAGCTTTGTTAAAGAATTCCTCCTTTACATTTTTATAAGGTCACCATATTGACTATATCTGACTTGGAATCGTATTTATAATTTAAATTGCACGCGCGGTTTGATATATCAATCTCGTCTTACATGCCGCTACTGTCATGTACATGGAGCTTAGTTGATTCATCAAAAATATCTGTCAAGAAGATATATCTTGATTGCGTCTTACTTAAATTAACATTAATGGCATTCTAGTCATGTTTCCGCATATTATAAGATAGTTTAATTAAATGAATTTGAATTTGCATTTCGCAGAGGCGTAGAGTCAAATGATTGTTACAGGTTATAAGGAACAACTCTACCTATATATAACAAAGCGGTTTTAAGACCTGAAATATACTCTTTCTTGAAAGCAATAATTGCAGTTTTCAGGAAAATGTTTGACAAATGTTTTATAAATATAATTGGACTTTGAATTATATCGGTAATAACTCAAATTTAAACAAAAATTTATACACAGCAACAAATAATGAAACAGATTATCATATCACTTTTAACTATATTTAATGGTCAGTTTTTGTATTAATTTAATAACTTTAAAGCATATTAAGATTTCCAAGAAGGTGAAGTTTAAAGACCCATACACAATTCAAGCTATTTTATTATTAATATTCTAAACAGAAAATAAATTTTAAAATAATGTTTTAAGAATTTTACACGAATAAGTATTTTTAAGCTGTTACTTTAACCAATGTATTTACTGTAAAAGTTGACACTAATTTTAGTAAAAGAGCATATGTAATTAAAATATGTGGTAGAAGTTTGATCTCTAATTCCAAATTTAGTTCATATTGTTGAGAGTAAACTGTTTGGAACACTTAGTCCTAGTTTACACAAACATAAGCTATAAGGTCCGAAGTATTTTTTGAAAGAGAAATAAAATTCAGTTTAAAATAATTCTCGATAAAATGAATTCATTATCTTTAAGTAAATAAAAACATTACATTAAATATTACTGAATTATTATTGTAGCATAAAAAGTACAGTTCAAAGTGCTAACTACCGTAAGAACCACTTCAAATATTTTTCTTTGATGAACAAAAGAGTCATGACCACGGTTTATCTTAATTGTTTGGTTCTCTTAGTGTTTTTACTGTAAAATAGTATTTAAAATGAGAAATATCGCTTATTTAAGAAAGCTTGCTCCATATATATGCTGTAATAAACCATTTTAAAGCTTATGTATTCGTATGGAAAATCATACATATTATAAGTTACAAAAGCACGAAATAGTCCATGAACTAACAATGATTAAAACAAGGTGAATGTCATATTGTTTCTCAACGACTCCAATAAAACACTATTCTGGTTACAATTCATTTAACTTACAACCGATTACCAGCACTAAAAAAAATAATCAATGGAAACCATGCTCTATTATCACAAAAACTTTCAAGCGTGAACTGTGCTCAACTTCGCCAAAACTATGTCGCTGTCGTCATCTTTAATTCGAAATCATTAACCCTGCTCGCTGACAGAATTGTTTTTCTGCGCCAACTTCTCACTCGTTCCAATAAAGGATCCTTAGTGTGAGGTCGATGAAAATATGCCCTAAAGTTTCGAACCCAAGTCGCCATCCTTGCAGGGTGTTAAAAGGGGGGAACGGGAAGTTAATAACACGGCCAAGTGCAAATGCTGATTCGTGGTTTCTATAAATGCGGAGTGATTGAGCAGGTGGGACCAGCCCTTCCTTGATATTTCGAATGCAAAACATTCGAATGTTCGTATGTCTGCGAAAATAGGCATCTGCAATGACAGATGGGCGTGGGTAGCGTTAAAAATAATCAGCCTAACAAGGTAAAAAGTGAATTGTAAAGTTTTTGCAGTGTTTATTAAAAAAATGATCCGATTAAAGATATTTTTTGAGTGGAATTGAATAAAATGTGAATGTAAAACTTCAACAATTTTGAAATAATCGTGCTTTTGTTAGGTTTCAGTAACCTATGCTAGATTTTTTAACTTAATATGCAAACTTATAGGAGTGGTTTTCTTTGTAAGTGGTGTAAGTTCATTTTTGACAAAAATAAATTAATGATAACAATGAATGCAATTTGCTATTACTTTTTTTTTATCTCAAAACAATTCCTAAAGAATCATTCGAAATTTTAATAATTTATTTATATTAACTTACGTAGTTAATAAAATTATAAATGTAATTACTTTGAAAAGACTATAGTCCATTTTTTGCAGATGTAATATTTAATTCAAAAATTATGCTACATAATTCCTCTACTTCATTTTATATGTGTGGCAACACTTCTAATGACATAAAACATCTTTTCGTTCACCGGAATTTTGGTGGGTAATGATGAAAAATAAAAAGGGCACGTATTACTATAAGACTTAAATATTGAAACACACAGATAAAAATATGCTGCTTTTTATATCGTAGTAAATTTAGAATATCGCTTCGAAATATTATATTTTTTACTCATAAAAATTGTTTCTCATTTGTAACTTACTTTTTAATATTAGGAAACACAGCTTTAAATAGTTATAGCTTTATTAAAACAGACAATTGGAAAAAATTTGAACTCACCTTGAAAAAATGTACATGACTTCAGTGTCTGAGAGTTTAGTAAAGATAAGATTATACCCATTCTTAATTAATCAATTTATACTTAAAATATTTGAAAAGAGATATTTCTTGTTTCATTTGTATCAATTTGAAAAAAGCACTTTTGAGGAAAAGGGAATAACAGTAGTCAGTAAAAACATATAACTGCGAAATATATTTTTAACAAATTCGAATTAAAATGTATTTCTAAGCATTTCCTATGAAAAGGGAAGGTAATTTATGCATTATCAAAATTCGAAATACAAAATTTAGAGCATTAAATATTATAAGTTATTTAACTTTGTATCTCAGTTGGTCAAGCTTTCTTTTTCATATTAATTGCGGAAAAGAATGCCGTTTCATAATCTACAAGAACTCGTTACGAATTGTAATAAATTAGAAACAAAATGCTTTTTATTTACTTAATATCGAAAAAAAACAACGTATAAAAACCTCGTAGTATTAAGATTTATTTTTTACTTACTTGCAAAATTACAGTAAACCATGATTTGAATAAAACATATTCGTATTTTCAAATGCATTGAAATATAGGCATACAACTGATAAAATAAATGTAATTGCAGTTTTCAAAGTTAGGCAACTACAATTAAGATTATATCAAATATCTAAGTAATTGGAACAAAAATATTAATTTTTAAGCTAAAACCTCATTTTTAATATTAATATAACCTTTTTTTTATTTTTTTAATTTAAAACATCAAATATGTAATGTGTAAAGAAATTTGTTTAAAACTAACTTTAAATATTTTTTCATATTATTTACAGTCACATAACAAGCTATTAGTAAATACTAACAATAAAAAAATTACTTTACTTGTAAAAAAATATATTCTAAAAAATTCTAAGAAATTGTGTCATATACATAGTTGCTTTTCTAATTGAAATTTTTAAAAAAACAGTGAAAATGACTTTCTAGGACAATCAAGTGTTAAAGTAATTATGTCAATATAAAGAATGTTTTTTTCCAGGTATAGAAGTTTAAGTTGGCATTACTTTCCAAGATGGCAACCGATTTAACAGCTGTCAAGTGATTTATTCTCAGTTTGGTTTGGCAATTCATCAAAACGATCATCAAGCAAGGCATAGATTCGTCGAATGGGCCCAAAACGAGATTGCCGTTGTTCCCGATTTTCATAAGCGAATTTTGTTTAGCGATGAAGCGCACTTCTGGTTGAATGGCTACGTCAACAAACAAAACTGCCGCATTTGGAGTGAAGCTAATCCACAAGTGTATGTCGAAACACCGTTACATCCAGAAAAACTGACTGTTTGGTGCGCTTTATGGGCTGGTGGAAGCCTTCTTCAAAAACGATGAAGGCCACAACGTTAGTCAATGGTGATCGGTATAGAGCCATGATTACTAACTTTTTCATTCCTGAATTGAACAATCATGATGTCCAGGAGCTGTGGTTCCAACAAGACGGCGCAACATGTCACACAGCTCGTGCCACAATCGATTTATTGAAAGACACGTTTGGTGACCGCCTAATTTCACGTTTTGGACCTGTGAATTGGCCTCCAAGATCTTGTGATTTAACACCGCTAGACTATTTTCTGTAGGGCTATGTAAAGTCATTGGTCTATGCGGATAAGCCACAAACGCTTGACCATTTGGAAGACAACATTCGCCGTGTTATTGCCGATATACAGCCACAAATGTTGGAAAAAGTCATCGAAAATTGGACATCCAGATTGGACTACATCCGAGCCAGCCGTGGCTTTCCTATTCCAGAAATCATATTTAAAATGTAATACCACAAGATTATCTTTCAAATAAAAACAAATCATGTCAATCGAATAATACATCGCTGTTTTACTGCAATTTAAAGTTCTATACCTCTAAAAAACACCCTTTATTATATATGTTTAAAATGAAAATCAAATCAAATATTTGTTTAATTTTAACAAAATGAATTGATTTAATTAATAAATGTAGTGCTACAGAAGAAAATAGAAAATTCAATCTTATGTAAGGAAATGAATTTGAAATCTAAATTAGTTACAAACAAACCAAAAAAAGTGAATGTCAATAATTTTTGAATACTTAATTTTCATTGGAATTTTCAATAAAAATAATAAAAATTTTTATTAGCTGAACTTAAATACTCTCTTTGTATTATTATATTTATCCAGAAGATGAGATATTTTATATGAGGTATTTTTATAAAAAAAGAGAGATATAAAAATGTCTCAGTGCCAAAACAAAACAAAAAAATTAATTAATTCGAATATTTTTCAGACAAGCATCAGACGAGAAATAAATGGAAGATGAAAATTTTAGCACCATATGAAAAAGAAATTTAATTTTAAATTTCGCAGTCTGAGAGAAAGAAACTATTACAAAGTAATTTTAAAAATGAATTCTCTGCTTAATAGTCAGCATTAAATGTTTAAAAAAATTAAACTAAATGAAAATGTACAAGTTCATCAGTTTTTTCAAGGCCCATTGAAAATCAAACTACACAGGGATATAAAAATAAATTTATGAAGCTATAACTGAATTCCATTATATACCCTTCATTAATACTTATAAAATATCTTTCGATTACTTAAGTATGTAATAAATATCAAAAAGATTAAATCTATAACAGAGGGAAAAATCCTTGAGTATAAGTAAAAATGCAATTAAACAAATTTTAATAGCATAAATGTTAACAAATTAATCAGTCTTTCATATATTTTTATGCAGTGATTTATCTTGAAATGTTTCTGACTAATTAAAATATTTCAATTCATATGAATTAAAACACCTAATTAAAATAAAATTTTAATTTCTTAAGAAGTTGTATACCTTTTTATTATTTTGGCTTAAATTTTTTATAATAATATATTTAATAAGAAAATTTGATTTAAACATTCCATTTTCCAAGGCAGTCCTACCTGTGTGAATTGTCTATTTTAGTTTTGAATTAATGATTTGTATTATTTACCTGTATACTATACTTGTATACTTACTATATTTAAATTAGAATACGTTATTTCATTCTACTTTGAGAAGTTTTGTTAAGGTGATAGGTTCTTTTGTTTTAAATAATACATACAATTATATTATTGAATTATTCCCATTTATGCTTACAGTATATTAAAATAAAAGCATTCTATAAAATGCCGTATTTATTCGAATCTAAGCCACACTTTTTTTCAAACGTTAAAGCTATTGAAAAATTCGATTTGGTTTAGAATCGAAGGCAAAAAAAATTAACTGGGAGAGGGAAATTGAACATTTGTTAAAACAATTACACATTGATGTATGTATTTAAAACTTTTTAATACTTATCAAATAAATTAACTATTCACTTTTTATTTGTTCTCTTTTTAAATTTTTTAATTTCGTAAATATCAGGTATCACTCGATAAACCTTTTGACACTATTTTTCATTTTTTCACAGAAACATTTTGAAAATTCGAGGTGTGGCTTAGAATCTCGATGGTGGATTAGATTCGAACAAATACCGTATTTATATCAATATTATGTTACGTTACATATCTTTTCTGCGTGTTTGCTTATGTTCTTTAAAATAATTAAACTTTTAACACCTCTCAAATTAATTTAATACTTTCAAATATAAGCAATTGTTTATTCCTCAACATGCTCCTGAATGTTAAGCAAAATTATATTTTATAATTGTATTTAATACAATGTTTAAAGTAATGAATGTCCATTTTGATCTACTAATAAAATACAGTTTTTCTTTATTTCAAATTTTACTTTTCGATTGGTTAAAGAAATCATATACATTTTTTTTTTGTTTGCTATTCCAAAAAACTTCTAAAATAAATGTTCAAAAGACTTGCAATATTCCACCTCAATTTATTTTTTGTCATAGGTTACACTAGTAAAATAAATTGTTTATTTCCTTAAGGTATCCAACTACTTGCGACAACTTTTATTTTTAAAAAAAATTAGATATGGGGATTTTTTGTTATTTTTAGGATTATTTGGTACATTTTAAGAGAAATATACTAAAATTAAGTAGAAAAAAATATTATTACTAAATTGGGAAAAAATTGGTCAAAATTTACAAAAAAATACATAAACGGGGGCCATTTGTACAAAAAGTTTATGAACAAATTTTCTATTTTTTAACTTTAATGTGTTGCTTTGCTATTCATTTTTGAAATGTCTTTTAGGATAGGAAACATTTTAAATTTTACAAAGTTTGGTGTACTTTATCTTAGTTATATGAACTCGATTAAAAAAACAGTGATTATTCACATAAGGGACTGTAATTTTTGTAATAAAGCAATGATTGATAAATCTGAAGGTTAAAACACTTCTAATATTATACAAAACATACTGAAAAACTCTCAGTTAATTATTTTCAAACCTTTTTGAGAAATAGTTGTCCCTGTTTAAGCATTTTCAAAACACACACATTTCAAGTAAAACGCATTTTAAAGTATAATAACTTGCTGAAAATAGTGGCATCTAAAGTAGTGGTTTTACTAAAACACTTGTAGTTTTTTTTCTAGTGAATGGAAAATAATAAGCTTGGTATTTTTAAAAAGCTAATAAGATGAGCAATAAAATAAAGTCATAAAAAAATGTTTGCAATTTTTGGCAAAATTCACTATTTTAGGTTATTCGAATACATTAAAAAATACGGCATCATATACGACAGGTAATTGATGACACCCTGTTAAGAATGTGTAAAATTAAACATTTTTCTTAATGTTTTGATAATCAATCAAAACTTTAAATTGACTTTTTATTTCAATCTCCTTGGAATTTTCACATCTAATTATCGCAATTTAAATCTAATTAATACCTACAAAATATGTATTAAAAGGACAGTGAATATTAAGTACTTTCTTTAGAAAACTTAATGCCTATAATAATGATATTTAGCCTCAAACTGCAAATTTATAAACAAAATCTCCTGAAGATTTTCTCATTAACAATTCTCGAACTAATTATGTAAAGTATAGACACGCAGAGTGTTTAAAAAATAATAATCCCTACATCATATAAACTGTCGAAGGATTGTAAAGAATATATACAGCCAAATGATCTATCGTCTTTTATAACTTCAAGGACTAGTCACATTACTATAGTTTATTATGAAATCAACCCATTTCGAACTTAACACTAAAGTCAATTTATATTGCGGATGCTTTGAAGGATAAATTCGTTTTAATGTCATGTATTGTAAATTTACCAAATGTTTTTGTATCGTTAAGTAGTATCATAAGAATACCAAAATTCAATGGCAAAAAGTTTTTTGTTATTGAATTGATTTTAAAGAAACCAGATCCCCGTTGGAAATAGCTCTAGTGTTGTTGATATTACAACTTGATATAAACGCAGTGAATTGAATTCTCTGTTCAAACATTTTTAAATGATTCGAAAATATTGTCAATAGAGTTCTTTTTGAAGAGTAAAATCACTTTTAAAAAGTTCCACAAAATCCACATATTTACATACAGGGAATAAAAAAAGCGTCTGATAAAAGAGAAATAAGTAAAAAATTTTTGAGAAATATTTTACAAATATTTTTTCGACTAGATCGTTATATTTGTTTACATATATTTAGAGGTATTTCTCAAGACACTATAAATGGAATTCTTGCATTTTTTGGACCATTCTGCATTTTTAAAATCATCTTTTTCATTGGAATTTGTTTGTTTATAATTTTCTTTTTCAATAATTCAAACGAATCAACGAAAAAATATTCTCTTATTTTTATTTTAATGCTCTATATTTTACTTTAGAAGCCTAACACTGATTATTAAAAAAAATACCGTGTAGTCCTGCATATAACGTGCTCTTTTAACACAAAATTAAGATCGAAATATACGCGCATTATGCGCAGGGTATAAGAATGATAGCTTTAAAAATAAAGATGCGAGTTGAGTATATAAGGAATTTTGTAACTAAATACTGTTTACTTAAAAGAAATGACATATTTTATGGACTTCCAACTTTAATTATTGAATAATTTGAAAATTGCGTCACATTCGTTTTCGATTATATTTCCCTACACATCATCTAATTCTCTATTTTATATTTGTACCATCACTAACTGATTCATCAACTAATCCGTTAGATATTTTATATTTTTAATTTTATCAAGTTTAATTTCATTCAATGCTTTAACTATTCCTTCACGGTCTATTTCTAGATTTCAAGTATAAGAATGCTACAAATGTACATTTTAAATTTCCTCGTAAAAAAGATACTTGTTTACACGACTAATGTACCTAAAACTTAAAATATGCAGTGTCAAAGCATAAGTGCACCTTATATTTAGGATTAAATGGCTACAAATAATTTTCTTACTACAATTTATAATAACTATCATTATTGAATCTACGTATGTGTTGTGAATTCATGTTATGAAAGCTTATCTATTCCGTTTATAAACTACAAGCAATTTTTTTTACGAAAAGAACGCGTTATTTCAAATATGTTAATTAAGAACATTCATTTTTTAAAAGAATAAACAGTAATTATATGTATACACACATCTGCATTTTGTTAAATTGTCACATACAAAAAAGAAATGACTGTTAGCTATTGAAGTAATATGTATTAATCTTGGTACATTATTTGGTTGTAAAACATGATTATAAATTGCTTTGCTATTAATTACAAAAAAGCTTAAATAAGATTTAGTAAGGTACATATCTTACCAATAAAGTAGCGTTCCGACAAATGAATTCCCAATACAAATTAAGAAAGAAATGCATTCCATTTTAATAAGTTCAAAAAATATTTTTCGTTATAATTCATGTCTATTTAACTTACTGTATAAATGTTATAATGTTTATAATATCTCAAAAGTAATTTGAATTATTAAACAATTTATTGGTGGATTCAAATCTTCTATCAAGACATCGCATCAATCGAATCTCATGCGAATACCAAGCACTATCCAAAACTGCTTGAGGCGATCGTTCAACTCTTAATTGCGCACTTAAGGACATACCCTATAGTTTTGCAAAGACAGAAAACATTTGCTCAAACCAGTCGGCATTATTATTAAACCATGAATCAAACAATGACATTTGCGGTTTAGCTTTAGCGCGTGTGACTACCACCGACTTTATTAGCATTCAAGAAGCATATGTCTTTTAGCGTTTGTATTCTTGCTGTAGAATGTATAGACTTGGAAAGTTTGAAGTGACTTTTGTCATTATAGCACTTGAGCTATTTGAAGTCACAGTATTCTACGAAATGGTTAACTTGTCATTGCTCATGATGTATCAAGTTTTGTATCGAAATTATTACCATTTGTATTTTAAGGGTACTTTTCTTTCGTTACTTATTATGGCCTTAGCAATTTTGACAAATCCTAATAAGCCGATTAATCATTATTAGCACTGTTTCGTGCCACAAAAATAACTCCGCAATGTCACTTGTTATTTTACATTCTACTTCGTTTATTCAAATTTGCGTACGGGTATATCTGTGCAGTATTTTAGTGTTGTTTTTGTATTTGTGATTATTTGACGTAATCACTGAGTCAAAGTTTTGATGAATTCGAAATGTCCAATGTTACAGTTATTTAAGCTATTAAAAAGTAAAATATTCATATTCATGTGAGAGTTACTTTTTTTTTTATTTCAGGGTACATCACATATTTTCCTGAATTTATTTGTCAAAGCTGACAAATGTATAAAAAATATTGGATCCTTCAAAATCTAACTATAATAATGTCAAAACAAATCCAGATATGAAGTTTCCTCTAATTTCTTAGAGGACTCGAAAACTTTGAGGCCTTTTAGTTCATTTTTGTTGAAAATTTTCTGTACATAACCTTATACGTTATGGAATATTTAAGAAATATATGAAAATAATTCTAGAAAAGCAATACAATTTTAATATTCCAGTGTGATAAGTCATCGTAACATTTGGAGGCTCAAAGTTTGTTTGCGTATGTATACAATATACTTTTTTACAATAGATTTCTTATTATAGAAACATTATGGTTTTATAAATATATATATATAGTTAAATTTTTTAGCATTTTATTTTTCAGATAACATCAAACTGTATAGGAAATTTTTTTATACATTTACAAACAAATTCTTTCCCGTTTACTTCTAAATTATTCATTTTCCTGCAGTGCTTATTAATTTTTAACAATTTTAAGTGATTTTAAATTTTATTCTTGCAGTGTTAAATTACATTCTCATATTATTTTAAAGTATCGTCAAAGTGTTTAGTCAAGTGAGTGAGTGAATATTAACGCCACACTGTTCAGCTACATGAGGGCTTTTGGTGACGGACCATGTAATTTTGAACCATGGTCAAGTGACGTGGACGACACTTGAGCTGGCACCCCCTCTCCTAACTACCACACCACACCAATGGGAGGACGTTTCAGCTCTCGACATATTTAACGTGCATCGCTTTCCTACAAGGCGGATCTTTCGTGGTACTGGGATGGAACTCATGGAATGCCTGCCATGATCCGATACCCTGACCACTGGGTTACCGCAGCCCTGGCACTTAGCCAAGCCTAAGCAGTCAATTTTCAGTTATTTACAATAAGAAATAGCTCAATTTAGTTTTAAACAAAACTTTGATAATGTGATTAAAAAAACACATTTTTGTTTTAGATTTCACATTATTAACTATAGATCATTTGGGAAACATGTTCAGAAGAATTTAAAAGTAATTGACTGAACAAGCTTTTTTACTATTGTTACGTCATCAGCGCACTGCATCGTTATCTGTAAAAAATTGTGAAGTAGTTATAGTCGAGAGCTGTACCCCAACAAAAGCGGGTGTACGAATAAAATAGGCTTAGAATTGCAAAAGATTGATTTTTACCATACAAGATCACAGTCGACACAATACGACGGGGAATGACTATTACCTTTCAAATCTAACACAAAAACAGGTATTAAAATTGTAAACCTATGAACAATTAAAAAAAACATAAATGTTATTGATTGAAAACTTCTCAAAGGTTCTTTCGTGATTTTATTCGCAAATTATTATTGATGGTACAGTGTGATTATATGTAATATAAATAATCGATTAATTGCCAATTAATAATGGATTTATTTATTTGTTTATTTTTGAAAGTAAATTAAAAGTTCGTTATAATTTATTTCTCTCTGTAAAAAACAGCTTCTTTATATTCAACGAAAGTTCTTATAAAGTCTTTAACGAAAAAAAATAATAAACTGACTAACAATAAATATTTAACTACATATAAAAACTGAACTAAACTAAAAGAAGTAATATAAAAAAATTTCGTCAACTCCTACTAAGGTCAACGCATAGAATTTTTTTATTTTAGTTACTTTTTATTAAATAATTACAATTAATATAAACATCTACGTACATATGACAGAATAACAATATTAAGTGGCAAAATAAAAAGCGATTTTTTTCTTGCGTCTTTCCTTTTTACTTTCTATGCAGGGTGTTGGACTACCATTTTTTTTGTTTTTTACTATTTATTCATTCATTAAGTTTAATTATTCCAATAAAATAGTATAGTAAAAAGAAATCACATTCTCTGAAATTAGGCCATCCCAGATGGGATGCGTATCCGCGACTTTTGGATTAGATGTCCAACGCGCTATCCGTTGCGCTACAGGTACACAACTAACGATTTTCTTTTTTATATATGGTGTTGCACTATTATTTTTATTTTTTACTATATTTATTAATTAATTTATTGTAATTAACTAATTAATACTTGAAAAAACTGTATTAACATCAAATGTCATCCACTACGAGTTTTTAAAAAATGCATTTGTACTTGAGTGGATGAATAAAAAGTATTTTATTAAAAATTGAAAATTTGAGCAAGATATAGATAAATAAATAACTACAGGGGGAGTGTGAACTAATAGTAGGAATTGAATAAACATAAAATTCTTTTGACTAAATATGAAGCTAAAGTATTCTTAGAGAAAAAAGAACTTATGAAAAATTAAGGCTTATGTAAGGTGCGTTTTGAAAGCAATAGGTTAGCAACAAGACTTCTACAAATGTATTTAAAAATGAAACAGCAGGTGTATATTCCATTCTTACAGATGACGAAATGATTACCCTTTCACACTTAAACACTGTTTCATAATTGTCATAACTACCCTTTATGACTGCGAAAGTTTTAAAGAAAGTAAAAGAAGTCACGACAATTCCATTATAGGGAGATAATATTGCTACTGTTGCAGGATTTCGTCTAATTTACACTTCAACAAAATGCCATCAATTAAGTCATGATCGTACTAACTTCAAATTGCAAGCTTACATAATCTACTGCGTTCAATGTAAAGCGTTTTAAAATTATTCTAGAATGTTTTTTAACGGTATCCATTTCATAAACAACAAAGACCTCATTTTTTATGAGTGGCCTTGAAAGAGAAATTTTAAGTGTCAAACTGATATTTGTTAGGTCATGAAATTTCGTTTTATAGATAAAAGAAATAGGTTATAGAACCACCCATTGATTTCGTAGATGAGTTTCTGTAATGCTTTCATTGTGATAAAAATCTTTAGTTTATTTTTTAACTTAGCATTGTGTTATGGATGACTGAATTTTAAAACCTACATTTTATTTTAAAAAAAAGTCCAGATGATAAATTCTGTTTACTAAACTTGGAGCTTAATATTACGAAAATACACATTAATTCTTTGTCATATTCTTTAGTTTTTGTAATTGAAGTATTGCAATAAATTTGGAGTAAAAAATGCTGTTTTTTATATATAATCTTATTATTACTCGATTTCAACAACATTTCATTTATTGCTGTAACATAGGAATGCTTTTGTGGTATTATTGTTTTTAATGTTTACTGCATTTCATTATATGCAGTACAGTGGGTGATCAGTTAACGAACATAATCCGTTCCAAGACTATGTTCGCTATCCGAATTGTTCGTTAACCGATCATCAATTCATCATAGACTTCTATGTGAAATCGATTAATTCGTTCTGAAGACCCTAAAAATTAAATTTAAAAAAATGTATAATTTCTTATCAAGTTTTTAAAAAAATAATACATACATATAGCCTTGCATATTAATCAGTCATTTTCATTTTTTGCTTATGGGGCGTTGAAGAACATAACCAATGTCGATTGCTTTTCTCTCTTTTTCAGGATTTTCCGGAAGTAATTAATAGCATTGTCGTTGTAAAGATCCCCAATCCTGCTGACATCACCTTGGTTTGGGTGCCATTCTAAGACCATTGCTCTGACAGCCTCCCACTTTTTCAAAAGATCTTTAATGGCAGATGTCGGAATTGGTCCTCTTTCGTTTTCCTCTTGTTCAGAAGGAGACACATTTCGTTGTGTTTCTTGGTGTTCTTCAATCAAAAGTTCTTGGAGTTCTTCTATCATCAGTTCATCTTCCTGTCCCATTAGGAGCTCAACTATGTCATCCTCGTTCACCTCCATTTCCAGATCTCTAGCAGTTGTCAAAATTTCATCCATAATTTAAGGGGTGACTCCCTGATCACCTCCGAATATGTGTTTGTTGTCCAACCACAAAAATTCTTTCTTGGAAGTGTTCGTTATCCGAATATGTGTTCGTCATTCGAACACAAAAAGCTTTCGTGAAAGTGTTCGTTAACTAATCACCCACAGTATTAATAAATATCTGTGTATAAACCCGTTATCATTTTCTAATATTTCAAATTTTGAGAATATCCAAAAAAAGGGTACACTTAGAAGGAATTAGCACAATAATTGAAAGTTAGAGAAACTGTACATAAAATGTTTCCGAGATGCAAATAATCAAACTTTCAAAGGGTATCTTTTGAGCACCATGCATGTCGGATCATAAGAGAACATAGCAATAACTTTTTTTCTTTGAACCAAGTAATATTAATAATATATTCAATTCCTTGATTTATCGAAAATTCCAATCATTAATACATAAGTGTTTTTTAATGAATTAAGTAAATTTTAATTTTAATGAACTTTTTCGGGTTCATTGTAGGGAAGTATTAGTACAGCTTCTTAATTATATTCCAAAGCATCTCAATATTGAAATACGAAAGGGAAAATCAAGAGATAGATTAATTGTCTCATACTTCAATTGATATTTGAGAGACAATTCATCTATCTCTTGATTTGAGATTTGATTTAAATTATGAAATTATCTGTTTATTTACAGATGTGAGGTCACGTAAGCATAAATTATGATCAAAAGCTTTTAAAATGAAAATTTAATAATATAATGTACTACAAATTTTGTTCTATTACTTGAATATATCAATGTATTTCGCTGGTCAAGTTTCGTGACCTTCCGCACAAGAATAGAATCATGAGTCGTTCATTAAATCGCTGTTTAATTATTGGGTGTTAAATTCAACACCGAAAATTTTATTTGGTGTGAATGTTAGGAGAACGAGATATATCAGTTTATTTATCATTCTCGTTACTTGACCATGTTTAGTACCTATTTCTCTTTCTATTTTTATTTTAGTAGACTCTGTTTTCTTAAAAAATTCATATAGAGGATAATAGTTTATTTAAATTAGTGGAGACTTGAGTTCCTAAAGTATCAATGCTCAAAGTTTTGGGAAATTTTTTTTCTTTGAACGCATATCGAAGCCTTTGTGTACCTCACTTACAGGCCCAATTAAGTTTCCCAGCTAGTAATTATTTTAAATTCTTGAATGTAATATTAATTTTATGAAAATTCATGACTTTCTTTCGCAAACTTGGACGTGTGCATCGATTTGAGTACATTAAAGTAGGGGCCTTCAACCCGTAGCCCTAGGGCCATGAAAGGATCACTGAAGGCATTTTAGTGACCCTTCATTTGAATTTGAGGTAATTTCAGAAAAAAAATAGCCTTGTCTACTTTTTATCGTAAAAAACGCCATTTATCTCTTTTGCTCTTGATATTTAAAAACATTTTATTGATGTGCTTGATATCCACTAGAGATAAAAGTTTCTTAAAATAATGAATTTTTCAAAAACGTCACTCTATCTGAAATTATTTTAAATATAAAAAATCTGAATATGCATAAAATTTCAGAAAAGGTGAACTTTAACACACAAAGTATTTTAACTCGACTTCAACTGAAAGTTTATGAAACCGATACATATATGTCTCAGGGAAAGGGCGAAATTAGGAATTTCATCAAATCCCTAAGAGGATGATCAATTGACGGAGAATGTTAAAATCAAGGCATTTCCCTGATGAAAGTAAGTGATTTTATCAAATCTCTGAACTGTTTCAGTGCAATGATGAAATGAACTAGTCAGGATTTGCATTGGCAAAATGCTATACAGGGAGGGGGAGAGACAAGGGGGGTCGAGTCCTTGTACTGCCTAACCTTGCAGATAGTACTATCGATCCCCTAAATATCAAATCCATATCTTTAAAAAAATGGCACCATAGGAATAACATAGGGATTAATTACCAGCCTAATTTTCTAATTATTTGTTAATTAATTTCGAATAAATAATTTGTATTTCATTGACTATTGTTGTATTACTTACTACTTCTACTTTTAATAATGCACCCTATTTGTTAAATAAATACTTTTAAACTCTTGACAATATTATTTCATCATTTCACTGAAACAGATCAGGGATTTGTTCAAATCCCTTACTTTTATCAGGGAAATGACCTTGAAGAGACGTTATTTTAACATCTACCGTCAAGTGATCATCTTCTTTAGGGATCTTAATTCCTAATTTCATCATTTTCCTGCGACATATATACAAATTAGTAACATCATCTCTTCCCTTAGAACCAGTTGTAGTTTTGTGAAACAGACTTCACCATTCTTTTTTAAATTTCCTGACTACATTATTTTTGGCAGTCGGGTGGCCCACGGGTCATTGCCAACTTATTGATGTGGCCCGCGGATCATTGTGGATTTATTGATATGTCCCCCTCGAGCGTTAAATTTGAAGAATCCTACATTAAAGTATATTTAAAACAATAAAGGTAATATAAATTGTCCTGGAATCACATTTTCCAACCAACGTTTGAAAGTATTTTATGTATGCTTTAATGATTCCTTAGCGAGTTTTTATATCTTTCAGGAATATTTTTAAGTATCAGAAAAGTATATAGTTTCAGAGAATTATTTTTTTTTCTTTTTCGGCTGCACTTAATTACATTCAAACCAAAGCTTTAGCCTAAGCTTGAAATACAAATTGCATAGAATTAACTTTACGTTCCCAAATTTGGGACGGAGGCCTTAACACGTCTCAGAATTTTAAATAGAAGTTAGGTGAGACAGACGAAGTCGACGCGGGTTCTGGAACTTAAATCTCCATTGAAGTATTAAAGCCACTATGTATTTAGAGTACCTATATGTTAGTCCTTTCCGCAAAGGGAAGTACGAGGTTCAATTCCGCTTTCCTTTTACAAATTCCTTTAACTACTAACTATTACAAATCATATATCTTCTAATACACCCATCATTTAATATAATTTGATTTCAAATAATAATAATAATTCAAATAAAATTAATAATTCAAATAAAATTAATAATTCAAATAAAATTAATAATTCAAATAAAATTAATAATTCAAATAAAATTAATAATTTCATTCAAAGAATCAGTATGTCGTTAATTACCCAATGTGTAGTGTATTTGTGAAATTTTAAAACCCCTAACGAAAAATGTGTCTTGTTAATATTAAAAGAAATAATATTCTTATTGTGTACAATTGTGCTTGAACCAGAAATAAATTGATTTTTGGTATACAAGGGCTAGTCTTTCACTGCATACCGTTTATAATTAGTGATGTGCATCATATTGTTATATTAAAGAAATCGAGTTTTGTCTGAAGTCGGCTTTTTTCAATTGAAATCATTAAATTAGCTTTAGAACTCGATAATAACAATCAATTAACATGTTGTAAACTTATTTATTAACTTTTGAGTTAATGATCAGAATTTCTTTTCTAAATGTGTTTCCTTTTTTTCTCAAAATATTTAAATAATAGGATAAGTCCTCAAATCGTATTGAGAAAAAAATCACATTTTGTTTATTTTGTTAAATTGGATCATTTGATTATATATTTTTATCCTAATCTCTTTTAAATATAATGCATTAAACATTTGAATTTTTGTGAATTTCATAATGAATCTTTTGAAATTTGAATTATATTGTATTCTCAAAGTTTGTGCATGTTTTTTCTGACTTTCTTAATAGAATTAATTAATTTTTCTGTAATATGTTTTTAAGTAGATAAATTAATTAATAAATAATATCATTTTAGTACCTATACAATAACTAGGGTGTAATTTCTTTGCTGTTATAAATTGTCGAACGAATTCCTTTTTCTCACTGTTTTACACATCATTAGAATATATATTATACCTAATTTCCTTTATATTTACATTCCTTCCAGTGTCATCAAAAACCAGCATTACTATTCAACTATTTATATACATTCCATTTTCGTTTTTCATCCCGTTTTCTTGTGTCACTTTCTGAAGTCCTTTTTTGCAGGCCATGCTCTTGTTCGATCTTTTCAGCAACATTGAATTCCAATCTGCAGAAAAAAATACGAAGACGGATTAATGTTTTGTTAAATGATTTCTGGAGACAGATGGTGGTGTAATATTTACTTGTGACAGATGTTTCTGTACTTTAGGGCGTGCGAGGACTATTTAATTGTTTTTAAATCCCCTTATCTGTTAACTGAGTTGTTTTCACACATAAATCAGAGCAATGGGAGTTATTTATTTTCTCCCTGTGTTTACAGGTTCTCCCAGTGAAGAATAAGGTGGTCAGAAAGTGACTAATACTTTTCAATCTCCGGGCATATTTCATCGATTGGCATAACATGCATCTTTTGAAACTTACAATTACAGTCAGATCTCTGTATGTAGAAGACGCAAAATCTCAGAAAAAATGAGTTTTTTGGAAAATTCGTTATATAGAGCTTCATCTTTTAATATATTTTATAAACCACATAAAACAAATTTTAAATTCATAAACACTTTAGCATATTGAAAAAAAAGTGATTATTCACACCTTTTTTAAAATTAATATATGCCTGTTTTATATATTTTACCCATCAAAAAAAGAAAAGAAAAAGAAAGAAAGAAAGAAAACTTGCAAGGAAAACGAGAGAAAAGATTGTGTAAGAATTCACTTTACTTTCAATATTAGGAAAATAATTTTACACTAAAATTAAGGAATTTTAAGAACATTTTGTAATTTAAAGCATACAAGTAATAGTAAACATACATTATTTTATAATTAGAACACGGGGAAACAGAACAACTCAACTGAGGATGAAAAAGGATATCGAAGATGTTTCTAGTGAACTGGGCAATGAGGGTTAAAGGTTGCACTTCTTGGATGCAATGTCCAGAACTCTATTACTCTCTGTGAGTTAGGATCTAATAAAACTAGTTAAAGATTTATGACCACCATAAAACGTGTTAAAGAGAGAATTACTTGAAATTTTTTCAGAAATACTTTTAAAAAAGGAGAACAAAATTTGGATCACAAGAGAAAAAGTTCGTTAGATAGAAAATGCCCTTCGCTATAGAGAGGTTATTTTACGAAGAAAATCGTGAAATGTTCAAGGTTCCAGGGAAAAGTTCGCTATATAGAAAAATTCGCAATATAGAGGTTCGACTGTAAAATTTAAAAATAAAGGTAGATTCATTTTTTTCTCTATTGACGAATGAGTTTGAAAATCCGTGAGTCCTCCTATATCTTAATCACACACGCACAATTGCTATTTCTTTTCATTTCATATAATTAAAATGTAATCCTATATTTCAGTGATATACATTTATATTTTTATAAAGCTTTGTAATATTTTTCTTCAAAACTGATAAATTAATTCACTCTTTTGACTAATATATTAAACCTTAGGAATTTCTTTTTAAAATAAACGTATTTCGCGACTTTTTTAGCTATGAAATTGTCTTTATGTTTTTTTCTGAAGAATTTCTAAAAAACCCTAATGGAAGCTTCCTTTTTTATATAATTTATTCTAAAAGGATAATTTAATTTTAAAATCATACTTATTTTTAAGCAAAAATATGTAATGTTTTATATATTTATTAAATATTTATATTTTTAATAGTTTCAAATAATTCAGATGTTTTATCTATTTCTCTTTTTTCATTTATGAGAATTTTAAGACTATAAAAGTGGTTTTTAAAATAAATATTAATAGAAAAAAATTCTTTTAAAGATCAAGTAATACTGTATCTTAATTTGTGTGGTTATAAAAAAGGGTTATCTTTTGTCAAAATGTTCATTACTCCAATTTTAATGCTCTCTATATTAAGTATAAAAATATGTAATTTCGATTACTTATTCTACTTAATAAATTGGGCCGTGGGTAGCCTAGTGGTTAGAGCATCGGACTTCAGACCGGAAGGCCTGGGTTCGATGCCCGATGCCAACAAACACCCTCCGAGTACACACAGAGTACGTGCTCGTTAAATCAGTGGGTCCGTAGTCTTGTGGGCTTAATCACGAGCACAGGGACTGGAGAATATTTCCCTCCCCTTCAGTTTACATGCAGAAATTGTGGAGGTGGAGATAGAGGTCGTGTCGCCATCTGTCGTCCCTTCGGGGAACTTCGCCAAGCTAAATCGTACTGTCACCTGTATGGTGCTCAAGGCCAACGACAGGCGTACCTCTTGCCCATGCCATGATGAATTTCGTGGGCCTCGATCTGACTACATCAGACAGGTGGCATTAGAAAACAACAATAACAACTTAATAAATACGTCAAGCATTTCATAAATCATAAATTGTATAGCACTTATCTATACATATGATAAACTTGCTAGAATCCTTAAGAACGTCATGAGAGGTTCTTTTCAATAACCATGGCTTATTCGAAACAATTTTTTTAAAAGTTTTTAACATAAATTCATATTAAAATATTTATGTTACATTAATTAAATGTCTTTTTTTTAAAAAAAATATTTTTACGTTTTAGCTTACAAAAACAGAATGCGCTAATTTTTTTTAAAAAAAGAAATACTTCCATGCTCATTTTTTTAGAAAAGTTAAGAAATATACAAGCATTATCAGACACTGTTAAAATAACCACAAGCATTCAAAATTTCCTTCATTTGCCCTGCAATGTTTTTTTTTCCAATTTAAAATTATTGCTTCAGCTAACACCACAAAATCATTTTTATTTACAGATATATTAAAAGAGAATATTTCCATATTTAGTGGTAAATGTATCTTGAATAAAAAAAAGAATGTGTTGTTGTTTCAAATTTCCTTGGAGCAGGAAAGCCTACACCCAGTCCATTTGACCTTTCCACCAAAGAATGCCACAAGCCAGATCCTGTTCCCCAAACAACTATCCCGGGGAAATGCCTCAGCAGTCCAGAAGATGAGCAAGAGTCACCATGGGCCAGAATAAGACTGTAATTAGAGGAAAAGAAAAATGTTTTTAAAATGGAATAAAACTGTAATTCTTGTTTGCAAAATAAATAAAAATTTGCTATGTCATTCAAATAAATTTTTACATAATGCAGTCGGACTTCTATATAACGAAGTCACTAAATCCCGAAAAATAGTTCGTTATGTAGGGGGTTCATATTTCTATTTTCCTTATAAATCACACATAAAACAAATTTTAAATTATAATGAACACTATATATTTAAAAAAATTAATTAATTATTCAAACTTTTTTTTTGTAAATTAATATATATTTATTTTACATGCCATACCTAACAAAAAGAAACAAAGAAAAAAAAACTCCAAGGATATTTTCTTGACGCCTTTATCCATTTCCTGAAGGTTTTCATTCTTTTCTTTGATGCTATAGCACTTATGTTTTGACATTTTCGAGCTACAAGAAACGAAGTTACCAGTACGACTAATCAATACTACAAATGAACGGAGACTAGTTCAAGGACACGGGGACATGAGACAACCCCATTGAGGGTGAAAGGGAATATTGAAGATGCTTCTAATGAACTGGACAATCGGGGTTAAAGGGCGAACTTCTTGGATGATACACCCAGAATTCCATTGCTCTCGGTGATCTAAGCACCTAATAAAACTAGTTCAAGTTTTATGACCACCATAAAATGTGTTATAGGTGTAAATAATTTGAAATGTCCAGAAATACTTTAAAAATAGGGAGAAAAAAATTGAAGTACAAGAGAAAAAGTTCATTAAATAGTAAATTTACTTCGCTATTTGGAGGTTATTTTACGAAAAAAAATCGTGAAATGTTCCAGTTCCAGGAAAAAGTTTGTTATGTAGAAAAATTCGCAATACAGAGGTTCATAATATGGTGGTTCAACAGTATTTTCCAGTTTGATTAATATAAGTTTTACAAATTTCATAACATTTTTAAAATATTGATAAGAAACACTCTAATTTTTCATACATAAAAATCTCTTTGAATTTTTAAATAGACATGTCCATTTATATAAAACTTCTGCACCTTCACCAACGAAAGCGAATGCTCTACAGGGTTTCCTGTTCAATTATGTCGTAAGCGTCCTTAAGAAAGCAAAAGAAAAAATATGTAACTAACCTATAAAATATTCTCGCTATTTCTTACAGGAAATGCTGCCAAAAAGTACGTACCAAGAAAGGAATATTGTTCCCCTCAGCATACCAAAGAAAACATGGTGATGAAGTTATGTTTAAACGTGACTTCTTTCTTACGGCAATTTAACAATGTACTCTCGGTTGGTGTTCGGACGGGTATACCTTGGTTAAGAAATTACACGATCTACTTATCATGATTCTCAAAATAATGCCAATAATGCCTGTTTCGAAAGAAGTAATATGTTTTCTAGAAAATAATTTTTCTTCGTTGAAAACAGGTGTTTTAAGTTCTCATTCTAAGCCTATTTTGTACATGTAACATCTAAATTATTAGACAATTTGCAAAGTTGTTTGTATAAAGTATTGGTAAAGTTGTTGGCTCTGTATGGGGTCAAAATTAGGCTTTATTTTGTGTTGGGATGCTGTGAAAGTATATAGTGTCGTGAAATACTTTTATTAAATACAGAGTTTGATAAGAAAATATTAAAATTTTTGCTGTCTTTTGACAGTTATGTCAACTTAAAAAAAATAGAATAGAATTTATTTTTAATTGTAGACACAGTCTAAGATAAATTGTTATTTTACTGGGTAACAAATTCATAAAAAACACTCTAAATTGGTCAAACTAATATAATTTCAGATGTAATACACATTTGTGACAAGATATTTTTTCTTAAGAATAAATTAATGCTAATGCCTATTTGCGAATCTTTTTTTCGTATGAAGTGAATAAAGAAACCAAAAGAAAACTTCTATTTTGCATTATAACAGAATGTTTATTTTTACTTATCGTAAAATCCGGCGTATAACGCGCACCTACTTTCAAACTGCATTTTTTAAATTTTAGATATATTCACCTTATAACGCGCACTCCTTTTTAAAGAAGAAATCTGAAATGTTAATGTGCTATGCTCTTGTGTTTTGAAATCATTTATTCGAGATATTATCCCAGACTTTTGAAAAACTAGTATACTTCTAGAACTACAACTCTTTTAGTTCGTAAGGCATGCCATTTCCTGTAAATAAACAATAGTTCAATATGCGTAGAAGTAATTTTTTTTTATGCTCGTTTCTTTTGTTTTTTTTAAGACTATCGTTTTTATTCCCGGCGTATAACGCTAACCCTTAAATTTCTATCTTACTCTTTTTGTGTTAAAAGTGCACGTTATACGACGGATTTTAAGGTAGTTAAAATTCTTAGTAAATTTCGCAGCTCAAAAAATGGTTTTAATACTACTTAGTTTATTTAAAAAGCAAATAATTGTTATATACATTCTAAATTCCTTTCTCTACATTGTTCATTTTTATGTTTCATAAAATTATTATCCATGACAAATTTACAGTTTATCTAGCATTATTAATTTCCAATAACATATCTCTTTGATATTAGACCCATCTCCTACCATTCGGTCATAGTTGACGATGAGCCTAATACATTGTAGAACGATGAAAAAGTCATGAAACGCACAGTCAACAGCATTTAAAGAAATATAGTTTAAAATGACAAAGTATATTTTAAAGTGATCTCCAGTCACGGGTATGTTGTCATGGTCACAAACTTGACAGGAATTTGAAATTGCAAGTATTATGTTGAAATAAGCTCACAAATATGCTGTATTTACTTAAAATAAAGAAACACATTTTTAAAATTATGAACTTATATTTAGAAATGCTTTTAACATTGATATAAATACAGACAACTATTTTTTTCGTCTTTTTTTTTACCTAAGTGAGACCGAACCCGTGTTTAGAGCCTTTAAACTACCTTCCCCTAGTGTTTCATATTAGCAAAATTGTAGAAAAGTTGAATTTTTTGCATACATTAAAATGTGAAACTATTGTAAAAAAAAGGTTGCAAACCCACTTTTTTAGTTTTATATACTTTTTAGCGAATTATTTTGCAGCGTAATGTATGCAATACATGTCTAACCTAAATCAAATTAGCAAACTAAAGTGTGGGTAGCCTAGTGGTTAGAGCATCGGACTCCAGACCGGAAGGCCTGGGTTCGATGCCCGATGCCACCAAACACCCTCCGAGCACACACGGAGTACGTGCTCGTGTTAAATCAGTGGGTCCGTAGTCTTGTGGGCTTAATCACGAGCGCAGAGACTGGAGAATATTTCCCTCCCCTTCAGTTTACATGCAGAAATTGTGGAGGTGGAGATAGAGGTGGTGTCGCCATCTATCGTCCCTTCGGGGAATTTCGCCGAGCTAAATCGTACTGTCACCTGTAGGGTGCTCAAGACCAACGACAGGCGTACCTCTTGCCCACGCCACGATGAATTTCGTGGGCCTCGATCTGACTAGGTCAGACAGGTGGCATCAGAAAACAACAACAACTAAAGTTTAAAATCGAGATATAAGCTAATCTAATGAATTTAAAAGAAAGTTACCACACACACACAGAGAAATGAATCAGGTTGGAATAGCATTGAATAGATCAGTAAAAAATGGAATTTCAAGCACAAGAATTTTGACAAAAACAGGCTTTCAACCTATCTAATTTTACTCCAAGTTTCGATTTATATTTTTTTATCTGTGAGTTTTATGGATTCTAAATGTTAAAAGGGAAAACAATTTTTACTACCCCCAGTGGTTTTTAAGACACAGAACAGTTATTCTTCTTCCAGAAACAACTCGCAACTAATGAATTTACTTTCTTCAACATTCAAAAACTACATCACCGAGCTAACCATTAAAAACAACTCAAATTCCGTTTTCTTTAATCAGCTCCCTCATAAAATTCTCCAGCGGGAAGATCAAGAAACAAATCTTGATCACGAATCATAAAAAACACGTATCCGCCCTTTTTCCAACACCCCGATATGGACAAGGAGTGCCTGTTTCACCTACGTCAACTTTCAAAATCGGTTGCTCCATGTTCACATTTATGTGGAACAAATTGAGAACCATTTAGATGTGTAGCGCATCTATAAAAATAGATAATGGAGCAACTGTGAAGTTATCTAAAAAAATCTGTTACAATTCTCTCCCATGTCAGTGTTGTAAGATATAATATCTATTGCGCACGCGAAATAGTAAGAAAGGGTCTAGAAGCCAAACGATGGAACTCAAGGTTATAGGAAATAGGTAAGATTACTGTTTGGGAACTGTGGTAATGTTCAGACTAGTACTGGAAGCTCTGTAACTAGCTGATGATTGATTTTAGATGTTTAGAATCTTTAACGAGACTTAATTAAGTTTCAATATGATACGGTAAAAAAGAAAAAGAATGTTGATATTTTGTTTTTATTTTTATTTATTTAGTTCACACTGTTTTCATTAAAAAAACGTTATAATTTTTCGCTTTCTTTATTACTCGATACAGACATATTATCGTTATTATAAATATCGTGTTAGATAACACGACAAAATACAATACAATACAAAACACTGTATAATACAAGATAAATAATGTTTAGAACAGGAATACTTAACATTTACACAGGTATACATACATACAGGTATTTCACGCAGGCCACAGCATTAGGATAATGGGAAAAAGCACCATAAGACCAAAGCAACATTGATCAAAATATTAAAACTCTCATTTTAGGCTTTTATTTTAATAGTATATTAACCTTTCAATCACACTAAAAATAATATTTACTTTTATGCATTTTTACTGAGTTATAGGGTATAGTTTTGGTTTCCTTTCATCTATGACTAAGCCTCTCTTGTTTACATTATATTATCAAAAAAAGCAAATTGATAGCAAAATTGTCAGAGTTGACAATTTTGCTACAGAAAAGGTCCATGGACTACAGGTTGAGTATCACTGATATAAAACATAGGTTCCCAAAGGCCTGTTGACACAGCCTAGGTGTTTAGTCACGAAGACCTGTTGATTTTGGGAATGCTGAGGAGGTCCATGGAAAATTAAAATTAATTTGGGGGTGCATTGATAAAGTTAAGGAAAGGGCACGAAAAGTTTCATATAAAGCATTAGTAACTCATTTCTGTTATTATTGAAAGTTTAAATAAATTATTAACGTTTTTACATGTTTAAAAAATTTCGAGTGGAATATAGGTTCATGAAGTACCAGAAATAACAAACGTTGCACAGTGGAAGTTGGTCGTCTATGCAGGTTGAAAGAAGATTGGAATCTTTCCGCTGCATGCAATATCTTATATAAATTAAGGCAGTATAAGAGTTGTACATTTAGTCAAATTTTTTTGTTTTGTGCAGAATAACGAGATGTTAAATGAATGCAGCCAATTTTTCTTAGTTTTGAACAGAAAGCAGCACTATTCTTTCTCTTGTTACGAAGATAACCATCTTATTGGTTCACCCATTCCTTTGGGGAAAATATGTTTCTATACTTTATGAAAAAGTTATAATATTTACCTTATTTTATGCTTAATTTTTACTTTAACTTATAATTTTTTATTATGTAATGGAATAGAGTTATTCCACTTCTCATAGGTTTTAAAACTTTTATCTATAAGCCTACTTTCCCATCTTCTTTTTTAATTCTAAAAATGAAATATTAAAAAAAAATATCGAGTTTTTTCTAAAACCCTATTTAAAAGCATTGATGAAACAAAAAATGTAGTTTAACTGAAGTTTTGTCACTAAATTCATTCAAAAATGGCAAACCTTAAAAGTAGTTGATTATCAAAACTTATGAAATGTAATAAATTTTTCTTTAACGTAATTTGCGTTTACAAATTACGCGATCACTTCATATGTATTTTTTTAATTAATGGAATTCTCTTAATTTTATTTACTTGCATGATTATTAGATTTTCATACATTGGAAATTGTAATAAAATTTCTTTTCTTGGACATTGTTTGAACAGTTTATCGAACTGTATGAAATTTTCATTAAGCTATATCTAAATGTATCTTAAGTTATTACGCTCATCATAAGCTCGCATGTTAATAGTTTCTATAAAACTAAGTATACCTTACATAAACTTTCCAATTTAAGTTTAAGCTATTATTAGAAATGAGAAAAGGAAATTTCTGGTACACATTTGTTTCAGACTCACGGCAAGCAATATTTTACTAATACCATGACTTGAATTTCAGATATCTTCATATTGGAATTCAAATATTAGTTTGATAGAACATGTGTTTCAAGTTCAGAAAAAGTTTTTTTAAAAAAAAATATCTCCACCGGTTTTTTTTGTTCTTATTCTCACATAATTTTGAATATAAAGTAATGTATTTTACAGCATTAAAACGATTTAATGTGTTTAATTTTAGTTAATATAATGGAAAAAGCAACACGAAGTTGTTGCCGACGGATCTTAAAATTTGAAACTTCGCCAAGGGACGACACACTATTTTTTAATTGCACCTGAAAGAAGAAAGTAGTTAACTCTGACCTATATATCAGGTTTTTATTTATATTATTCCTGATTTAGTTTATCTTCGTACACCAGCTTTTTAAAATTCATTAACGGCAGTTACCATTTTTAAACGAATGACACGTGATTTCTAGAATACTTCCGAAGCAACAGCGACAAGCAAAAAGAAACAAATTCTAATTTCTTATTATCTTTTTTCCCCCTAAAATATTATAAGTTTATCATGAATATGATGTTTGAAAAAATTAACGGTTGCATGAGAGTTAGGAAATTAAATAATTGATTTAATTACGTCACAGCTATAATTACACACATTGAAGTTATTTATAATATAGATTATTTCATTAGTTCAGAATATGTAATTTAGAAGGGAGGAGACAATACGAGCGTTCTCTTTTGGTGTTTTAAACAGACTTCCCTCTCCACCGTCCGTGGTGGGACGGTTGCCTTTTTATCCTCGAATTACACTCTGGCTCGTGGGCGGAGTGGGGATTTTATAACTTTCATAGGCTGCAGGGGCAATGTCAGATGTTAAGACCCCGCAATATTTGCGGGTGCACGTGTGCATAGAAAGGCTGTTATCCTGTCCACAAAAAGAAGCCGAATTTTCAGCTGTGTGACGTGAAAGTGTCACAGAAGATTCACTAAGTAATATGTGTAATAAAGTGGAACACGGTTCTATAGGGAGAAAAATTTATTATTAATTGGAATGTACCTATTCGAAAAAGATGTTCCATGGTATATATATAGGTTAAAAGAAAACAATAAAAAATAACTTCAAAATTTAACATTTCCACAAAGAAGCTGGATTTTCGAAATGATAGGAAAAGGCTTAATTTTCCTTAGATGATTTTAAGACTCAAAATAAAATTATTTTTCTACAATATAAATAACCATAAGCGATGATTAATGATAAGTGTGCAACATTTCATAACCCCAGGTCTCCCGGCTCCGTGAATAATTCTGAACCAAGCTTTTTTCGTCTTCCGCTTTACCGTGCATTACAATTTCGATTGTAGATTTATTTTAAAATTTAATACTTAAGAAGATATTAAGTGCACCTGATGTATAATTTTTCTTTAAAATATTTAGTAAGAGTCCTCTTCTTGCAATACAAGTTAAAAAGTACTAAAAAAACATGTTTCTTTTTAACAAAAATTACTTTGATTTTTTACCATAAAAAAAGCTGAAGTGCCTAAATATCATTCCCTTTGCTTCAATTCTTAACATAAAAACTATTTTTTTATTTTATTTTTCATCTTATCTATATACCAGAGAGCATCTTTTCCACATAAGTAGGTTTTAAAATTCCGGAAATTTTTTTTTCGATTTACCCTTTGTGTAACTAGTTACTTAACCCCGCAAAATTACTCAAGATTGAATTTATAGGTTTAAATTATAATTAATTTCACATTAATATACGTAGTTTATTAGTTTGTTTTCTGAAAAATGCCTGCTCAAAACTTTTACAACCAATATAACCCAAAAGTCAGCAGAGTTATAAAAACAATGACAATTTTGCTGCGTGTTCGAATACACGTACATAAGTCTACCGAAAATGTCAATTATAAATCATTCCTTAAACGACTTAAACACCATAAGATAGGAAATCAAGCAACGGAAGCAAGAAACGGTAAGCTCAAGGAATTCTCTTTAAAATGTCATTTTGTTATCAGAGATATCACGCTGACAGCTTAGACAGCAACCACATTCCTTCACTGCAAAGTAGAACATATGCCCTCTATAAGAAATAAAGAACATTCGTTCTGACTGTCATTTATGGTGTTTTTTCCCCATTGAACTGTAGCCCTGAACAACAATTACAGCAATATGGATGACGCTTTAAAAACACGAAATAATCATTACTTAAAAGTGACACGAAATTGAGAGATTTTTATGATTGCAATAAATTAAATATTTTCGTTTAATACATGTAATAAAAAATGATTAGGTAGTTTTTTAAATAAAAATATTATATTTATTTGTGGTTTAATTAAAGAAAAAAAATTATAGCAAAATTTGTCTTCTAGGCTAAGTAATTATTATTAAAAATATTCACACACCTAAAATTTTCCACTCCAAATTCAACCTCCTAAAAGAAGATCTAATTTTACATCCTTTGAAATAATTTCATATTGCATTTTAGTTGACTTGTGCCTTTTAAATTTATAGCTGAATTCGAAAAAAACCAGTTTAAATTTATTAAAATGTTTAATACAGTAAAATTTGCATGCTCTCTTGTCGAAAATGATAATTTACACTATCTTTATTAAGAAGAATATAGAACTCTTAGAATAAATAGAATAGAATAAATAGTTTAGAATAAAAAAAAACTCTTAGTTTATTTTTTAGAGAAATAAAGAGTGTTTTTTCTCCAGGTATAGAAGTTTAAGTTGGTATTACTTTCCAAGATGGCGACCGATTTAACAGATGTCAAGTGATTTATTCTGAGTTTGGTTTGGCAATTCATCAAAACGAGATTGCCATTGTTCCCGATTTTCATAAGCGAATTTTGTTTAGCGATGAACCGCACTTCTGGTTGAATGGCTACGTCAACAAACAAAACTACCGCATTTGGAGTGAAGCTAATCCACAAGTGTATGTCGAAACACCCTTACATCCAGAAACACTGACTGTTTGGTGCGCTTTATGGGCTGGTGGAATCATTGGTCCGTACTTCTGATGAAGGCCACAACGTTACAGTCAATGGTGATCGGTATAGAGTCATGATTACTAACTTTTTCATTCCTGAATTGAACAATCATGATGTCCAGGAGCTGTGGTTCCAACAAGACGGCGCAACATGTCACACAGCTCGTGCCACAATCGATTTATTGAAAGACACGTTTGGTGACCGCCTAATTTCACGTTTTTGACCTGTGAGTTGGCCTCCAAGATCTTGTGATTTAACACCGCTAGACTATTTTCTGTGGGACTATGTAAAGTCATTGGTCTATGCGGATAAGCCACAAACGCTTGACCATTTGGAAGACAACATTCGCCGTGCTATTGCTGATATACGGCCACAAATGTTGGAAAAAGTCATCGAAAATTGGACGTCCAGATTGGACTACATCCGAGCCAGCCGTGGCAGTCCTATGCCAGAAATCATATTTAAAATGTAATGCCACAAGATTATCTTTCGAATAAGAAAAATTCATGTCAATCAAATAATACATCGTTGTTTTATTGCAATTTAAAGTTCTATACCTCTAAAAAAACACCCTTTACTTAGAAGCACCTAGTTTATTTTTTATAAAATTATTATTAAATAAGTCTTTGTTTCTTCTTTAACTTCATAAAATTTATAAAAACAAGGAATTTTTTTATGTGTAGTAAAAAGTTTGAAATATAAACACTAATAATTAAAGAATTTCAATTATTGTTTATCATCAAACAACTCTTGTTCGAATTTCTGGGAAAATATTTTTGCTTATAATTTTACAGTTATTTTTATGTTAAGAGTAAAATAACTATTACTGAAAACAGTTTATAAAAAGGACGAGTATAATTTGTAAAAACAGAAGATATAACTTTTAAAAAGATGAATACATTATATTGACATTGGAACAATTTCATACAACCAAATGATTTTCATCAATAAAATTGAAATATCAATATTTCTGTGCCTCTAAATTCTTATTAAACTAATAGTACAATTCTTCTCTATTACTTGCTTGAATATTTTACAGTTATTTTTAATATCAAAATGTCAATAACAGTTATTGAAAACAATTTATAATAAAAGTATGAGTCTTATTTGTAAGAAGAAAAATGTTATAACTTTTAAAAAGTTGAATATATTAAATTATTGACATTGTTCTGTATAATGAATAATTCAATATAACCAAAAGATCATTAAAACTGAAATAAAAATTATTTCAGTACGTTCGAATTCTCGTTAAAGTAATAGTACAACTCTACTATTTGCTTAAATATTTTAAAATTACTTTTATGTCAAGAATTAACTAATAATTACTAATAAAAATTGTTTATGAAAAAGACGAGTATTACCTGTTTCAAAAGAAGCCATAATTTTTTAAAAAGATAAATGTATTATATTTTAGGCATTATTCTGTATAACGAACAAATTTATGTAACCAAAAGTTTTCCATCATTAAAACTGATATAAAAATATCTCTGAGCATTCGAATTCCCATTAAAATAATAGTACAATTCTACTATTTGCTTAAATGTTTCACAGTTACTTTCATGTCAAAATTTAAATAACAATTACTGAAAATAGTTTATAAAAATGACCAGTATATTTATAAGACAAGAAGATGTAATTCTAAAAAATGAGTAAATTATACAATTGATATTGTTTTGCGTGATTAACAATTTCAGATAACCATACGATTTTCATCATGAAAACTGAAATAACAGTATATCTGTGCACATTGAAATTCTCATTCAAATTTTTATCTTTCGTCTATCTTCTTTTTTATTTTGCAAAACTTCATTCAAATCATTTTATTAATACTATGGCATTAGAAATAGAATATAATTAAAAAAATCCTGACACTAACTTACGTTGGAATAAAAAAGAGCAATCAATTTAACCTTAAGCTTATTAAGCATTATTCGGTAGATGACACATCACCTGTCTCTTCTCTTCCAATTTAAGACAAAATAGATTGCAGCTTTCGCGTTTATCATTTTTCTTGTTTTGTATTTTTTACCTGCTTTAATGTCCATTTCTGATGTCCTATCAGAAAACCTTCGGACCGCCTGCTGAATAATCCCACACATCTCTGGGTAAGAGTATGATAAAATCAACATCAAATAATCCTCAAACTAGATTCCGGTAAGTGTTTACTCTACGGGTGGGTGCTTTTGATCAATCTGATGAATAAAAATCGTTTGGGGGCTTTTTCTTCCTTGGGGTAATATTAATTTGTTTCTTTGAAACTTTTAACTAATGGAAGATATAAAGTTTATGCCTTTTGATATACTGTGATTGATAGAATTCTTATAACGGAATATTTCATTTTATTCCTCATGTATAGTATTAAATGTACAAAAAAAGTTTTTTATTTTCATATGACATTGAAGCTGTTTGAAAGTCATTCGTGGAATGTTTTACTTGTAGTAAAATTTTTATTGTGTGTGTGTGTATGTATACCATTTAAAATAATAAAACGTTTTGGCAGTTAAAGTATTTGTAACAAAATGATTGGATACTTGTGACACAAGACGTTTTTCACCTCGAAACAGCTAAAAACGTTTAAAAAAGTTGCAACCTTTTTTTCTGATAATTATATATTTAAAACATTTTCTGAAATTCTTATATTCGTAACAATTCGTTTAACATAAAAATAAGAGTAAAGAAGGAAAAGTAGATGAATATCATTATGAAATTATTATAAACTATTGGAATTATTATAATTTTCCAATAGTATAATATTTTGGATCATTATCATTATTAGAACGTAAAAACGAATCCTCATTATGAGTCATTCTTATTATTATCAATTTTAATCAATAAATAATTATTCATTATTTATTGGTTATAAACAAATATCGCAATGATACATTATAAGTTATTTATTTGATTATACTTTTCCAAAAAATATAAAATTTCGAATCATTACCATTATTAGAACGTAACACCAAATTTTCAGTATGAGTCATTCTTCTTATTATATATTTTTAATCAATAAATAATTATGGATTAAAGCATAGTTTTAGTAAAGTTTAACATAAAATTTGCTTAAACCAGTTTATATGCATCTAATTTTGAAATGTCCTTTAATGTAAAAATATTAGTAGATGTAATAAGTTCCAAATTTAAATTTCTTCACTATCGTCTGCTAAATTCGAATACAATAATTCACTCAAATTTCTTTCTGGATAAAAAGATTTTAATTATTGTTTCTTGTTTTATGGTACATATATAGGATTCAAGAACCGCTTGTGTGAAATATCTTTTTATCTAATTCCCTTATTCTACTTTAAATATGCACTATAACTATTTTGAACATTGAACACAAAAAAATTATCACATCCCAAATAGTTCATTGTTTACTCCAATCAATACAATTTCAGTTATTTAGCTTCATGTGGCAGCTAAAAATCAAAGTGTTTTTAGATATACAGGATTACACACAAAAAATTGTCTGAATAAATACATAAAAAAATCGAGCTAACAAGAATTTATGGCAAAAAGGGGTGGAATAAATTATTTACAGCAAAAAAAGTGGAAGGATCGATAAAATATAACAAACACAGCTTTGAAAAATTACCAGCTAAGCTGTGGTATTCGCTGAAGGTATTTGTCACACTGACAAATAAGTGTTTACTCTCGAACGTTTTATAGATTAACACCTTCGATATAAGCTAAAATAATACCTTACACATGACGTGAATATTTAATGGAAATGCTCCTTCTCGAAAACTTTAAGGCATATAGAAAAGCTACACAGTGTCCTCCACGTAGCGTAGAAATTTTTTTAGATGCAACTGACAAACATTATATATATTTTAACTATTGATATTGGTGACTAACTACTTCGGGAATTTTGATTTTGAAAAATGTATATATGAATAATTTTTTTTTTGATATTTAGTGTCACTTGAACTAGAATATACATAATAATTGTTTTAAAAATGTTATTAAAAGAAAAAAAACCCATTTAAATGTAATTTTTGGCAAAAAAATATGAATGGCATATTTTCAAAACATTCTTTCATAAAAAAAAGCTTCTGTAATAATGTTTTGCTTATAGCTAATACTTCTGTATAAAGTCTAAACTAGGACTTTTGATACATATAATTTAAGATTAGATTTATTTGTATTTAAATAAATAAAATAATTAATAATTTAATTTTACATTCAAAAAATATTTTTTTAAAAAAAAACAACAGAGTAGAGAAATTTTAGCAAAAATCACCGCTTATTATTTCAGTTGATTGTATATCTGAAAACAATGGATTTTTAAAAAAAAATTCCAATACAACCTCTACATTGACGTCCTAGTTATATGTTGGCAAAGTATTATTATTAAAAAAGCAATTTAGATCAAAGGAATATGTTTTGAAAATATATCATTTCTTCATTTTTTGTCGAAAAATAGAATTTAAATCAATTTTCTTGTAATAATGTTTTAAAAATAATTATATATATATATATATATATATATATATATATATATATATATATATATATATATATATAATCCAATATAAAAATTCAATATATTATTATATATATATACATACACATATATATAAATTTATACATATATATACATATACACAAATATATAAACAAAAATATAAAAATAAACATATAGTTATATACCTAAGATAACTAAAATTAGGAAGAAGGCACAGTAGTATAATGACAAACTCCTGGCCTTAGGAACCAGGATTGCAGGTTTAAACAAGTTTTGCGGCCAGCCAACCTTCACCTGTAATTTGTCATACTATGTCCCAAGAGGAAAGGAAAGAATTATGTATGTAGAATTTAAATATTAAAAAATCATTAAACTAAATAACAAATGAACAAAAACATAACCTACTAATTCGGAGTGTAAACGATGGCCAAGAGTGCATCAACAAGTAATATGTTCCCGCCAAATACGAGGAGCGAGAGCAGAACCACATAAAATTAATTGCGATACGATATTAAATATATATATATATATATATATATATATATATATATATATATATATATATATATAATGTCACTTGAATTAGAAATATATATATATATATATATATTCTAATTCAAGTGACATTAAATATTAAATAATGTTTCATTTTTATATGCTTTTTCAAAAAGACGATTCCGAATGTAGACGGATGCATTAAAACTTCAAGAATCAATAAATAATTCTTCATATTAAGCATGGCATCAGTATTTGTAATATCTTTTTGATAAATTTTAATACTACATTTAAGAATATTCATCAAAAGAATACATTTTTTCCCGAAAAGAGTTAAAATGTGAGGACAAAAGTTGCAATGATTATATGTATGGCTATGTTTGAATGATATGCACGAAATGTAAACATAACAATGTAACTATTTTAGTTGTTTAAATGTTTTTTAAACCACAAAAATAAAGAGCTCTCTAAAATGAAAATATACATGTAGACTCTGCTTTACACACAAATTAATGTAAGTTATAATTATATTTCCGTATTATATTCAGAATGTGTTAATGTTCCAATATATCTTTTTTGCTGCATACGTTTGGTGTTTATAAACACTTTGCACTGTAAAGTCATTCAAATACAATTACATTGTTTATAATAAGGAGGAAACAGAGCTGGAATCCTATACAGAAGCTATTTATTTGATATAGTCCAACACTACAATAATTTGGATTCTCTTTTTTTGTACAAATATTTGTAAAAATTATTTAGAATAACATTTTTTTCTAATACTCGCTGTTATGAATGTCAGTTTGTTTAGTTAAATTTTCTTGATTGATTCGAAATTAACAATACTTGTATCTATAACGTGAAAGCTAAAATCAAAACGATTAATTTAAAAACATTTATTCGATACATCGAATATTTTAAGATTTGTAAACTTTTGGTTAATTTAAATATAAATTTAACAACACAATTTTCTGATGTTAAATAACTTTGAAGTATCACTCATTCATCTTCGAAATCATAGCTGAAAAAAATAAACGAAACTAACTAACCAAACTAAAAAAATAAATAAATAAAGACTAAAAAATAAAATACAAATACATTTACCACAACCAACCAGAACAAGATTGTTTAACTTACCTCAAAAAGTATTTGTTTTCTTTTTCAAAGAGTCGATGTTCGAATCTTCAGTTCCTATTTTTTTATATATATTTAGACATGTCATGTCAATAAAGCAATTAAAAAAGAGAAGCATTTTGGGAAAAGAAAAAAATCGTGTAACACTTCTATCGCATTTGTTTGTTGAAAGCTTTTGCTTTTAATTTCAAAACAGATTTGTTTCAACCGATTAAGATTAATCGTTTGCTGCTTTCATCATTATGTCATGATGTTATCTGATTTTGAATGTAAGAAGTATCATTTTATAAAAAACAAAGTTATTATATATAAAGATTAATCGCTTTAAAAATAAGATATAAATACAAGAATAAAGTAGTCCCCTTGCAGATAAAATTATATTCAGTGTATCAGCCTTAAAACTAAGTTTTAAAGTAATAAACATTAGAATTTTCGAAGGATAATTTAACTATTTATACAGGATACGCTGTATACAGTAAAATCTCCGGCGTATAGCAAGCATCAGCATAAAACGCTCACCTATACTTTCATGTTGCACTTATTAAATCTTAGGTATATTCGTCACATGACGCACACCCGCTTTTTTACGAAGAGACCCTAAATGTACCTATGTAATGTTCTTATGTTTTGAAGTCATTTATTAGAAATATTATCCCAGGCTTTGAAAAAACAGTAAACTTGTAAAACTACAACTTTTTACCTTCTTAAGTTAAACAATTACTTTTAAATAAACAGAATTTCGATAAATGTAGAAATCTAATTCATTTATGCTTATTTATTTAATTTTTTAAAGCTATCATTTTAGTACCCAGCGTATAACGCGCACCTGTAAATATCCATCTTATTTTTTGTGTTTAAAGGGCGCCGGCTTTTATGGTAGATACGTGAAATGGGAGAAAAGATGTGTTACTATATAAAATTTCAATATTTATTCGAATAAAAATATATTTATTCGAATATAAATAAACGAAAAAAAATATTGAATAAATTAATAATTATTATTTTTTTATTCTTTTCCTCATAAAATACACTTCAATGACTCTACTAATGATTTTATTTTCTTCATTTATCGCAAAATACACAAAGTTTTTAACTGCCATAATTCATATATAACTTCGTACTCTAGTTATTATTTCAATAAAAACATGTATCAAAACGTATACTAGTATTATTAAGTTATTTATAAATATTTTTATAATAACAGCCATTATTTTAAATCATATTAGTATTAAAAAATCAGTATATTTGTGTAGTTAGAAAAACTAATATAGAAATATTGTCAATAAATTTATAATGACTATTTGATATAAGAACATATTAAAGAGTGTTTTTTCCAGGTATAGAAGTTTAAGTTGGCATTACTTTCCAAGATGGCGACCGATTTAACAGCTGTCAAGTGATTTATTCTCAGTTTGGTTTAGCAATTCATCAAAACGATCATCAAGCAAGGCGTAGATTCGTCGAATGGGCCCCAAACGAGATTGCCGTTGCTCCCGATTTTCATAAGCGAATTTTGTTTAGCGATGAAGCGCACTTCTGGTTGAATGGCTACGTCAACAAACAAATCTGCCGCATTTGGAGTGAAGCTAATCCACAAGTGTATGTCGAAACACCCTTACATCCAGAAAAACTGACTGTTTGGTGCGCTTTATGGGCTGGTGGAATCCTTCTTCAAAAACGATGAAGGCCAAACGTTACAGTAAATGGTGATCGGTATAGAGCCATGATTACTAACTTTTTCATTCCTGAATTGAACAATCATGATGTCCAGGAGCTGTGGTTCCAACAAGACGGCGCAACATGTCACAAAGCTCGTGCCACAATCGATTTATTGAAAGACACGTTTGGTGACCGCCTAATTTCACGTTTTGGACCTGTGAGTTGGCCTCCAAGATCTTGTGATTTAACACCGCTAGACTATTTTCTGTGGGGCTATATAAAGTCATTGGTCTATGCGGATAAGCCACAAACGCTTGACCAGTTGGAAGACAACATTTGCCGTGTTATTGCCGATATACGGCCACAAATGTTGGAAAAAGTCATCGAAAATTGGATGTCCAGATTGGACTACATCCGAGCCAGCCTTGACAGTCCTATGCCAGAAATCATATTTAAAATGTAATGCCACAAGATTATCCTTCGAATAAAAAAAATTCATGTCAATCGAATAATACATCGTTGTTTTATTGCAATTTAAAGTTCTATACCTCTAAAAAACACCCTTTACAACCAAACTGTAACCCATGATCTTTCATAGTTTGCTATTATATTTAATCATTTCTTTATTTTAGTGTGATATAAAATAAATAAAAAAATATTTATATGTAAGGAATAATTTAATACTGACGTATAAAATATATTTTAAATAATATTATCAAATGATTTGAAAAAAAAGAATACAAATATTTTAATGTTTTCTATTGCAAAAACTCCAGTTCTTATTGGACGATATTTTCATTCACATTTTTTATCGACTTGTTTTTGTTTTCCATAAGAAACAGAAAATAATCAATCAAATAAGATTGATAATATGAATCATACTTCAAAGATACAGGAGGTAATTTGTCAATTTCAGAACTATCATGATCCCTTTGGGAGTGTCCAAACTATGAGAAGTTAATTATTACTAAAAACTCTTTAATATTCAATCAAACATTTTTTTTCATTCATTTCTATATTTTCATGTATTTTTGATCTCATAGGAACATAATTAAGTATTTTTTTGTGTAAAACCACTGAATAATGCTATTGATTTCTATGTGCTTAAATCAAATATTAGTGGAAGAATTAAGAAACGTAGAGGTAGGAAATGTTTAAGAGCTTCAATTCAACACCTTTATAAAATCTAAGTTTTTGTTTTTATTTTTTAATTAATAATAAGTAGAATTTGTTTTGAGATTGCACTGATTTATCTAAGGTCGCAACTAAGATTTTGTAAAATTATACTTAAAAATGTCCATTGTTTTGAAGTCTTAATTATAATTATTCTAGTAATTTTCATGAATCTTTGATTAAAATTGTGACTTATTACATTAAACACATTTTGTATGGGATCTATTATATAATTTTTATGTGAGTAATCATGATATTAATATATTACATTAATATTTTTTGTGATAAATTGATATTTGTGAAACAAATATTATAAAAATTATTTAGCCCAGTAATCTATTACAGTCAGACTCCGATTTAAAAACCCTTATTTAACGAATTTTTCTCTGTCCCCGATTAAAAAGAAGGCAAAAAACCCCTATTAAACAAATAATAAACCTCGAATGAATGAATTATTTCAACAGCCGGAAAAAAATAGTATTAGGTATTATTATAAAAAATTAGATTTTTTTTCGAATGATATAGACTTTTTGTTCGGAACAGAAAAGGACTTTTCTTATAAGCAGCAAATTTCGACTGGAAAAGGTACTATTAGAATTATTAGACTTATAACAAGTGCAAGTGAGTCATGAGTGTAATCTATCGTGGGAATTTTGAATAGGACAGGAAATTCCTTTTTTATGTCAATCCACTCCACAACGCAGGGAATATTTTAAGATTTTAGCGGTTACGTTACATTTGATGACTAACTGTTTATGCAATTGAAGTTAAGGAAACTTGATTTGTTGGAGCCAACGAATAGCGATTCTGATGCAGAAGTCGATACTGAAACTATTATCAAACTGTTACATTTTTTAATACTTTACATTGTTTGGAAACTGTAAAAACATACCTCATGAAGTAAGATGTAAATAACGCAATATTTTCTTCTTTGCATGAAGTCGAAATAGAACTCTTTCGGGTCAGGAGTCAAAGACATTTTCAAACATTTATTATCCAGTATTTTAAAATTTCTAATTTACTGATGCGTAATAATTTTCACTAACAGTACTTTTAATGATTGAATAAAAAATAACTAATTTCTAACTATGGATATTTTTGTATTTGTTAATTATAGAATTTCCAATAGATAAGAGCAAAAAAAATACATTTTCTTTAGACCACGATATAAGGAATAACCCCGATTTAACGAACAAAATGCTCGGTCCATATTAATTCGTTAAATCGAGGTCCGACTATTTTTATGTTCAACTTTTGATGTGTAGTCAATAATTAATAGCCTCAGAATTTTTAAATGAAGCCATCTTTTAGCGTAAGCGCTAATTAATATTGGATTTTATTCCGATCATGGGAAAATAATCTTGCTTTATTAGATTGTTTCGATTATTTCCTTTTTCAATTTTTGTTCATTTCTGGAACTTATAAAAAATATCTAGCTTTTGGAAATATTTGTCAATTTAAAAAAGAAAGGACTTTTTTAGTATTATTTCTTAAATAATTTTTGATTATTTGAGGACCGCTTAAGAAGAGACCATAATATTAAAAAAATCAAATAGTATAATTATGCTGACATTCATTAATAACTTTATAATACTAGTGAACTATTTTAATATCAAATGATTCTAAAACATTTATTAGTCTATTTTTTTACAAAAATCTATCTTAACATCCATATCATTTTTAGAATATGTTTTAGATCTTACAACGATTTTTAGCTTTGACTATATGTCATTCATCTCAATTATAAATAACATTTCTTGCAGTTACACATTGCATTCAATAATGCCTGATAATTTATCTAAAGATATTTATTCTACAAGTACAGAATATTAAAAATCAAAGTAACCTATGAATTATGCCTGCACAATACTATTACTCCGTAAGTCTTACTCCTTCGGATTTGCTATAGAAAAATCATTAAATCTAAATACATAGATTAGCATGAGTATTTATGAACCAAGTAATTCGACGAACACCTCATACATATTTTCATTATACATGCATATCGAATAAGACAAACTACATACAAAAATATACTTCTAATCTTCTACATTATCGCACGTGAAACGTCATTCATCATTATCAAGTTCATTTGTCAACTAATTTAATTATCTAATTGACAGTTCATCATTATCTTCTACTTACTTTAGGATGGAAGATGAGGAGAATAGGGGGGTACAGCATAAATTTCCGAAATTAATCGATATTTTACCATAAATATATTTACTTAATATTTGTTAGTTAATTATGCATACTTATTACCATGCTCATATGGAATGAACTAAGTATAATTACAGTAGTTTTTTCACCTTTTCACATCCACAGGTGTCTTTAAATCTTAAGGAAAAACAAAATACTTTAGTTATAAACTTCAAGCAGTTTAAAAAATAAACCTGCCTTGCCCATTAAATTAAATAGATTCTTCTATGTATATAAATGCCTTCGAAATAGATTTATTAACATATATTGTAAGTTAAAATAACACATCTCATTTCTCATCACTGACCTACGCAACGTTATTATTTAAAATAATTAATTAGTCAATCATACACGCTATAATTAACCAATTAATTAATTGTTAGAAAGTTAAACAAAGGTTATATTTATGACAATTAAAAGATGTTCATTAATTTTTAACGCAGTTTAGCATTTTCTAGGATCATGATGTTTATAGTGAGGATAAATAATTAACTTAACAATTGGAACACATGTTTCAATTATCATATATGAAAATATGATTAATTTTTTAAATTTATTTTAGGCTTTAATATTTTTAAAGTAAATTGTTTATAGAGATTTAGTATTATTATTATAAATTTTAGCTTCATTTTGAAATTAATATAAATTAAATATCGATAGATTATAATATGATTAAAATTTATAGCTTTCTCCATGTATTCATAGAGCGGGTACCTGCCGTGTAAAGATAGACGATGCACATTAAATCTGACGAGACTCAATGTCCTCTCATTGGTATGGTGTGGTAGTTAGGAGAGGCGTACAAGCTCAGGTGTCATCCTCTTTACTTGACCGAGATTCAAAATTACGAGGCACGTCGCTAATAGCCCTTGCATTGCTTTATAATACGACAATATAATTTACACTTACTCACAGGGTGGGTGTTATAAAGAAAATATATATATATATATATATATATATATATATATTAATGGTAAATACTATTAAAATACTTTTTCAAAGTTCTGAAACGATTCAAAACCACGGGATTTAATCATCTTAGCTTCAGTTTGTTAATTTTATTGTCTTTAATTAAAAACAAAACTGCAAATGCGCGTGTTTATGCGAAGTGAGGACCGAGTTTCGCGAAATGTCTAAAATTTCTGGAGTTTTTCGACATGCATAGTAAAAAAAAGGGGGGAAAGTTGTAAAAAAAGTGGAAGTTTTAAAAAAATTCTGAAGAACGAAAGAAAGATAAGAAAATTTGAAATTGAAGAACATATATTTGTGTCCCACCTTTTTTCTTTTGCGACCTCAAAAAACAAAAGTAAAAGAAACATCTCAATTGTGCATTTGTAACACAATACCTCTACAGATTTATCAAAGAGCAATACAAAGCGGCAACATCAATTTATTTTTATTCTTTTTCTTTCCTTTCCTTTCCACAAGGCTGCGCGAGGCAAGAGGTTAAAATTTATATCACCTCAAAATAAAAATAAAAACACGAAAATCCAATATCAGGAAGTAAAAAAACACCGCATCTTCCAGTAAATAAACACGCTGAATGCTCCAGATACAGGCAACGTCCAGGCGTATGTTAATAGTGTGGGAAGACAGCAACTATTTCAAGGTTGGACACACGGCACATTGTAAACATAGCTTCCACAGGCTTAGGGGCATTGGAGCAACGAATGTGTTCAATGAAAAAGCTCCACCCCAGTTCTTTTTTGTTCGATAATTCCTATTGGAAGAGAGAGAAAGTGTACAACCTTGGTTCGGATGTGGGTTAATGACAAAAGAAAGATAATTATCAAAAAAATCCTCTTGTTGGACATCCGGACGCATTTGTGACGTCATGCGATCGGAATTTTTACAAACGAGTAGTCGAGATGACCCATTGGTATAAATATGGAGTGGGTTCCAACAGTTGTCACATTCGAAAGTTCCTACTTCCTTCACTTCTTACCCCTTTTTGAGGCACCAGTTGAGATTTGGAAATCACTATGATCAGCCAGGTAAGTAGAAGCTCACTTTTTCTTCCTTATCTCTTCATCAGAGAAAAGCTTTTTAAGTTTCCTTGCCTATTAGTATAGGAAAGATTTAAAGATAGAGTCTGTTAGGTACTCTGAGATCTCTTATTTGCTTCTTAAGATGATGTATGCCTTAATTAAAGTATGCTCTATAAGGTAGTTAATCATTTTATATGTTTTTAAAGTATTCCCATTAGGAAATTTATAAGGTTCCTTATATAAAAAGTAGTAGTATAATACTTTTGTAATAACTGACATATACTTATATTACCCCTTTATGTATAACAAGATTCTATCAAAAATTAATTTTACAATAATTAAACGTATTAAAGTTTAATTTCTTTAAGTACAATTTTGAACCTTTCATGCATAGCAATAAAAAATTTTTGCTCGTTACAAGTAGCGGAAGTTAATTAATTAATTGTTTTTTATCAATTAATAGACGTTATTTAAATTGATATTTGAGTTTTAGGATCGATTTCGAATATAAAAGCTTAAAAAAAAACCATTAATAAATTCAAGCTTTAAAAATAACCCATTTCGGCTATTTTTTTTCTTATGATGTATTATTTTTGGCATAGCAGCTAAAAAAGGATTCAAATATATTTACTTCTCCAATTTAAGAAAATAATATCGAAATTCTCAATATGTATGCAAAATATCACATTGAACATTGAAATATTGTTTCACATCTAGTGACTTGTTTATATTTTCATATTTTATACTTAAAGTACACACATGTTGGAATTATATTATTATAATATATTTTATTTCACTTGATAAGTGATTTTTATAACGTTTAATTATTATGAAGTTAACTAAATTCACACACAATGTTATGCTTCAAAATTGAGAATTTTTGATGAATTTAATATTTTCAACATAGAATGATGAGTTCTTAAAAATATTTTTAAAATTCATCACAAATAGCGTTCTTACTAGTTATAAATTGTAGTTTACTTTTAAACAATTTTCATTAAAAGTACATTAACAACTTAATAGTTAAATAACATACTAGCATGTAAACTAATACATTTGCAATTAAAATATTATAAGATAATTTAGCTACTCTTCACTTAAGGACATGTTTATAAGTTGATTTCATATCTATATACAAGGATAATATTTGATACTTTCACATATTTGGCAATTTGATGCTATATTGTTTGATATTTCTTTCACTTTTACTGTAATAAAATAGTGTACAATTTCCCCAATTCGATCCATTTCATGTAGACCGATAACCTTATTTGTATTTTAATATATTTTAACTTTAAAAAATCTTTTATTCAACGATTATTTTTTTAAAAAAACCATAATAAATATATTATAATTCCAAAAAAAATATTACTCAGAGATTCAAATCAAAAAGTCAAAAAAATATATTTCCTATAGAAAAAATACAATAATATTACAAAAATATTGCTAAGATAATATTGCTTGATTTTCAAACAATACAATCAAAAACTAAAAACAAAACAACAGTATTTGCACTTAATAATTTGTATCAACTTTTATTGCTTATAAAAAACCGGCAGTGCCATTAAAAATAAGAAAATGCCCAATTTTGTATAGAAAAGATACTTTATCATTAAAAGACCATCAAGATCTCTCTTAAAGAGAGCATTAATGATTCTTCTACTGACAAAGTTACCAAACCATAAAAACTTTCTGTTTACTCTCCACAGAAAGGACTCAAAAAAGCAAACTACAACATACAGACACATACAAAGAAAAAACCCGCCAAATCCAGCATCACCCGCTGACTAAACAAAATTAACAAATCCTCCGACCGCGAGCCCCCCAGAAACCTAAGAAGCTCCCAAACTAAGCACAATGATGAACAACTATTTTTCTAAACAAGTCCCTGTTTCCGAAAGGCAATTAGGAAGATCCAGAGTAACCATAAATAATAATTGCGTAATTGCAGTTGCTTAATTGAAAATAATTGTGTGCGTCAAAAGGTCATTGGAAGAGGCCCCGTGCCTCCTCTATCAATTATTAATGATGAGCAGGATAAAAGTAAATATTAATTTACCCCACAGACTGCTCTCGGGGGTTGAGAACGACACTTTTTAGTTAGGTCCTCAAGTTACTTTATGGGGTTTATTAGTGAATTTAATGAATATCTATCTATATATGCGAGTTGAAACAATATCCTAAGGGTGAAGTTATGAATATGATTATGTCTTAATAATATCCATAGAGTTAGGTATTTAAACTATTGTATTTTTAATTAAAATGGAATATCTCTTTTCTTTCTTATAATGAGGGTTATGAAAGATTTTAGATGTTCATCATGAGTTATTTTAATGTATATATTTATCATTACAAATTTAAAGTCTTTAATTGGGGCATTTAATTGAAATTTGTGGTTGTGAATCTTTCTTAAAGCGTATTTTAGTGAATAAGTAGTCGTTTAACTTGATTGTTATAATGGCTTATTCTTAATTCTTGATAATGGAAGTATTTATAAAATAATCATGTAGTGAGTTTTATAAGAAGAAATGAAGAATAAGTGGAGTTATGCATGAGTTTCGTTCGTTTTAGTAATTCACAGAATTATTGTCTTTGAAGTTGCTTTTATACAATTGCGTTTTGATAATTTCTAGTCCGTTCTAGGCAAATAAATTCACTATAACATAATGTGTTATTCATTTTAGAACTGAGTTACGCAATAGTTACATGCGTGTGTGTTTTTAATTTTAACTTTGGGAACATTCGAACAATTTACCACACATTTCAGCTTAACTGCACAACATATTCTTCTAAAATATTTAAGAACTTTTTTGCGCAACAAATAATGTTCTAAATATGTTTAAGCTTTTAATCACTAAAGTAAAAAGCTTTTTAAATCTTATGAACCTTTACTATATATTATAAAAGAGAATTATGTTCCATTGATTCTCTCCACCATCAAACTGATAACTGATATTTGTTTCTAAAAAAATTCACAAGCTAATTAAAATACAAATTATCAGTTTTGATGTAAAATATAATAGTTAACGTTCTTACAATTATACGTTACAAATAATTTCATTCTTGAATGCAACAATGTGTTGCTCTATGAATGACATTCAAAGAAAGTTACTGACGAAAGCAGCTTCTTCAGTAAAGGAAATTGGTGTACAAACTATTTATTTTAATATCGTTAGCACAATTGCAGAGCTTTTCTTCAAACTATTAGAAATATTTGAAAAACTTTTTTTTTTTTTGCTTATTTCCTATCTATTATACATCATGACAATATTAGGTTTTCTTTCCAGTGTACTAACTGAATATTCCTCAATTTACAGGTACTTTTCCTTTGCCTTGTGGCTGGAGCTTTGGCACAATATCCTTACAATCCAAACCAATACGCTCCCCAACCTTACCAACCACAGCCTCAAACCAATCGAAACAACAATGCCGCTCCTCTTCACTACGTAAACATCGGAGCTCAGCTCCAGGGAGACTACAAATTTGGCTACAACACCGGAAATGACGGAAGCTTCCGAGAGGAAACCCGAAACCCTGATGGATCTGTTTCTGGAGCATATGGATACATTGATGCTTCTGGTAAGCAAAAGGTCATCCGATACACCGCAGGAAAGGAGGGTTTCAAGGCCGAAGGAGATGATATCCCTAAGGCACCACCAGCACCAGCACCCGTTGCTCCCCAACCCGCCTACCAACCCCAGCCACAATACAACCCTCAACAGTACCAACCACAACCACAATACAACCCACAGCCTACTTACAACAACTACGTTCAGCCTCAACCTAGCCAGAGCTACAACCAGTATTCTCAACCTCAGCAGTACAACTCTCAACAAGCTGGATCTTACAACCCATTTAACTACCACAACCCAGCTCCAGGACAGACCGCCAACCCAGTCAATCTTCTGTCCTACAACATTGGAGGAGGTCAGCAAGGTCAATACCAGGGCTGAATAATTCAAACTGATTACAATTGATGGACTTTTTCAACTTCAATCAGTTGTGGGTACAAAACACACACAATTTTAGGTTAATATTATTTATATACTCAAAGATGCTTTGGTCTCAATAGGATTTTGATGTTTTTACTTTGCAGTATAACAGCTATATAGATTTTATGTTCTTTTCAATTTCCTGGGTTGGTGCCGCTGGATGCACTCCTATGTCTTGATGTCCTGGTAATAGATTTGCAATGGATTTTATGTTTTATGTTGCTTATGTATCTTGTCGCTGAGCCTCAAAAAATTTGCCAAATACCGTGCCAACTTCTGTCTTTATTTTTTTTTGTATTGCGAGGGATATTTTTTTAAATGTGTAGCAGCAAATTGTGGTTTATGGCATTAAGTGCTTCATGGCATACCTTTAATGCTATGCCATGAAGCATTGCTTTTATTAGAATAATATTTTCTACGATCTCTAAAAATATCCTTTCAGAGAAACACTGATAAGATATTTTTGAAAAATAATAATGAAAGTGCTTTTAAAATAATGATTAAATTTTTTTTTACCTAATCAACTCTTTTTAATGTAGATATGAAACATTTAAAAAAACTTCAACATTTTCAAAATTTTCGTGTTTTTAACAAATATGAAAGTTAATTTCTTCAACCAATTAAAGCAATTTAAATGAAAATTTCTGCCCAAGTTATCCTTTAATGCTCTATTATGTTTCACTATTAGACGTCATCAATAATTATTTCCAATTATTTTTTGAAGTAATCATGTAATTTGTAGTTTAGAATATTAACTGCATTGGAATCATTTCCTTAAGATTTTAAAAGTTCAGTTAAACATTTTTATTTTTATTAATGTACAATTTTTTTTGTTTTTGTTTTTATGTTATTTGTGAATCTATGAAGTGTTTACGTTAAACATTGTACTAATATTGGTGGTATTAATACAATGTTTTACTTTTTCGAACATGGTTAATTAAATTTAAACATTAATATGTCTATTATTTCATAATTTTTTTCTCTCTTTAGTGCTGTTTAAAAATTGTATTTTCTCTTCTTTTTTCAAATGCAATGGATTTTGTCCCATGTATTTTATTTTGTTTTAAATGTTTCTTTTGCTTTTTACAACCAGCTCTTAAAACTATTATTTATTTTCTTATAAAATACAGAAAAATCAAAAATTTACCTTCAATATATTTCTTACTTTTACAATCACGTATTTATCTTCCTCAAATTAGATACACAGTTCCTCTCCGTGGAATTTTAATTCTACAAAATGTTTACGAAAATAACTGAAAGAAAAACTCCACAAAATATTTAAATTATCTTAAATCTATAAGAAAATTAATTGTAAATAGTAAAAGATACCGCTTCCTGCATGCATATTTTAACAAACAGAAAATAATCAGCAAATTAATATACTTTCTAAATATTTAATTTTAGTAATCGTATCTTTATGGTAAACTTTCCAACTTAAATAAATGTTTAACTTCAACATTAAATGTAATTTTTTTTCTAAAATTCACCAAGCTCTTGCAATAAATTATTCTTGAAATATATATACGCGTCACAAAAACTCGAATCATTTTATGTATTTGCTATTCTGCTCTCTTTCGCAAACACTACATGAACCGTTAAGAGTAATTTGATTCTATGGTTCTTTTTTATTTCTTTTTATCATAGATTATACGTTTCTCTTTTGTATTCGCAGGTTTTTCAATTTGCATGTTATTTACTTAGCATAATTTTCCGCTTCGTTGAATATATTTCTTTCCTCTCTTTTTTGTATGTTTGTTCTTTTTTTATCATCCTACTAATTCAATTCCTGTGTTTTTAAATATAATGATCTCAGAAATTCAACCCACTCAGTTTACGTGAAAACTTTGCCATTTTTCAAACTTTTTTTTTCCTTTTTTTCTTCTCTTTTTAAAACTTTTTTGTTCTTTTTCTTGCGTAATATTTGTTCGCATCTATTTAATGTTTGACGATTTTGTTGCTATTTTTTTGTAATTTAATATATCTGCACGCAGTTCTTTTTAGTGTTGGGGGAATTTATAATTTGCAACCATTGAATGTATGTGTTATGCTTCATCCAGAATTTAATTTTGCACATTATCTTTCTCTTTTGCAGCCTTCATCTATCTAGTTAGTGAATATTTTATCGCTTTCCTAGTTTAGTAAACATTTTTTTAGCTTTTCAAAATGCTTTTAGAATAGCGAGGCGGGTTACTGTTAAAGATCGTTCTTTTTAAAGAAATGGCTTTCTCATAATGCTTATGCAAACATATTTTCAATTACTTTGCCCAATCAACTGGGAAAAAGAATATTAATATATCTATTAGCCTTTTTCAAAATGCTGGAGAAAATGTTCTAATTCAATTTAATTATGAATGTTGTATTTCTCCACTCTCTGAAATTTAATAAATTTAATTGAAGATAGATTTTTATTATTAGTGCCAAAAAATTCAATTACGCGCATTGCAATGGTTTTCTTTGGTCATAAAAATTTATTGAGATTCTTAATTTCGTTCCTCTTAAAAATTTTAATCATGACTGTTGCTACTTTCACCGCTTAATAATGAAAAACTTTCGTCTAGTTTTTATCGCTGAATATTAGTTGAATTGCATATATTCTATCCAATATTTAATTAAACTGCTCCCTGTATTAAAAAATGACTACTTTGTTAAAATTAAACGATAGAGAGAGATTGTCCTAGGCAATGAATTATGAAACTTTCGAATTGGGTGGGTTTTCTCTTGAGAAACAAAAATTCCAATATAGCTTTCTTAATTGTTTTAATTATACATCTTTTCTTCTCTAACATTGCTTTGAAAACCTTCTAAACTTCTTTTTGTGCATTTACAATCTTTTTTTTTTGATACGAAAGTAAAAGTTGATACTCATTTCTTACTTGATAAAAATTGCTTCAAAATTATCGAATATTTTGAAGGTTTTATTAACTTCTGCTTAATATTTTATTGCACGAACAGTTTTTACTTTTGATTCATGAACTTGTAATATGTTTCAATTTATAGTACGGTAATTTTATCCGTTAATAGGAGTTAAATATATTTTTTGTTTTAGTTAGAGTAGTAGTATAAATTACCACTGTATATATCAAAAAGAAATTTCTTTTAAAAGAAAAATAAGTTTATTGATTAAATATTATTTAAATTAAAAAAAACTTGAATAGTTAAATTAATAAATTTAACTTAAAGGATTAAATTAATCAGTTTAACTTGATTATTAAATTAATCAGTTTAACTTGATTATTAAATTAATCAGTTTAACTTGATTGTTAAATTAATCAGTTTAACTGAATTATTAAATCAATCAGCTTAACTTGATTAATAAATTAATCAGTTTAACTGAATTATTAAATAAATCAGTTTAACTGAATTATTAAATTAATAAGTTTAACTGAATTATTAAATTAATCAGTTTAACAGAATTATTAAATTAATCAATTTAACAGAATTATTAAATTCATCAGGTTAATTTAATTCTTAATTTAATCAATTAATTATTAAGTTAAATTTTAAATTAATAGTTTTAATTTTAAAAATATATTCTTCCGTTTTAAAACATTTTTTTTTATAATTAATCTTTGTATAATTTAAGAACCAATTGGTAAAAAAAATGTACAAAGATTTTAAGTTTTTATCGTTTGACTATCAGAATTTTTTACTCTTTCTTTCTTTTGTTATTGTGTGGTCTTAAGAGAAATATAGTGCTTCCTCTATTCACAAAAATATTATAATACAATCTTAATTTGTTTCTATCATTGAAAAAATATCAAACAAATTTATCTGGTAGAAGTTCCTTTTTGTAAATATATCCCAGAATTTTTACTTTTAAAATGAAATTTATATTTCTTGTGTGTATAGTAAGCATTTCAATAATTATATATTAATATTTCAAATTTATATGACAAGTATTAACAAGTGTTTATTGCATATTTTCATAATAAATTGTATCTTTTAAGTTTTGATTCTTAACTATGTGATTATGTTTAAAAAATACAATTGTTTGAATTGTGTATTATGTTATATAAGCATTCTGTATATGTTTGTGTAAAATGTGTTTATTTGTAAAAGAAAAATAAACTGAAGTACAAAAATGAAAAACAATTGATTTTTATTTTAGAGTTTAATGCGCTGTAATAAATCATTGCACCTACACAAAATTTCATATTTTCAATAATACTTTAAATTAATAATATTAATGAAAAATGTTTCTTAAACAGGATCCAAAATATTTTATTAAGTATTATTAATTCTTTAAATATTGTTTTTATGCACAACTAAAAGATTTTGTAAGCCATTTAAGTGCATACAAAATTGTTTTATCTTAATAAAAAACTAATAAACTTAATATACATGAATTGCAATAATTATTTTAACAGAAAACAAAGAAACAAAATTCAAAACCATTCAGTATGCTTCAGTGTTAAATTTTAAGCAGCAAAAGGTATGCAATGTTTTTGCTACAATATTTACTTTAAATTCATATACTTATTTCTTCTAAATTTCAGACAAATTAAAGTAAAGCCATCAGATATATAATGAAACCTCATATTTAAAAGCTTTCTAAAGTACCCGTCAGATGATAATGGTTACAAGGTTTAATTATTTTCATAATGTGTTTTTGTCAAATTTTCAGTCATTGTAATTATATATGTATGGCAATGGGGGAGAACCTTTTTACCATTAGAGGCCGCATGTAAATTAAGTAGTAATAAATAAGGCCGCATAGGTTGATGTACCTATGAATGCAACTCTTGTGATATTATTATAGTTTTTGTAGATTTAACAATTTTATGTATTATATAGAATTATTTTTAAAAAAATTAAATTCTTATTTATTTATTATTTGGCATAAAAAGTTACAATATAAGATGATTTTGTATTCATATAAGGGTAAAATCTTGTTATAATATTCATCATTGATTAATATTTTTTTAATTTATTAAATTCAGTGATATTGTTGTAACTTTCCCTATCACTGTTGGTATTTTTTTTATGTAAGCATATGTATATACAAATATTTAGATCAAACTTCATAACGTGACGCCTTAGTTGTTCCTCTACGTGAGCATGTGTAGCAGTGTAGCCATGTTGCACTAGGTGGCGTTCTAACCTTTGAAATGTACAATTGGCTATTCTCATGAGCAATCATTTAAACATACATACATTCATGCCATTCTTTACTACTTCGGAACCGTAATTTTAAAAAAGTGCATAAATGGATACTTTTCATGATATTTAGAGTCACTTAGACTAGAACACATGTATAAAATTGTTTTAAGGATATTTTGACAAAATTTTTTTATTTAAATACAGTATTTGGGCAAAAAATTAACTTAGAATAATCTTTTTTTTCAAAATGTTGTTCTTTTGCAAAAAATGCTTCTAAAATAATAATATTTCACTTATATAAAGTAAACATTTCTCCAGAGAGTCTGAATTAGGATTTTTGAAAAATAAACATTATTTTCAGAGTTACCCCCAATTGAAATAATTATTGGTGTGTTTTTTTCTTAAAATTGTTCCCCTCTATTGTCATAAAATATAGAGAAACCCACTTCTAAGTTCAAAAATTTTAGTTGAACCTCTGTAGAGAGATATGAGCTATATACAGGCAAAATATTATTATAATAGAACCATTTATCACAAAAGGAGAATATTTTGAAAATGGGTTATTTTGTTCATTTTTTGTCAAAATATAGTACTTAAATAACTTTTTATTGTAATAATAATCTTAAAACAATTTTATGTACATTTTCTAATCTAAGTGACATTAAATATCATAAATATTATCCATTTATACGCTTTTGAAAAACCTTGGTTCCGAAAGTAGTCGGATACCTTAATTGCATTGATTTAAAAACTATTGTAATCTATATAATTAAATATTTATTAAGAGAAGTGCTAGCACAAAAAACTCATGGAGACCACATGCGGTCTCAAGGCCGTGGGTTACCCACCTCTAATCTACAGAATTTAAAAATCTCCACTGTTGAGGCATAAATGATTTGAACACCAAAAATAAAATAACTATTAATATTGGAAGCTTAAAAAGATGGATGATCCAATATTATAAACAATGCTGACTTAGGACAGCTTTTAATTTTATACAAAAGTGGGATTCAACCTGTTTTGTGGCTAGTCAACCTTCTATCAATTTATAATACTAAGCGAAATCCTACAAGGAAAATAATGGAGAGAATTTCAAAATCCATTTTCAATGAAAAGGTAACTTACCTTAAGATACATTAAAAAATGCTTAGATCTCACGATGAATCAATGAAAGAGAGAAAAAAAATTGGATTAAAACTTATTCTTTAAGAAAATAATTAAGTAAAACAGAAAAAAAGCAAATAAAGTAAAACGAAAGAATTAGAAGAAAATAATAGTAAATAATTTAACCTATGTGATAAAAAAGATTGACTGTAAGCATTTGCTACCAAAAACTGAATATATAGTTTTTAATAATTCCTACAAGAGAGGCATATATATATAAGGGGAGACCGGGACAAGATAACGAATGTGTTAATTTTTCCGTTTTCCGCTAGGTAGCAGGATCAACCGAACATTATTGACTCTCCTATTGGCAGTTCGTTAAAAATAGTATAGAGAAGCTGAAATTGTGCCATTTTTGTGTTAGTTGTGAAACTCTGATTGCTTACAGCTGCCCCGATATAACTTTTATGTATGTGTAAATAAGCTCTGCTAGAGATACAGGCAAGATATATCATTTATCTTAAATATTTATAAGTGACTTAGTTTAAATACTACACTGGTATTACCCCAAACAAATGTCAATTAATTGACTTCCTTCATGGAAATGGAAACGAATATTTTTAAACTGGCAGTCCGGGTCAAGATGACGAGCTCGTCATCTTGCCCCGTGTTTCAGAATTTATTAAACTAACTATGTTGTCTATTCTATTAAACCCTGTAACACTAATTTGTCTGTGTTTTTGTCCACTCGATCTTGCCCTTCTCTCTCTTCTGGGGCTAAGGGGTGCATTTGAATCAGGGAATGTGTCGTTCGAAAGGGGCAACCAGAGGAAAGCATCTTTGCCATTCGCTAACAACTGTATGGTCACTCATCCAGGACAAACTATCATAGACAAAATATTGGTGAGTGTTTGAGCGCCACTTACTTCAGAGCAGCTACGGTTCGAAATGCCGTTAAAGGGTTTAAAAAAATGTGCGATTGAGACTCATAATCCTCTTGTGTTTAGCGAACATGACTCTTCTGCTTCAAAAGCTACTGACCATGATGTTGTTGGCGATGAAACTGAGAATAATAGTGCTAATCTGCAGGCCCTGGTAGTAAAAAAACCAACATATAAATCCTCCAGAAGAACCAGAACTTATGGCAAATGCTGATTACGATGCACTAAAGAAGCCTGCTAGTGTTTTTTATTTCAAACCATTGCCTAAAGCAACACAATGTGAGGGGAAAAAAGCAAAAGCAAAAAAAGGAGTTCAATCATTCTTACAAGCACATCCATCAAAGAAATGTTAGAACAAAGGGAAAAGAAGAACAGGAAACTTTAAAAAAAAACAGAGAAGAGAAGCCAGTGAAGCTAAAAAGGGAGTAAAAAATTCAAACTAAGTTCCTGTAGGCCTCTATAAAATCCAAGCCAAACAGTCCAGTTGCATCAATTTCAAAGGATGGTGTTATAACATGTCCTGCTTGTGAAGAACAGAAGCCCTTCAACAGAAGAATGGATCCAGTACTGTGCGTGCCAATAATGGTGGCATGAGGAATGTTCCAATTATGAAAACAGCATTTTTATTTGTGACTATTGTTAGCTGCACAACTAAACACTTCAACATTACGTTACAATGCATTATTCTTAATTTGATACTTTGTAAGATGTAAAAACGCAGTTATCATTTGTTAAACCATATAACATATTCAAAAGATAAAAATCTGTTCAACCTTTCTCAGTGCTGTCATCTGTGCTGTCCCCCAGTACTGGGGCAAGATGAGAATTTGTTGAGGTTCGGAAAAAATAAAATTATCTTTTTTTTTATTTGAAAAATTAAATGGTAATGTATTTAATACTTACAAAGGACTACTCTAACACGTCATGTAAAAATAATTTTTTATCCTTAAAAATAAATTAATAAACAACAAAATCTGTTAAAATCGTCATCTTGCTCCCGGTCTCCCCTATATATATATATATATATATATATATATATATATATATATATATATATATATATATATATATATATATATATATATATATATATATATATTTATATATATATATAATTAATAATACTAATAATTTATACTAAATATAGCTGTAGTTCTAAATAAGCAAAGCATGAATAGCAGAGCGAGATTTAATTTACATAGTTTTTGGAACCTATAAATAAATATCTATTTGAATTATTAGACATTCTGTGAGATTAAATTGATTTTTCATTTTTAATAATTTAATATTTATTTTTTTACTAATATTTCTTCTTTTTCATTAAAACATTTATCGTTGTTACTTATGCCAACTGATCGACACAGTAACATCAGATCAAGGTCCACGAAATTCATCGTGGCATGCTTCCATCGGAATTCGAACCCATGCCCCACGGCGCTGCAGTCAGCTTACTAACCCCTATGCCGGATGGGCGGCATTAAAACATTTAACTTTTGCAAAGAGTGGGTGAAAACGACAATTCAATGAAAAACGTCTAAAATTAATTTATAGAATTTCATACTCGTAATATTTTCTTCAAGTCATTTTAAAGCATTTTAAATCATTTCTTTGTGATTTAAGGTAATTTATAACCAATTTTATTAATTACTTAAAATGTTACTAGCGACTAGTTCGCACGTAGGCTACAAATAAACAGATCATGTCGGTTCGTAAAACATGAATTCTGTCATGTTAAATTAGCAGAATTAATGAAAAATCCGTCTTCGCGAAATATCATAAATTATAATCCATTCGACTTTTAATCTTTATTAGTCATCCAAAACAGAAACACGCGTTTACAACATAAATTTAATATACAAGACAGAAGACAAACTCATATATATGGATCATAACTTACTAACTAGTGTGTTACACGTAATTACATGGTAAGACAGCGTCCATTAATTATAGTTATATTTATTATTTGCATCAATTTCTCATTTTCCTTCTGAATACAACAGCCTAGTAAATATATCTTTATCTTTGTCTTTTTTGATGAATTGATTATTAAAATTCAAAATGGAGCTTAATTCTTGATACAACTAAAAGAAGAATACCTACGCATGATTAGACTTTTTTTCTTTTCATATATTGTTCTTCAGCAGTTCTAGAACGTATAAGTTATTTTCATATAAATGCATTTTCGGTAGGAAAAACAACAGGACTTCAGTCATTATACTTCTCTCTGTCAATGTAAATATTAAAAGTTCGATCTTTTTTCATTAAAAGAAAGAATTATTGGAGAAGAATGATCAGTGTGTAATTGCTTATTTTATTTAAAAAGATTTTAAAAAAATCAAGAATGTATTTTAAATTGTGTATTCGACTTTTTATTTTGTAATAATATTGCTACATTTTTGTTGTATTTGTATTGAATGATTCATAATGATATTAATTGGTACACTTCATTAGGTCTTAATTTAATTTTCAATTGAATAATTTATTAATTTGATAGAAAAATTCGTTTTATATCAAATTTTAATTTTGAAAGCATTAATCAGTCATTTTGCATTATTGCGAAATAATTCATTTACAAGCAATGCCTATATCTGAGATTAGAAGGACAGAGACAAAATATGGAAGGAATTAAAAAAATTGAAACCTGAAAATTGAGAATGATCTAACACAACTTACTGGAAATGATGTAGTAGTTTAACTAATAATCCTTTTACAATTTCGTTTTCGAAATCAAAAAATATTTTTGCAATTATTTGGTATTTTAAAAAGAAAACGTCTTAAACGGGCAGTTTGAATCACATTTTTTATCAAAATATATAGCACTAACCGCAACCCTCTCACAAAGCTGGGTATTACATGATTGTGTATGAATATGCATTACTTTTAATTTAATGATATATAAGTCCTAGCTTTAAGCTTTCGAACGTATTCAAAAACTGTTTTACAACTCTTGCCTCTTGATTTAAACGGAAAAGGGTTTGATTTTCTAAAATTGAAGCATATTTATTTTTTACGTCCCCTGAAACTACCCCTCCTTTTGAGTTGATTTACACGAAACACATTTTTCACTGATCTATACTCAAAAAATGAAACATGTTTACCCAATTTTAAGTCTGTAAGTCCAGTTATTCAAAAAAACCCAGAGTTTTTGTCTGTAACGTTTTCACTATCTTCTTTGAGAGTCGATTTCCGCAAAACCCGTTCGCAGCAGACCTCTACTCAAAAAAAGAAGCATGCTTACCAAATTTCAAGTCTGCAAGTCCAATAGCTCACAAATGGTATTTTTTCTTAAGTATTATGTCCCTGTATCTCTCCTTTTCAGTCAGTTTCGTCAAAACTATTTCTTGGCGAATCTTTATTCGACAAATGAGGTATATTTGCCAAATTTCCAATTCTGTAAGTCTAATCGCTCTCAAAAACTGGAGTTTTATTTTACCTTTTACTCAAAACCTGTTCTTAGCAGATTTCTATTCAACTTTTAAAAAATAGCTGCCAAATTTCAAGTGTTCAGGTATTATAGTTCTGGAGATATTGTAAGTGAGAAAGTTACTTTTCTCCTGTATATAACTTTTCCTATACAGATTAAATTTCAAAATCAGTGAAATTTTTTTTTGTTTTAAAGAATAAAGATTTAGTATAATAATTATGATTTTTTAAAATAGTTCTAAAATACAATTTTAGAGTTCCTGATATGCCATACATAATGATTAAGATCGAAATATAAAAGATATCTGACTTCCAATGATAGCACTTTCATTAATTCTACTACAGCTAAAATTCCAAACGGCATTCCAAAGATATACATCAGTATAAACCAATTATAACGACAGTCATTTCTTATTCATTGTTATCAACTGAGACTCTTGTACTAGTTTTTTTTTTAAAAAAAGTCAAACCGAGAAATAACCATTCAAATCCAGTCATTCCAACCTTATCCTTATCTCATCCAAGAACAAAAACCCGCCCATTTCTTAAATTAAGTACAATTCTCAAGAAACATTCTCACTTCATTTTAAAAAAGATAAAAACATCGAAGAGAAGACGAAACTTTATAAATTAATTCCAAAAGATAACGCCAAAGCTAAATACAAAAGGAGTACGAAAAAAAACCCTTAGTCCCTACTATCCCTGACACTTCCACCCATGGCTTAAAAGAAAATTCAATGATCCGTTGTCCTTTATCCTTCCCTTAAATATCATGTCCGTGGAAGACTGTCCCTGGCATTTAATTTAGGCAAAGAGGACGCACAAGCGAAGATGACGCTACAAGATAATTGCATTCTATTTGAAACTTTAAACTCAATTATGGTTCTGGAGATTAGGCGAATTGGCTGACGTTGATTTATTAAGATGCCAAGATGCGACGCCAAGATACAGTCAAGATAACGGACGAGGAAGGTTTCCTTTTTAAAAGTGGACGGAAGAGTTACTCCGAAGAATCTTTTGTTTGCGTACTTAATTTTGGAGGAAGTGCCTCTCCTTGCCTCGACCATCCTCTGCTTTCTTATCGGGTCGATTCTGTTATAGTTCCTTCGTACATTAAAGTTTTGAAGGGTTGGGAAGGGGGAGCTTGGAAGTATTTTTCGGTAAATCTGAGCTGAGGAATGGTGGAGTGATGTATGGTGGGGTGGTCCTAGATATTTCTAAAATCTATGGATGGACTAAGTCAAGGGTTACGGGGTATGTGTATTCTAATCGGGAATTTTTTGTTCCGTTCAAGACATACCCAAAGTATTGGGAATTTTCCTGATTTGTTGTAAATTTGTTTCAATCTCCTAACGTCTCCAGTGTTTAGTTACTATAAATGCATTGATCATAAAGTGATCAATAGATTGATCACAGTGAAAATCTCTTAGAACGATAAAGAGAGAACTGAAATATCTTCTCGTGTTAAAGGATATTGCTAAAAAGAAACACATATTCAACAAAATTAAGTTTATTAGAGTACACTTTATTTGCATAGATGCGTTTATATCCATGTATTTAATAAAAATCAAGGAAGCAAAAACATTCATAAGATTTTAATGAAATTTAATATAAATTTTAGAAAAGCAAAACATGTATTGAGTTTTTGGAAAATAACCTGATATTTTACTTTGTATTGTCTTTTTTAGCATTAAATTGTTAAAAAATTGTTCATTGTCGTCCATTTTGATATTCATTTCACCATTGGAATGTGTGTCTTAATAACTGCGCATGCTTTACATGATGTTCCTCATTTCGGATGACGTGGGAATAGAAGCTGCATTATTCATTTCATTTTCGTCAACGGAATCTGCATCAATGGTATTTTTTGAGCTTTGAAAAACTTCCAAAATATTTTTGTCTCATAATTGGGGGTGTACACATATATGTTATCGTAATCTACTTCAATTAATTCTTCCGATAATACAATATGAAAGTTTAAAATTAACAGTAAATTAAAGGTGCTTTTGTAAAACAATTCAAGCAAAATAAGGGCTTAGAATTTTGGTAAGTTTTGAATGAAATACCCACTCTCAGCGCTTACACTCGGAAATATACGGTATATGAAAAAGTAATAAAAAAATTCAAATCATTTATATTTAAAAACTTAAAACTGTTCATAATACAAAACAAACTAAAGGTTTTAGCTCTTAAATAAATTTTCCTTTGAAATACAATTGGTGTTGAATTTAAATAACAAATTATGTAACAAATACAAATTGTTGAATCAGAAAGAAAGGTTTCACCATGCATTCATCACTCTCCTCTTACATTTCTGATACTGGTTATTTCAAACATCAAACACATAAGCGTAATTACGATGTTATCAACAATCCTCCACTCGAGCTCTCCACTAAAAAAATTGTATGTTCTTCTGAAAATTACAGAAATTAATAACTTGTAATTAGAATGTTACATTAAAAGGCGTTCGAAAAGTTCCTAACCTTGACTTAGTTTCTGAAGATTAATGATGCGTAAAAATAGATTTTAGATAAGATTAAGATAATACCGAAGAAAATTATTTCTATCGTCTCTTTTTGATTAACACTATAAAAGACTGTTATCACTTAAGCATGGAATGAATTACAATCAGGAATAACAATTAATTAAATTTATTATGTGGATCGAGACTCAGTTGTGGAAGGAAAATTGTGGGATCGTATTTCTAAAGGCTACGGATACAGGTTTTGTGTTTTATACCATTAAATTTTATTTATTAATTCTAGTTCTAGGAATTGTTTTTTTGTGGAAACATGTTCCTCAGTTGATTTTCTTTATTATTTTAAAACTTTTATAATAAGTTACTTTTAAAACAAAGTTAAATATTGTAATTTAGTAGTTACTCGTGTGTTTTTGGAATAAATTTAGCATTAAATATTTTCAAACTTATTTTTGCTTATTTGAGTAATAGTTCGTTTTTCTCATATTATTGTTAATCAAAATTTTACATTAAAAACAAAAATATTACTAAGCATTAAAACGCTAAGAATTTTCTTGTCTGAAATAGATAATTCCTTTTTTTTTCTTCATTATTTTCTTAAAACAACCAAAAACAACAACCTTTTTTGTAGTATATTCATTTTGTAAAGCGTATGAATAACAACTATGCTTTTATTACATTACATGGGATTTAAAAAAGGATTGTATCATTCTCTGAAATTTTGTAACTAATTTTCAGAATTAATAAGTTCTTGGCATTTTTTTTTCCAATTGGTTTTAAAAATTTAAGACTCTAATGCCAAGTGTACATAGTTGACGACAGTTTGTTCATTCAATTAACCAACGAAAAATTTTAAGAAAAAACCTTTAATTTTTAACCTTGAAAGTAATCAGACAATAAAACATTATAAGTTTTATTAGTTTAAATCTAAATATTTGAAAAGATTTGTATAAAGCAGAAATATCTGTTACTTTTTAGAGAGAACACTTTACTGCAAATTTAATTACACATAAAATTCCTATTTCATTATTCATATGAATCTTTCACTTCAAAATTTTAAAATATGCACAGAATGTATTTTAAAAAATAATAATGCAGAAGTAAAAATACTTCATATATATACCTGATGTATTTGCAAAAATTCTAATTTGTAAAAAGAAAAAGAATTTGGATTAAATGAGCAGCTTTCTTTTTTAACAGTGACAGAATTGTAAATAGTTTTGTTAAAACCGGTCACATATCTTCATATAAACTAAACTCTGCTACACTATAGCCCATGAGGGACAAGGCCTATTGCGCCCATCTCGCAAGGAGAAGGCGACGGCGAAAATAAGATCGATCGCGAGCGACAGCGAGCGGGCGCTTCTGCTCAGAATGAATGGCAAAGAGGGACGGAGGCCAACATGAGAAGAAGCCCAAAACTGGGGAGGGGCGGGGGCAAGGAGAAGGCACGACTAAGGAAATTCATTTCAGGTCGAGACTTGGTGTAATAGTAGTACTCCTTTAGAGGGTTCAATCATCAATGTAAATCCTCTGAATGGCCAGTCAATTCGGAGAACATAGCCTCCGGAATCCATGTTTAGCTTTTATACAATTAAGTTTTAATTTCTTTCACTGCCCCAGTGGCTCGATTGGCAAGTCGCCTGCTTTCAATGTGAGAGGATCCGAGTTCGAATCACGCGAAAAACTATTTTCTTTCAATCCTTTAAATTATTTTTTAAAATTAAATAAATTTATTTACGAAAAGTCTATTAAATATTAAATGATATTCTACGCAATTATTTTGCATTTTATAATGTAAAAAAATTACTGTAATTATATAAATATTTATATAATGCTTAATAGATATATTTTTACATAAATATAAAGAAAATTTATAATAAAATGTATAATAAATATTAAATGATATTTTACATAAAAATTATTCACAAATAGTTATATGATGTGAAATACAATATACTATAAATGAAATATTGTATATATAATATAAAATAATTTATAAACTATATTATTATTATTATTTTTAAATTAGTTATTTTGTAATTATATGAAATTTTTAATAAGTCCTTTTATAATAAATGTATTTAATCTTAAAAAAATTATTTAAATAATTTTAATTAATAATATTTAATTATTTGTAATTAATATTAATTTTAAATAATTTTATTTAATATTTAATTTTAATTACTAATAATTTTAAATAATTATAATTAAAATATTTTTAAATAATTTTAATTAATAATTAAATTTAATTACTAATATTTTAAATAATTTTATTAATAATTAATTTTAATTACTAATAATTTTAAATAATTTTAACTAATAATTATTTTTTAAATAATTTTAATTACTAATTATTTTTAAGTAATTTTAATTAATAATTGATTTTATTTAATAATAAATTTAAATAATTTTATTTAATAATAACTTTAAAATAATTTCATTTATTAATTAATTTTAATTATTAATAATTTTGAATAATAAATTTATTTATTTATTTATTACTTTATAAAATGCAAAATAATTACGTAGAATATCATTTACTATTTAATAAATCTTTCATAAATAAATTTATTTAATTTTAAAAAACAATTAAAAGAATTGAAAGAAAATAGTTTTTCGCGTGATTCGAACACGAATCCTCTCACAATAAAGGCAGGCGACATGCCAATCGAGCCACTGTGCCGGTGAAAGAATTTAAGACTTAACTGTATAAAAGCTAAGCATGAATTTCTGAGACTATTTTCTCCGAATTGACTGCCCATGCGGTGAAGTTACATTGAGGATTGAACACCCTAAATTAGTACTACTATTACACCAAGTCTCCACCCGAAATGAATTTCCTTAGTCGGACCCTCTCCTTGTCACTATACGCGACCTTGGGTGTTGAGATGCATGACAGCAATTGATCCGGTCAGGTGGTCAGTCTGACTCGAACCCTCCAGTATTTAGTTCCTAAGCAAGCTTGTAGTCATTTATCAACCCATTGAAGAGGTGAAAGGCTGAGTCAACCTTTCCCAGTCCGGGATTGAACCCTAGACCTGTGCGTGGAAGCGTGAAACGCTACTACTCATCCACTGGGCTTCATACCTTCATATATATATAACTAAAGTTTTTCCAAGACACTTGTATTGATTGGGGGAAACATATTTATTCTAAAGTAATTTTTTTCTTTTATTTTGGAGGGAGAGAGACTATAAAACATAATTTGTGAAAGAAATTACAAATTAATACTTTTAATAATTACTTCAACATAATTTATAATTTGCACTGGCTATTTGTTAAAAATTCATCAATTTCACAACAAAGATTTAGGGAAAAGGAACGCGGTTGATTGCTAGATTGTTTATTAACTTTCCACTGAGAAGAAATACGTGCTCTATTGTAGACATATTTCGTAATCTTGGACTACGGCCAAGTGACGGGGACGACATCTGAGCTGACACCCACTCTTTAAACTACCCCACCAACCCAACTTGAACCTCGTAAGATTTGTCGCGCATGTGTCTCTCTATATGGCGGATCTTCAGTGTCTTCAGTGGCTGTAGTCTCGCGAACTCATGAGTCTACGGTCACGAGTTCATGAAAATGACCAATCGGCTACCGCGGATGCGCAAATATATACGTAAAATGATGTTTAGAACTAATTTGCTTACTGTATCTCGAGAAACTTCATATGATTCAAAGTGGTAATAAAATAAACAAAAATCTCTTCTAGGAGGAAATTGCAGCGAATTATAAACTAGAGAAATATTTCTACATAAATTTTATCAAATCAATATAATATTTTATGTATAGTTTTGAAATTCTCTTCGGTGAATAAGCGTACAAAGCATAGCCACCAAACTTCGGCTTCGTTTGATACTTAAAATTGATTACACTTATTATCGCAGAACAAAAACCTTTTAGAGGATGATAAAAAAAATCCCAAAACATCGTGATCCATACATTCATTATATATATATATATATATATATATATTTCTCTTTATATATAAAAAAATCTTATGTATCAGCATTTTAAACACATAGTGTGTAGCTCTAAAAAAGAACCACTGCAACAACTTCAAAAAACCCTTAAGCCATTTTCACCCAAAACACACCTTCCACTCAGCACACAAAAAGCTTCATTGTTTTCAATACCTTAAACTATTTCCATTATCTTCTACTACTGATTAAATACTGTCCTTTTCTAAAAGGAAATCCAGAATGTTATTAACGTTTTTTCTACCCATTTCCCGAACCATATCTAAATGAAGTATCTTCGCATTGAATAAAGAAGCGATTTCACACCTTTTCATTAAACCAGCTACACGGCGCTGTGACACACCCTTTAGAATCCTCTGGTCGTGCCTCGTAATTACCGGGCAAGGCGTCACCTTTTTCTGATCGACCTGAAGCAGAAGATGCTATGTTGTCACATACAGGAGCTTTGGCAATTAATTTGGTGCATTTTCGCCTTCTTTGGCGTAGTTTTTCCCTCGAAGACCTCTTGGTAGGGAAAGGCTGTGTTTAACTTAGGAGGGTTTGGGATACTTGGTGCGTATAGATTCATTGTTTGTTGTGGCAGGTGTAAAGAGTGTTTTTCGATTTGCTATAGTGTAATTTACTTTATACCCCCTTCCCCTTCCTCAAGCAATGACTTGTTGATTTTGCTTGGAAAGAATATAAAAATAAAAATAAAAGATGCGCTTGGGTTAATAAAATGAATACAGTGTATATACTTAGTACAGATTCAATGAATAAATTTAATGTCAGTTACACACATAAAAAATAGAAGATGTAGTCTTTATAAATACCTTCAATAAACTAATTAATACATAAGTAGAGTTCTTACAGATTTGTGTGTTATTAAGAGCAGATTATTAAGATTGGTCATATTTTAATGTCTCGGAAAAAATTCACCAGTATAAATACTAAATAAATTCTAATTATATATACTTTAAGTGACTTATAAGCACACGTAGTTACCTGTGATATATTGAATTACAACGCCTATATATATATATGAAGGAAGATAGAACTCTCTCTCACACACACAGTATCTTCTGTTTCGAAACCGAATACTTTAGCCACCATGCTAAAATGATACGTTGAATAGTTCATCGAGTACCTGCTTCTTGCAAAAAAGCTCAAACTCCTGTTATGGGAAAAATGGGGAGTTGCTTGGGTTCCGCTTTACCTTAGTCCTTCGCTGCATTTAAAGATATTTGTAAATTAAAATTAAGTTTAACTTGTGAGTTGATAAAAATGATAAAAATTAATAGAATACATTAAGTGAATAAAAAGGTGTGAAAAATTCATGCTAAAATTATCATCGTAGCATGGAGACTATTAATAGGTTATATAGATACCACCGCCATACACGCCCCTGCCAGTGATTCGGCGAATAGGCGAACGAAACCATTCCATATTTGTGGCAAGCGTGTGAGCAGTTGCGTCATTTTGAGTGCGACGGCTTGTGGGTTGCGTCATCGTGTGTGACGGCTTTGTTGGTTGCACCATGTGTCTGACGGCTTTGTTGATTGCGCCATGTGTCTGACTACTTGGTTGCATTTGCGGTGGAGAGATGGCACTACTACTGCTGCGGTTCTCTTTGCATGACCATAATCTCAAATGAAGGAATATTAGAACTCAGAACCTTCTATTTCGAAACCGAGTACTTTAGCCACAATGCTAAAATAATCATCGTTTCATGGAGATTATTACTAGCTTATATAGATACCATCACCCCATATCCATGTAGAATATGATGGTTGATGAATACATTTAATATTCAAGTTCATAAATGTTTGCGATATAACGTAGGAACTGCTTGAATTTAACTATTTTACCTGTAGTTCTATATTAAATCTACATACGTAGGAAAGTATGCAATACTTGTGTTAATAAAAAGTTTTTAATTCAATGTTAACAAACTATTAATCATCATTTTCAGTAATTAACCCGAAAGATATATATTGAAAAATGACCCCCTTTAATAATATTCATTGAAAATTAATCAAAATCATATGGCTATTCATATATATCTCTGCTAATAGAAATGAATTAAGAAGTTCTGCGTTTTTCTCCCTTGGATTGACTAGTTATATGTAAATTTTAATTAAATAACTACACCAACCTTCAGAAGCTAATACGGATACAGATGAATTACATATTATTATGAAATCGAATCATTCTTACAATGATAAGTTTTTGAATTTTAATTACGAATTACCTATTCGTTTGATTATCCTGAATGGTCGTCAAAATAGTGAGTTTTTGACATTAGTTGTTTCCAACGAGTCATGAGATCGAATCCTGATGTCATTCAAAATTCGTCGAATAGCGGTATGCACGTTAAATCTATTGAGCCTACAAGTACAACCACTGGCGTGGCGTCGAAGCTTGAAGAATGGAACAATAGCTTAAGCCTCACTTGACAGTCACTCAAAGTTAAGAGGACTGTCGTCAGTAATCGTTATGTTTTTTCAGTGTGCCAAGTTAATCAATAGATAAAACAATCAGTGGTACACACAAGGGTGGGGTCCTGGGGGTCCGGACCCTCCCCCCCAAAAGCCCTTGATTTTTTTCCGATTGATTATAATTCTAAGTATATAGTACGTAAAATGTAATTAAGTATTTGTTATTAATGATTAATTTTATTAATTAATGCTAATTATTTATTGAATAATTAGTTTTTTACTGTGTTTTGTTCCCGAAAATCGAGAAAATCAAAAGGAGCATGATACAAGATTGGTGAACCTTCGACCTCGGAGCCCCCCCCCTCTTGTAAAATTCCTGTGTGCGCTACTGAAGACAACAATCCCTCTTATAATTTTGCTGTATGCAGGATGTCCCAAAATCATTGTGGCAAAATATAAGAGGAGTTACGGAACATCGCAAGGGTTCAAATTTGTATAACAAACCATGATCGGAAACGTCTCCGTTTGGCGCTAGGTGGCATTGTTCACAAGACTATTTAAGGACACAGACACGCATTACTGATGCAATGCATTTAAATGCATTTGCCTACATCAAAATTGGGATCAGTGATTAAAGCTGGCTCCTGCTTCAATTCCACGATTGTTCCGGCTGCAAGTTCTGTCTTGCAGTCTCCATCCTCTTATTCATCCCAGCTGCAAAAAAAAAAAAAAAAAAAATCCGCAGCTTCTCTATTCCGATTGCGTCTTGGTGCTCCTCGAACGCTTTTTTGGGGCTGTTAAGCCCCCCCTTCCTTGCGCTCCTCCACTCCTGCCCGCGTAACGTATTTTTATCTCGTTTTCGTCTGGCCGCTTCTTCCTCCATCCTCCCTCCCTGCGGGGGAGTGTATTCAGATATTGTTTTTTCATTGCCACTTTCTCTCCACGAATTTGGGTATAAGCGATTCATTTCGCTGGCACCCGTTAAATCTAATTTTCGTTTACTGATGCAATATTATCAACTACTTAGGAGTATGGAACGTTTCAGAAGCACCGAGATGGCATATAGGCGCCTGATTTACGGATTGGCAGAAGGAAATACACGAGCAGCAGCAAGATTATTTTGCAAAAAGTACCCACAGAGAGATGCACCGTTTCATCACAATTTGTGTGAATATGGTTCATTACGGGGTAACAGGCATTGCGAGGGCGAGCCACACATTCCAGTGGGCTATGTTATCTAACGCATTTTGTTCCAGGCTTAGAACAAAATGTGTTGGGTATCGTTCAAAGGAATCCGAGTACCATGTTGGGAGTTCGAGTCACTCATGGCCAGCCCTCACTGCATGTTACCTCGTAATGATTCATATCCACACAAACTGAGAAGCAAATTAGCAAACACCGGTAGTTCGGTGCAACCCTCTGTGGGTACCTTTTGCTAAATAATCATGCTGCTGCTCTGGCATTTCCTTCAGCAGGTCCGTAAATCAGGTCCATATCTGCCAGCTTGATGTTTCTAAAACGTTCCATACTTCTTTTTGCGATGGCAGCTCAAATGACTGCAGTGATGTATATCTGTTTCCTCCAATGCTCTTGTGAATAACGCCACCTTGCGCAGAACGAAGACGTTTCGGAATCTTGTTTTGAAAGACTGAATCTTTGAGATATCCCCTTCTTCCCCCTAAAATTTGTCCCAATGATCCCAGGACACCTTGTATATTATCATTACATACATACTACCCAGGAGTACCAGTAATTTCATTAATAGATTAAACTTTATATAAATATATACCCTGTTCTTATACCTTCAACATGTTAATAAAAGAAGAGAAAATTTTAATTAATTTCAAAATGTACCAATGTATGAAAGCTTAAATACAAGACATATCAGAAGATTTTTTTTTTAAAAATATTTATATGTAGTGTTTTTTTAAAGAAACACACATTCGCTAATTTTGCTCTATTGAAAAAAATAACGACATTTATATTTTAATTTTCACTTAAGAAAAAGAGAGTATCGAAATATAAATGTCTTTAAATTGATAATTCACACTAATTTCCATAACGTACCGCAAGAGACATTTTCATAAATTGTTATATTAATTTAAATAGTTGAAAGGTGGAATCCGTTTTCATTCAGAACCATGTATCATTATACAAGTGCTGCATATGGTAGTAGAATCAGTATTTGTCCATGTTAATGAAACATTAATTATGTTGATTGTTACTATCCTCTTTAATGATGCTACTTATTATTACTTAATGTAAATAAAATTCTAATGAACCAAATTATTGTTCTTCGTTTGAACGTTATAAGAGAATGACGAAGATCATTAAATCTTAATAATGATTTTCGAAATAGATATTAGCAATTTAACATGTACGCCTTATCAATTTTAAGATTAAATTTTCTGATATTCAATCACATTGCATATTCTCTGGAATACAAAGCCCACAATAATTATCACGAACATCCATTTGAGAAATTCACAATTAATTGAATTTATTTGACTTTTTTAGGATGAACAGTTATTAAATCATTTATTTAAATTGCCTGGATGTCTGTGATTACTTAAAATTTACATTATTTCCTTTATCTTTGGTTTATCACAAACCGAGTATTTATATACTGATCTATAAGAAACGTATTTAGAACTGGGTAGATTCTAACTAATAGTTGTAATAACGGATATTTACTTTTTTCACGTCATTGGTATAACTTATTTAACTTAAATTAGATACTAAATATTTCTGCATTATTAGATCGTAAAAAACTACATATGTATATATTTTAAATTTTACATTAAATATATATTTATAGGCTTTAAAGGCTACATGATATACATTTATAGGCTGAGGTTAAAAATATAATTTCTTAGAGGTAAAAATATTGAAGCAAAATCATTATTTTGTTATTCAAAAGATTATTTAAACTAGATAATACGTACTTTATATTTGCATCAGCAATGAAGTATAAAATATGCAGTCGTATGCCTATACATCTTCCAATAATTATCTTTACAAACAATATATTTTTTTAAAAAAGAGTACATTTAATTTATAACCTCAATTTAAACATGCCGATAAGCTTCATTTTACATTTTAGATGAATAATTCATTTCTAAATAGATATTTGAGCGAATGTTTTGGTTGAATAGTTAAAACTATGCTAACGCAGTTTCCAAAATTTATTAATTTAATATTAACAAACTACATATAAGTGTTATCAAAGTTATTTAGAAATAATATACACTAGATTTATAAGTGCGAAATTATCTTTTTATATTTATAAATTATCAACATCAAATTGAAAATGCATAAATATAATTGTCATAGAATTCAAAATCATTAACGTATGAAATAAAATGCATTTCAAATTAGTTTTATAAAAAAAAGTAATTCCTTTCTTTTTACATCAGTGAGTTTGAATTAAACTCTTTTGATTTGTGATTTAAAGCTAATGCTTGAAACCTTTTATATATATTTAATATTCCAAAGCCTTCCATATTTGTTTTATGCTGCAGACGATGTTTAATTTCTACAATTCACATTGGTTTTATGATGCAAACGAGATAAATGTTAAAGCTAAATTCATTGAATTATTTTTTCTCCTTTCTTTTTGATCGTGTGGCAACAATAAAATTTTATGTTAAGAATTCCATAAATTAAAACAGCTGCTTTTTTTTGGAAACTTTGTGTTCAATTACTACTAATTCTGCAAATAATACTATTTACGAATGTTAGAAAATAAAATATTTTTTATGAAGCAGATTGAACATAAGAATAACAGAATACAGAATCGTCAAATGGTGAGTGCATTTATGGTTTTTAAAAATACTGTATTCGTTTGAGCAAGAGAAATTTTAATATTCGAGTCAAATAGTATTTTACCTGCATTTAATGGGTATTTTGAACCTACCACCTAGGGATATTCAGTAATTATAGTTATTTAGTTTTTTTCGCGCGAATTCCAAATTTTGTGTATGTGGTTGACGCATCAAATAATAAAGCGACAGAAATATAATACATTTTTCAGAGCAGAGAATTTTTATTGCAAATGTTTCTGACTTTATAATGTTTACTTTAAAACTACAAATTGAAAACAAAATCAATGAAACTATTTCCTAACTAATACCTACGCCATAAATTAATTTAAATGAATAGAATTATTCTTTTTAAATATCGAATTCCTTTTCTTCTCTCTCGGCTCAGTAAGTTTTATTTTAATATTCTTAAGAATAATTCTATTTCACAATTTGACAATAAAGCAGCCATATTTATGACAAAAGAAGAAATGTTTAACGTAAATAAAAAACAACAGATTGCTAATAAAATATTTACCAAAATTAGCAACATTTTCTTAATAAACTACAAAATATTTTTACGACAATACAAATATCTCATTTGTAAAATCCTATTCTTCTTTAAATATTTCGGAACTAATAATTGTGAATTCATTATAAATGCAAAACTAAAAGAAAATATATTCCACATTGCAAATACTTCGCTCTAATTAATGTTTATTTAGGATTTATCTGAGAAGTTCGTCATAAAATTTTAATTCCCTACGAGACGAGAAATTCGAGTTAGAGCAGAATTAATAAAATAATATCCAAAACAGAAATTAAAACTTTTATGAAAATGTAATACCGCGTCTTATTATTGCTAAGAGTGCACAGAGTTTGGGAAGAAATATATTTTAACGGATCATGTTCCTTACTTTTAAAAAAAAGAACCCCTTTTCTTCAAATTAATGAATTATGCTTTGTTCTTGGGAAAAGACTGGTTTGAAGAGGTTTTATTTTTCAGCGTCCTATTATTCGTTACTTTTGGAATTTCCAGGTTCTTACTAGTTCAATTAATAAACATATTTCATCTTTGTGCAAGCTCGAAAATTGATTCCAGACTTTATAAAATAAATATTTGTAGTTTTAACCTGAATTCTCTAAGTTATTAGGATTTCGACTGTTGTTTATCTTATGGTAGCAATTGCCTTCTTCTTTGTGTAAAATTAATGATGTTGTAACAAACATAGACTATGGAATGGAAGCGCCATGAATTCGAGAAAAGAAAATTTTATTTTCTTGTGTGTGTATAAGTAACTTCAAAAGATAAATATTTCAAAACAATACTATTGCTTTTTAATCTTTGACACAGCAACGAAGTAACTCTAATTATTAGTTTCCCACCTTGAGATGAATTTGTAAACGTACAAGTAAGAGTAATATGTTGTATTTTTAATTTAATTATTTTTACGAGTATGAAAATAAATTTAAAAAAACAAGAGCATAACATACGAAAAATATAGTTATAATTTGATTCGCGCTATTCGTATGCATGAAAAATTAGATAAAATTATATTATTTATTCTTAAGTTTGATTTCGATTATTGGGGTTTTCCTTACAATTTTATAGCAAATTAAGGGAGCCACAGTTTGCAATATGTTTATTTTGCTGAATAAATCTTCCTTTTCTAATAAAACGATTTAAAAACAATAATATAGATATTTAAATTTCATTGTTTAAAAAGAATAATTTAAGTGTGTGATCTCTCTTCTATGTGCGTACAAAAACTCAAATAAAAATTTGAATATTGTTTACCTATACAACATAAATGGTTGAAAAAATTTTCTACAACAGAAATGAATCGGAAAACTTCTATGTGCGTACAAAAACTCAAATAAAAACTTGAATATTGTTTACCTATACAACATAAATGGTTGAAAAAATTTTCTACAACAGAAATCAATCGGAAAACTTTTGCATGCATAAATTATAAAAATTTACTTATTTGCCTTCATAATTAAAATTGAAAAATTGAAAAAATCAAGAAATACAGAAAGAGAAAGTCAAAGTTTAATTCACTACATAAATATTAAAGTATTTTCAAAATACACACTTTTTTTAGCCTTTATTGTGTTTCATAATAAGTTATATATAAATTTCCATGTATTAACAAAGAAACTCTCTGGTTCTTACGTATTATCGCAACAATCACCAACTCTATTAATAACTTGCCAAGTTGACAACCCCGATTTCCTATGTGCCTTACGCGCTGAATTGGCAACCATGTTCTTCGTTTATATAATGTCGCCAATAGAAAGCGATAATACCTAAGTACAGCAACTCTCTTGGAAAGTCTGTGGATATATAGCATGTGAATTTTAGAGGTGACCCGCATCTAAGAATGGACTAATTTCATGACGGTCACAGGATAAATACAATCATGCGTTCTAAGTATAATTTAAAACAGACTTGTATTTATTGTAATACTTAGATGAAATTTTATAATTGCGTTTAGATGAAGTGATTGGCTGCAAACACGGGATTTGCATTTATCATGTGGCTGTGATGCCGTATACCTTTATGAACTGGTTGGCACTGTTGGCAGGAAGCGAGGGATTGCGCGTATCGTATGACTATGACTTCACATCAGCTCTTAGCTTATTGAAAATTTAAAAATTCTGTTACTCGTAAGGGCATCTTGGACTGTGAAAAAGTCATTTGTAGAGAAAATGTTGTGAGTAAATTTACTTCTGTAAAAACCAACGCGATAAAATAAATTATTGTTACCAGGCATTGCATTTAAGAAACACTTCTTTTTGGACACCCTGTATATACATATATGAAATAATCGTAGATATTGGTAATGATAAACTGAAAGGGCGTGTCGAGTGACAAGGATGAATATTATAATTCGGCGAGTGTGGATACGATTTTATCTATAATGATTGTCTTAGCTCGTTGATGTTCTACTTGATGATATTGTGGAGGAGCCTTTTGAAATGGTAAATCCAGTTTATTGCATATGTAGAGATACACAAACAAATATTGACAGCACCACAAAGAAAACACAAAATTACACACACGCCAGCTGCAGCCGACTGACTGCATTACGAAGGAAAACGAACAGAAAGGCCGGAATTTCCAGAAATCTCGGTATTTATAAGAAGCTCAAATCACATGATCTGGGTGGGTGGATAGATGTAGTTTAAAAGATTCCCGTTAGGGGGTAGCTAGTTATTATTTAAACGTGGGTTCTGAATGAATGGACCATCAATAACTAGAAAATTATTAAGGATTAAATTAATGAGAATTATTACTCACACACACACACACACACACACACACATATATATATATATATATATATATATATATATATATATATATATGTGTGTGTGTGTGTGTGTACATATATATATGTATATATATATATATTCGTATATATATATATATACTAGACGTTACCCACCCGCTTCACTGGGTATTTCACGATGTTGCATATATGTATACTGTTTACATATATATTAATTATTGATATCTAGCATTAAGAATTCGATTGTATTGAAAAATATATTTATAGCTGTTACACTCTCACCCCTTGATATAAAAAGAACATAAATTATAATATCTAATTTCTATTTATGTCTAAAATCGGAGTAGAAAGATTTTTTTCGCTCACTTAACCAAATAATCAAGTGGATTTCCACCAAAGCAACTTTCAGTGGATCTCTACTCCATAAAATAAACATGCGTGCTGAATTTCAAGTCTAAATCTAACAGAGCAAAAACGGAATTTTTATCATCAATACCTCGTTGACAGCATTCTTAGCGGATTCCAATTCAACAAAAAAAAAAGAGACTTGAAAACCAAATTTTATTATTATAGTCTTAGCAGTTCAAAAACGGGAATTTTGTCTATCAATACGCCCCAATAACTTTCCCCGCTTCCCCCTGGAGTTGATTTCCGTAAATTCCATTCTTAGTGGAACTCTATTCAACTAAAGAAAAAAGTGCTCAACAAATTTCAAGTAAGTGAGTTAAATTCAAAAAACAGGAATTTTTCTATAACATGCCTTAATCCCTCGCAAACCCACTCCTTTGGGGGTCCGTTTTCGCAAAAATCTTTGTAAAAAGGAACTTTATTCCATGAACGGAACATACCTTCTAATTTTCAAGCAGGTGGTTCTATTAGTTGAAACGCGGAAATATTTATCTATTATACGCCCTTAATCCCCCTCAGTGACCCTTGGGGATCAATTTTCTCCAAAACTATTTTGTAGCGGATCTCTACACCATGAAAGGAATTAGCTTACCAAATTTTAAGACTGTACATCTAATAGTTTAAAAATGGAATTAGTTATCTATAACGCCCCTTAAGTCCCCGCAATGCCATTTAGGAAACAATTTACACAAAACCCATCTTAGATCACTACTCAGTGAATGGAATCTGCTAACTCAATTTCAAGATTTTACGTCTAATAGTTTAAAAAAGGAGTTAATTGCCTATAACGCCCCTTAATTCTCCAAAACGCCACCTGGGGGTCGATTTTCACAAAACCCATTCTGTAGGGGATGTGTACTTTATTAAAGGGATCCGCTTATCAAATTTCAAGACTGTACGTCTAATAGTTTAGAAATGGAAATAATTATGTATAACGCCACTTACGCCCCCACAATGCCACTTAGGAAACGATTTTCCCAAAACCCATCTGATAGCGGATCTCTACTTAATGAATGGAATCAGCTTACTAAATTTCGAGCTTTTACGTCTAATAGTTTAAAAAAGGAGTTAATTGCCTATAACGCCACCTAATACTCTACAACGCCACTTTGGAGTCGATTTTGACAAAACTCATTTTGCAGTGGATCTGTACTCTATTAAAGGAATCCGCTTACCAAATTTCAAGACTGTGCGTCTAATAGTTTAAAAATGGAAATAATTATCTATAACGCCCCTTAAGCCCCCGCAACGCCACTTAGGAAACGATTTTCACAAAGCCCATCTTATGACAGATCTCTACTCAGTGAATGGAATCTGCTTACTCAATTTCAAGATTTTACGTCTAATAGTTTAAAAAAGGAGTTAATTGCCTATAACGCCACTTAATTCTCTACAACGCCACTTGGGAGTCGATTTTCACAAAACCCATTCTGTAGGGGATCTGTACTCTATGAAAGGAATCCGCTTACCAAATTTCAAGACTGTACGTCTAATAGTTTAAAAATGGAAATAATTATGTATAACGCCCCTTGGAAGTCGATTTTTGTAAAAATCATTATGTAGGAAATCTCTACTTTATGAAAGAAAAAAATCTGTGTACCAAGTTTCGCGACTTTACATCTAATAGTTTAGTAAAGAAAATAATTATCTATAACGCCCCTTAAACCCCCGTAACGCCCCTTGAGATTCAAACTTTGCAAAATCCGTTCTTAGCTGACGTCTACACCATGAAGGGAACCTACCTACCAAATTTCAAGTTTGTAGGTTTAATAGTTCCGGGGATATCGTGATTAGTCAGTCAGTGAGTGAGTCGCTTTTCTTCTTTATATATATAGATATATAATTCTAATAATAATAATAATAATAATTATATATATATATATATTAGAAAGGTTCAAATGTATATAGTTTATGAACATTCCAATTTTTATTTGCGTTGAATTTTTTGCTATCTACCATCATTTTTTTTTCTTTAATCTTCATCGATATTCATGTATTAACATACCTCCATATTTATATATATTTGCCCAAACTTTGCATGCCCAAATCTCTCACACGGAAGTAAAACTAATTACCTGTTCCCGTACGCTTGCTATATAAATGATGAATCACGATAAAATAAATCAAATTAGTTTAATCGACTAGATTCATAATATGTGAATTAGTGATCGGTTCATTTGAATTATGTCCTTTAAACACATATATAGTGGAGACCACATTATACGAATTCTTTAAAATAGACGTAATATATGTAGATCTTGAATACGCCAAGAATATTAACGTTAAATTAATGTGAACGTTCACATTCCGATTGCTGTGGATATCAGACAAGATGCTTATCGGAATTTATACAGTCATCCTACTTCCGGAGATAAAATCTGTAGTATCTGATACATGATATTACTGATAAATTATGAGGTGATAATAGCAGGGTGCTCGAATTTTCGGCATAGCAAAAAGAAGCAACGTAAGCAATTGGTGATTAATACTAATACATGGGGTTGCTTAGTTTGTGGTTGCATTCGACTAATGCTTACAATCATAAATATCATTCGAATACACCTCTTTCATGATTTTCTATGGAAGTGAAATTAGTTATATTGAAAAGTGAGAATCGTTTCTTAACACGTTTCCTGAAGTCAAACTAAATAGATGATTTGATGTTGTTAAGTGATACTACCAATTATTATTTTAATAATGAGGCAGACGATATCGCACGTATGTACTGGTTAAAAGATCAATATTTAAATATATTCAATGGAATATATAACAGAAAATAAATCATTATGAAAGGCTCAAATAAATATTTTAATGCAGAAGAGAAAGATTTGATTAGAATTTTTGATTTTTGAACATCCGATACTATTTATCACACTTTCAAATAAAAAGAAAACCAAATCTGAAAATTGTCCACAGTTTCCATCTAGGGATAAGTTTAAATTTGATTTTTTAATGAGAATCATTATACAGACCTGGAGACATAATTCTGAAAAGTGGCACATGGCAAAATAAAGACAATACCTGAATACTCTACTGATTTCTACAATACAACCCCCAACAATACCCATGTGTATCTTTCTGTCTATCTATCTATACACACATGGGATGTGTGTGTGTGTGTTATCACGAAAGAGCGTAAATCAGGTACTAGATACACAACTTGTTGGGTGCTCATTAAAGTGCAAATAATAATCAGTAATGTTGTTGTACAACTTACTTTTCCTTAAGATGAACAAAATTCAGTAAACCTCCATAAACTATCCAAAATGCAACGAGAAGAGCAATATATCAAATATTGGACAGCCAAACTTATCAGAGTGATCACATACAGTGCAAAGGTCAAATGATTAAAAGTACAGCCTCTTGCTAAGTGTGGAAATGGAGAAATTCTATATTAAGTGTTGTTATCACAAATATCAGTAACAATTACTACACACCTTGGCGCTGAATGAAAAAGGCTATGGGTGTCTTTTGAGGCCTCCAATTGTTATTGGACTATGCTATCATCACATGCTGCCAATGGTGAGTGTAAACCACTAACGAACGTTTCCAATAGACGATAGGTAAAAAACAAACAAGCAAACACAGCAATGCAATCATGTTTTTAGGTGAAGAAAAAACACGGTCGTAGCAACCGCCGTATCGATGATATGCAGCTTCCAAGCTACAGGAGACCCAACATATGTTTCATTTTGACACTTTCAAATGAGTTTTATTAATGTGATAATTTTCATTTTCAAAAATGGATCTCCAAGGAATTTTGATACAAGGCCCAATCAGGAATAACTACGCCAGCGAGAAGAAATATTGAATTTTGCATACTACGTGTTCGTGTATTGCTCTGCGGCATTGTAAGCATTATCTGAAGGTAAATTAGTACAACAAGTTCCAAACTTTTAGAGATATAGTTTGGATGTGTATTGTACCGGCAATTCGTAATAGGGATGACGGGAGTGGAATCCAGTACATTATGCCCCATTCCGTGTGCCCTGAAGTGTACTAAGAGTACTGATAGTAAGACAAACTCTACTCTTTTATTCCATGAAGTTATAAGTAATTTCAAATTATAACTAATAGATTGTTGAAATACTATAATAAGAGGCAATTGTTTCTATATAAATTACTTCATTAGATTTTTGATCGAAAATAACCAATTAAGTCAACGATCATTGAATGAAGCAAAGAATAAGAAGATAATACGCTAAAGTTAAATGATCAAATTTGTTGTGGAAAGAATGGTGTATTTTAATTAATTATGACACATTACTGCCGTATATCATGAGTAGTATTTTTATGATAAGAAATTAAACAGGCTTCGGGAAACTTACAACGCTTAATAAAGTGTTAAATCTTCGTTCCCTAAAAATGAAGTAGAAAATGCCGCAACAAATGATGCACCAGGAAAAATCTGTTTTTATCATTGTTGCACGCTTAATTCCACACGCAGTCTGAAGTAATCACAGACAGTGACGTCATCATACATATTTTTTTTATTTCGTATAATGATGATATTTAAAAATTATTCTGTCTTGTGAGGGGCAACAGTTTTGTTTTGTGTACAAAAGAATAATAAAGGGAAAGAAGGTGAAAACGGCACTGCTATTTTAAATGTTTATTTAGTTCCTGTTTTAATATTTACTTATTTAATTATCATTTTTATGAATTATTTAGGAAATACAATTGACGAGATTAGGAATTTCATCAAATCCCTAAGGGACATGATCAATGGACGGCTGATGTTAAAATAACGTCTCTTTAAGGTCATTTCCCTGATGAAAGTAAGTGATTTTATCAAATCTCTGATCAGTTTCAGTGAAATGATGAAATGAATATGTCAGGATTCAGGATTTGCATTGGCACAGTGCTGTTAAGGGGGGGGGAGACGTCTGGAGGGGTCGAGTCCTTGTACTTCCTAACCATACAGGTAGTACTATTGATCCCCTAAATATCAACCCCATATCTTTAAAAAAAATGGCACCATAGAATTAACATAGGGATTGATATTTTAAGCAACCGAGAGGAAAAATGTTACACATAAAAAAATACCAACCTAATTTTCTAATTATTTGTTAAGTAATTTCGAATGAATATATAATTTGTATTTCATTGACTATTGTTGCATTACTTACTTCTACGTTTAATAAGGCACCATATTTGTTAAATAAACACTTTTAAACTATTGACAATATTATTTCATCATTTCACTGAAACATCAGGGATTTATTCATATCCCTTACTTTCATTAGGGAAATGACCTATAAGAGATGATATTTTAATTTCACCCCTCCATTGATCATGTCCCTTAGGAATTTGATGAAATTCCTAATTTCATCATTTTCCTGCGACATATATAGCTTTAGTCTTTTTTTCAGTTTATAAGTTTTTATATAATATGCTTAATTTTTATCATTTACTATCACCTTCAAAATTTTTTCTAGGAACGAACAATTTTGTTCTGAAATATATTTAACATAAGATTTTTTTTCATAATACGACTTAAATGTTTTACAATACAGAAGTATTTATTCTGCAACACACAAAAAACACCCTTATCGTATAATTATGCATTACTTGCTACTGTTTTTTAAATATGAAACAAGCCTATATATATATATATATATATATATATATATATATATATATATATATATATATATATATATATATATATATATAAATCCATTAAACAAAAGATATTCATACCCAAATTCCTACACACTCCTTCTTGGTCAATTTACTACACATACCAATATCTTCAGAAACAAAAACAAGCAAAATCTAATAAAAAAGGAGTCCCTTGGCCCTTTATTTCGTTTCAAGATCAAGTTAAGATAAGCCAGCAAACATGGATGACACACAATCTCCCCAAGAAGTAATTACAAATCTGGCCATTACCTCAATCTCCCATAACATGCAACACATAAACCAACGTTAAAACTAAACTTCAGCCATGCAGATGAGATGTTCAAAGGCTACCCTAAGAAAATAAATAAATTTCACGAAATAAAGCACCACCGTAAAAGTACTCGTTCTTGGCTGAGCCAGCCTTTATAAGCTTGCAGTAAACAAAACTGCAACCAATTAGGAAACAGGCTATCGAAGTAGAAGCATGTATAGCTAATGATAATGAATAAAGTTTTTGAAAGAACAATAGAGGAAGGAAAGAAGGAAAAAAAAGTTTACACTACGATTAAGCCATGCGTAAATTATTACCCCCAAGGCTTGATAGATTAAAGTAATTATAAACGTGTATTAAAAGTCCCTCCCTAGCTGTTTTATCGGGGTTATTTGAGTTATTAGACGAACGTGGCGATGTACGCCGTCATTTTTATTTCAGATTTTTTTTTCTTTTTCTTTCTTCATCTCTTCAAGTTATATTGGTTTTAAAGAATTGATAAAGCACGGGGTAAAATGTGGTTTTCTAGTTTAGCGAGGCTTCGTGATTATAAGCAACGTGTTTTAAATATATTTTTATCTTTTTTTTACTGTTATTATTTTTCTTTGCTATTATAAGCGATGTATGAATTTGTGGTGATAGCGAGTATGCATTTTATGGCATGTATTATCTGGAAATAAAAATAGGATGGTGGGATAAATCTGTTTAGGAGTGAAATTTTTCGTTTTCGTTGTAAATATATTCGTCTTCGTTACTACCGCGGTAAGATAGAAGATTTTTCTTTGCCAAACAATTTCTGGCAAGAGCAATATATATTATCTAGTTAAAAAAAAGATTTCTGCGTAATTAAGTATAGAAGACGTGTGCGATGTTAATTTTAATGTGTCAATCTAAGGGGTTTTATGGTTATTTATGTTGAAATGAGTATTTTCATCAATTCATAGCTTTAAACTAATAATGTCTTCTTTTTTTTCTTCATTTGGATTTATTTGAGTTATTTTACAATTTAATGGGATTATAGCAAAATTTTAGAACAAAAGTAAATATTTTAAAGAATGTACATGATAGCAAAATATACTTAAGATTTCTGTTCACACACACCAGAAAGTTATTTTTCATATTTTTAGAGTTATGTTATAAACGGCTTTAAATAAAAAATTAATTTTTGCAACCATTTTGGAGCATCTTATTTTTTTTTCCTTTTTATCTGACTAACAGCTTAACTTTGTTAATTATGTTCAAATACTTATTAGAAAAATTAGATGGGTGAAGGTAATTTTAAAATATACTTTTTTCAAACGTCAATAAAAATTTATTTTTCATCATTCTGGATTTATACTGATCATGTTTAAAAACAAAGAAATAGTTTTCGTCATTTTCTTAATATTTTCTTTTCTTTTGAATTTAAACTGAAAAACAGTGCATTTACTAAATAATAAATTAGATATGTACAACATTTTAATTACTAGTTGATAAAATAATAAATATTTAAGAAATTACTGTAATTTAAGCAGAAAATGATATATTTTAATGACTTAAATTAATTTAAAGATTTTTTTTTATCTAACAGTAACTAAATTATTGTGTTTTATGTTTCAATGAATGAAAAGATAAATGTAAACTGTTAAATCGGTATCGTATAAAACTAAAAAATTAGTTTTACTAACGAGATAATAACTGTTAAAAGACAAGAATGCAAATTATAAAAAAAAGTAGATTAATAGTATAATTTATCGTCGAAAAAAATATATAATTCCTTATTCATTGCATCTGGCATCACATAGAAATTTTGGTTGTTTGCTCATCTATCGTTACATTTTCTCGTTTTCTTTATTTTGATTATATATTATTATTATATATTATCTACAGCTGTCTCTCTGCGTTCAATATTATTATCAATAAAAGTATATTATTACAAGAAAGGGTCTGCATTTTATAGGCAAAATATTCTATTTTAATTATTGCTTGGAACTTCTATACTTCCTACAGCAGCTTAAAGAAGTACTATTTGTTCTTTTTTTAGACTGTTTATATTAAAAAATGTAGTAACGTTTGTTCAATTAGATGAATAACTTGAAACGCTTTCTTTCTTTTCCAAATGTACATTTGAATTTCAGGAAAGATTAATTCAAATAAGCGATTAATTTTTCCGGGTGTTTCTTTTTTTAAAAATCTGAAACCTATAATTTGAAACTCGTTCGAATGTGTACCAAGAAAAAAAAATATAAGTTAGTGAGTTGTTTGAATTTTCAATGTCATTAAAATTCCTTATCAATAGAAAATCTTGTTTCGAAAAAGCTCAGGTGGTTTTTAATTTAATAATTCATTCATACATCCATAAAAATAAGGTCACAGTTATCAATTTTTTTTCAGAAATAATTACAAACACATTTTAAGGAAAAGTTGACTTTATTAAGAACATCACATGGAAAATAAGAGATACAATTATACAAGATTCTTTATTGCAACTATATATATATAGTTACAACTTCTAATTTATCACAGTAGAGTTTCTCATTCAAAATTTCATAGATTGACATTTATAGGAAAAGGAGACTGATATGATTTTTATTAAAAACACAGCCAGAGTATTTCAAAACATTGATAGGAATGAAAAGTGCATGAAACTTAATCCTTTTTGGCACAGTACACTCATTGAAATAAACGATTGTAATTTTAAAATTCGTATTTAAAGAATTAAAGACTAGATATTTTTAGCTTATATAATAATAAATTATTACATAAAAATGTATAATTAATTATCTTAATAAGAAAGTGGTAGTAGACATTTAATTCAAAAAATTTCAAAAATGTAGAAATGCTTATAAGTTTGATATTTTTATAATTAAGGTCTAAAAAAATCTATAGTGTCTATTGCAAGTAGGAAAAAAAGTCTTTATAAAGATTCTTATATTACGATGATAGCCTAATTGCTTTTGCTGCTTCTTTTTGCCAGGTAGTTTTAAAAAACGTTTCCATCACATAGGAAGCATTCGGCGTATCAAAAACAGCTTTTAAATAAATTATGCATTTCTTTTGCCCTTACGAGCTCTGATGCAGCACAAGTACGATTTTGATTTAAAACAATAAAAAATGTGGGCTATTTTAGTAGTATGGATAGTGTACTATTTTGTACTCTTATTGTTTTTATTAATATATTTTTTGCGATTAAGAATACAGTTATATGGATCTTAATACTTCATAATCTGATAAATATACGATACTCTGTAAATATTTCGAAATAGATAAATTGAATAAATAATTTAAGAATTTTTCGTCATCGTACATCAGTGCATTTCAAAACTCGTTAAGGTAATTAGATCTTAGAATATTCAGTGTCCTAATCAGTGATAACCTCCAGCAGGTCCGTAGTTCTGGTTACCATTGTAAGCATTGTAACCTTGAGCTGGGGCAGCTTGAGCAGGAGCTGCAGCTGGTGCAGGAGCAGCTGGGGCCTTAGGAATACCATCGCCTTCAACTTGATATCCGTTCTTTCCAGCGGTATACTTAATCACTCTCTGTTTGCCGGTCTCATCTACGTACCCGTAAGCTCCCTGGACGGTTCCGTCGGGCAGTCTGGTTTCTTCTCTGAAGCTTTGTCCGTCACCCTTACCGGTGTCATAACCGAACTTGTAGTCTCCAGCAAGCTGGGTTCCAATGTTGACGTAATGGACAGCAGCTGGGTTGTAGGTTCGTTGAGGTTGAGGCTGGGGAGCTTGGTAAGATTGAGGTGGTGCTTGGTAGGCTTGTGGTTGGGGCTGGGGTTGGTATTGGGGTTGAGGCTGGTAGGACTGTTGTGGAGCTTGGTATGACTGTGGTTGGGGTTGATATCCTTGATATGCTCCTGGTTGTTGGTAGGATTGTTGATGACCTTGAGGAGGGTACTGGGCACTGGCAACAGTCAGCAGAGCAGTAAAAGCAATCTAAAAGAAAACAGAAACATTATTGAGGTACGGCAACATAGTTCGACTCTGAATTCGATTTCAAATCAATATCTATAAGCGTTTATAAACAAGTGTAGAAGATAAATTAATAAAACACACAAATATAAAACAGTGCCTTTATAAGATTTTCCAGTTAAACCAAAATTTGTGAAGCAAATTTTGCCTGGAATTTTTTTATTTAATCGGAGAAAGTAGAAGAGAAAGAAGAATGTGCAATCGAAAATGAATAGGATTTTCGAAAGACTGACCTTGAAAGATCGTGATGATCTCGAATAGTAGGTCATTTTTATATCCTGGTTTTAACCTTCTTTTTCTAAATTACAAATTGCCGTTGATGTATTCGTCTTTAATTGAAGATATACGCAACGAAAGCATTTTAATGCGATTCCAAATAAAATAAAATTGCAGTATTAAATATATTTTAACTACTTTATGAATGAATTTTTAGAGTTAATAGGGCATTCATATCTCTTTAAAAAAATGTATCTTACTAATAAATATTTACTACAAACACAAAAAGCTCACAAAATATTCTTGTATCCATCGTTTACAGTTATTAAAAGTTTGAGTATCATTTTAATATTTTTAATAATTTAATAAATAATTGTAATATTTTTCCTCGAAAATAAATTTCCAATTTTTTCTTATAGGGTATGACTATTATTTTAAACTGAAAGAAAAATCTAAGATATACTTTTTAAAAAAATTTCTTAAATAATATATAATTATTCACAACACAAAAAAATAATAGCCACTCTAAATTGTCACGGTTAAAATTATTATATATTAAACGTTATCAAAATAAATATCATACCAAAAATTTAATAATAAAAATAAAACAATATTTTAATGTCACAAACACAGAACAATGTATAGATTTCCAAATTAACTTTTATAAGCAATCACTTAATCTCTCTCTCGAATTATATATATATATATATATATATATATATATATATATATATATATATATATATATAATAACTATTACCATAGAAAAATCAAATAAGAAAGAGCTGAAGAAAATTCTTCCACGCTATATCACTTTAAATATATTCACATATGTCCCCCACATTCATCAGTATGGACGAGTGAATGCTCTAAAATTATAATTTAAATACTAAAAAGTAAAAATTTGATCATTCAAATTATAAAAAAACACTAATTTTCAAAAATATTACGATTTCAAACACATTCTCTCTTTATTTTGTCCTTAGCAATGTTGAACTCTTGATTTCAAACACAGCCTAATTACACAATTTAATTTTCCAGAACGTTGCAATAGATTGAAATCATTTACTTATAAAGGAATGTAATTAATTTTCAATTAAGGCAAGTCAATCATTTTTAGCATCAAACGAATATAATTTCGTATCGATTTTTAAAATAAATGTAGCTTGGTAAATTTTTTCCTTGGTGAATGCGCACATATATAATGCAAATATATTAAATGAGAAATATTTAAAAAAATAATTTTATGTAAAAATATAGTATGTCCATCGAAGTAGAATTACAGGGAAAGTTATCTAAGAACATATTTGGAAACTAAAAATAAAACGTTCTATTCTTAATGTGCTCTACTTTTCTAAGATTGCAACAAATACAATATTTTAATACAGCTGTAAAATATAACTTAATAAGATATATCATATCCTTTTAAATCAGATGTTGCTACTCTCTAAATTTGTAACTTTTTTCAAATAAAAGAGTTCGAACTTTTAAGCATACAATTAAATCCTTTTACGATGAGAAATTCGAAATACTTACAAAGGCTATCATTTTGGTAGTGGTGTGGGAGAGAAGCGAACCCGAGTATACCGAAAAGGATAGTGAGGACTAGTTCTGTGGAACTGCTCTATATATACCACCAACAACAAACACCAAAAAGAATGCTTTGTATGCTGCAACGAAAAAAAAATATTTCCGCTGTTTCGAATGTTTTGAATTACTTGTAGTCCGTGGAGCGCAGGAAGTAAAGCGTACCTGGATTACGAGTATTGAGAAATAGAAGGTCAAGTAAAGAAAAGTGGTCTAAGTCAGCTGTCGACCTTAGGTTGTTAAAGACGATGTCCTTTATCCTTGATTGACATTCGAATATGACGTCATACGGTTATTTTAGGCAAAATGGGTATCTGAGGATCAATGGATGATTAATCTGCGAAGAATATGTTTTGTGTGACGTCGCATGGTCGGCATTCGAATGCAATGCTAAATGGTAGTTTTGATATCTAAATATGTATTTGGAATTAATCAATGGAAATCAGTCTATAGCCATCATCATGAGAATAACGTTTGAATTTTCATAGAAGTAAATGATAATTAAGATAAATTTGTTGGATACATTTCTCTTTTTTTCGATGCCATTTGATAATATTAAATATAGAAATTATAATGTCCGCTGATATGTTCGGAGTTAATGGCTATTACAGAGTCAGCATTCAAAAATCAATAAAATACTCTATTCATTGTCAATTAATTAACATATGAATAAAACTTAGCATGCTAATTTAAAGTTTTTATAATTTTTTTGGAATAGTTATAAAAATATGACATGTAGCATTAAGGTATCCGACTACGTTCGGAACCGAGTTTGTGAGAAAACACACACGTTTATACATGAATTACTTTTTTAAGATACTTAGTATCAGGAATAGAATATACATAATATAAAGCTGTTTTAAGAATATTACTACAATTTAAAAAATGTAATGCAGTTTTTTGACAAAAAACATGACTTATTTTCAAAATATTCTTCTTTTATAAAAAATGATTCTCTAATAATAATATTTTGCTTGATTATAGCAAAGACTTCTGTACAGATGGCATAGAGTTTTTAAACTATGATATAATCTTATATTATTACATCAGAGAAAAGAAATTTTAACAGAAAACTCCAGTTATTATTTTATTTGATGGTAACTCTGAAAATAATGTGAATTCTGCAAAACTTGTAGCTCAAGCCGTGTAGAGAATTCTCAGTTATACATGGAAAAAAATTTGTTATTAAAGACGCATTTTCCATAAAACAAGATTATTTGAAAATATGTCATTTTTTTTCTTTCATTTTCTTCCTATTGTATTTAAAATTTTTTAATTGTAATATAATCCTCTTAAAACAATTTTATGTATATATTCTAATTCAGGTGGCACATATATAAAATTATTCATATGCAAAATCTCGGTTCCAAACGTAGTCGGATACTATAATATATCATTATATCTTCTATACGTGTGATCAATTGCGTTGAATATAATTCTTTGGATTAGCATCATTTGATTATTATTCAAATGTAACCTGTTTCATAATTTCATAATCAAAACACGAATTTGATGCAAAGAAAATCAAATAGAAATATTATCTCTTAAATTTGTATTTTTGTACAAAACTTGATTTCACAATCCTACATACAGGGTGATTCTAAAATCACGGGACAAACTTTAAGGGGTGGTAGAGCTCACTGAAACAAACAATTTTTGTATGGGAATATGTGGGCGGACAATACAAATGGTAAAGTATGCTTGACGGTTGGTGGATGCAATTTGTAAAACTGTTTCACAGCATTTTTCCTGCGGAATCACCCGTTAATTATGCTGCTAATGAATATTTATGTTTCCATTAATGTATTATTTTTCAATTCCTAGTATTAATTCACACTGTCTATGTATTTATTTATTTATATTGGTGGAATTTTCAATTGTTAATAAGATATATTTTAATGTGCTCAATTGAATTGAAATTTTATATACATGATTATTTTGGATGGCAATACAGTATAATTTAATTATATTTAATAAAAATTAATTGATTAAAACTAATTATTTAAAGAATTACAAATACAGCCTCGTTGGCGACTTAGTGAAAATTTTGGTGACTTGTGTCAAAACTTGAAAGGGATTTTTTTTTTCTCGCGTTTTACAGCATTCCATTGAACTGGAATCTTATGTACTACACGATTTTTTTGGATGACAATACGATACTTTAATGATAATTAATAAAAAGTATTACCACTTAATGTTGTGATTCTTTCATATGTATATACATATTTATATTAATTGTAACTATTTAATAAAAAAGTAGCTAAAATAAAAATTTTCTTTGTTGATCTAAGTAGGAATTGACTTTAAAATTTTTTTTATGTTACTGTGTGGTTTCTGATTGTGCCTCAGCGCGGCGCTTCCGCAAATATATTTAAAAAAAATTTGTTTTAGTGAGGCCTACAACCCCTCAAAGTTTGTCCCGTTATTTTAGTATCGCCCTGTATTTATATGAAGTCATTGGCTTCGTTCTGATATACGAGGTTTTATGTCAGTTCTTGAGTTTATTTTTTTTAATTTTCTACATAATCAAAATATCTTTTTCATATTATTCCATTTCATTCTTTTTTTAGATAATTACATGTAGTAATTACCGAGAAGAAAGATGTTTATCGTTAGATGTTTGAAACTTCTTGAGATTTTGAATCCTGTTGAGCCAAAATTCTTCGGAAATTGTTCAGTTTTTATATAAATTCTTTTGTGTAGAAATAACCGAGCAATACTTAAAATAAAATGAATGTAATTCTGTTTAATGAACTATTTGAAACACATGGTAAGTTTTAATACTCAAAGCTGCATTGTTTATAAGAGCTATGATACAAACCTCAATAATCAATCTCCTTCACTTAGATACTCACTAATATATACTTAGAATTATAATCAATCGGAAAGGAATCAAGGGCTTTGGGGTTTCCGGACCTTCTCCCTTGTGTGCGTCACTGATGGAGACACATTATGATCTATATTTAGTTGGAGATATGTTATTTCAAATCACCACACATATCAAGTTTTATAATTTAAAATTCTCTCATAAGCACTTTATTTTTTGTATTATTTTACCGATTGCGTTTATTTGGTTATGCCTTAAACTGCATTTTTAATTAGAAATATTTATGTTATTCAAGGTCATTTATTTTATTAATCATTGGTCACATTGAGTTTAATATGAAGTAAACGAGCAATAATCAGAAAATGTTTCACCATTCATAAATATAGGTGTATATGTTCCTGCAATTCATGAGCATTTGTTTGACAAATTTACAGTATTCATTATTATCAATTTGAGGTTCTATGCAAATCTTAACATTTTCTTTAAATCCTTGTGTTATCCTTCGTATTTGTTTTGAAGGCTTCAAAAAACTTATCTGGCATTTACAACTGAGGTTCATTAAATTTGTATAGACTCAAAGTCATTCCATAAGTGTGTGTCGGAAACTAAAAGTTTAGAGAGCTCAAGTGTCCCTCGTCACTTCACCATTATTAAGGATTGCGAGGTCCGTCACCATTATCCTTCCTGTAGTTTCGAATTTCGACGTAAATATTAAAATTAAACCTATATCTGGCATTTACTAGAGGAGTATGGTTTCCTATGATTAATTCGGAATGAGGGAATCGAATTAATATTTGTATGAATATCATCGAATTGATATTTGTATGAATATCATTGACTTGATATTTGTATGAATTTTGGCCTAATATTTTATGCTTAAATATTGAAATATATTGTAATCAAACATTAAAGTGAGTGAGAGTGAATGAGATTTTAGTAAAAATACGCTATAAAGGAACATGAGGGCCGACTTCGTAATTTTGAACCATGGGAAAGTGAGGACGACTACATCTGAGTTGGACCAAACCTCTCCAAAATACCACGCCACCCAGAGGCGTAAGGGAGAACATTTGGGCCCCTAAGTCGGATTTTACAAAGAATAGGTACTTAGCGGCTGTCAGGCTGTGGGCTCCTTAGAACCCTGACCCCCGCGATGGGGGGTTGCAAGGTTGCACGTTACGCCACTGACACCCCTCCCCAACGGGAGAATTTTGTTCCACGTCAAATTTTACGTGCATCAATCACTGGAATGTGTACCACGATTTAAACCCGAAACCTTCCAGCCACGAGTACGTGATCATAACCATTAGAGTACCACGGCCAAATCAAACATCAAAATAAGTTCAAATATAATTCAAAATTACAATAAAAAGTCAAAAGACCTGATTCAACTTCCAGACCTTCCAATTTGACCTCACACATCTTGTATCTATTTCCAAACAAAATGCAATAACTAATACTACATATATATATTCAAATTACACAAAAAACAGATCGTTCCATACTGAACCACTTTCGCTCGAAAGCGATTCCGAATCGAGCAAGGCGGGTCGTTCCGAATCCGAAGGGCAAGAGAACATACCGTACACGTCACAGGCGGACAAATTTCTTTTCAACTTCTCCCGGAAAATAATGCAAAAGTTTTCGGGCCGGTCTCGTTCGAATGACCTTTCCATTCCCAAACCATTATCCAAGACGACACGCAAACTGCAACAGAGGTCTCTCTCTTTGTAATTTGTATATTCCTCTGGTAATGAGTTTCGGGCAATGTTGATTCTCTCACCTTTGAAAATTCGTTACTGCGCGTTTAATTTATTCATGGGAATCCAGAATAAAGGAGGAAACGACGTTGGTATTTTTGTGTGTCTGTGTGTTTCCTGCTTTCTTTAATTAATGGATATAGTTCTTTGTTTGAATATCGTGCTCAGGCGAGAATTGCCAGTTCGGTTGATTGCGTTTTCAATTGAGGGCTTCTTTTATTGTGAAAATGGAGAAGATTATTGATTACGTCATGACGGGTTTCTGGGGGTAGCTCCGAATGTAGGGGGACCGGGGTTGATTAGGGCTTTATTGTTGGGGCTTCGAAAGAGGGGAATTGTTTTGGAGGAACTAGTGCCAATTTTTATGTTAAAGAAACACATTATGTATAGTTAAATATTATTTTTGAATAGGTATTCTAATGTATATCACATAATTATTAGTTTGATCTTTCTGAAACTCTTTGCGTTAAGCAATAAAACTGTAGACGAAATTAAATATAACATATTTTAATTATTTATACATGGAAGTGGAAGGGATATTGATTACGCCAGACTTTCTCAAACTGTGGGGCATATTAACCCTGCGTGGGGGACGTGAGCATATCGAAAAGTCAAAAATAAGAGATTATTTACAAAAATTATTAATTTACTGAAAGGTAGAAAAACAAAATACATTTTGATATAATAAAAAAATAATATATGTATATTTACACTGATATAATATACTTATAAATACAACTGTACTGCACAATGTATTTGACAATTAATTTATCTATACTAAGTTAAGAGAAAGTTTAATAATTACTATTGATCCCCAAGGGTTTATCATATACAAAATTGTATACAAAATATTTATCTTGATAATTTGTACGGTTTATAATGAAGGTCGTATTGTATCTTTATTGTCAAAGTACATTATTATAGCATTCAACACATTGTTATTGCATGGGGTGATGAAAATCATGATTGAAAGTTAAGTCGCCAGTATAGAAATTTTGAGAAGCACTAGATTACGCTAAGAATTAGAACTTTCAGCTGTTAGGGGTCATTTGTAACTATGTATTAAACCAAGTTGGGCTATGTCATCAAATTTTACTTTTTCTTTGACTTACACTTTGAAGAAGAAAAATTGTGTTTATTTCATCACTTTATTTTGATTCACTTTTGTTTTATAAAATAACACTGACATATTTGCCATATTTCTAGAATAGTTAGAATTTCAGTAAATTTGGTGTCTATAATGAAGTTTGTTTCCTTTTTAATGTAATGCCGATCTTTTCCAAGCACCTTTTAATTGCTTGCTATAATTCCTGCTAAATTTATTGTTATACTAACTTCTATCTTCTGGAGGTTATTGAAGTTAATATAAACATACATAAGAAGATAGGAACATTCTTTAGAGAGAGCAAATCTTTAATTAAGTCCAATTAAATTTTAAATTATTTAATCGATTTTCAACCCCACAAAGGTTTTCTTAACTTTGATAAAATTTGAAAGGATTTCAAGAAAAATATTTTTTTTGTTAAGGTATCCGACTACATTCGAAACCGTAATTTCAAAAATATGCATAAATGAATGAATTTTCATGATCTTTACTATGACAAAAAAAAACTTGCTTAAATGCAATATTTTGGCAAAAAATTATAACTTAGCATAATCTTTTTTCAAAACGTTCTCCTTTTATAAAAAATGCTTCTATAATAATAATATTTTGCTTATATAAAGTAAAGACTTCTCTCCAGAGAGTCTCAACTAGGATTTTTGAAACATTTTCTGAGTTACTACCAAGTGAAATAATTATCGGCGTTTCATTCTTAAAATTTCTCCCCTCTCTTTTAGTAAAATAAAGATAAATTCACTTCTAAGTTGTATATTTCAAAAATTCGCGTTCAGCCTCTGTACAAAGGTCTAAGCTATATGCAGGCAAAATATTATTGTAATAGAAGCATTTTTCATAAAAGGAGAATTTTTTGAAAATGGGCCATTCTATGTTCATTTTTTTGTCAAAATATTATACTTAAAAATAACTTCTTATTGCAATAATATTCTTAAAACAATTTTATATACGTTTTCTAATCTAAGTGAGACTAAATATCTTAAATATTACCCATTTATAGATTTTTGCAAAATCACGGTTCCAAACGTATTCGGATACCTTCAGTGAGGGAAATGAGCTTGTAGGATTTGTGGGGAAAAATTGCTACAAAGGAATAGATACGTGTTATACAATGAGAGGTTACTTATTTTTTTTAGCTATGTACTAACTTAGGCAGTCTGTAAGATGTTGTTTTAGGAGATATAAACGTACTAAATGTTCTTTTGAGATTTTCATTTGATTTTTATATTTATTAACGTCGCATTTTAAAGCAGCGCCATACTATTGGCAGAGGACCTCCTAATTATGAGCCTTGTTCAATTTGGTCCTCTTAGAGATCATATTGAGAAATGATGCCATAATTTATACGAGGGCATAATTCCCGATACTAGCTGATGAGTTTGTATTGAAAGATTAAATTATGAATTATATTATTCTTACAACAAAACGTCACGTATTTTTTAAGTTTATTTATCTAAGTTTATACTTTCCATGATTAAACGCGATGTTTAAATTTTTATAACTTTTACTTGTACAATTATGTTTATGCTGTCTAAATTAAATGTTTTAGCCTTGATCATGCTCAAATATAAAAGGCAAGAACCAATGCTTTTCATTGTATTATTATCGGATTCATTGTTTCATAGATTCCATGTACTTGATATTCTGTGAATATAATTTAAAATCAAACTCAATGAAATAAACCCAAAACAAATAATAATGTTTATTAATTAACGCAAGAAACAATTAATAATAAAAAAGCTTCTGTGTTTCATGCTTCCTATATCAAAATATATTGTTAAATGCATTGACCTTCCACTTGGTTAAGCATACAAATGATCTGATTTACACTTATTATTTTGATTGGGATGGAAAGTTATTTATTTATATTTCAGAATAAAAAAATAAATAAAAAATTACCTTCAGACGTCGGAAATCTTTCATTGGTCACGCCTTTTTATTCTTCAGTTTTTCTGTGCGATATTAAACTAGTTGCTTACTAGCTTTTCCAGTTTAATTGTTGTCACTGCGAATGTTATTTTTCATTTTAATTATTGATAAATTTTTGAAGTTTAAAATTTCGGGTGCCACCCAAATTTCTTAAAAGCTTGAAATAATAAAAATGAAAAAACACAAGTTAAACGAAATTTGTTATGTGTAATATAAATTGTCGGTGACTTTTTTAATCAAAAAGAGTATAAATTCTTAAGACACATGTGAAATATTACTATGCAATTTGGATGTGCTTCTAAAGGACACATTTCTATTATAGAATTACATAAATATTGATTTAAATATGAGAAAAATATTTAAGATGAAATATATATAAAATATTCTACGACTAGTTTGCAAAACTGAATCATTTGAAAGATGGAAAATTTGGAGAGTGTAGTACTATCTGGGGTGTCGACATTGTCACTTCACAATGACTTTAAATTATGAAGTTCGCTCTCAGTAGCCATTGTGCAGTTTCGTAGCAATCATTATAGCTTAATAAATAATAAACGTAGCAATAATTATAAAGTGCTGCAAACTATTAAAAATGAATATTATACTTTGTATGTGTACAATTAATATTATATATTTAATAGGGAACACACAAAAAGATATATCTAAGCAAGTGAATTTGATTAGCTATTTTTTCTCAAGATTATTTTTAAATTTCCTTTTATATCGTTACAAAAAAATAGCATCATATTTTTACCTTAACAAATTGTAAAATAATTATTAATTTCATTGCAGTTCTAACAGAAGTGTATACGGATGCTTTAAACCGGTTTTTTAAAATAAAAAAAAAATCGTGGAAGAAAACATTGAATGAACTGAATCAAATATTATTATAAGGATAATAAAAAATCACTTCAAGGAAAAGTGCAGTCAAATATTAAATTTTTGAAACAATAATGATCAAATTTTGCTCAAAGTTAAAACTAATTTTTATGTTATTGAAAATTGCTGCTTACTCTTTAAAAATATTCCTCTTTTGCAAAAAAAATAATAAATTTGTTCTAAATTAAAATTCTCAAACTTTAATTATTAATATTTAATTTATCCTTTCTTGAACAATGGGTCAAAAAAGGATTTGGCATATTTCTTTTCTTATAACGTTATAATATATTTATATTCGACTTAAATAATTGCAACTGCTCTTAAAATTGTGACTGTATTTCACCCATCCATAAACCATCGTTCTAAAACGAATCTTCTGTGTCACAATTCAAGACATTTATCCATAGAGATTAAAGATCAAAAGTGTGATTTCACAATTAATTCCTTAACTCTTCTTATCGACATTCTTACACACGCCCTGGCGCCAAACTTCTTCCTCTTAAAAATAGGCCAAATGGTGACACCAACCATAAAAAGGTTAAACATTTATTTTTTATCTTTGTCACCCATTCCTTATCGCCTCCACCATGACGAAATAACGAACGATATTGCAACATTCAAAGACATTCCTAACAACTTACGGATATCCACCAAAACACATCAAAAAGAATCTTATTACCCACTAACGAGATGGCTGAAGCATCCATCTTTGAAGAAGACCCATTGATATTCTGGGCACAACCTCACCCACTGATACTGGGTGCCAAAAACCATTAGCAGAATCAGATCTATTAACCCTTTAATTGCAAAACACCTCGGTGTAATTTTTTAAGGCACTTCATGGGGTATCTTGGTGGTGGAAATCGTTTCTACAGCTGTCTCATCATTGTTATTTTATGTATAGGCGGTTGCACCGATAATCAGTCTACCTATCCGCACTTTCACATCATCGTATGATTCATTTGATTCGTACTTTCAAAGTGTAATAGAAGCGGTACAAATTTTGATTACCATTTTTTTCTTTTTTTCTTTTACTCCATTCCGATTCATTACAGACTCAGTTTTTATGGGTGACATTAATGGATTGGGCTCCGTTTTACTAGATTGATTAATGTGATGGACCCAAGACACGTTTGGGTTTCACTTTTCTTTTCCTTTCTGATTCTGTAAATTAGAGGTAATTCGATTGGAATCAGAGCAGGTTTGGAATTCAAAGACATGGTAGATAATCCTATTAGTAGAATTAAGGGATGTTGCAAGAGCAATGAAAATTTCACACGATATTTAAAATCAATTGTAAGTAACTCTATTAAAAATTATTACAAGTTTTACTATCATTATAATTTCATAAAGGTGAAAATTGAATAAAATTTTAAGTACTGTAAAATCCAGTGTATAACACGCACCTATATTTTCTGGCTATAAGTATAGGTATATTAGGTATGTTATATATTAGGTATGTTCGCCGTATAACGCGCAATCCCTTTTCTACGAAGAAACCCTAAATGTACGTGCGCAATGCTCTTATGTTTTGAAGTCATTTATTCGAGGTATTATTCCAAGCTTTAGAAAAAAAATAGTATATTTCCAGAACTGCAACTTTTTAAGTTCATAAAGAATGTCATTTCTTTTAAATAAACAGTATTTCAATATATGTGTAGGAATCGAATTCTTTTCTGTGTTCATCTTTTTTTTTTATTTTTAAGTTCTCATTTTTATACCCGATGTGTAAAGCACACCCGTAAATTTCGATCTTATTTTTTTATTTAAAAGTGCGCGTTATACGCCGGATTTCACTTTACATTAAACTAGGCTTAAAAAGTTTTATTTAGGTAAGTCTCAATTTCTCTTTACTGTTATTATATATTTGTTTTAGTATTAATTGAATAGACTGCAACGACAGAAATTATTTTAGAAAACTCACAAAAATTTCAGTTCTAAATCAATTCATTTATTGATGTGATTCGACCAAACTGCCCTCTTTTTACAACAAACTTTAGAGTTGAGGCAAAACATTGCTGCCGCAACATTATGCATTACCATTATTCGTTTACAGTTTATAAAAGTTATCTTAAAATTGATAGATCACAAAGCTGTGGCGCAAACATACCAAAATCGATGTTTACATGGCCATTAACATGAAAATATAGTTTTTTGACTGTCTTAGTTTATTGAATAATTACATACAAAAATATTTCCTGTATCGATAATTTGACCAATAACAGTTATCGCTAACATTTAGAACTAGGACTTTTACAGAAAAATCAAATTATTACTTATAATTTTAATTATTATTATTGTTGTTGATATTATTAAAATTTTAACAGTTTTAGAAGGAAAGAATTTATTTTATAAATTTAAAAGAATGTGAATTAATTTGCCTCTATTAATAAATTACTTCTAAACTTTAAAATAAAATTGATTAAATTGTAAGCTTATTTTAAAAAAATAGTTCATTCAAAGAAAATAGAAAAATTATGCTTATATTTACAGATAAATTTATGTTCATAGTTTTATCTATTGTTAATTTTAGGTAATTTAACAGTTTTTTTCAAGAGTCGAAAGATTTCGCTTTATTTTTGGGTTTTTTTTACCGAAGATAATGTTATAAGCAAACACAAATATATGCATATATACATTGTAGAAGTTAATGTGACATAGAAATGAGAAGTCTCATATTCGATTGCACAAAGAATCAATAAATTAAAATAATACTATAATACCATAATTACTAATAAATTAATATTTTAATTAATACTAAAACATTGTATTAAAATCATTTATAGAACAAGATATAACGTGAGTAAATTGATTGAAAGATTAAAAATATATAAATATATTTTGCAATTAAACTATAAAAGATAATTATTCGTAATTAAATGATTTTAACTAAGTTTTTTCTTAAGGTATCCGATTACGTTCCTAACCGTGATTTTCAAAAGCGCATAAATAGATAATTTTCATGATATTTAGTGTCACTTAGATTAGAATATATGCATAAAATTGTTTTAAGGACATTTTGACAAAAAAATTATTTAAATACAATATTTTGGCAAAAAACTTAGAATAATATTTTTTCCAAATGTTCTCCTTTTTGTGAAAAATGTTTCTAGTAGAATAATATTTTGGCTCTATATAGCTCAGAACTCTGTTCTGAGGCTCAACTAGAATTTTTGAAATAAATAAGTTAGAAGTGGGTTTATTCATATTTTACGATAACAGAGGGGAGCATTTATAAGAAAAAAACGCGAATAATTATTTCAATTGGTGGTAACTCTGAAAATAATGAGAATTTTTCAAAAATTTTAGTTGAACCACTGTAGAGAGGTCTGAGCTATATAAAGGCAAAATATTATTTTAATAGAACCATTTTTCACAAAAGGAGAACATTTGGAAAAAAGATTATTCTAAGTTAATTTTTTGCCAAAATATTATATTTAAATAATTTTTTTGGGTCAAAATGTCCTTAAAACCATTTTATGCATGTATTCTAATCTTAGAGACACTAAATATCATAAAAATTATCCATTTATGCACTTTTTTAAAATCAAGGTTCCGAACGTAGTCGGATACCTTAAATGTTAATTGTTCTTTTTAAAGGAAAAAGAAGAATTAGCAAAATGATAAATAAATTTGAATTTAAAAAAATTAATTTCCATTTTGAAAAAAAAAGAGAAATTAATAATAACCATTTCAATCAACAAAACATAAATAATCTGTTTTATTATAAATATGTAATCCTACAAAGATTTCTTGATAAAAATTACTCAAAAATCGCGTTCTGCAATGAGATTTTTGACTAAGTACCAACTATGAGGGGAGGACACACTACAACAAAATTCACCAAAAGCTAATGTTTCAATTTGTGATTCCATCTCCTTCTTCTCCCATCCCCAAAATAGTTCCATGTCCCCATTTCGGAACCAAACCGTCACCACGAACCACACCTTCCCAATCGTTTCCTGCCTTATCCATCAAAAAGCACTCATGTAAGAGTTGTTGTCAGTCGCTCAATTTCTGCTGGCCAAGATGGATCAGTCAGCAAGAATACCAAGAGGGTGGAAATGTAATTGGACAAGCTTGATACATCTAACTGGAACTCTATCTGTCTCATCTGGCAATATAAACAGTCGTTTATCTTTTCTGATTGGTGGATGAATATTTATAGCCTCTACTGGAAATGGGCAATGAATGTAAGAGGGGGGAGAGGACTATTGAATTGCGTAGCAGAAAAGATAGCTTTCAACCAATGAGGCTCAAATGATGTATCGTGCTTTTACGATACATTTTGCTCTTGGATATGATATGAAACGAATGTTGATTTCATCGAATTAAAGATATATGAGGGAATTATCTATAAAATTGTTTTTTGATGCGGTGGTTGATAAGCTTGCTTGTACTACTGATGAGAAATAGTACACAAACATATTTATGCTGCAAAAGATTTCCTTTTATCTATGGCAAATAAAGCAAATACCCATGAAAATATTGGTTTCCACAAACAGAAATAGTATGAAGATTCCTTGTTCATAATATTAGAAGTTCAAGTTGGTAAAAAAAAAAAAGTATTAATTATGTATCATATATATATATATATATATATATATATATATATATATATATATATATATATATATATATATATATATATATAAATCTTCTGTGCGTGTGTTTGTCACTAAACTCCTCTTAAACGGCTGGACCAAATTCGGTGAAATTTTTTGTGTGGGTTCAAGTAAATTCGAGAATGGTTTAGATTTACAATTCGGTCCGTTATCACAATTAGTTAAAAAGATATTAATTAAAAACTTTCAAAAAATTCAACTCAACATTCACCTGCATCGTTGTAACAATGCTATTGTTATAAAATAAAATTTCCTTTGAACTGAATGCTTTAACAAGTGAGAAAAAAAACCTTTTCAAATTTAGACATAAGTCGCCAAAAGGGTCGCTAAGTCGCCAACGTGGCTGTATTTGTAATTTTTTAAATAATTAGTTTTAATCAATTAATTTTTTATTAATTATAATTAAAAATTAGAGTATTGTCATCCAAAATAATCATGTACATTACATTTCAGCTCAATTAAGCGTATTAAAATGTATTTTTATAACGATTGAAAATTCCACCAAGATAAATAAATAAATAAAAAACAAATAAAATATGTATAGAAATCTTGCGCTAATAGTAGGAATTGAAAAAGACGTATATTGGCGTCGAAAATTGAATTTCAGCCAAACCCGGTCTTTATTGTTACGAACATGCTGACGATTCACGCTTTTTAGCGTTTTTATTTAATATCTTTTGAAATAATCTTTATATATGTAATTCTTGTGTGCGTGTGTATCTAACTGAACTCCTCCTAAACGGCTGGACCGATTTTGGTTAATGTTTTTGTCTGTTCCAGTGGACTCGAGAATGGTTTAGATTTATAATTCGGTTTAGAAATGTTTATTTAATTAATTTTTTATTTATAAATTGTTGATCTTGGAATGTTTTACATTGGATCCGGCAGACTGCGCTACGATTGCAGTATCGAATATTCAAAAACCTTTTATTTTGAATTTAAGATGTGTGTACAGGACAACGTCTGTCGGGTCCTCTAGTATATATATATATGTGTTTTCAAAAACAGTTTATGTTAAAATATTTAAAATTAAAAAAATCCTGCTATTTATTTGAATTTAATACAAAATTAGTTTGCAAAATGTCATATTGTACAATATACAAACAAATTAGTCTCATATTGCACAATATACAAACACCAATAAAAATATTTACTACTATAATTTCTTCTTTCATTTACTCACACATATTTTAATTGGTACAAACTTCCTTCAGTAAATAAAAGCTTACATCTTAGTTCACTTACTAATTACTCTTAATTAAATTTTATTTAGGACAATAAGATTATTTAAAAGTTATATCCTGATTGTATTTAGTTTAAAAGAAGCATTAAGTTGATTGACTACTTTCGGAGTAGTCTACTACTTTGAAAGAGGAGTGTAAATGAATATTTTTTTAATATTTAGTATCACTTGAATTAGAACAAATATATAAAATTGATTTAAGAATATCACTACAAGAAAGAGAATTTTTAAATAAAAAATATGAAGAAGGATATGTTTTTATATTTTCAAAGCATTCTCTTTTCATGAAGAATACTTCAATAATAATGATATTTTTCAATAATAATAATAATAGTTAGGACTTCTATACCTGGGCTGAATTAGGACTGTCGAAAAATTTACATTATTTTCAGAGATACGAACAAATGAAATAATAACGGATGTTTTTTTTTGCTAAAATTTCTCTACTTTGATGCAATAAAATGTGAATAATCAAACCAAAAATATATACTTCAAAAATCAAAAATTTTAGTTCAACCTCGGTGTATAGATAAGTTCTAGTTATATAGATAAAATATTATTTTTGTAGAAAATTTTTCATACAAAGAAAATGTTTTGATTTTATGTCATCCCTTCTTCATTTTTTGACAAAAAACTGAATAAAAAATTTTTCTTGTAATAATATTTTTCTCCTTTAGGGAGAACAGTCCTTCATTAATAGAGTCTGTCCTTCCTCTAAAAGTGTACTCCTTTTCAATATTTTAAAACTAATATCTTAATCTCGGTATTCAGGAATGATAAATGAGAAAGTCATCTCTGAATACAGAGAACTGTACACTTTTTCACATCACTTCATCACAAGTAAATTGTGCAGAAATAGAAGGTTGTTATGAATGCTTATCTAAAGAAACGCATGATATTAAAATTGATGACAATTGTCTCTTTGAAGAATTTAGAAGATTGAATGTGTATATATTTAAATTCTGATAAATTAGGTCAACGGGAAAATCCACATGTTGAAATTGATAAAATATGGTTGAAAATATTTAACCATTTCAAAAATGAACACACATTTTATATTAAATTTTAGTTATTCTTGTTGAATTTACGTTGTGAAAGAGTTGAACAGTTGAAAGAGTTTTTTCAATTGATTACGATTATTGAACTTGTAAAAATCAAGGTTGAATGTTGATACTTTAGTTGCAGCACTTTCTGTAAAACTCAATATGAAGGATTTTTCTTGATCTAAAATTTCTGATGCATTTATTAGAAAATGATATATTGACAAAAAAAATTCATTCAATAGAAAAATACCCGCTAAAGTAAATAATAAAAAGGGATGTTAGCGTAATTGGTATTCTGATGTTTGAATTAATGAAATGTTCCATTTCTTCAGTCGTAATCTTTTCCTAAATTTTTCATCCTGCTTCCCATTGTAAAAAAACTGGTCACTTAAAATTTAGCCGATTATTATAATACTGTAATTCTAAATTTGAATTATGTAATACTATTGTAATATACAATAACATTTTGTGTATTGTAATGTACATCAAAATCTTGCAGCAGTTTTTTCCCCTACTTCAAATAAAAAGAAACTACATTTTTTTTCGTTCACATTTATATGTTAATTCTTTTCAATATTCAATTAGACATGGCTACATTAATGAAAAAAAAACTTAATTATGATACATTTCTTTTATTTCTCAAATGAAAACTTTTTTCATTTTTCAATACTCGATTTTATACCGATAAAAAAATCTTTCTTAAAAAGGCTTACGTCAAAAAATGTGTAAGAGATTGTTTTATTTCTTAAGCAATAAGTCCCGCATTCTTTAAACCTTTTCTAATTTAACTTTAAGGTAAAAAAATGCTGCAAATGTTAAATTTGATAATCTTAAGAAATTGTCTTATTTTACTGTTTTATTCTATTTTATCAAGAAAAATATTAAATTAATTTATGACCTTTTTTTTTTCTTCAAAGAATTTCATTGTTCCAAAGTTTCATTTTGATCATCTCAAAGTTAATTTAAGTGCATTAAGTGTCTTAATAAAAACATGCTATTCGATGACACTTATTTGCTACGAGTTGAAAAATTAGAATTTTTTCCCCTTGTTCAAATAACGGATATTAACGCTACATTGAAAAGAGAAAGAGAATTTTTCATTTAAAGTCTTTAAATAAAGCCACTGGTCATAAAACATGTTTTTTTTCTTTGAAACAATGCTAATTCTTAGCCAAACAATTTCAATTAAACTTTCATGAAACAAGAAAAAAAAAGATAAAATTGAATAAGGAGAACCATTTTTTTGCATACGACAAGCTCAAACATGAACTTAAAACTACAGGAGTGTTCCAAAAAAGAAGAAAAGAACTCTTTAATTCATCCTTAATCTTGTCACTTATAAAGAAAGTTTCTTTGAAACTGGCTTTACCGTGACTGCCAATCTTTGTTTCAAAAGTTTTTTTTTTATTTTATCTTCTTAATTCTTTTATTCTTTGTTTGTTTTCTGGTGGCAAAGAGAGTTTCTAGAAAATGCAATCGCCTTTTTCGAATGTAATTCTCTCACTTCACTTCATTTCATAGTTGTTTTATTTTTCTTTGCCTTTCAGATCAATATCGTTTGGTGAGGAAATGCTCCTAACACTATGTTCTCGCTTTTGCGAGAGAGGTAAAAGAAGATGAAAAAAAAATATTCCATTAAAACTCCTTCGAACATTTTCTCTCGCGCGCAGGGGAAAAAATTCTATCTTTTGACAAGGTGCACATCGCTCATTTAACCTAAGGCTCGGCTAGGAATCTTGTAAATATTCATGATCTTAATAATGCCCGTTCTTGCATTAAGAAAGAACTCACGATAGCAAAGAAGAGAGAGAGAGAAAAAAATGAGCTAAATGGATAAAATAGAGGCCACTTCATAATTACAAAGGAAACACAGCGTGCAGAAGCCAAACTATATAAAGGTATAAAAATTAAAGATGGTGCACTATAGTTTGCTTCCTTTTTTCTTTGGTCTTCTTTTAGTTTATTGTGTATTTTTTTTTACACTGAAAGACATTTACAAGACAGATTAGTGTAATTAACAATGTTAGGTTTTTCCCATTCTTCGAAAAGTTTGTAAGTATGAAGACTTATAAGATTTATCTGGATTTTTTCTCTTGTAAATCTTATTTTGCTTCTTATTTAAGGCTGCTGTGAGTTTGTTAGATCGCATAAAAACGCTGATGTGTGTAAAAACATGGATTTATTATGCATTTATAGAACAGTGGATGCACTTAAAACTTAAAGTAATACTACAAATTTCTAGTTTATTTTTGTTTATCGAGATATCTTGGTTTTCTTCTGACATCTATAATGCAAAATAGTGACGGGCATTATTAAATGATCCCTAAATGACGTTTCGATATGTAAAATTCAGAATGATAAAAGTTTTTAAAAATAATTTATGAGATAATCTTTTTTAAATGCATCTCCATACTTTGGTGAATTTAAAAGTGGCGGATTAGTGAAAAAACAGTAGTCTCGATAGGAAATTTGTTTTCAAAACAATAATGAGTCGAACGTTAGTTTGCTTTTATTCATCAAGTGTATAATTTTGATATTTTTTTCCAAAGCGAGCCTTATATTATATATTTAACGAAGCAGTCTGGGTGACGTGGTTGTTTAGGCACTGGCATTGTATACCTAATTTTGCAGGTTTGACCCTGGCGGAATTGGATAGCTTTTCTCATGATGTAAAAAACAGAATAAATCAATGTTGTATGCTTATGTTGCATGTTAAAGATCCCTGGAATGCCTGTTTGGTTCGGGTGCTCTCTGCAAAATTAAATTTCTGGTACCATATTTTGCATCGTCAGGTACATCCTTCATGGAGGCAAATGGGTGCCAAAATTATTACATTGGGGCAATTGATAGCCACCCGTATGGTACCACAAAAAAGTGATGCCAGGTCCCTGAGAATGTACTAGGTCTGTAATGATAATTACCGATTTTCAGCCCCATTTTAAAGAAAAAAATATTTAGCGAATGTTTTAACAAGAAAATGTAGCTTTTAAATTTATTAAACAAGATTATTTCATCTAAAGAAATTACTTTAAAAAAAACAAGAAATACTTTCAAAGAGGATTCATCTTTATAATAAATCGATTGTGCAACGAAGAATTTAAAAACAAAAATATTTGATCTACAATTTTATAAAAAATAAGATGCATTTCTCAATTTCTATAAAAAAAGAAACAAAGAACAAGGCTTGACATTACACAATACATAAAGACGAAGAAAATGTTTAACATATACAAAAGATCTGATCATTTTCAGATGAAACAAAGAGGTCATAGAAAGGTAACCCAAGATTCTCAAAATAAAAGTCGGATTGCATTAAATCTAAGATTCAGAAGATAATGCGTCGAATCATGTTTCTCTCTATCCAAGTCGTTTTTTTTTATTTTTAAAACCAGTATGAGTATTTGAAAATGAATGGTTAGATAAAGAAGTTTTTAAAATGTATTTAGAGCATTTTTATTCTGCGCAAATTTTGTAAATATAATATGTTCTTATTACGTGGAAATTGTGGATTTTAAAAAAATAAAATAACAGGACACGTAACAGAAAGTAGGATTATATTTATTAAGTTTTGTTTAGATTCATTTGTAATGAAGTGTGTTTATATCTGGGGTTAAGGCCTGAAACAAAATTTGTGAAAATTACCCACAAAACAAATTTTGTGAAATATTCAACATTTTTGAACAGCAACATTTCTAGAATCCTGTTCCTAGATAATTCAAATTACGTTTTTAAATATACCTTTAATAAAATCTCGAATTTTTTTTTTATATACAATAAGGAAGCATCCTAAATTTATTAGACTTATAAGGAGTAATTAACTTTCAGGAATTGGAATCAAACTTTCAAAAGTGACATTTCTGAATTTGAAAAATAAATTAAAAATAAAGCAAAAATTTTTATTCAAACCAAAGACCATTACTTTAACTCTATAAAGACTCTTTATCTAAATTCTGTTTAGAAATATTTTCCAGAATTCATTATATTCTTGAAGCCTTCATGGAATCACGTGATAAATTTTCTATTTACGCAATCAATGGGGAAAATTTTTAACTTTAACAGTAGTTCTTAAAAAAAACCCTGATCAATTTTTTATGGTTATCTGATGCAAAATTGCATCGCTCACCGAATCTGGTATGCTAAAATTAAAAATAAATGTAACACATTCTATTTAGTGTACTCAATTCCACATATATAAAATTGATACATCTATCGGCAGTGAAAAAAGTTTAATTTTACGTACTAAGTTTAACTAAATCCATTTAGAACAGCACAAACCATAACAGAATAGTCATGTATCATGTATAAGATCACTATAAATATTATCTTTTTTGAACATAATTTGTTCTTTTTTTAAATATTTAAACAAATTGATATATAGTTTCTATAAAATGAATTTTTAACATCTTTAAGTAATTTATAAATGGTAAAAGATATATTTGCTTATCCCTTTTGAAAAATAATTATATCCATCCAACTAAAAATTCATAAAATTAGTAATTGCTTTCAGCATTTTTCTGAATTATTTTACGAAAGCCGACTCAAATCCCCATTTGTTATTAAAATACCATTTTTTAAACCATTTTTCAATTTACTTTCATTTATCCCTTACAATAATGACTCTTATCTCTAATTAAGCCATTCTTGAAATTTTCTTCTTGAATTCTTTTTTTTTTCACGTTATCAAGTGAGCAATATATGATAAAATGAAAACAAAATATGTTTTGATTGAAATTTCGAAATTCTCGATGGCCTTTAAAACATAAAGAAGATTAAACGAGAAAGAGAGAGAGAAAGAGAAGTAAAAAAAAATCTAATATGGAATCTTCAAAGAACAGTCTTGTTTATTTCGTTCTATTCCATAAGACCGAGCTCTCCCCCTTTTTGCTTCAAAGAATCCTTTTCCTCTTCAGCCCGGAGCTACGGTTTTCAATTTTCATAAACCTTTCCTCAGCTTAGTACCTCGTTTCAAAAATGTTCTGAAGGTTTTCCACTTCTGAGTCCATCTCTAATCCCCAAAGAAAACAACAATTCCAATCTACGGTCGAAAAGACCGTAGAAAAGGCAGAAAACATATTATAAATGACTGCGCCATTTTTTGAAAAAGTATCTTCGAATATTTCGGAAAAATGCTAATTTCGCGTTTCTACTGGCATTCACAAAAGAGATAGATAGAATAATAACAATAAAAAAATGGCGCTTCTTTATAATATGCCTTGAAGCAGGAAGTAGTACCTCTTGTATCATGAATAACTAGCTTTTTACTGATTTCTGAAGGGGAAATCAGCGAAAATTTTAGAATTCCAAGTTATGACTTGAATGTCCAATTAGGAATTCCTCCCCCATTTTTTTCTGCTGATACTAAAGAGGCCTTCTAAATCTTATGCAAATTGGGTTTCAAAAAGTAGTTTCTTATTTAGAACGCTTAATCTTTCGTTTTCTTTAGATTTGAAAACTTATGGGAAAACCCTTACGCGAGTTTTGGAATATTTCCGAAGAAGGATTTATTTTTCTTTTAAAATTAAATTTACCGATAAACTGCATAAACTTCTCGTCCTTCTTCAGCTTTTTGAAGAAAGAGAAATAATAATAATAAAAAATAGCTTACTTCTCGACTTTCTTTCAATATGAGTAGCTACCTAGGTTTGATACATCCAAAACAGAGTTAATATTTGAGTAGCTGTTTGTGATTCTGTACGCGTTTTTCTGACAATTCTTCAGGGATCTCCGTAGTTCTTGTTTTTAACTATTTTTCGAACGGCTTTTAATATTTGTATTTCGGATAAAAAAGGAAACTTAAAACACTTTCGTTTATTTACTCTGTGAATCACTTATACAACGAAGCTTAAATTCACGAATTAAAATATATTATATCTAATCTCTTCTAAAGAATTCAATGGGTTTTTTCCCCTTAAATTTTACGTTAAAAACATTAATGCATCTCATTTTATTTTGTAAAGAAAAATTTAAATATTATCTTTCATTAAGTATATCTGCGTTCAAATTTGAAAGAAAGTGTTTACTGTTTAATAATGTTATGTATTTGATATCTGGCAACGTGAAACTTGGGGTTTTTAATGAAAGAAATGGTTTTTTTAAAACATTTTTGAGCATTGAGTCTTTTAAAGTAAAAATACCTTAATTATTTTATTTTTAAATAAAATATATACCATTTACTTGGAATTTTATGTAGGTTTAAAAACCTTCAGCAATTTTTCAGTTTCATTTAATTTATTTCGGATTAAAATTTTTCACCTAGTATATTTGATTAATCAAAATAAATAAAGACTGAAACTTTTTGTAGAAAGAACTAAAAAGTTTTTAGTAAACAAAATAACGTAATACAAGGCAGAAACCCACACAGTATATCTTCATAATTTAATCTATAAGACTACTACGTAATTGCATCAGTTGCATGTAACAAAGTAAACAATTTGAATAAATAACAATTCCAAACAAAATTTATCTCCTAGCAATAGCCTTACACTTCTGTTCTAAGTCCCACAGTTTTTATTTTTCAAGATGTGAACTAATTACGTATCAAACATGAACTATTCTTCATTTTCAATTTAAATGTTCATTTTCTATAACTTTAATAGGATTGCTTCAGTTTAAAGAAAGGTTCTGCTAAATGTGAATGTAAATTCATTATTTTAAAAAAAATTCCGAAATTATTTCAGAATAATGGACACATGTAAACCTCAGCTTTACATCAACAATATTATTCTATAACTACAACTTTATCTCTTAAAATACTGCCGCATTGGCACGTTTAAAAAAATATATAATTATATTTCTCATCTTGAAAAGTGGAATAGACAGGCAGCAAAAAATAGAAATACAGAAGTTTAATTAATAAGTTGTAGCTAAAAAATTACCATTAAATGATATTTATTTCTTTTTTAAACAAACAGATTCTCCATTGTGTTCAGATTGTCAAGTACCAGAAACTCTAGTGAAGATTTTATTTTAACCTGTAACAAATAAAAATCGCAACGTAAAATTTTGAAAAATTTTATCTCCAACCACGGAGAATGGTGTTATTCATCAATAGCGAATTGCAAAACAATAGAGCATGTTCAAAAGGTTGAAGAATTTTTAACATCAACCACACACACACACACAATAGATTCTAAAATTCCAGCTAATATATTCTCAATACTCTATTTTCATCAATATCTGTTGAAGCACAAGGCGATAAATAAGTCTACTGATGTACAATGCCATCACTAGCTGTACGTTTTGACCTAATGTAAGAAGCTAATCCAAATTCAATCGGAGCATAAGGCGTTGGCCAAGTCTCCAGATCTACAGTGTTATCACTGTACTGAACTGAACTGAACATTTCAAAATATGCTGATGCATTATTGCCATTTATTCTGACCAATCACGGTATTCTCTAACGGAATTAACCTGGGAGCAGGGGCGCACTCGATACTAACGTTAGTGATCTTGCGGGGTGACTGAGCCATGTGTGGCCCGTGACACAATATTTTGGGTACGCCATAGATCAAAATTGTTTGCATTTTACTTCAAAATAATAAAGTTCACAATGAAGTATTAAGAACAAACGCAAGTGATCTCTCGCGGTGTGGGAAGCACACTCGCTTGTTATTGTCTTGCCTTAGTATCGTCGTGGACTATTGCTTATTACTTGCGTCGTGGCCTTATGATGCAAAGTTTGTCTACGCTAACATAGTCAATTTCCTTGACACAACTGTATTTTAGAGTTTATTTTTGTTATATTTACGATTCTTAAGTGTTATTTAATATGGCTAGTTCAGCAAAAGAATAAAAAAGGCAAATAACAGATAATTTCAAATTTGGGGAATCTAGAAATATGACATTATTACTGTAGGCTACGTGTGTTTTATGTTCTGGAATAGTGGTATGCAGAACATCGTCTGTAAAAAGGCATTTTGAAACAAATCTCTAATTCTCTTGTCAAAAAGGAGAAGTACAGCAAAAATAATTAATTGCTTAAATACCAATTGGCAGATGATTCCAGTTGAGCATGCATTCTACTAAGAGTAACATCTTACAAACTTATTATAAGTAATCTGCAACAAAAGAACTCACTCTTATGTTACACGTGTAACTAAAACATTTACGACTATACAGTGTAAAAGGTATATTTTCGCAGTGTTCTTAGTATTTAGTTTTATTATTTTTCCAATAATCCCAAGTTACAAAATTATTGACGGCACGTCTGTACTTCATTAAACACTTCTTTAGGAAAAATGGTACGTTGATCCATAAAGTTTCACCACCCCTACCCTAATCCTTTTTTTATAGTTATTTTTATTGTACACGATAAAAATCGTAATTCTAGTGAATAGTTTAATTTAGAGGAAGTATATTTACTTATTTTTAAGAACTTTCCTATATTTTTGCTTCATAATTTGAGAAAAAATCCACCAAAACTGAACTAAAATGTTTCAAATGTTCTTGAGTTTAATAAAGGACATAAATCACGGACATCTGTCATATTTTATTGAATTACTTTGGTTTTATTGTCTTTAAATGATCGAAAGGTAGCATGTGGGACTTTTTCTTGTACATGCCGTTTGGACAGGGAGTAGTGTGATACACTTGTGGCTTCACATCTGTTTTGATGGGGTTATTTAGGTAGCATTTGAAAATCTACCTTTCGACTCAAACGTTTCATGTTGATCGCTTTTCACAAATTTACTTTCGCTATCATGATTAATATCCATAATTTCATAATTTCCCTTGCTTGATCAATTTCTTTTTCTGAAGTTTAATTTCTTTCCAGTAGAGATCACGATGCTCATTTTTTTATATATTCTGTTCATTTACAATTATAAACTATGATGAGTCATAGAGCACAGCAATCAAAACCAACAAGTCGTTCCCAGAAGAAAAAAATGTAGTCTGTTTATAGAAAATGTTTTGTATCGAAAGTGGCTGCGCAGAAAACTCAGTCACCCCTATGTACCTTGAGGTTGTAAGAAAACGTTTGTCGTTCCCAAAAAAGAGGGAATATGTGACAAATACATTTTAGTTCCCAAAAAGACTGTCATATAGGAGGGTACTAATAAGGTCATTGGTCACAAATAAAAAGTTTTCGCAGAATTAAAGATTTCGTGACACTGGGGTGATTCTGTGCCCACTCCCGGGTTACTGCGGTTCTCAAAGCTTTCACTTGGGAAAGATAAAAGCTGAGATCTCTGGACACTTACATTTCAGACCTTAATAATAAAATAACACCTTACAAAAGGTATTTGATTCCAAAACAATACTATTCCAACATATTAGACCAGGGATACTCAACCTTTTGCTATCAAATTTGTTTTTTTAATAGTAGATTGTAAGCAAGAGAGGCTTGGTTATAGGTGAAATGAAATAGAAATTATCTCATTACTCAGTAAAACATGCATAAAAAAATATTTTTATGTGTACGTTTGATTGAAAAGTTAATATGGTATTAAAAGAAAAGCCGAAAATGAGCTTTTATATTTTGTTATATTTTGCTTTGTCCAATGTTGCGTTGATTTTATAGTGTGTTTTTTCCATTATCGTCATGTTGCGGCCTGCGTAAAATGCCTGTCATGTGTATGCAACCCACGTGAAATACCCGTCATGTGTATGCGGCTTGATGTGAAAAAAGGTTGAGTACCCCTGGGTTAGATTATTATATTTTTATTATATCTTCTGTTTTTTTATATTGAATCAAATGTAGAACAATGCAAAGTCACTTAACGAACACCATGATTCTTTCTGTTTTGAGTTTTCAAGATGAACATAGATTATATAAATGTAACCTAACCCACGCAGACAAAAGTGTAAATAAAATGATCTCCCACGCAATTTCAAATAACAGACATTAAGTAGTCATTGAAAAAAGTATAAAAACTTCTTTATGAATACTATCACAAACGTGTAGCATGTGTTTCGAAGGTAGGCGGAAATGCTTCGTAATTAAACTTGAATTGTGTTTGCAGTTTAGTGAGTATAGTTTGTGAGAGTTTGCATTTATTTTTAGTTGTTTCATTCTGCAAACTATTTTATATTCGGTTATATCCATTCTATTCCAGAGAACCTGCGTTTGTGTCTTTAAGCTTGTTGATCCAAATTTACAAAGATTTCAAATACATTAGTATGGAGCAGCATACTTGGACGCAATTGAAAAGAGAGATTGATGTTTTGAATTACACTTTTTCTTAAAGAGGATACGCCTCCATACGCAGCTGTCACTTGAATTTGACATCTAACGTAACGAATTGGACTTAGAGAATTTAATTTCTAAATTCTTGAACTAATCAGTTGCGACTTGCATAACCTACCCTATCTCAAGATACTGCCCATCAAATTAAGAGCTTACTTTTTCTTTTCCCCTCAGAGAGCTAACAAAATATTTTAATTAAATAAAGGGTACTTATTGCTTTTAATTTTACTTTTGTAAGCTGATATTATCATACCATAACTGTTTTATCTAATACCAGGCTTCATAATGTTTTTGTATGGGTCTTTTCTTAATACTAAGTTATAAAAATCATAACATCAAATTATCTTATACATGCTCTTCAACCTATCTGTTTAGATGTTATTTCAGTTACCATCAAATTATCTTATACATGCTCTTCAACCTATCTGTTTAGATGTTATTTCAGTTAAAATTATCGTATTTCGGTGATCAAAGAATGAGTTGTATTATGTTCAACCAATTTGTACTTTGGGATCGAAATAATTTACTACATTGTATTTATTAGCCCAAAGAGGCTAGATCAAAGATTCTTCAAATCTTAATTTCGTAAGAGGACATATAATTCCTTATTCATGTGGATATATTTCACGGCGGACTAAAGCATTATCGGTAGTTTTTCATGAACTTTATGAGTCTGTTAAATAAGTACTTTTACGTGATCTACGCTCTAATGAAAGACTGCCAAGAAAAAGAAATTTAAAAGTTAGCTTCCTGTATACAATGTGCTGAAAATTCAGCATAATTTGTATTATCAGAATTTTGATCATTCCTGAATTGAACAATCATGATGTCCAGGAGCTGTGGTTCTAACAAGACGGCGCACCATGTCACACAGCTCGTACCACAATCAATTTATTGAAAGACACGTTTGGTGACCGCCAAATTTCACGCTTTGGACCTGTGAATTGGCCTCTAAGATCTTGTGATTTAACACCGCTAGACTAATTTCTGTGGGGCTATGTAAAGTCATTGGTCTATGCGGATAAGCCACAAACGCTTGACCATTTGGAAGACAACATTCGCCGTGTTATTGCCGATATACGGCCACAAATGTTGGAAAAAGTCATCGAAAATCGGACGTCCATATTGGACTACATCCGAGCCAGCCGTGGCAGTCCTATGCCAGAAATCATATTTAAAATGTAATGTCACAAGATTATCTTTAGAATTAAAAAAAAATTCATGTCAATCGAATAATACATCGTTGTTTTATTGCAATTTAAAGTTCTATACCTCTAAAAAGCACCCTTTATATGTTCACACATAGTCAACTTACTTTTTAGTTGAAATATAGTACATAGTGTTTTTAAAAAAATAATTCTATGAAGGAAAAATAAAATTCTTCAAAATTACAAAGTCTTATAATTTTTTTAAAGAAACTATCTCACTATTTTGCTAAAAAAATAGGTTCACTATATTTTGTGTATTGTTTTATATATGTAAAAAAATATTTTACATATTTAAGAGATATTTTTTTAAAAATTAGTACCTAAGCATAAGTATGTATTATGAGATCACGAAATTTATGTCCTGCTTAAATTAAACAGAACAAAAAAACACTTTCTCAAAAAAAATTATTTTTGTATTTCTACAGAATGATCAAAATATCTATATTATATAGGATCACAAAAAAATCGAAGCTCTATTGAAATTTTTAAGGATATATGTCCCATAAGCGAAGAATCTTAATTTTGGCATTTTACTCATTCGAGCATGTACTGGTACCCTTAGATCAAACAAAACTGAACAAATTCAAATCTAAAAACAATGTATTCATATTACGCTCTGGTAGAGGCATTATTCAAAATGAAGCAAAATTAGATTTCTTATACGCAGTTGTTTTCATGCGTATATTTTAAATTGATTTACGAATAACAATGATGTGTTTCAGAAATCTCGAAATACTTTCTGTACAAGTTTATTTGATCTTTCAAGACTTGTTATTATAAATAACTTAGCATCAAAAAACTCGAAAGAGGTGTTATTTGTTTTAAAATACTATGCAGCAATATATATTTTCATATTTACACACACAAAAGAATTTACTTTACATAGCCATTCGAAGCTCACTTTAATTTATGTATTATATGATTTTATTCAATTCTACAGCTTCTACTTCTTACAGCGAATCAATGTTTATTTCATAGAATTATTCGTGAAAATACGTTAGGAATAGAGGCGAAGGGGATTTTTGTTTGTTACAGTTTGTTATTAACAGCGTTATTAGATACGAATGGAAAGAGAATTTGATGCTTTGAACAGGAAATATTGATGCTTATTGCTATTGTTTTCTTCTACTGTGAAGATACCAGATAAAATTGTTGCTGACGTGGCTTAAACTTGAGATTGATCTAATTTTTAGAAGTTAGTTGACTAATAATTCGTAATATATATTACACTCCCACTCTTCTTCCTCTATTTAATTACATTCGGACCTCTATTTCATGAAGTCGCTAAATGCCGAAAAAGATATCGTTATGTAGAAAATTCATTAAATACAGGTTCATCTTTTAATGTACTTTAGAAACCACATAAAAATTTTAAATAAACACTAACTATTATTTAAAAGAGTAATTATTCACACTTTAGTTTGTAAATTAATATCTACTTATTTTATAAATCTTACCCATCAAAAAAGAAACCTACAAGGAAAACAAGAAAAAAATGAACATTGTCCAGGAATGCGCTGTATTTTCAACCTTAAAAATAATTTATAATTAAAATTGATGAATTTTAATGATATTTTCTATGCCCACACAAGTAATTTAAATATAAATAATTTTATAACCAGTAATTTTAAGCATACTTTACTTCATGCGTCCTTAAATTTAATTACTGATAAAAAAAGCAGTTAATTTTATATGAGTTTTTATTTGAAAAACTACTGCTATTTTATTACTCTAAGTGAGTCAGGCACCTGATAAAACCAGTTCAAGGTCATTAAACTATACAATGTGTATAAACAAGAATAATTTGAAATGTTCAGAAATAATTTTAAAATAGGAAGGGATCACAAGAGAAAAGGCTCCTTAAGGTATCCGACTATATTCGGAACCGTGATTTTGCAAAGCGCATAAATGGATAATTTGCATGATATTTAGTGTCACTTAGATTAGAATATATGCATAAAATTGTTTTAAGGACATTCTGACAAAAAAATTTATTTAAATAAAATATTTTGGCAAAAAATTAACTTAGAATAATCTTTTGTCCATATGTTCTCCTTTTGTGAAAAATGCTTCTATTATAATAATATATTGCCTGTATATAGCTCAGACCTCTGTACAGAAGCTCAACTAGAATTTTTGAAATATATAACTTAGAAGTGGGTTTATTCATATATTACGACAACAGAGGGGAACAATTTTAAGAAAAAAAACGCCAATAATTATTTCAATCGGTGGTAACTCTGAAAATAATGTGAATTTTTCAAATATTCTTGTTGCGCCTCTGCAGAGAGGTCTGAGCTATATACAGGCAAAATATTATTATAATAGTACCATTTTTCACAAAAGGAGAACATTTGGAAAAAAAGATTATTCTAAGTTAATTTTTTGCCAAAATATTATATTTAAATAAATATTTTTGTCAAAATCTACTTAAAACAATTTTATGCATGTATTCTAATCTGAGTGACACTAAATATCATGAAAATTATCCATTTGTGCGCTTTTTTTTTTAAATCACGGCTCCGAACGTAGTCTGATACCTTAAATAGAAAATGCACTTCGCTATTTGGAGATTATTTTACGAAGAAAATAGTAAAATGTTCTCAGTTCTAGGAAAAGTTCTCAAATTAAAAATTCGCTAAATAGACATTCGCCAAATAGAAACCCGACTGTAATTATTCCTAATCTGCTTAACTCACACAAGTTGAGGCCTTATTTTAATAAAACTCTGAAGTTGAGAGTTTGGAAATCAATTGAGAGTTAAAAATAAGTAGACGAGAGAATTAAGTAATTTTAATAAGAGTAATTTTTTATATGTCTTATTTACTCTGATACGATTTATGATAGCTGATTGTTATGCGAAAGGAAAAAGACAAAATGTATTATTAAACTACTAGTTTAATTTCGGAAGTCTTAATCTTCATGTAAATCTGGAAAATAATCCTTAAAACATTGACCTAAACATTAAGCTAGAACGCGCCCTAAAATTTCAACAAAAACTGTTTGTATAAAACTGTTTACTAATAACTATGTAACAAAATTTCAGAACTACAACGGTAATATACATTAATAACACGTTTTTGATTAAAAAATAAACGATTATACAGCAAAATATTTTAAAAAGCAGTTCACAGCTTCTAAAAATATCGTTATTGGACAAAAAAACTTCATTACATAGTGATTTTTTATAGGTTTATTATTATTATTATTATTTATCTCACCGTACAAAATGCACTTATTATCAACAACTAGTGATATATATGTATAATTTATATCATTTCAGTACTTTTTATTGTAAAGCTTTTTCTTTCTTTTACCTTTGCTTAAATGCAAATATCCAATGCCAAATCCTATGCAGTTGGTTTTCCATCATTTTTACTGTGGTTTTCGAATTAAATTGAGTTCTTTGTTTTATCGCGCACAGTGTTTGGACAACGAGGAGAAAAAATGCATTACATAGAAGTACCCCATCCCATTTCTTTTCTATGCAAATCTGATTTTTTGTGCAGTTTCTTAAATGTTATTTTTAGAAACCTGTCTAACATGTAAAAAAGATTTAAGGTCGCTTAGGTCATAATTCATCTTATGTAAGTATCTAGTTTTCTTTGGATTCATTTTAATAATTTAAAAAGGTTCAGAGATAAAATACCATTATAAAATTGTTGTGCTATTTTTCACAGTTTTTCACAAAAGGAACAATTGAATTATTGCAACAACTTTATCTAAGATTCCACGATTTAAATAACTATATAAACGAAGCCGAGAAAAAATAAAATTAGATCATTTACTTCACAAAATTCTGTGGAAAAATATTCAGAATCAACGGTTTTCACAGATTTCTTTTATTATTTCTTTTACGTGAAACATTTCATATGCCCTAAAAATATACATTTTGCGCATTATACTGTGTATCCGAGACGTTTAAAAACAATTATTTTTTATTGCTAAAATATACTTAACTGGATTAATATCAAGCAAACAAAATGGAAAGAAAAAATATAATTTAATTTAAATAAGATCTTACGATTTACATCGTAGTTTTTCTTTCCAGAAGCGAAATCTAATTCAATTTGACTTCCTTCAAAGCATTCCGTGTTTTATTCCGTAAGGATTGAAGTACATTAAAAAAAATAATCCCCGTGCGAATTTCGACTTAGTTCCAGAGATATGAAATAAAATGTATCTCTTTCATGAGAATTCTGATAAGTTTTGGCATAACAAATTGCAACCCAACTGATAAAGTGAGCTAGAGTGGATATGCATCTGCTTTTAAAGAAATGAGATTCTTAAAAATTTGGCAACTTACGATGTATTCATTTCCAAAAAAATGACTAAGAATTACTGCTTCGTTCTATCCAAGAATTTGTAATTCCCTTACCACGCGAAGTTATGTCTAAAAGAATGGAATATGTTTTTACAAAAGATAGAAAAAAATAGATGCTTTAAATTTCTTTGAGAACGTGTTACTAGGTGTAGTATAGTCACTCCATGTTATAAGTAATAATGTGTTCGGTTTTCTTTTTAAAGAATTTTTAAGATAAGCATTATTTTAAACAATATTTAATAAATGTTTCTTTGCCAAATTTAATTTATTCAAATACTGGCATGGAATACCATTTTAGAATCATTGAGTAGAGTACGCTTAAATATTAAAATGGTGCATTCTATCGAATCTTATGAATAGCGCTATAATTAAGTTTTATAAATGTATCGTCGTCAAAAAATAGTATTATTTTGATACTCTCAAAATTACGAGGGACGTTTCGAAAGTTTTATTAATTTATTACGCCAGTGATTCTCAAACTTTCAATACTTGCGACCCAATATTCAATCATAATTTTCTTCGCTCCCCCATACAATAACAATCTATTGAATTCTGTAGTACTCTACTTTGACGCTAAAGCTACAATGCCGCTTTAACCTGATTAATACGTGCGTATATAAACGTCTCGCTCAGCCAGCACGTTAATTGCCCCGGACGTATATATACGTCTTTCTGAAGTAGGATATTTTCTGTGCACTATTATCCATGAAATTATTCCTTAGGCTTTGGTATGCAATAAAAGGACCTTGACAGTGTTTGCAAAGGATTTACTTATTTCGTAGGATTTGCTTATTTATTCCTTTTCTCTCCCCCCCCCAATACATGTCATACATGTACCTACGTAGAAAACGGAGTCATTGGGGTGAGAATCGCATAACTTTTAATCGGAAGCTAAGGGATTAATTATAAACCATACAAATTATAAAGATAAGAGTTAATTTTTGTACATAATTTTATATATGACAAGCCCAATGGGTCACTGGTAATTATCAAACTTATTCTTAAATTAATTGCTCGCGCCCCCTGGTAGAGTTATCACGCCCCCTAGGGGGTACGCTTCACAGTTTGAGAAACGCTGTGTGTTGCGTATGTAGACTTTATTGCTAAATAGTTGCAACCTGACATCACGATCTATACAGCTTGCAAATTACTTTCCGAGATAGAATATTCTCCACCACTGAACCATTAGTTGTAGCATGCAAACAGTTTGAAAAACTACTCTGGTAAAACTATGTGCCCTGCCGGGCAAGGAATTGTTGCACAGCCTTATCCATCTCAGCTCGGTTTTGTAAGGATCTTTTCTTCACTGGTGAACTTGTATGCTTCCACGTGATTGAGGTACATCATGTCCTGTACTCTAACATTAATGTTTTCATTTGTGGATCCAGAGGAACACCCATTTTGACATTCATCCTTCACGTTTTGTCTTCCTTCATTGAAGATGCCACACCAGAGTAACCAACCATTTCATGAGACATACCTCTTCAGCGTACACTGTCTGCATGCATTCATGTGATGATGAACAAACAAGTTCTGTGTGTTCATTAATACCGGATAACAGCACGCACTTCTGTTGGCGACCACGTTGTCAGCACATGTTTGTCTGCGATCATGATTTTTACTCATATATACGTTGGGGTGACTGTTGGAGCTCTTAGTCCTGTCGGACTCTAATCTCCTATCCTGGAATTTAAGATGACTGTACAGAATTATACCATTGCCCTTTTTAGAAAAGTATTAAGTTAAATGAAAATTAAATAAATCATCTCGGGCACGCCTTTTTGCTGCTACTCGTTCTTCTTCAGATCTCTGCGCATGCGTCATTCTTCTGACTCTGACGTTCTCTCCGCTGTTTAACCAGCATCGAGTGAAGTTTCTCAAGGCAGTGATTCTCAGACATTAGGGCGCGCTCTTTAGGGAAGCGGTATAACCATTCTTGGGGAGGGGGCGAGCATATCAAAAAGTCGAAAGTAAAAGATTATTTAAAAAAAATTATTAATTTACTTGAAGGAAGCAAAACAAACGCAGTTGTATCCCCACTATCCATTTTCAAATGAATGCCATGGCCTTACGAATGCAGTTATCACAAATCTGCTGCGTGCATGGTACGTACACTTTTACTATCGTGTTTGGTTCACGAAAATACATTGAAAACTGTTCTCATGCGACACTTAGAATCATTTTCATTTGAACACGTCTCATATTAAGGATTCTATTGTTGTATAAACTTATATATTAATATCGATCCAGTTATTCCACACAAACATAGCAATCCGTCTACTATATTTTCAATTTATTAAAATAGCAAAAAAAACAACATAAAATAAAACAATACTTTTTGCATAAAAATATAATTGAAAAATTATTTTCAGTCAAGTTATTTACACAACTCTGTAATGTTTTCCTTGATTATCTCTGGTGCTGTGATGATCAAATTCTGATTAAATCTGGAAAACATAAACTATATTAGGAATTTTGTTTACTTAATTCGGAAAAAAAAACATCGTACCATAATGAAAGCAAATTCCTTTTAGAAGTTAACTATTCTATAACTATCATAATTTAATTCCTTTACAACCATTAATAGTGATATCCATTATATCTCCTGCCGTGAAGAAAATTAACGAACAATTTTTAAAGCTTCTATTTCTTTCCTAATGACTGGGATAAAAATCACAAATAAGAATGCAAAAATTCCTTTCAATGGTTATAAAAAAGTAAATATTTATATATATGCAAAGAAATAAAATATTAGCTCTATTTTAAAAGAATCAATATATTAACTTATTTCTTTTTATTTAAATTAGATTTCTCATTCTAAAAAAATTCTAATTTTCCTTTCCTTTTCATCACCGTGTAAAGTCGAAAATTAATCGATGTTTAGTCTTTTACGGATATTTTTTCCTTTTGATACGATAAAACTAGCTTTTGTGGAATTGAGCAAGAGAAAACAAACTTCATCTTAAAAAGCCAGAAACTCCCACGTATGGAATACACTTTTTTCATCCATTAGTTTTGACTACTCTTAGTAACATTATTTTACTTAAAATTTATTTTATCTGTTTCTGCCCAAAAGAATATGAATGATCTGTAGGGTGGACCTTTGCTATACTCCTTTAAGATCCGAATTATTTTTATCTTCAAATATTAAATTCTTCTGGTTATTAATACTATATGGGCCTTATGACATTGGGAAAAATAATTAAAAATTCCTGCCCCCCCTCTGGAACGTAGACGGTACCCACACTATCGTGCGGGTTGGGCGTTATCTGTGAAACAGGTCATCTATGAAATTTTACGTGTTATACATTTTTAGCTTTAAGTTGATGGAAGAAACAATATCTTAATTCACCTAAAATTCTTACAAATATGGAAGTTATTGGTGTATAATTAACTCTTTTATTAATTCATTATTTATTTCCTGTAAAAATCTTTTGTTTCGTTTTTGACAAGTATAAATAACCGTTGCATTTTTCACAACATGTTTTCGAACTGCTTTCGTGGTTTCCAAATCTGCACTTGCGAGGCATTGAAATATCATCAACACATCGAAAATGGCTATACATGTCAAGCTTTTTATCCTGGAATGGTCAGGATAAAAGCCATGACATGTATAGCAGGTGGATTATAACGCTTCGATCTTTTTGCGAGTGCAATTACAACACTGTTATTTTCATCATCAGCTAAAATACTTTTGTTAGTAGTTGGAGAGGCTGATAGCCCTTTAACTTTCTTTAACTTAATTTTTAAGCGATCCATTTTGATTTTTAGAGGAATTTTATTTGATATTGCATCTTGTTTGCACAGAAACCAAGAATTTGCGACAGCTAAATCAAAATAATGAATGTGTTCAAGAGAATTTTATGGTAAAGAATAATCCAAAATTGTCTTTCCACTTAAAATATTCCCATGCGTTTCTTCCTCGATCTCATCTGAACTTGAATCTCCTTCCAGTATACGCGATTCATATGTTTTGTTTTCAGCATTGTCATCATCTGAGAGATTACTAAGTTCTGATCTAAGTTCAATCTGATTTATTCATTAATTAAAAAATTCCTGTGTGAGAATTCTCCTTTTAGACACCTGAAAAAGTTTTTGGTTAAGAGTTAACACAGTGTTCCATGTAAAATAGCAAAATGTATCAGAAATATTTATTATTTAAAAAATATATATATATTTAAACCACACCATACCAACTACACCGGAAAACGCAGTTTTTTTTGGTGGGGGGAGGGGAAGAAATATGGATGCATTTATCTGTGGAGAGGATAAAATTGGCATACTCCTCAAAAAATGTATCAAAAAGAAAATTAATTTCAAAAAAAGAGAGAGAGAAAGAAAAAAAGGACTCATTCATGGCAACCCCCAAGAAAATATGGTATTAATTATAAAACTATATATTTCACTTTTATGTAGGCTTTCATCAAAATTATAGAAACAGAAAAGAAAATTCACATGGCAAGAACTTACCTTTGTAGCTGCAGTGACTCAAGTAACGCCCAACCCATACGATCGTGCAGGTAACGAAATTCCGAGTCCTTCAAGCCACATTAATAAAGTATAACTAATATTTTTTTTTTCTATTTTACAATTATTTAAATTTTAATACAAAAATTTGTATCCAAGAAATTATAAATACATTGATAATTACTTTTTTACGACAAATAAAAAGAAGACGTTGTGACATCTCACGCGTCTTTTCTTTAACAAGTCATTTGGGTTCTTTGAGCCAGAATTAATGGCAACTCTTTTCCAACCAAATCCAAGAAATGAAATGTGAATAAGAGATGCAAATAAACGGAATTTAAATATCGGATCTTAGAGTAAGTGTAATGGCAATGTAAAGGAATGTTAGACAATTGATGTGGGTTGTGGCAGTTGATGGTTACTACAGTTAATGTTTCAAGTTTGAAAGAGTTCTATGTGACGTGGATACATATATTGGTGCTCGATTAGAAGGAAGCCGTACAGCTGCATCCCATTGCACATAAAGACAAGAGCTACTACAAGCTATAATAAGGTAGTATTGATTACTTAATATTAGAATCGAGGATTAGGCGATTCGCTTATTGATATTGGTCTGAATTGGATTAGGTCTTATTATAAATATATATATTGTGTGTTGCGTATTGTGTCATCGTAGATTCTCTCATATTAATTATTATAATTGAATTTGTTAAAGGTTTAAGTTGAATATCTTAATAAAGTCATATTAAGATAATGTATGATCTTAGTTCTTTCGCTAATCCTACACCTCTAGCTCACGCTGATACTTCGAGAGATGTACTTCCAAGGGGAGAAACATCACAACGTGTTTTCGTTGTATTTGAAAACAAAGCTAGATTTACCAGCTGAAAGTAAAAATGGATCACAACCATCATTTGTTGATAAAGAGTAACACTTTACACTTTCTGAAAACCGGCTCAATCGTTAGATTCGCGATTTTCGTACATACGACTATTTAAGAAGCAATAACGTATAAGAATATCTATCCCGCACGATCGTGCGGGTTGGGTCTTCAAGGGATACGGAGAAAAAACTATTATCAAACAGTATGTACCTATATGGAAAAGATGTTTTTTGAATGGAGATAAGAAGAAAAATGGTTAAAAATAAATAACTTGATAATTTTTAATATTGCCACAAAGGGGTTGAATTTTCTAAAATTTGGAAAAATACTTACTTTTGGTTCTATTACTTTAGAACTAAAATCAAATTATTTTTCTACACTATAATTAACCAAAAGTGATGAATATTGAGAAGGTAATACTGAGTAGTACAAAGTACAATGTGCATTGCAACATTTCATAACTCCAGCTCTCTGTCAAAAACCATCCGATCCAAGCTTTTTTCCGTCCTCCTCTTTAACGTGCACCGTCATTTAGACAATGGGTATTTTTTAAATTTAATACTAAAGAAAGTGTTAAATGTACCTTTTTTGTAACTATTTAGTAGATGTCCACTCTTTGCAATAAATGTTAAAAAAGTATTGAAATACCTGTTTCTCTTTAATAAAAATTACTTTGGCTTTTTACCACCTGATCTTCATTCTTCTTGAGGCAATGTACTTTAAGTTAATTATTTTTATTTTATTTCATTTTTTTCTATATACTAGGAAACAAGTTTTGTGCAAAGGTTGGTTCTGAAATTTTGAGAAAGTAAATTTTCGATCCCCCCGAATGATTAGTCTTGTTAATGTTCAAAATAGACCTTTTAGCATTTCATATTACATTTTATTTGTGCATTGATTTTCTGAACACGTTCAAATTTTTGAGTGATATATGTTGCCATGACTCTACCGTTTCTAACAACCTGTAAGCAAAATTTTAACTCAAAATATAAATTACACATATAAAAAGAAGCTGAATATAGCTAAGCAAAGCACATATTTGAATGAAATTAAACACAATAGGTTGCCAGTATTTAATAATAAATTATTAAACTAACTACAACAAAGTAGTATACCTGAAACAATAAATATCATAAAAGTATTAGTATAAATTTTTTCAAAAAGAAAAAAAAATGTTGAGATGATGAAATTTTTTGTGTTTAATTTTACAGTATATATAGTTGAAATTTTTTTAATATTTATATATCTTTATTTCTATATATTTACCGTTGATTGAAAAGAAAAACTTTTGGGAAAAGAAAAAGTTTGAAAATAAACTATAAAAAACGAAACAAAAATATGCGCTGAAGTAAAAAAAGTGGCATATCAAACGTTAGGCAGTCATCTAAATAATTAGTTACACATTCTTAACAACTCCCAAATCTAAAAATAAACTGTTATATATAATTTTGTGAATTCATTGCTGATTACTTCAAAAAAATTAGTTTTTTTATCATAATTTTTCATTTATAGCTCTAGAGTTAAATTAATCTACGAGATATAATTATGTATGATTACACATAATTCCATGTCACTATTTTAGAATTTCATTCATAAGTCTAGTCTTCCCAACAGTAAACAAATATTCTCAGAAATCAGGACTAATAATGTCTTCGTATTTTTTTTTTCAAAATGATACAAACAAACTAATGGAGAGGAACACGTGATAGGTTTTTAATCAAACCATACGAAATAGAAATTTACTTCAGAGTAAAGAAAACTGAAAATTTAATTAATTAAATTAAAGCTGTAGATACAAAATCTAATTAAAAATGAGATTTAAATACTAAACTTTGATTTATTTAATTTTTTTTTGCAAAGAAAGAAAATCTTCTCATTTATATTAAGTTATCTCATTCTAAATACAAAACAAAAAAAGGAAAAGTTAAAAACTTTAATTCAGTAAAAATTCGATGGGATTGTAAGTTTTTTTGTTTCAGAATGCATGTCGTGAGTTATATATTACTAGGTGGAGTAACACGTAACGAGGGGGAAAAACTTGAAGGCCAATTTTAGTATCCTTGATTTTTTCATTCAGGACTTATTCAAAGAACAAAGCGTATGTGAACCCCACGCAGTAAACAATCCGTATAGCCCAATTATATTCATGATAAAAAAAAGTCACTGCTGTTCTTTTAACACTTGTATTTGTAAATTTACTCAAACGCTCCTGCTGTTTCAAAGACATGGGCGGGAACTTTAGAACATCTTTATAGATATCATTGAATGTACAATTATTAATATGTATGTTTTGTTCCATTCCAAAACCTCTCAAAGGACTACCTTGAGATTTTGAAACACCTTGAAAATTCTCGAAACATCAAAAAATGGCCTTAATTGGGATCATTTCAACTTTTTGGCTGTTGTTATTTAATATTTATTACGAGGAAAATAAAATACACGAGCAATGAATTCCCCTGCAAACACCCATTTTTATGTATTTTAATTTTCAAAGTGAAAGTTAAATTCTGTGGATTTTTTTACTCCCAATGAAAACGGTACTCTGCTTTTTTTTTCTAAAAGCGTATGAGTTTTTTAAGTTCTAAAAGTTCGTTCTTTTATTTTGAGGTTTTAATGATAGCCGTAAATATAAACTCAGAAAAATTAATACGTTTCAAATTTTCCAAGTTATTACTGTCTTAAACCATTATAAAGGGTGTTTTTTTTAGAAGTATAGAACTTTAAATTGCAATAAAACAACGATGTATTATTCGATTGACATGAATTTTTTTTATTCGAAAGATAATCTTGTGGCATTACATTTTAAATATGATCAAGCAAGGCGTAGATTCGACGAATGGGCCCAAAACGAGACTGCCGTTGTTCCCGATTTTCATAAGCGAATTTTGTTTAGCGATGAAGCGCACTTCTGGTTGAATGGCTACGTCAAAAAACAAAACTGCCGCATTTGGAGTGAAACTAATCCACAAGTGTATGTCGAAACACCGTTACATCCAGAAAAACTGACTGTTTGGTGCGCTTTATGGGCTGGTGGAATCCTTCTTCAAAAACGATGAAGACCACAATGGTGATCGGTATAGAGCCATGATTACTAACTTTTTCATTCCTGAATTGAACAATCATGATGTCCAGGAGCTGTGGTTCCAACAAGACGGCGCACCATGTCACACAGCTCGTGCCACAATCGATTTATTGAAAGACACGTTTGGTGACCGCCTAATTTCACGTTTTGGACCTGTGAATTGGCCTCCAAGATCTTGTGATTTAACACCGCTAGACTATATTCTGTGGAGCTATGCAAAGTCAATGGTCTATGCGTATAATCCACAAACGCTTGACCATTTGGAAGACAACATTCGTCGTGTTATTGCCGATATACGGCCACAAATGTTGGAAAAAGTCATCGAAAATTGGACATCCAGATTGGACTACATTCGAGCCAGCCGTGGCAGTCCTATGCCAGAAATCATATTTAAAATGTAATGCCACAAGATTACCTTTCAAATAAAAAAAATTCATGTCAATCGAATAATACATCGTTGTTTTATTGCAATTTAAAGTTCTATACCTCTAAAAAACACCCTTTATTATAGAACTTAGGCTTGCATATTTTAATGCAGCGTTTCTCAAACTGTGAGGCGCGTTCCAATATGGGCGCGTGATAACTCTGCGAGGGGACGCGAGCATATTGAAAGGACAAAAAAAAACAAAAGATTATTTAAAAAAAAACCATTCATTTACTGAAAGTGAACAAATGAAATACATTATGATTTAATATGAAATAAATACACATTTACACGTATATAATACACTTATAAATGTATCAGTACTGCATAATGTGTTTGATAATAAATTTAACAATAATAAGTTAAGAACATGTTTAACAATTACCAGTGACCCATGGGCTCGTCGTATATAAAATTATATACAGAAATTAACACTTATCTTGATAAATTTGTAAGGTTTAAAATTAATGCCTTGCCGATTAAAATTTACGCGATTCGCTCCCCAATGCCACCGTTTTCCAAGTAAGCACGCGTGGGGAGGAACAGAAATAAATAGGCAAATCTTCTGAAATAAGTAAATCTTTCGCAAACACTGTCAAGGTTTTTCTATTACATTCCAAAGCCTTCGGAAAAATTTTATGGATAGTAGAAAAGGCCGTACTTCAGAAAGATGTATATATACGTCCTAGCCAGTTAACGCTTTGGCTGACTGGCATTTATCTACGCTACATCTATCACTTAAGACGTTAAAGTCGTATTGTAGCTTTAGCGTCAAAGTATAGTATTATTAAATTCAATACATTATTATTAATAGAGGGGGAGTGATGAAAATTATAATTGAATATTGGGTCCCAAACATTGGAAGTTTCAATGGAATGTTATAACAATGGGCTATCCGTGTGGTCTATCCTCTATAAGTCTAAGTTTTCTTCGTTCCTTCCAAATCGGCAACTTATACTAGACCAACGCCAACCCGAAAATGAGCGTCACAACTGAATAGAATAATCAGCGAGATGGATTATAATACAGATGATTATAACGGATAGTATATGTTGTGGAAGATATTGCAGTATTACCTAGCCCCTGAATTATAGTTGTGCAGCTACTTGAAAGTTACAAAAACTCCGAGGGCTTTTCTTTCACAAATTTGAGAGGTTGCCTTCCATTTCAGTTAATTAGAATACATCCTAACCCCTTAATTTGCCTTGTCTGCATATCGCGTACTTGGTTATAACAAATATTTGTTATAACCATTACTTGTTCAATTTAATGGCCTCTCCACCCATGCCACAACGATCAACGAGATATCCACCTCAACGAAAATGAGGAGGAGTTACCGCGACACATGTTGATATCATTTAACACAAAACGATATATAACAACTAAGCAATACTGCAAAATTCTTCAAAATTTTTGAATTTTAGGGGATATAATATCAGGATTTATTGGAGAAATCTATGAGATGAGACCAACATAAGTATCCTGTTGGTCATCAGTAGCAAAACTATGCAATATTGCAAAATTCTTCAAAATTTTTGAATTTTAGGGGATATAATATTAAGAATTATTGGAGAAATCTATGAGATGACCAACATGATACTCATGTTAGTCATCAGTAGCAGAACTATGCAATATTGCAAAATTCTTAAAAATTTTTGAACTTTAGGGGATATAATATATATATTTTTGGAGAAATCTATGAGGTGACCAACATGAGTATCATGTTGATCATCAGTAGCAGAAGTATCACAACAAAGCAAAATGAGAAATGAATATCAGAAAGTATAAAAAAAATTCATGGTATATATAACCTTCATACACAAACTAACTACATTTTCAAAGTTTTTTTTAAAAATTGTTTTTAATTCTTTAAATCAACAATTCTTTGGGACTATTTGCGTGTCTTTATTGCAAAGATTTATCCGAATAAAGCATATAGATCATTGAGAAAAACTGTTTGGAGCACTTAGCTCAGTCGGGCAATAAATGTAATAAAATTAAAATATATACATTGTTTTGAAACTCGTAAGGAGAGTCTATTCATCATGGTTTTTTAAAACTGTAGCTTAGAAACTTTAAAAAACTCTTTGTTTAGCTTTAAAAATATAACTAAGCAAAGGGGCTTAATCTTTTCACCTCCACTACATTCAATTTGAAATATTTTAATTGTTCATAAATATATGTTACATCAAATGTCGTCCGGTGAAGAAATAAAATTTTAAATGAAAAATACACTGATATGTCACTGATCAACAAATTGTTTACCTGAAGTTATTTCATGAACAATAAAAATTTTAATTAAATACACACTTTCCCCCTATTTTTCAAGCTTATTAGTACCCACTCTGAAGATATTGTTATAATAATACATAATTAATGATCTATTGTTCGACCGCACCTATACGCTCCTAGATGTGCTTAGTAAAGAATTGTTGATATGTTAAGTGCGTTAAGGAGCTGTCTTGAGTACCTGTATAACACAAAATTATACGGTTAATATGATATAGATTTAATGATATATTTCATGACAAGTCTTCACATTAATAATGTGAATGATTTATAAATGCTCCTTACATTATCTCCTTGCACGCCTTTTTAAGGATGAAAAGATAAGTTTATTAAATAAAATGAATTCATTATATATATATATATATATATATATATATATATATATATATATATATATATATATATATTATAGTTTAAATAAGTTTGTTCACATTAAGATACACTAGGAGTGTCTGCAAAATTGAAGTAGCACCCTTTGTATAATTTAATCATTTAAAAATTAAATCTAAAAATAATCATTATATACATTAAAGCTTAGAGGGGTAGTCAGTGCTTGGTGCTCATTACACAATACTGTTTTCTTGGTATATACTATAACAAAAGGTTCTTAAAATGATAATAAAAAAACTAATCTTTCAGCACATCGCCTTAATGAAACTATTTGCGTTTTATTTATAATTATTCATATTCAGCAATATAGATGATTAAATAAAACTATATGTTTGGGCTTTATTTTGAAATGAAGATACCCCATAGAAAAATATGCAGCCGTTTCGGCAACTTTTCTTGTAAATCTACTAATAATGAATTCTTAATGATGCATCAGCAACCTTATTCTTGTTTTTAAAGTGAGGTAGCCATTCGAAAATTGTGATTACATTAATTAGTTTTTAAATACGAACATCATAATTTTCAATTAAGTGAAAACGAAAAGTCCGACATATTTTTCTGAATGCTCTTTATGATAATTAGGTAATCACATTATATCTGTGCTTCTCAAACCTTCAACATTTGCGACCCAATATTCAACCATAATTTTCTCATCGCCTCCCTCCCCCACCATACAATAAAAATGTATTGAATTCAATAATAATATACTTCGACGCTAAAGTTACAATACGACTTTAATCACTTAAGCGCCACTGACGTATATAAACGTCACTCATCCAGTGCGTTAATCGCCCCGGACGTTTATATATACGTCTTTCCGAATTATATGAACTTTTCTGTGCACTGCTATCTATAAAATTACTCTGGAAGCCTTGGAATGCTATAAATGAACCCTGACATGGATTGCGAACGATTCACTCATTTCAGAGGGTTTGCTTATTTATTGCTTTTCTTCCCCCGATACATCACACAAGCTTGGGAAAACGGTGGTAATAGGAAGCTTGACGCTGAATCGGCAGTAAAGGGATTAATTATAAACCCAATGCAGATTCAAAGCTCATTTTGGGCCCTGGGTGCAGAATATCTACAAGCCACCGTTGTGCTGGAGGATCAATATTTATAACCAGAAAATCTTGTTAGGTCCAGCTTATCCCATGTCCTTATAGGCCCGGCCCCTGGGTGACCACCCCAAGCCCTCAATGGATAAACCGGCACTGTGTGTAAATCGTAAAAATTATCAAGATAAGAGTTGTTGTTGTTGTTGTTGACTAATTCCTCCTGTCTAGCCGCAGGCTAGACCAGGTCCATGAGCCCAAGAGTCCTCAGGAAATCGTACACCAAAAGAGGACTGGAATAGATGTCCTCCCTATCAAGTCCTGCACAAAACAAAAGATGATCTGGAGTTGCCTGTACCAAATTGCATTTAGTACAATTCTCGTAAATTTCCTGGCCTAAGTTAAAGGAAAGGCCTCTAATGTGTCCACTTGCAAGCCTACTAATAGTTGTTTGGACGACTCTATCCGCCTTGATGGAAAGGGCACCACCTGGGGCCTCAGCATGTTCCAAAGAAGACGAGAAGTCAAGATAAGAGTTAATTGTTGCATATAATTTTATATATGACAAGCCCATGGGATCATTGGTAATAATTAAACTTTTCATCTTAACTTAATATTGTTAAATTAATCATAAAATACATTGTACTGTACTGATACATTTATAAGTATATTATATCAGTGCAAATGTTAATTTTATTTTTAATTATGTCGTAATGTATTTTGTTTGTTTACTTTCAGTAAATTAATAATTTTTTAAAACCATCTTTTGTTTTCGATTTTTGAATATGCTCGCGCCCCCTTCGTATAGTTATCACGTCTCTTAGGGAGGTGCACCCCACAGTTTGAGAAACGCATTATATGATAAAACTTCGTTTTAGAATGGACGTTTTAAGTGTTGGGTATAGATAATGTTTCCTAGCTATATGTCTTATGGTTTTCATTTTTAGTGTTCTTCTTCTTTTATTAAAAAGTGATGCTTAATATAATGATGGACAAACCCTACGATTAGAACTTATTTTATAAATAACAGCCATAAAATTAAGCTTATTAAACTAGCTAAATTCATAATGGCTCAATGCGTTATTTTCTTACTTTGGGCATCAATTCAATTGAAAAGATGTTTTCACGCATCAACTTAGAGATAAAGCACTGAAGCAACGATAGATACATTGTTCTCTCTGCAAAGAAGAATTGCAGCACCACAACTAATCAAATTGCATATTACCTTCGTGCTGCCACAGTTATTCAGATATCGTTATTGAAATAATGTTTCCAGACGCTTGTGAACAGCAGATTTATCCATGCAAAGAAATGTTATAAGTGTAACATTAACTAGAAAGCAATATACTGCCCGTCTCCAATGAGAACAATTGAGAGAGAGATTATAAGTATTTGTTTGGGATTTTATTCCTTGAGTACTGAGCTCTCTAGCTCAGCTAACGGTAGAGTAACTCTTGATTTGTGTAGGTAATCTCTCACAGTTTAAAAATCAAAAGGTAACCTTCCAGGTAAAGGAACTGAATCCTAAGAATACAGATGGTACTTGATATTTGAGACTTTTACCTATGAATAAAAATGATGCTACAAGAAAATTATAACTAGAAATTCAGAAAAATAGGAAGTCTTAAATAGAGAATTGAAAAAGTATAAGTAGAACAAACAGTCTAGTTGGATGAAAATTGTTTATTTGGAGGTTGAAGAGTTATTCACACCAAAGCTATAAGCAGCAATGGATGCAGATCTAGCCAATCAGAGGGCTTCTTGAGAAAACGCTAAGGTCTCTGATTGGCTAATCCTCTCTCGCTACTAACTACCTTGGTACGAATGAACCTCTAAAGTGTCCCTTCTTTAATAACCCAGACATAATGAACAATTAGGCTGCATTGAGTACTGTACACAAAGAGCAATTTACTTTAAACGATTAATTGACAAATCTGCAGTTATTTATAACATGTCAAACATTGTCCCTTCCTTTGTGAATCTGAGCCAAAGTGACCAGGTAAATGAATAATTGAACAACTATCATAACTTTGTTAATATCGCTAGCTTCCCAATATTATATAATTTGTTTTAAAATCCATCCCATTTGTATAAATCAAAAAACTTAACATTATTATTAATTTTAAAACAGAACACACGGATTGAATACATTTGAAATATGCCAAGTCTGTGGAAGTCGTAAGTGTAAGTTTATATACAGTGTAAATCAGTTTGTGTGCTCTAAGCTTTCCTTCAGCATGCTGCAATATCAAGAGTTATACTATCAAATAACATTAACTCAAGCTTTTTTGACTATTTTAATGAAAAATATTTTGCGTAATTTTGTAATTTTAAATGATTCATTATAAGTTTAAATATTATTCATAACTAAGTAGAGTTTTCTAGTTTTCCCATTGTTTCGAAAGTTGGAGAAACATGTCCAGATATTAAATTTAATAGCAAAAATTCATAAAATACAAAAGATTTCAACACAAAAGCATTATTCCAATGTGAAAAAAATACAAATCTCATATCATACAGAATATTGCCTGAATTTTTAGTCAGTGCTGCTATTAAATATATGCGGGTTGGTAAAAAAACATGCTCGCAGTTTTAAAACATTTATAAAAAAATTACATAGTGGGAAATTAATTTAATTCTAAAAATGTTTAATAAAGTTCTTCAATAATGTTAGCATGAAGTTTATTCAAATATGTTGTTGCATTATATTTATAACTTTCTGATTAAATAACGGATTTATGTTAATACCATCTGATAAAAACAGCAAGAAACCTTTCAAGTAATTCTTAGTAACAAATTCTTTCTAAGCTCTTAATTAAAGCCTATCTTCCTCTTGATAATTTAATATTTATCTTGCAATACTTAATCTTTACAGAATTCGTTTGTACTGTAAAAATTTTAAGGAGACATGGTACGATTTAAGCAAAAATTTTTAATTTAAGGAGGATTTTCAAAAAATTTTTGGTTGCCTCCTATGTGTGTATACTATGTAAAACAGATTTTGTGCTCGAAATTTCATTAAAAGTTAGTAATTTAATTTTTTAAGGAAAAAACTTAAAATTTGTGAAGGGATTTTAAAATGCTACTCCTCCTACAAAAATTTACGTACACGCATGAAATTTAGTTTACAAGTACGTCCAATTAGGTATAACAAAAGCTGTATGGGTTTTGTGAAAACACGATTGGTATTTGTACCATACTTCTTTTTATGAGTCCTTAAAAATGTTCAAATTCTAACTTCAATTATTTTTTAAAAAATAATTATTGCTATGATCCAAAAATGCATAACAACTTTTGTTACGTGTACTATTAACAATAGGTAAAAAAATGTAAAGCATTAGGCACAATAGAAAAAAACCTTAACATTTTAAATGAAGACAAACTAGTTATTTTACCTTTCTGAGATAAGTGAAGTAAGTAAGTAAGTTTAAGTTTTGAGTAAGTTTAAAGTTTTGATTTGCCATAGGGATGTGAATAAAAATGAATGTAAAAGCTCTCAGAATTCTGCGCTTTTTAAGTTTAGAGTTTTCAAATTTTGTGAGTTTATAGAAAAGTATATAAAGAATAATTTAGGATGGAAAAATTAGATTTGATTTTTTGACCGATTTTTGCCAACTTAATCGTACTGCGTCCTCTTAATAACTTAAAGTGAATAAGCGAAACAAATCTCTTTATACATTTTTATTAAAAGTAACATTATGATACATAGAAAGAGACATAAAAAATGGTATGATCAAGAATACAGAATCAACAGATCTTTCTGTAAAATGAAATATTTGTAATATTCCCAAGTGATAAATTAAGATACAATTGATTTTTATTAAAAAAGAGCTTATTAAATAACATTATTAAAAAATATTTGGCAACACTATTTCGTACTGAATTCCAAATTTTTCATAGAAATAAACGACATTATAATATTCACACAATAGTATCTTAAGAGATTAAAGTTTTTATAATAATCAGTGATTTCCTTAATATGTGGGTAAAATTACTTAATTATTCTATTGAAAACTATTCTAAAAATAATTAATACTAAGTCCTTATTCATGCTTTTTATAAAAAAAAATTATATACAGATAACTAGCATTGTAAGTCCCAATATATCAGTTTCAATTTATTATAGTAACTAAATTATATGGCAATTCTACAAAATTATAAACATCATATACATACAAAAATATCACAAAACACGTAATTATTGGCATATTTTCTTGGCACATTCTCTAATTGATGAATGTTAATTATTAAACGTGCCCTAAGTAATTAAAAATGACAATTGGACACACATTGATTAATAATTTTATGAAACCATATAAGTTTTAACAAACAAAATTTTTTCATAGCAAATGCCTATAAAATTTTAAAAGCTTGACTTCACATTTTCCGATAATAACGAGAGTTTGGATTGATAACTTTAAATTGACATGGAAATTAAAGATACTATAGAAACCATGTTACCTTCGTAGAAGCTAAATATTGTATCAATAATTTCGTTATTTTAGATAGTTTCAGTTTCTCAACTTAATTTAATCTTTTATTTTAAGTTAAGTGAGAGAAGAATAATTTTTTCAAGCTAATTTTCATATGTAACGTATAAAAATATACTTTACATAATTAAATTAAATAAAATTTAAAATATTTCATATTGGTGTAGGAAATAAATTAATATTTTAACTACTAAATCTAGTATCCATGTGTGTGTTTTAATAAGTTATTTGTATTTAATATTAATTTAAATTAAACAAGTGTTTAATTTTCCTTTTTGTGTTGTTTGTGAAAAAATATCGTATTTACAATCTCAAACTTGTACTTGATATTTTTTGGATATAATGTTTTAATTTTGCTTATATCATGGAAATACTTTTAATCAAATAAAAGTATTTCATAATGAATTATTTCATTTTTGAGTGATAATTTATTTGAAATGAAAAATGGGTTCAGTGTAATGAACCCATTTAGTGAATAGAATAAAAATTATTGTACCAGAAATGAAAAAGAACTAACAAACGTGAGATCATTTACACTTGCTATGATATTTTAAAGTTTTACGCGTCCAAGCAATGAATGTAACATTAAGTAGATTGCAATAACGGAATTATATCTAAACCTACATAATTCCTAATATACTTTTTCACCGTCGTTGTGGACTTTGTTTATTAGTTTCAATATCATTCAAGACTTCTGAATCATTGTAGAAGACTTTTCTTGTGATTTTGAACCATTTATTCTAAGTGTCCCAGCATCTGGATGCAACTAGTTTTGCCTATTTAGATAAAAATTCACTTTTGCCATTACCAATGTTATAATTGAACAGCGATGTGTCGACAGGAACTAGCCTCCTCTCTGTTACCTCATTATCTGGGTAATCATAATCGGGTTCTTCTTCAAGTGGCCTTGGGGCATATTGTCTGCGAGGTGCTGGCCTTTGTGCTCGAGGAGCTGTTGGAGCCCTGTACGCTGGTTGAGGTGCTGGAGGTGCTCTGTATTCTGGTTGAGGTTGTGGTCTGTAAGCTGGCTGAGGTGCTGGAGCAGGTTGAGGTTGGGGCCTGTACTCTCGTTGAGGTGCAGGAGGAGCTCTGTAAACTGGTTGAGGTGCTGGAGCTGGTTGAGGTTGGGGCCTGTAAGCTGGTCGAGCTTGAGGTGGAGGTTGATAAGCTGGTTCTGGCTCTCTGTAGGCTGGTTGAGGTTGTGGTGCTGGTCTGGATGCAGCAGCTCTAGATACAGCTTCAGAGGCACCATCGCCATCAACTTTGAACCCATCCTTTCCAGCTGTATATTTCACAATACGTTGTTTGCCGGATTCATCAATGTATCCATAGGCTCCTCGTACAGTTCCGTCAGGTAATCGTGTTTCTTCTCTGAAGCTTTGACCCTCATCGCCCTTTCCGGTATCGTATCCGAATTTATAGTCTCCTGCGAGTTCTTGTCCGATATTGACATAATGGACCGAGGCTGGTCGATGGACTATGGGTGGATTTCTTGAGACGACAGGGGGAGGTTGTGGTCGATAATTCAAATCCTCTTCGTAATCTTGAGGAGGAGGGCCTTGCTGAGGAGGAGCTCTGTATCGAGGATGTTGGCAAAAGACAGCGGTTATAATACTGAGAATGGTGACCTGAAAAGAGGAGATCTGATTTAAGTAAATCCTGTTGTAAGCCAAGCAAAATATTTTATTACAACAATTGACTATTTAATTATTTGGTTTTGTGTAATTTTTTAAAATAAATCTGGATATAAGAAATATTTGAAATAACGTAATAAATTCTAGAATGATTTTGGCGATAACAAATGTAGCTAATTTTTTTTTATCAGATAATCCAGGATCGATTCACTTGGTGTATATTAAAGGTTAAATCAATTCCTTTTTGAAAAAAAAAATAATTTAATAAACTCTGCTAAAAACAGGTGTTAGTAAAAGTCATTGAAAATAAATTTAAAAGGGTAAGGCATGTTCATTAACGTCAACTGCAAATAAATACGAGGGGTAATTGCGTAGGACCTTATGATTTTGAACCATGGGCAAATCATGAGGACGCCATCTGAGATGATACACCCCTATCCAAACTCCCACACAAATAGAAAGGCTTTAAGTTTCAACAGATTTACGCTCATGAGCCCCTCTAAAAGACGATTCTTCAGTAGCACAGGTTTCTAACTCAGGGCATGTCCATGGACGTGACCACTAGGCTACCGCGGCGATTATTTTTTATCAATATTATACTTATTATATATTTTATGCATAATAATAATGCGTTGGGATGGTTTTTCAAATTATTGCTATGCGAATACCAGTAGTAACAGTTTAATTTCTGCCAGATTTTAAGTCTGTGTCAGTAATAAGGTACAGTCGGGATCGGACGTTTTATTCCTTAAATTATGATGCTCTTACCTTTTGGAAATACTATAATAAGCAACTACACAAAAAATATGCAATGTTAGAAACTACACACTTTTTATTCAACAGTTAAAAATACTATAAGTGAATTATTATGCATCATTTAATTGAAAATTTTAAAATGCTGAATAATAGATGTTTAAAAATATTTTTTGATTCCTGACTCGAAAGAGTTCTTTTTTCGGCTTTTTGCAGAGAAGAAATTACTGAGTCATTTGCATCCTGCTGCATAAGGTATGTTTACACAATTTCCAATGTAAAGCGTTAGAAAAAGTAACGGGTTCGTTAAATAGGGGTCTCCAACTGTAATTATTTTATTAAATTTCGACTATATTAACAATAATAAACGAATTCAGATGTGCCTTTTTGGTAATGTCAGTTACACTGTTTATCTACATTGCATTTCTTTATGTTTTTTTCAAAACCTTATATATATATATTAATCGCTTTTCTTATAATTTATCCTGTTCATAGTTTGATAAAATTTAAAACAGATCGTAAACAAAATATTTAAAAAAATGATGAAAATTGATTGAAAAAGCATTGAATCTAAAAGAATTCCTTAATATCCAAAACAACGAATAAAATAGATACTTTGGGGGGGGAAATACGTAGTACAATAGCAGCACGGTATAAAATACGGTCAGAAAAGCTCTTAACAAACTCAACCATTCAGCGATGGGGAAAAAACATTTTATTTTTCCCCATCCTCGTTCTGCCCAGAGCTACTAAAAGGATGTGAAGGGAAAAAAGTACTTTAACAAGTGACAGTTTGAGCTTTTACAAGAGTTTTTCTTTTCCACAGGAACTTAGAAAAACTTGCTGACAGTTTCATTCACAACAAGCCAGTGGCTCTAACAACTTATTTCATACCCCTTTTTTGTACCGAAGCACGTATAAAAAGGAAAAAGTTCTGGAATATCATAAGGGGATACGACTAAAACAGCTGTTAAGCAGAGTTCCAAGTTGAAGAGGAGGGAAAAAAGAACTTATTTTTTTGCTTGTTTTGTTTTCGAGAGATTCAAAGGTTGTGGAATTGTTCATTTTAAAAAAAAATTCTTTTTGCAGAATCCATACTTATTTTTAAGAAATCCTTAAGAAAAAGATGTTTTATATTAAAAACAAATTAAATATGTTTTAAGAAAATAATTATATTTTGGAACAATATTCTTTAGTAATAGATTCATCATTTGTTAAATTTTTGATATAAATAATTTTTCATGAAATATTTTTTTGGAAAGGTTCATTTTATTTTTTTTTATTAATATCATAAATTAGAATCAAAGTAGCTAAAAATATTGATTTACTACTTAAAACGGGCTCTACTTTCCACAAAAAAAAACATTTTATTTAATCATTTGAAAATAATTAATTAATTATCCCGGTGTTATCGTATTTCAAAATGGAACAAATATTTCAAAATTCATGTTATAAAAATAAATGTCTTTTTACTATCCACCATAACAAGATTATTTTTATAATTTAATCTGAAACCATTTTACATGTTAAAAAATAAATTTTTAATTAAATGTAGTACTTTATTTCTTTTACTATTAATTTAAAACAATTCTAGATTCTAATACATAATCACATAGAATAAAAGCTTTATATATTATATTAGCATTTAAACAACATGTTTCCAGTAAAAAGAGTAAAATAGGGAATTCAAAAATACACTAAAGAAAAAGATTTACAAATGGAAAATAGATTTGAAAATTAAATTGTGTTATAACTTTTATAAAGATATGTATATATTATACGTGATATGCAGTGAAACCATAAGATATACATTTTTAAAATTTAAAATTATACGCTTGTGATACAGTTTTTTCTTCAGAATTTTTCAACGCGTTTTGAGGGAAAAAAATGATTTGTCTTTTTATATTCAAACAGTGTGAAAGGAATTGTACTCGTTTTTTAAATATATACTTCAATTAATTAATTGCTTTCTGAGTGTCTAATTTAATATTTTATTTCGATATATATTTTTGAAAATTTATCACACAACAGCGTTATCTAAAATAGAAAGCTTGCCATTTAAAATGTTATTCGATTCGCATTGTTAATTTTTAGTGGAAGTATTGCAAAAAATATCGTTTGCACTTTTCATGCACAAAAGAAAAATTTATTTTTGTAAAAAAAAAAAATGTCAAAATATTTTAATTTATTTTAAATAAATTGTTTTATCTTATTTTAAAAACTCTTGTTATTTTTAAATAACTTTATTAATTATGTAATTGAATTAAATCAATAAGGATTGCACAGGATTTCATTACATTTATTCGAACCGTAGAACTTAATGACAACACTAAAAAAATATTTGTTTATGATTTCGAATACGGAAAAATAAAATTCAAAATTAGTTTTATTAATGATAAATAAAACATTAATACTATATAAAAACAAAACATAACGTGTTATAAATCATGATTAAAAATCCAACTGAGTACTCACTATACGAAACATGTTGCTCGTCGACTAGAATCTCTTTTCCCGCTCTTGAAAAATCAGAGGAAATCGAATCTCTTCGGCAGGAGATGTGCAAAAGAGAGTTTTGTATCATTAGATCTTTATATAAGAGGAAGATCCGGTCATTTTGCTTTCAGATTACAAGGGAGACGGTTCAACTTTTCGAAAAACGGAACGACAAAAACCTGTCGTTACATTACGTCACTAGCCCAATTTTTAGAAGGCTAAATCTGCCGAGTTTTCGAAGGCTAAAGATGTAAGTCAAAAAGCCTTTCCTTGTTCATTTCCTGTGTTTATAACATTGAAGGATTTAGAGTAGAATTCGGCTGGGAATTTCTGGAGTCCGTAGTATCGGGAAAGTGAAAATGTTAGTTTGAAAGTAAAAGGGATTGTGACCTTATAAAGACAAGGCCTAAATTTGATTAATGTTTAAAGGCTATGGAAAATTAAAACATTAAAAAATATTTCGTTTTATTTATTTTTAATGTTGGAACAAACAAGTCTTTTTAAACATTTAATTATGATTTATTGGCATATTAAATTTCTGAACGTATATATATACATGTTGAATTAATTTCATGGAAATTAAATTAATTCGTATAAAAATGATTTTTTTAAAAGTACATTTTGATATTTTCACAATATAAATTAAAATAATTTAAATTCTTATCATTACAACCAATAATCTCGTGTGTATGTGTATGCTGCCATGGTTATTTTTTTATTTTTTTTTAAATTTGAAAGGAAAAAATAAGATAAATATTATTATTAACGATGTAAAATTACCACAGTTATTTGAGTTACAAATAACTTTTCTGAAATGAATCACAAAAGGCATTTTGCACTTCGAACAGATTATTACAGGCATAGTTTTGTATATTAAATCTCTGTTTTAAAATAATATTGAAAGTGTTCGAGATCATAAATTAAAATAAGAACTAGTATAACAAGAAGATGAGGCTAATAGCACGATATAATGAAGCACTGGCATATTTTACATAACTAATTTCTAAATTATTTATCTAAAAATTAAAATATGCCTAAAATTATGTTTTCATTCTATTAAATTATTATTGGATTTCTATACAGAGCCTGAGTTAAGATTTTCGAAATATATAATTTAGAATGAATTTATTCATGTTTAAGTTTTCCGACTACGTTCGGAATCGTGATTTTAAAAAAGCGCATAAATGGATAATATTTGTGATATTTAGTGTCACTTCGATTAGAATACATGTATAAAATTGTTTTAAGGCCATTTTGAAAAAAAATTATTTAAATACAATATTTCGGCAAAAAATTAATTTAGAATAACCTTTTTTCAAAATGTTCTTTTTTGTGTGAAAAATACGTCTGTTATAATATAATTTTGCCTGTATATACCTTAGACCTCTGTACAGAGGCTCAACTATAATTGCTGAAAAGTTCACATTATTTTCAGAGTTACAAACCATTGAAATAATTATCGGCGTTTTTTTCTTAACATTTCTCCCCTCTGCAGTCGTAAAAAATGAATAAACCCACTTCTAAGTTATATATTTCAAAACTTCTAGTTGAGCCTCGGTACAGAGGTTTGAGCTATATACAAGCAAAATATTATTTTAATAGAAGTATTTATCACAAAAAAGGAGATTATTTTGAAAATGGGTCATTATATGTTCATGTTTTGTCAAAATATTGTACTTAAATTATTTTTTATTGCAATACTATTCTTAAAACAATTTTATATAAATTTTCTAATCTAAGTGGCACTAAATATCATAAATATTATCCATTTACACGCTTTTGCAAAATCATGGTTCCGAACGTAGCCGGATACCTTAAATATTTCGGAGTGAAGAAATTTTAACAAAAAATTCCCGGTTATTGTTTCAATGGATCGTAACTATGAAAATAATGTAATTTTTTCAAAACTACTGATTCTGTCCCGCTATATAGAACGAATATAGTGGGACATCTATCTCTATATAGGAGAATCTATATATAGGAGAGTTCTATCTAGTTATATATAGGAGAAGTGATATATTATAGAAGCAATTTTATAAAAAGAGAATGTTTTGAAAATATGTCCTTTTTTCTTCATTTTTTGTCAAACAATTGCAGCAAAATAATATGATTATTTTCTTATAATATAATTTTATGTGTATATTCTAATTCAAATGACACTAAATAAAGGGTGTTTTTTAGAGGTATAGAAGTTTAAATTGCAATAAAACAACGATGTATTATTCGATTGACATGAATTTTTTTATTCGAAAGATATTCTTGTGGCATTACATTTTAAATATGATTTCTTGCATAGGACTGCCACGGCTGGCTCGGATGTAGTCCAATCTGGACGTCCAATTTTCGATGACTTTTTCCAACATTTGTGGCCAACTCACAGGTCCAAAACGTGAAATTAGGCGGTCACCAAACGTGTCTTTCAATAAATCGATTGTGGCACGAGCTTTGTGACATGTTGCGCCGTCTTGTTGGAACCACAGCTCCTGAACATCATGATTATTCAATTCAGGAATGAAAAAGTTAGTAACCATGGCTCTATACCGATCACCATTTACTGTAACGTTTGGCCTTCATCGTTTTTGAAGAAGGATTCCACCAGCCCATAAAGCGCACCAATCAGTCAGTTTTTCTGGATGTAACGGTGTTTTGACATACACTTGTGGATTAGCTTCACTCCAAATGCGGCAGTTTTGTTTGTTGACGTAGCCATTCAACCAGAAGTGCGCTTCATCGCTAAACAAAATTCGCTTATGTAAATCGGGAACAACGGCAATCTCGTTTTGAGCCCATTCGACGAATCTACGCCTTGCTTGATGATCGTTTTGATGAATTGCCAAACCAAACTGAGAATAAATCACTTGACAGCTGTTAAATTGGTCGCCATCTTGGAAAGTAATGCCAACTTAAACTTCTATACCTGGAAAAAAACACTCTTTATCAAAAAAAATTATTCCCTGTCATATATATTTTTTCCTTTTTTTTCAAAACCACGGTGCCAAACATCGTCAGTCACCTTAATTAAAGATTAGAACTTAAAATCTTTTTATTAATTTTTATTAAAAAAATTTCAAAACTATAAAAAATTAAAACTTTAGATTTTTAATATGATTAATATAAATTAGTTTTTCTGAGCAATTCAATTTAACTGCAGTACACGACACATCACAGATCATCATGTAAAATCACAGTCAGGGTCTTTCTTTCGTTCGTCTGATCTATTCTAACATCCTAATTACTTAAATTCAGTGTTTTTGAAACCTGATCCGAACTTTACTAGAAAACTAATAACACCTGAGAATGTCAGAGCATTGTTTAAATTTAATAACTTAGTATAAATATTTTTTTCCTTTTCTTGTTTCTTACATTATCTACTATTCTTTTCCAAATGATTAACTGCTTACATATTATGACACGTTCGATTTCCAAATATGTCAATATTCTTTCCTACCCGACCGCCTACTGAACAACAAACCCACAATTTTACACCATTGTCTTCCAAAATCGCGAGATCGAACACGCGCAAGTCATCTGAATTTTGATTGGACATCTCACTTCCCAACCGGTATTTTGACATGAAATGTTAAGAAATGTTTTTTTTTAGAGAGAGAGAGAAAAAAAAACATATGTATAAAAATTGCGTTCGAATTTTCAGAGGAAGAAAAGAAAAGGAAAATAAAAATGAGGCGTCCCTACGACGTGCGAAGTAATCCAAGGACATGAAAACGTGTCTGAATCGTTTGGCCTTGTGGAATAGAACAGAAGAAATCACCTTTGGGGTACCGTCCACACCCTAAGGAAATATTCTCTTGTTTAAAATTTCACGTGAGCAGAGAGAGAAAGACAAAAGGGTAACAGGATTTTTTTTATGAGAGATGGTGTTAAATCAATGATCTTAGGAACTCTGTTTATATAAAGGTCGCTGGAGCGATTCAAAATTCTTTCTATTTTTTTTTAAGTATGGAAGTTTTGAGTGGTGATAATGAGGTCGAACTGCTTAACTTTCTAATCCTTTGATTTGAGCTTTAAACGACAGTTTAGAACATTTTGTATCACTTAGAATATATTATAAATAAGTTTTCTAAAGAGGGATTAAAGAGTTGAAAGTGAAGGTCTTATGTTGTTCCAAAGTGTTCGTTTTAGGCCTTTATATAAAAGTTAAAGACGACAGTGAGAAAAAAGGGATTTAAAATTCTCATTGTATTCGAGTTTTGTAGAAATTTGAGCATTTGTGTTGCTATAACTCGGTACTTCTCACGCAGAGTATGGCATACCCTCCAGTCCAACTTTTCCCAAGGCTCCTTCTAAACCTTTTTTTGAAAATGGATAGTTTCTTGTGCAGCTGACTTTAAGGTCATATCCTTTGAGGGGCCTTAGCTTGTAGGCGAATTTTAAATATATACTTTTGGGTACCGCCTCTTGGGTATGTCATAACCAGCGCGTGAATCGCCTATACAGTTCTGAATGCAAAAGCACGCTTTAAATCTTTCTTATGCTGTGGTGTATTACTGTAGTTATGATGAAGAAATGGGATATTTAAGTAATTTAATAGATACATTATATTTAACAGGGGTAAAGTGTAACAATATTTTTGGATTAAAAAATAAGTATAAAGTCTCTTTGCGGTGATGATGAGGAAGAATCAAATGATGAATTGTATAATAGCAAATATGATCCCTCTACTGAAATCGATGCTGGCTTAGAAGAGGGAGACACTGTTGAAAATAAATGCTTTATATGTAGAGACACAGAAACATTTGGGAAGAACGTAATTTTAAAGGAAACAACTGGTACACATCTTATCTACTTTCAGATGAACTTTTGAAAAAGAAAATAACTATTGATGGAACAATAAGAGAAAATAAAAAAAAGTCCAAAATTTTTGAATTTAAAGAATATAGAAGTTTACTCCTATGTGTTTAGTTTTAAAACGATACAACAATTGCTTCATATACACCCAAGACAAATTGGGATTGTCTTCTACTTTCATCAATTCATAATAGTGACACAAGGAATTCATCTGCAGTACCATTCCCTTCGGTTTTGGTTGAAATTTGAAATAATATTTTCCATAATTTGACTGAGGGAGCAATTTTCGTTTTTGTTAAAATGACCACATCACATTGAAGGGCTTAAAAATGTAATAATTAGTGTATGACAATATTTTTTGTGTTTTTGAGCGTTGTGACAATAAAAGTACAAACGATGTTCTAAATACCCCAAAAAAATAAATTTACGAGTGAAAAGTGTAATAAACATATTGCATTTCCTACTTCTCTTCCTTTTTTATCTTTGTATACAAATTTTATTGTAAAAACAGAATGTAACCACCTTTGGGTGGGAGATACCCTGCGCGTGAAATTCCGTTTGTTTTTTTCGCGGGAGGAATGCCGGGTTAAATGTTCTAAAAATTAACAAAAACGGAAAATTTGAACACTTAGATAGTTACTGACAAACCTTTTTATAATATTGTTTTGTCACTTTTTCTTCGGAACAACTTTCTTTGTATATTTCCGTGTATGTAAGCCGAGAACTTATGTATGGAACATTTTTAAACAAAACCTAACGGAGTCGGTTTGTATACCAATCCTCTAATCTTGTAAAAAATGTAGCTTAGTTAAAATGATTTATTGAACATTCTCCGTTAGCCATGCCCAAATTATTTTAATCTGCTAACTTTTGGGTTGTTTTAAATGGAACTTAAAGAAGAAAATGAGTCAAATAAATCTTTCTAAGTCAGTGTCAGAATCCGAGCTTTCGAATAGTTCATAAAATCCACATTCACTCATAGGGATGCCTGAATGCATATGATTATCATATAGCGAATTTTCAGTCCAGGTCATGAAGCATAGGCTGCCCCGATCCCGTGTAATTTCTTTTCCCGCTCATTTTTCAAACGAAAAAAAATGGCGCACAAAGCTTGAGCAGCGTAGATATTTACTTGAGTTAAAAATAAAATCTAGATTTAGAGGAGGTTCTTTGTAAATTATGTTATACAGTGGCGCACACAAGGGGGCCAGACCCCCAAGCACTTGATATGTTTTCCAATTTATTGTAATTCTAAGTATATAGTACGTAAAATTTAATTAAGTATTTGTTATTAATAATTAATTTTATTAATGAATGCTAATTATTATTCAATAATTAGTTTTTTGCTGTGTTTTGTTCCCGAAAATCGACAAAATCAAAAGGTGCGCGTTACAAGAATGGTGAACTTTCGACCCCGGACCCCCCCTCCTTTGAAAAATTCCTGTGTGCGCTACTGATGTTATATATATTCCATACATATTTTATGAAATTTTATTATTCTATCCATAAATATAATTAATTTTAAAATTAACATCAATCCGAAAATGACAAATATCCAAAATATTCAAAGACTTCTATATTCAGGTCTCTCTCGCACTTTTCTCTTTGCTTGTGGCTGTGGTAGTGAAATGCTGATGCGTATTAGCCATATCAATGATACGGGGCCCCAACACGTGTAAGTAAAAAATTGTAAGCTATTAAGAGATCCAAAAGAGGGCTTCCAAAGAATCTTCGATAGAGTCCACTCATTACTATCTAAGCCAATGTTCAAATGGTTATGATCGCGAATTTATGACCGGTGTTGTTTCTGGCAAATTTTGGGTCCACGGCTCGACTTTGATTCGTCGTGTAGTGATCTTGATATGCATGCAATTTGTTGTAGTTCCAACACTTCATCTTGACGCGGTGGAAGTTGGAAAGTACAATAACAACTCAAGTATCGTCTTCGTCTCTTGACCGTGGTTTAAATTACTGCATCTGTCACCAATAGCTCTCGTGTTACGTCATAATCAATTTGTAAATCCCCCTCTTTTTCCCTTCCCTCTAATAAAGTACTGCATGATTCATAAAGGATAACAATTATTTAAATATCTTTATTTGAGAATTTTTTCTCTAAAGAAAAAAAAATCTCATACACGTGTGAACTTCGTAAAATAGTGCGAAAAACAAGGACATGTAAGTAATTACCATAATCACTCAAAATATAAAATAACTGATCATTATATAGAGATTATCAGAAAGCACAATAGTTTGGTATCATTTGTGAAATACTCTAGAATGGGACAAAGGACTAAGAGAAAGAGAGAGAATAATTTGATTTATACAAGTGTGTTTAACAATTACTGTGATTCTTTAAATACGAGGGCTGTAAATTAAGTAGTGGCAACATAGGTACAAATCAATTTTTAATGATTTTTTTATATTGCATTCCTATTATGTATTCACCAGCAAAGCTTATAACATTTTTCTAAATGTTGCTAAATCATTGGAGGTTTTGATTGTTGATGTCAGAAACGGAACGCCTTACCGTGCTTGGCTCATAGGCTCGTACCCACGTCTCATCAATGGCGACAATACGCTGCAGAAATACGTCTTCATCACTGTGGTATCTCTCAAGGTGCATGCCAACCAGTGTACACCGGGTGCCATGTCTGTACTTCAGTGAGCTGATGTGAAATCCAGCGAGCAGCAATTTTCTTCTTGTTCAGACATGTCTTCATTATGTGCCACACCGTTTTATGACTGAAACCAACCAATAAGGATCTTTACCGGACAATCCATCGATGGTCTGTTGCAGGAATAAGCATTAAGTCGATCGCGATCGACAGGTGGACCGACATGACATTTTGGTGTGACTGCCTTTACTAAAACATAGGACGTGCATAATAAAAGAAACATTTATGAAATACGGATGCTATTTGTACCTTCATTGGAAACGTACGATGACGCTTAACACGTTTACTGCCTCTGTAGGGGAAAAAGGGATCACTGCGATGCCAGCCGTAGTAATAAATTAACCAAATGCCGACTGAAGAGGAGAATAAATTTTGATGACCAACACTTCCCGCGATAGCGCGGGAATCTGCAATGGAATATGCAATGGAATAGTACATACGTCGGTTTCAGATTCATCATTCTCTACTCACTGCATTGAATACGTCCACGATCTAGCAGTCGCTTATAGTTGTTTAAGCATTCAACTTGACAATTTTGTGTTACTCATACACTTACGCTACTGGATGGACCGCAACACCTGGAAAAAATTAGAAGTAGTCCGTATCCAGGAAAAATCTGCCCAGCCCTGGTCTATTGAAAGGAGACCCGGTCTATGGAAAGGAGACCGCTCAGGATGTCTATCTGATCTTGAGGAATGGAGGGCCGACCAGTGCTTTGCGAATCAGTCTCAATCCGACTCGAAAGAATTGTTTTAACCCATCGTACAACTGCCCTATACGGTAATGAATTTTTGCCACAGGCTTCCAGCAATCTTTGAGAACATTCTGTTGCATATTTGCCTAGGGCAGGTGTGGCGAACCTTTTGGGGTCAACGTGCCATTTTTTCTTAAAAAACGTTTAATGAGTTATAGGCGTGCCATCAAATAATTTTGACTTGTCATTATTGAAGAACTAATAAAACTAAATACGAACAAATCAAAATTCTTTATTTAATACGAAAAAATACATTTTGCACTGTATAGTAGTAAATGTTTTAGTTATACTTGTAATTTAAATTAAAATAACATTAGTGTGATTTCTGCTGTTGTAGATTAGATGACAAATAACTTGTATCAGGATTATAAGATGTTACTTTTAGTAGAATGCATGCTGAATTAGAGTCGTCTGTTAAACGGTTTCTAAGCGAGTCTTTGATGTTATTTATCTCTGAAAATAATGACTCGCAGGCATAGGTAGATGAAAATATGGTTAAAATAGCATACGCCAACTTTTTCAAACAGTTAAATGCGTCGGGAATAGAATTCTATGTTTCCAAAATTTCGTTACTGGTATTTTTACTTATATTGCTTGTCAATCTTTCTGCTTCAATCAATTCCAACTTTTTCCTTGTTTCAATAAACTTTTGAATCCATGTTGAACTAGACTGGAAATCAATCAGTTGCATTTCAAGTTCTTCAATTTACAACCAATCGAATTGAGACAAATTCAGTTTATCAAACGAAATCACATCAGGGTACATAATAAATTTGAACGTTTCCGATAATTCCTTGAACTGAGAAAATCTCGCTGAAGATTCTTTGATTAAAGAATCCATTATGGAAATAAAGTCATCAATAACTTTTTCTTCATTTCGTTTCTCTTGGGCATCTAAATCTTTGATATTTTTTTTTCAAGTTTGGGAAGTACTTGTAGTTTTTTGTAATAATATCGTTTCTGAAAACATATAGTTTAGCTTCAAAAGCACGAATAAGATCCATCATGACGATAACTGTTTTATTCGGGCCTTGAAGCTTTATGTTCAATTCATTGAAATGTTGGCATATGTCTGTAAAAAACATCAATTTTAAAAGCCACATAATATCCATCAACTGTGGGTATTGTTCAATTTTGCTCTCATTTTGTAGAAACAGTCTGATTTCTTCCAAGCAATCAACAAATCTTTGAAGTACGTTCCTGGGGCTCAACCAGTGAACATTGTTATACATTATCAAGCCATTATACACCGAATTGACTTCATCCAACAAAGCATCAAACTCGTTTATTTAAAGCCTGCGATGATATGAAGTTGACTATATTTGTGACTAAAGTTATTACATTATCAGACCTGTTAAACCACTCTTTGCACATAAGGCTTGTTGGTGAATAATGCTGTGGCATTCAAGAATCGAATGCCCTACATCTGTTTTAAATAAAAATGAAACCATTTTTTTGCCTAACATATTTGGAGCACCATCAGCGGTTACTGAAACAATTTTTTTCAAATCAATTTCTTTCTCAGCAAGCGAATTTCTTACTGCCGTACAAATACCTGTGCCCTTTGTAGTTAACAACGATGTTATCGCAATTAATTCTTCCTTAATGATGTTTCTTACACAATATCGAGCAAAGACAGCTAAACGTGCCGATTTAGTAATGTCAATACTTTCGTCAAGACATAGCGATATAAAAGGAGCGGAGTTAATGACATTTTTTTTGTAATACTGTAACATTTTCTGCCAATTTCAAGATTCTATCTTTCATTGTGTTTCTAGATAGAGGAACATCTTTGATGTGCTGAATTATCTTATCTTTATTATCAAAATTCTCAAAAAGTGAGGGTGTACATGCCAACCAAGCTTCCCTCAAAAACTCTCCCTCTTGAAAAGGTTTACCATGCCGAGCAATGTCATTTGCAGCCGAGTAACTTGCCGCACTTGTGTGAAAATTTTTGCTTACATATTTAAACATAGACGTCGACTGTTTATTTCTGTCTTTTATTGCACTTGTAATTAATTCTTTTTGCTCTGGTTCGCTTTTTTCACAAAAGGATTTGTGATGTTTCAAAATGCCGTTTCACAGACGATGTTCTGCATAGCACTGTTCCAGAACATAAAACACACGCCGCTTTGTCGCCTTTATTGATCATGCCATATTTCTCAGCCCACCAAGTTTGAAATTCTCTGCTACACTTACTATCTTGCATTTTTGTTGTTTTTTGTTGAACTAGCCATGTTAAATAGCAGTTAAAAATCGTAAATTTAACACAAAACTTTAAATGTACAGTTGTGTCGATGAAATTGATTATTCTATGCGCTCTCGCTTGATTCCTCCTCCCCGCCAAAAAACCCTTTTTACTGACTGCGGGTTCATGGGCAGATTTATTTGTTTTTAGGAAATTGAGTGCTTGTACGAGATTTCTGTAGTGTCTGATCTTTCGCTTTTGTCTCAGGTGATTAAAATTTTTAAAAATAAAGCAGTGAGAGTTATTTTACCAATTAGACTTACAAGGCAAGAATTAGATCACATTAATAAATTAGATGTATACAAGCTGAACTATTAATGTAAACGTTAGAATATGTTTTTTTAAACAACTTGAATATATTTAGAAAGAGTTACATACACACACTATGCGTAGATAAACTTTGCGTTATTAGCAATTTATAATATACGAAGTATTTACGCAAGACATAACAAACGAATCTGCTCCCCGACTTGTCGGCGTCGCGACGGATCACTCGCGTTTGTTCATTATACTTCAAAGTAAACTTAATTATTTTAAGCTAAAATGCAAATCGTTTTTGATCGATGGCGTGCCCAAAATATTCTGTCGCGTGCCATCATTGGCCTAGGGTAACTACGATCCCTGATCATCTTTTGCAAGCATGCTTTAGTGCGATGGAAACGTAACTTTTCATTTTAACGTCTCACAACAAATACTCTTCTAACTAGATCGACTTTTTTTTTTTTTTTGCTCTTCACAAATAGAAAACAGAGCTTCTCACCGCTTCCATATGCTGTTTATGCATGCCTGCTCCTCTGCGAGTTTGTAGGTTAAGTTGCCACAATTTAGTTTACAGTCCTCGTAAATTACTTTGAAATGTCTTTATTTAGGAATTCGAAACAATTTAATTTTGAAAAAAAAATTAAATATTCATTTTTGTGCTTTCAAATATTTTCTTTAAAAATAATTTAACAAATCCAAGTAAATGCTTTGAAATTTATTTATGAAAGTGTTAAATTTTAAGATTAGAAATTTACATACATTTAATTGCATTTTATTTTTTATCCATTTGTTGATTTTTAACTGAAATATTTTGAATCATTAATCCATAAGATGCTCTTTAAGAACTGAACCATAAAAGTAGTTGCTTTTATTTTATACTAAAACAAGTTTATTTTATGTTGTGAGCACATTTTTCAAATTCTGGGTTAGCTATGCTCATGGCTCTTTCTTCTTTAATTGCTCAACTTCTCAAAACGAAATCGTAAACTCTAAATAATTATTTTCGTCATAATTCAACAGTGAAATGTGAATGCATTTCTTAATTTTTTTCACTTATGAAAATTTAATGCCATATGTTTTACTGGAAAGTATAACTTTTTCTCACGTTACACAATTTTAAATACTAGGTCAGGGGGAAAAATTCTTTTCTTGAAAAAGTACATATTATGCGGTTATCATTTCACACACAGGCATATTTGGTTTGAATTAATCTAAATTCACGCATGTTTCTGAAGAAATTTTTTTAATTCCATTTAATTTTTGTTTAAAAAAAATTAAGGCGATAAGTACAGCGCACCCTTAATTACAGAAATATATGAGTACCATTTTTTAAAAAAATTTTGGGTTACTTATCGTTTGGTTCTTTTAGATTAATTTTAATTAGATGAATTAGATTTGATATCTAATGAATTTTTAAAGGTATTTGAAGTTTTCTGAATTTGGTCAGTCTAAAAAATGCGTCTTTATATACTTTAAATCAGTGGTTATCAACCCCCTGACCGTGGATCGGTCCTTGGATCAAATAGTATCAGGCCGCCTAGGAGAAATACTTTTATTTCTATGGTGTATTTCTCTCGGTTTTGTGCTTCTTTCCTTGGAAATCCTTTTGTATTCATTTTGGGTGAAAATGTGTATTTTATTCTGAAGGCATAAATAAATATAATTAAATTGAAATTATTAAATCAAAATGATCTGAAATATAAACAACCATCATCCCCCTCAGCGAATCGTGATAAAATTATCCAACATTGACAGTTCTGTGTCGATAAAAAGTTTGGGAAGTACTGCCTTAAATGATAAGATTTTTATTTTTGTCAATGCAAGTTTTTAATATTCCAATACTTTTTTATTCGAAGTCGAGACTTAAAATCCTTTATAGATGCTTTCATAGATATGTACTAAAATATGTATAATAGATTTAGGTGTGAGCTCTAATTATTTCACTAAAAAATGTGTGTATTAAGACTAATATTTTTGGAATATTCATGAATTTTTTATTTTTAACTACAAAAATAATTATTTAAATTCATAGTTTTCAACTGTATTTTTTTTTAAATTTAGCAGAACTATTTATTTTAAACATATTTTTCACAAATTAAAACGGAATAATTTTCGAATCAATGTTCAATGAAAATAGTGCAGTCAAAAATAAATAAAGCTTACGGATTCTAAAAACTTTTTACTGTAACTTATTATTAGTGGTTTTTAAAATTTGATTAGAACTCATTACAGGATAAATCAAATTAAATGCCTGTGAAATCTAGCTTTTTAAGTGTTTTCAATTTTTAACAGAAATTCAGTATAAGTAGTCAACAAGTACAGTATAAGTAGTTACTGAGAGATTCTTCAGAAAAAGTCTTTTTATTATGAAAATAACTGATGTGAGGAAATGGCGAAAAGAAAGTATATATCAAAACCAAGTAGCATTAAAAAGTTCCTGATCAAATATATGAGTTGCAACTAGGTTTTTAAATCCTCTTAGCAGATTTGTAATCTGAATGACTGAAATGCGGTCTCATTCATTAACAGTTCTCACTCTAAATAAGTGTACTAATTAGAAATAACGTTAAATGTTTCTCGTATTGTGTATTTAATTTTATTGTATATAAATTCATCATAAAAATATATAAATGTATTCATGAAGAATAGTATATTACAGCATTATAAAAATATACTTCAACTTAAAACAATTATTTTCTTCGCTCATTGCCTGGTATTACAGTTCATTTGATACATATTTATTTATCCTTCTAGTGGTGGTATCAGAGATCATCTCACACTCGAAGTTTACAGTATTAGGTTATATCTGGACTACGGCTTTAGATTGGATAGTAACCATCTTTGTTATGATATAAAGGGGGTACTTATTTTACTCTGACTGTGAAGTGTGCTCTAATTCCGTAATCCTGTTCTGTCTGCTCAGTTTGGTAATGGCACAAATCTCGAGTGGGAGCTGACATCGGGTATGAACCTTAACGACTGAGCAAAAAGGCTCTGTTGAATATTGATACGATTAACACATTACCTATTATTTTAGAATACATTTTTGGATAAATCAACCAGTTTCAAGTGTACAAAAATCATCATCCGAGTTTTCAAAATAGTCTCATCATTTCAAAATAGTCTCCTTTTGTGCAAAATGCTTCTATTTTAATAATATTTCGCCTGTATATAGCTCTAACCTCTGTACAGAGGCTCAACTAGAATTTTTGAAATACATAACTTAGAAGTGAGTTTATCCATGTTTTACGACAACAGAGGGGAGAATTTTTAAGGAAAAAAAGACCGATAATTATTTCAATGGGTTTTAACTCTGAAAATAATATGAATTTTTCAAAAATCCTAGTTGAGACTCTCTGGAGAGAAGTCTTTACTTTATCTAAGCAAAATATTATTATTATAGAAGCATTTTTTATAAAAGGAGAACGTTTTGTGGAAAAAGGTTATTCTAAGTTAATTTTTCCAAAATATTTTACTTAAATAATGTTTTTTTGACAAAACGTCCTTAAATAATTTTATTCATGTATTCTAATCTGAGTAACACTAAATATCATGGAAATTATCCATTTATGCGCTTTTTTAAAATCACGGTTTCGAACGTAGTCGGATACCTTAAGTAGATTCTAATGTTATTTTATTATTCATTTAAAGAATCCAGAATGGTTAGAAAGTATGAAGATTGCTGTCCATATCCGTCATTTTGATCATAATATTAATCTCTTTGAAAAATACTACCTTTTCAAATCTGGCATGATATATCAAATTAAGTACAATAAAGAGAGAGAGAGAACGAAAATAATGAAGGCTTTTCTCTGGGACTACATGTTTGAAAATACTATCTTGTTTATTTTAGTTATTTGTTCTTAGGTTTTCATACATTAAAAAAATATTAAAATATATTTAATTACTGGAAGAAAACTATAATTTAAGGATAACATTAAATGTATTTTTTGCTCTTTCGGGAGCATTTCATTGCATTGAAATCAATGCATTAATTGGAATTTTAAGAGGAAAATAGCGTTTTCGTAGGACTAACATATTGTTCACCGATTCAAAATGGCCGGTACACGAGAGCTTTAAAATACCTTTCGCAAAGAGACTTTCTAATGATAACCAATTTTATATGAATATTGCTTCTAGTTTAGAATTTGTCATTAAAATTCATAAAACACATTCAGAATTTTTTTCGTTTAAAATCATACGATTTTACACTGTAGTACCTAAGTTCTTAAGAATATAAACAATCACAATCCACCAATTGGAAGCAAAAAACATTCTGCCTTTGTGTGTATGATATATCAAATAATAATTTTGTTTTTATCACAGATGATTTCCCTAAATTATAAGTTACCTCTCTCTATTAACATTTGAAACTAAAACTGACAAATAATTATTAATACCAGGTATAAAAACATGAAACTCAAATACTAATAATTGATGCTTGTAGATGTTAAAATACAAGATAGAAGCAATTAACCACCAAGACTGATCACATGGAAATAAAACCAAAACCTTTGCAGACACATCACGGATTTCCAAAGCCATTTCCACATCATAACACTCTATCCTATACAGTCGAACCTAAAGGTCTAGAATATCTCTTATCAAGATTGTTGATCGTATGGGTAAAAGTTCTCCATCTTCTTTAACGAAGTTGGAAGTGAGAGAAAAATATCTCACGTCGTCGAATGTTGTGCCCAGTAATGATTACTGATGAGCTGAGGCGTAGCCCATGTTTTCCGAAGATGATGGCTCAATTTGTAACTTCGAACCCTTACTTATGTAATTTCCTATCGGCTTCCTTGATCAATAGTTTCATCCATTTTGAACTTACATGCTATTTGCACATTTAATTTTTCGATTTGCATAATAGTCGAGGGCCCTTAAAAATGAAGAATTCGTTTGGGTATGTTTGAATATAATGTGTAAAAAGTTGTTAAAATGCTTTCGCGAAAGATCGGATAAAGAATTTAGTTGCAGAGACTTGTATATATTTAAATATGTATATGTTCTTTTTAGTTTCAACTTAATAAACGAATACATATTTTACACATTATACACATTACATGTATACATATTACATACACTCAGCAGTCATTCAACCACTTCGCATTTTTATTTGAACTGCTTTAACAGGAGTGGGCTGACTTTTTCAAGATACACGGTACTTCCTAATTTTTTCAAGGTATTGCAGTCCACTCGGTGTGGTGAGTGAAAGAAAGGTCTACAACAGTGGCGCACACAAGGGGGGGGAGGGGGTCCTGGGGGTCAGACCCCCCAAGCCCTTGATTTTTTTCTGATTGATTATAATTCTATGTATATAATACGTAAAATTTAATTAAGTATTAGTTATTAATGATTAATATTATTAATTAATGCTAATTATTTATTCAATAATTAATTTTTTACTGTATTTTGTTCCCGAAAATCGACGAATCAAAAGGAGCATGATACAAGAATGGTAAACTTTCGACCCCCTTGAAAATTTTTGTGTGCGCTACTGGTCTACAATATTTATTATAACTTGTAATAAATGCGGCAAATGTAACTACAATAACTACCAACGTAACTTCAATAAAAAATAACTTACTCTCTTAAAACCACGTTTCAAGATACTAAATAATAATAATAATAATAGCTAGAAATGCAGTAATATCAAAGAATACATTTATCATCAAAGAAACCGAAGTAGGTTTAAAAAAAGGCCGTTTCATCTTAAGCTGTAGCTCTTGTATTCATAGTCGGCAGAAGACTTTGTTTGCATGTACTGTTCGCCAATTTTAAATATTTGGGTATATAATTAGGAGGTCTGCCCAAAATGCCTTGGTGGTCCACTGGTCGATCGAGATAGACTTAATACGCACCCTTCATTATAAGATTACGTTGTGTGTGGAATTCACTACTATGGTAAATTTTTCGTAACAGAATTTTTCTGCAGTAGAAAATATATTAATAGAAACTAGCAGAAAAAATACATTTTCTTGAAACATGTTTTGAATAAAGTTTCTCCCATCTGAAAAATCACAAAAAGTAAACTTTTCTTTAAAATCTCTCATAACCGCAAATCGCATTTCATAGCATATATTATTATAATTAAACTCTTAAATTATTTAAAATATTAGTATTAAAATTTTCAAAAAAAAATCATTAAAAAAAGAATTTTTTTTCCCCAAAGTAACTGATCATTTTATTGTGATCGAAACTGAGATAGTTTAATAATTGTGTATAGTCAAAATATTTCCTTTCGAAGATTTAGAAAAAAAGTTTGAGTTGAGTCGTACTAAAAAAAAATCGAAGGTTTTCAATTTTTAAATAATGAAATCGATGCCTGAGCTGACGTCTCATTTTCCCCACCTACTCCCCTTAAATTTCTTTTGAGGGTATTTGATTGATTGATTGAGTATTTATTAATGTCTTATTCTCTGAAGTAATACAAGATTTGTGACGATAAATCTCGCAAGTTTGACCAACGATCAAGTAATAAGGACCACACTTGAGAGAGAGAGGGTTGAACACTTAAAACTTCCCCACCAGACCAAGAAGGCACCTCGATAGATTTAACTAAATAGGTTATTTAGAGGTATCGGGAGTCAAACCTATGGCTCTTCAGAAGTAATGCTGGCCTAAAGTTCACGACCACCACATCTTAAGAATGAAAAACAATTATTTTTTAAAAAAATTGAAATGTATATGTCGCAGGGAAACGATGAAATTAGGAAATTGATGAAATCCTTAAGGGATATGATCAATTGGTGTGGGAGATGTTAAAATAACGTCTCTTTAAGATCATTTCCCTGATGAAAGAAAAGGATTTGAACAAATCCCTGATATGTTTCAGTTGAATGATGAAATAATATTGTCAAGAGTTTAAAAGTGTTTATTTTACAAATATGGAGCATGATTAAACGTTGAAGAAAGTAATGCAACAATAGTCAATGAAATACAGTTTATTTATTTGAAACTAATTAACAAATAATTAGAAAATTAGGTTGGTATTTTTTATGTATAACATTTTTCCTCTCGGTTGCTTACACCCTAAAATATCAATCTCCATATGTTAATCCTATGGTGCCATTTTTTAAAGAAATGGGATTGATATTTGGGGGATCGATAGTACCGCCTGTTTGGTTAGGAAGTACAAAGACTCGACATCCCAGGTGCCTTCCCCCTGGAGAGCATTTTGCCAATGCAAATACTGACTAGTTCATTTCATCAATTCACTGAAACAGTTCAGGTTTGATAAAATCACTTACTTTCATCATAGAAATGCCCTTGAAGAAACGTTATTTTAACATCTTCCATCAACTGATCGTATTTACTCTTGTATTTCGTCATTTTCCTGCGACATATATATCTCTATTAATTCTACACTCAATTTTTTCTGATGGATAAAATATCTTAGTGTTATTTCAAATGATATTTATAATTTCGTATATAACGGTAATATTACGTTTAATTCAACAATTTTTACAGTAATGTAATCACTTTTCTGTAATCACTTTTCTTTTTGCCTTTCTGATTCGTTGTTTTATTTATCAATTCTTTTTTAAGTATAAATAACGTGTCTAATAATTTGTTAAAATAAAAAGAACATCCAGCCTAAAAAGATATTTCTGTGCCAACACTTTCAAATTACTATTTAAAAAATTATTAATAAATTATTATAAATACTATTTAAGGATCGTATCAATTAAAACTAAGACTTAACCAGAAACATTTTTAAAAAATTATCAAAACTTTAAAGAAATCACAATTACAAGTGAAATTTTAGCAATGTTTAAAAGTTTATTTAAAGCAGTTTGAGAAAAACGTTATAAACTTATATCAACAAACTTATATCAAATAAACTGAATATTATTTTGCTAAAGTAAAATTTTAAGGTTCCATTAAAATATAAAGATTTTAGTGCTGATCGAAAAAATATTACACATGAGGCTATTACTGAAATAATAGGCCATAACTGAAAAAATATTCATGCAGCTATTCATACAGTAATATTCATACACACAGTGCACATACATGACCTACCAAATAATATAAATATCAGGTTCAACAAGTTTCATACCAATATACGTTTACAATAGCTTGAGTTATCAGACTTGCTATTTAAATACCCACTTCTGGATTTCCTAATTTTATGCAATTTATTACAACTTAGTCTCTAGAGGTAACATAGAAACTAAATAAAATATGTGTTGTAAAGCCAAAAAATTATTCTATTTAATAAAAATTTTTAAAAATATGTTTTGATCGCAAATGTTAATTTCTATGTACTAGGGTGCACTAAAGGAGAATCAAGTATCATTATTAAAATAGTTTACTGCAAATATTATTGTGTATAGAAATATCAAGAACATTTACAAATTAAAACTATATTTAAAACATTTCTGTCACTTTTACTTTTCGACCTTTTGGTCTTGTTTAATGCACAATTAAAAAAAATTAAGAGGACTTGGTACCCTAAAAATCACAAACCTATCGTTTTTTTTTATTTTCATTTAATCTTATTCTTTGCATTATTATCTTTTGATTGATATATCACTTGTGCATGTCGGAAAGTTAGAAGTTGACTAAAACTTCATTTGAAAACAAATTAGGCAATTGAGCCACACCCCCTTTTTAGAAAAAAAAAGCTAAAAAATGCTTTATGATAAAAAAAATCTATTTTAGAAATAGAAATAATAACTATAAAAAAGAATGTGTAGTATTAAAAGCAGAATATTTCCGAGACAATACAATAATGTAATTTTTCTTCCTTGTGAAATGTGTGCAAGTAAAATTTTTAAATTAAGGCATTTTATATTAATAATTTTATAATTTCAGTTCTTCTTCCTGATATATTTTTCATACAAATGTAATACTTTAATATTATAAGAAGAAAAACAGCTAAAATTTCTGTCGTGACAGAAAAAAAAATTTTTAACATTTTTCTTGAATTTTCATGGGCAATTAGTACCCTCTAAAAGTTGATCATTTATAAAAATGTGTGGGTTGAAAAAATATGAAAATGCAATTATTTTAAAGAAAACCGTATAACTAATATCTTAAAGTGGTATTTTAAGTTTAATTAAGCTTATAATAATTATTTTTTCAGAATTATAAACTTTAAACCTGTTTTTCTCAGTTTGTGTTTTTCGAAACCTTAGTGCATTCAAAATGCTACTCCTTCGACAATTATTTACCAATCACTTCCATTTTTTTCTTGCGCGTTGAAAATAAAGCATGTAATAAAATTACGGATCCGTTTTGCTATAAATTGAATACTTTTTTTAAAAAAAAATAAAATGTAAGACATGTTGGCTTTTTCGTTGATTTTTAGCCTGTATATCAACATTTTATTTTTTTTCTCAAAAACGAATGAAGTTATTCTAAAATTGATCCATAAAGTGATTAAGAACATCCATAAGAATATTATAAAAAAATTTCAGGTCAAAAAATTAATTTTTACAAAAGGAGTAGGATTTTAAAATTTTCCCAATTTTCTTCAAAAAATTTAAATTTTTAAAATTGTGTGAATAATATATGAAAATTTTCATCTGGTAACATTTTCTTGAATAGAAACATTGTATATAAGATGTTAAAATATAATTTTTAAATACGTAAATGAAGAAGTTTGCTCAAAGGGTGCCAAGTCTCCTTAAATGCCCTTACGCTAAAATATTTCTAGAAATTAATCTACAATACACTGCTGGTAAATTAATATTCTTAAATATCTTATGATGATAAATTAGCATTTAGTATTTGCGGCTAGAGAGATTTTAAAGAATTTACCTTTAATTTTCAATTTACCGACCATGACAAAGATTTGAATAAATTTACATGAATCCTAGAATTCCAAGGTTGGAAAAGATGATAAAAACAGGTCATATATGCATTTAAATAAAAGACAAAAAGAAAAATGTGGTTTTCGCATATTTACACGTTACTTTTTTTACGAAATTGGGTGTGGTATAATTATAGTCTGGGGTCTGTTGACTTAAGTGGGAATGGCAGTCTATTGTTAAATATTCAAATATTGTGGTCATCGTAGATCTACACAAAAATGTACCTGAAATATTTGCTTTTTTTGTTATGATAAACGTTTAACATTGTATATTATTGAAAACCGTAAGATTATATATCAAACTCAAAAGTTATAATGAAAAAATCAAGATTTAAATGTATACATAGACCACAAAAATGCAAGGGAGAAAATAGAAAATTTCATTTTCATTGCATACTCTGTAGGAAATAGCAAACAAGAGGAAAAATTATAGTAATGATTCATTTCTGTTATTTTGAGTCATATTTTTTCATTCAGCCGTTATTATTTCTTATAATTTTATTTTCAGTGATTATGTGTCTAACAAATCCAAGGGGAATATTACGATACAGGAATGCTTATAGATTTACTTCCTTTTTAACACCCTTTTATAAGCTTCACTTTCACTTACATGTAACGGAATCTTTGAACTCAATTTTTACCAACTTTAAATGTTCAGATTAATTCGAAATTTTGCTCACTTGATCAGGACCGATGACAATACAATAATTTAACAATTTTGTTCCATTGTCCTGATCAGGATAATCAGAATTAACGATTTCCCATTTTCAGATCCCATCCCGCATCTGGCGACTAATTTCAGATACCATTTCCAGATTTGACTACTAAAAGATTAACTTACAACTTAGCTCTATTAACTATAAAAGGGTGTTTTTTAGTTTTTTTAAACTATAATTATGTATATTTTTATAAGTATTAGATGTATTTCCTTTTAAGTAAGTCCTTGTTAGGTTTTTAAATTCCTTAGATAAATTTTCTTTTTAAGTGAACCTTTACGAGGCGTACTAACTTTAACGAATTTTTGCAGGCAAATCTCAAAATTCATTGACAAATTATGTACAGTAAAAATATATTTATTACAATCTTCTGTGTGCATTAAAAGTTTGTTTATTAAAACATATCTTACACGTTATATTAGAGCGAAAGATATTTTTAACATGGGCTCGATGTAACTCATAAATAACAAAATTAAAATGCTTAATCCGTATATCTTATGTTGAATTTTATAGCATTATATTAAATTTTAGTCCAAAAAAAATTTTTTTAATAAAACGATTGATAGTAATATTTAGTTAACATAATTATTTCTAAATTTTGCTATACACCATCATGAAATAAATTTATCATGATAATTTCTGTAAATATTATTATCTGAGTTTAGTTTTCTCTGAGGTTTCTTGGAAGGGTTATTTTTATGGTCCTTACTAATCTTTAAATAAAAATAAAATTCCCACATCTTAGACGATATTCAGGTATCCGACTACTCGCAACAACTTTTTTTTAAAAAAAAAAGTGAAGATATGGGGATTTTTTTGTGGTTTTTAAAGTTATTTAGTACATTTTAAGAAAAATGTGTTAAAAGTAAGAAGAGAAAAATAAATTATTATTACTAAAATGAGAAAAAATTGTTAAAAATTTACAAAAAATTACATAAATATGGCCCATTTTGTACAAAAAGTTTATGAATAAATTTTCCATTTTTCAATTTTGATGTGTTGTTTTGCTATTCATTTTTGAAATGACCTTCAGGATAAGAGATATTTCAATTTTTGCAAAAACTATAGAGCACTTTATCTTAGTTTTTATATGAAATTGCTTAAAAAACAGTGCTTATGTTCCCATGAGGAACTGTAAATTTTGTAATAAAATAGTGATTGATAACACTTCAACTATTATACAGAATATACATACAAAATTTGAGTTAATTATTTTCAAAACTTTTTGAGCAATCGCTGTCCGCATTTGAGCATTTTCAAGAAAAAAAAATTGGAGTAAAACACATTTTAAAGTATGACATTTTGTTTTAAGTAATACCCTCTGCTTTTTCTAAAACACTTGTAGCTTTTGTTCTATGGAATGCAAAATAATAAACTTGGTGTTTTTGTAAAGCTAATAAGATAGACTATAAAAAAATGTGTCAATTTTTGGCAAAATTCACAATTTTAGGGTAGTTGTATACCATAATCTAAAAGCATACATTGGAAAGATGGACGAATATTCAATTTCAAGAACAACTTTTATACAATATCTTGTGCATCGTAAGACTATTGGCATATCTATATTATACTTTGAATTTCATTCAAAAAATTCATTTTTAAAAAAAATTGCTAGGTTTGCAGAATTTAATTTTATTAAAATTAAAATTAAAAGGATTAAATGTGCCAAGGTTCTTGTTCCCTTGAATTTCTCAAGAAATGAGCAAGAAAGATATTTCCTCAAGTTTTTCTTAACTTTCAATAAAATTAAATTTAAAAAAGAGAATATGTTTTAAAGGTTGAAAATACTTTTCATAAAGAATGTAAACATTTGTGTGGCAGCGTTAATATACAAAAATAAAAGAAGTTTCCTAAGACAAGAATAAAAAACAAATTTTATTGAAGCGATGACATATTAGACAGAAACACGTTTTCCAACTAAATTTATTACTTCGTTGCATCAGTAATAAAATTTTAAGCGTTAATTCGCGTGCAGATAGAAATCAAAAGAACGATGTGGTTGAAACGGAAGATTTAAACAAGTTGTAGGAAACTTAAAAACGAGTTTAAAACATTATAAGAAGGAAATGAAATTACTATAACGTTTCATAAGTGACAGGTTAAAAGATTTTTCAAATAAAAAGAAATAGGAAGCTTTACAACTTTACCATTTCTTTGTAAAGTTGATTTGGTATCTTATTTTTGTTAGTAACTATCTACTTATTCCGTACTTACGCGTTATACCGTATACCAATTACGCCAACTCAAAAACATATCACTAAATTTTTACATCGTTATTGTTGTTTTTGAACATACACGGGAACATTTTTTTAGTATTGGCTGTGTATCAAAGCATTTGGCGACGTCTTTTGGTTTGACAAAATTGGTCGACGATATAATATACGCATGTACCCCTATTACAAATGTGTAGTTTTAAAACTTTATGCATTATTATGTACCTGTTCCTAATTGATTCTTTTCTGACTGAAATACTTACACAGGTATTTTCACTGGCTAAGGAAGCGTACTACTTGTTTAAAAAGACGAAGCTTTCTAGACATCATAGAAATGAAAAAAATATTTATACAAAATAGAAGAACACTTATCGAATTTCAAATAAATTACTCATACCATTCGTTTAAATGTTATCTCACCCAATCATGACTCAAAATTCTTCTTCATATAAAAAGTGCATTAATGCAATTCAATAAAACTTTGATAAAACATTTTATCCCACTGTTTACCATTAAAAATTAAAAATATTCACTAAAAATATTTTTTACTTTGGCATATAAAGAAACATGCTTCTTGTAATTCAAATATAAGAAATCTAAAATGTTTAACTTACAAAAAAAACTGGTCCCTTCAAATAAAAATAATGGAATTCTAAAATATGAAACGTTACTTATATTAAAATAATGCAAGAAGGGAATATGAAACTATTTTTTTAAAAAAATTGTTGTATAAATTCTTATATAAGTAATGAGATCTGAGGAGACACTTGCAAGGATTTCGGATTTTTTTTATTAAAATTGTTTCTGAATCTAGTTATTCTTTTATTCAAACTATCAGTATAATCCTGATAACTCTTTTTCTAAGTAAAAGTCACATTAAGCTGCACCCCAAAAACAACTGTGGACATATTACGGCTGAAAAACAGTAAAGAACAGCAAAATTTTATTTTTTTTTTAGAATTAAAATATTTAAAACGGGATCTGCTTACCCCCAAACATAACAAAAGCAACTTTCTCAGACTGTTGCAAAGGCATTTCCTTAAATCTTTACAAAAATTATCTAATCTCCAAAAATATGCATCGTGTTGAAAATTTTTAAAGGTATATTAAGCGCAGAAAATGGACCAATTAATTTCTTTAGTTAAAAATTCGATTCCACTATACTTTTCTTCAACAGTTTAATAACTTTGTTGATTTCTCCCACTAAAAGATGTGTTCTTTTATATTAAATATATAAAAGAACACACTTTTCTGTGTACTTATGGTACTCAACTTATGTTTCTCAGAAATTTTTAATGAGTTATTTAATAGCTACTCAGTTGTCATTGCTTCATTGTCTGCTTTATTTACATTTTGCTTTCCCGTTTCTGCTTTTAAGTAAGATTTTGTACATAGCTTACTTATAGAGAGATGCTGCACTTATTCTACTCTAACATATAATAAATTTCGTTTTTCATCTTTAATTATGTATAATACTCTAATAATATTATAATTTATATTTTGTTCTTTGGTCAGATATGTTATTTAACTTATCCCCTGACATACTTGTACTTGTTTCATCATCACTACATGTCAGTCGATAGAGAATAAGTATTTCTATTATTGCGTACTATAAAGTAATTATTATTATGATAATTATATTTAGTACAACTATTTACTTTAACTATTAAATGTGCAATTACATTTCAGTTCTATTTTATAGAACTCCTTAAGTTGCAAACATATCTACGTTCCATGATTTGCGATACCATTTCTCTATAAATGTTAATATTATCATTATGTCTCTATTCAATGGATGTCTGATGATCGCACACCCAACAAACACAGGGATTATATTCATTTGGCGAGCAACCCATCGCCTTTCATTACAGTAACAATACCCACCAGAGGCCGAATTCGAACTCCGACCACGTTCTCGGATCGAAACAAATCGATGAACACAGTGTTAATCTGCAAGGCACCCTGTATCCTACCCATCTTGTATTGTCTTCCGTCTTTCCTTACGGGTAAAATCTCTTCACACGCAGAATGCGAGGGCCCTGTAATGACTTCTGATGAATTGGGGCGTATCCCTCGTTGGTAAAGATGACGGCTCAATTTGAGCAGTGTGGCATTCGCCACCAGTGGTAGGTATTTAATGGGTGCCAAGCAGAATCGCCAAGCAGCTGGTTCGGAAATCGGAATGGTTTATGATTAATGTCGTCTTTTCTTCAGGTTAAGGTTTCCTTAAAGGGTGGGGAATTAATTTTGGAAATGTTTGTAGTGAACTGCTGTGAGAAGTTGTGGAGGATAAATAATTCTTTGTTTGGGAGGGTCGGATAATTGCAGTTAAGTTAACAAGGGTGTTAACTTATTGCTTATATGTTATACATCAAGATTCCTATCGATATATAAGGTTAGTATGCCCTCTGCTATAGTTATTATTTTTTAGGAGCTTGTTCGTACAAGGAACTTTTAAGGGCAATTATGTATGCATACAGATGTAACAGGATATGATTGTAATTTAACATATTTGGCTGACTTATCGATTCATATCAGTAAATGTGAGTTGTAAAATATAGAAACATGCGTTGCAAGCTATTACATTGTTTTAATACCTTATACGAAACGTGAGATCGTTTTTGTACGTACTGTTGTGCTATTTAGAGATATTAGTTGTTTAAATAAATCTATAAACACAAAAAGGTTTTTATATGCATGTATATAAATCGGATAACTTGTCCTAAATTTAATAAGTTTAAATCTTTCTTAGTTCCAGTATTATTGCATGAATTCAAAGTTTCTTATTTTAAAAATATATTAAAATTTTATATAAAAAAATTTATTGTAATTTTTGCAAAAAAAAAAAAAACAACCTAGACTATTTCAACAATTGCATTTTCGAATATAACATTTAAGTAATTACTTAAAGTAAAAGGTTTTAAAAATAAATCTTGAATCCAAATTCGAAATTAAGTAATTTGAAGAGGCTTGTTTTTAAATTACAGATTTTAATTATTTTTATCAATTAATGTTTTTTTTTCCTTTATTTGTTTCATTTTTGAAAAATATAAACATCGTGTTCTCTTAAAGTTGTAACTCCTAGCTTACTTTTACAAAATATTTACATAAATTCTTTCTCAAAATATTACCATATTAATGACAGATAAAGGGAATCTATGAAAGATACAAACGCACACATAAACTCTCTCTCTCTCTGGCGATGGTAAGGATTTCTTTAACGACTGTTGCATTGATGAGGTAGTCCTTTGTTGATATACATTCCAATTTATTATACATTTAGACACACACACAAACAAAGATGGACAACACAAAGCACAAACAAGATATACGAGCGTACTACATTACAAAAACAAGAAACGAACGGGGGTTTTCCTGACTCGATTTTATACAAAACGGCAAACGGAAGAGCAGAAGTTCCAAACTCATATGACTTCCGTGGACGGAACCTACACTTGGTGGAAAGATATCGCATGATGATGCTTTTGTAAAACTATTTTAAATAAGCTTCTAAAACTGCACTCAGAGAATTACTACGGCGGGGTTAGCTCAAATCGTCTCTAGTTTAGCATTTTTAAATTCAAACTCATTCACATTCAAATTGCGCACAGTTATAATTACATCAAATAGTTAATACTATAGAAATAACGAGAGGTGTGTACAAGCAGACAGTGGCATCTGCTTTCTTCACTGAGTTGGCAGGTTGGCTTATTTAGTGTTCTCACTGCGAAAAGAATGCACACTATTGTGCGCATTAATTATTACTGACATTTTAGGCAATTGTTTTCGTTTAATTTTGCAGCCACCGGAAACCCAAAAGTACATATTTTAAAAAAAGAATAGTTTATGTATGGAACAGAAATTTTCAAAATTACAAAATTATTAGATCGTGTTTTAAAAACCTCTGGTAAAAACAAAAAAGAATTGTAAAATAATAAAATTGAAAGAAAGATAATTTTTTTAACCGTAATTTTTGAGATATTTCATCAATCTTTGTACAGATTACGCATAATATTGTTCTACACGCGGAAAAGAAAAAGCATGATTTTTTTTTAGTGTAAAGTATTTTTTCAAGCGGAACAACTTATAATTCGTATTCAAAAAAAGGGAACCGATTTCGACTCATTTTTTATTTAAAAAAATTGTAAAATAATTAAATTGAAAGAAAGATATATATATAATTTTATTATATTAATTTTTAAATAAATTTATTTATATGCAAAGTTTCGTTGTTTTGTAAAAACAGAATTTTTTCCCGATATTCTCTGCAGATGACGCCACGATGCATTTAAATGCGTTTTAAGGTTTTTAATTAATATATTTTTAACTAGTTGGAATATCGGAATATAAATGGTCAAAACGGATTTCTAGGATCATTCCCGAAATTTTGGTACCTTCTGCTAGTTTCTGCGTCTTGTGGTACTTGAGAAAATTGGGATATATACATAGATACGTTTGTTTCCCTACGAATTTTAATATATAAGATATATATATATTTAAATTACTATTTTCAGAATTATAATTTTTTATTAAACTTTGAACTTTAAACAATTAGTTTAAAACATAAAGCAATCATTTCACTATTTTATAATCTTCAAATTCTCTTTCGTTTAGTTTAGAAAAAAGCTTTTATCAGTTACAGAGGACTGGGATGTCTAAAATTAAATTATAAATCTTTCCAATTAATATGCTGATGTTAGCATATGAAATATTTAGTTTAGCTATTGATTATAATTGTATGTCAATGTCAAATACATAACCCTTTTTATAAATTCTTCATTTTCGTTTTTGTAATTTTATTTTCAATCTACTTGAATGCCATATCAGAGTTATACATTAAAACATACATATCAGAACTGTCACCCAAAAAAGACACACACAAATGAATACAATTTTAAAATAAATCATTTATTTAAAAAAAAAAGCACAAACCACTTTCAGTGAACCATCAATCTTAATAAACGATTCAAATCCGAAATGAATAAAAACATCGAACAAAACAAAGCGGAGCATACTTTTTAAAACGAATGATTTTATCTATAGATATTGTTCTCTCTCTCTCTCATTTTTTATTTCTAAGCTTCTTCTATTGTTGAAAATGCTTTGTTTTGCTTATGACTTTGGAAAAGCTCATTCATCAAAATCCACTAAAGGCGGAGATCAGGTTTTAAAAGTTGACGGGTAGTGCCGTTTTTGTTGCCATCCGCAGAAAGGAAATATTTGCTTCCTTGACAAATTTGATTAATGATTACACTTCTTGGTCATTTTTCTAGTCTTTTCCAAAGAACTAACTCGTCCTATACATCCATGCTAATTTTTAATTGAATGCTTTGATGTAGGGTTCGATGTTATGCATCGGAACTCATGCTGATATTCATTATTTTTATCTACAAAGTGAGCATGACTTGACTGTGATGGAAAATTCTTTGTTCAAACATGTATGTATTCGTGGAACGGTTTCTGGGCAGTAATTTTCATTGTGTTGCGATTCTTTTTAACTCCACCCATCTTTCGCGCATCGAGGAATGTTGCCAACGAATGTTTACACGCCTTGTTCTGAATTTATTTATTTATAATTTACAATTCAGTGAAACTTCTAAGGCGACTGCATTCCGTTTGAATAAAAAAAACTGGTTCTTTTAGGTTTGTGTAGAGCACACTTGAGATTTGTCCTTTAGAATTACGATAATACCAAATTCTATGTTCTTTTTTGTACAAGTTACATTAGTTTTCATATAAGTAAATTCGAAATGTAGCGTAATCCATTCTTTATTTTAATTTTATATTTTTTAAATAATTTTTTTTCTCAGTTGTATCGATTCAATGACTTCCAGTACACCCACGTTCATTTCCCGAGGTTATTCATGTAAATATATTATGAGATGAAGTGAACCGCCTCTTTAAGTTTTCTCTCGTAAATTTTCAGTTGTGCGGAATGAAAGTAAAACGAAAAATCTTGAGCAACAAAAATCCCAGGTAAAACATTATAAACAGTAATACACTCAGCTTACACGATACGTGGGACTGAGTGTTATCCGCGTAAGTCGAATTCGCATAAGTCGGTATATAATTTCTCATATAAATGCATACAGATTATTTTTAGTTGGAGTCAGGGACGAAAGAAAATAATAATTTATAAAAAAATGTTTAGGAAAAATTTTAGGTTACTTATATATAAATGCAAAATCTCAACTCGAAGTTATTTTGATATAGAAGGTTTCATAAAATCTATCAAAGTAGTCTACCGGCTGAAAGATTTCTTTTTTCACTTGCAAAATTTCATCGTAACATGCTTATAATTTTTTTAATCCTTGTTTTGTTGCAAAAATATGTTCATCGTTGGAGTCTATTTTCTAAACTTAGTTACCCTTTTTCAATTGTACTGAGACCTTATGTCAAATTCCCTACCGTCATTCGATCTTCTAATTGATTTGCGTTTAAAGACTCAAATTCTTCAAAGTTTTGCTCTTGCTCATGAATTTCTATGAGCTCATCAATTGTCAGATCCTGATTGTGGAAATTCAGAAGTTAGTTCTTGAACGTCATAATTATCCACTTCTAAATTTATTTGCCTGGCAAAATCAACAACTCCTTCACAACATTTTGCCAATTTTAACATTTTTTTTTCTCAAACAAAAGATGAATTGACAGGATTTGAAAATCGCATAAATCCGGGGGGGTCGCGTAAGTCGGAGTATCACTGTATACGAAATTGAAAGGTTAAGTAAAATCTCTTTAAAAAGTTGGTATTTACGTCTTAAACTATTGGTTGCTCTGAACCTATCTGTCATATCTTTTGTAGTGGCCACGGTAGCCTAGAGGTCATAGTCACGAATTCGTGGCCGGCGTCAGTGGTGTAAGGGAGAATATTAGCCCCTCCCTCTGCAAAGTCAGGTTTAGGGCCCCAAGCTGGATCTTACAAACAGTACGTACTTGGCGTGAGTCAGGCTTTGGGGCTTCTAGAATCCTGGCTCCCCCGTGATGCGGGATTGAAGGGGTGTACGTTAAGTTACTGGCCGGCGTGTCATTAGTTTGAGCTCTTGAGCCAATGAAGACCCTCCGAAAAGAGTGGTTGATGCACGTTAAATATGTCTAGACTCAAAATCCACCCTTTGACATGGTATGATAGTTTAAAGAGGGAGAGCAAGGGGTTAGGTACCGGCCTTGTCACTTGACTGAGGTTTAAAATTACGAGATCAGTCCCCTCGTATGATTTGTTATATTCAAATCGGTACACTAGTCTAGTTTTTGAGGAAGAAAGAATTTCACTGCTGGTATATAGGTTGGTGCCATTTACTAATAGCTCACCTTCTTTCTTAGAACTGATTTTCTTAAAATATGTATTCTCATTCATTTATTTACCTCTTCATATACACGTAATATTTTTACTTAACCAAATTTCTTCGTTGTCCTACATATAGCAATAGAAATAAACTCTTAAAGTTATTTGATACCTCTATCGCAGGAGTGGGTGGACATTTCCAGGGTACGGGCTTCTAACGTTTTTAAGTTGCTGTGGTCCACGTAGTGTCATTGGTGTGGCTATTCTACGTATGTATTAAAATTGTACATTTTCTCTTCTTAACACTTGCTTTCGGTATTGTTCCTCTCTTCTAAAATATGACAGATTACTGCTATGCAGAGAAGAGTGAACGCATTTAATGTAGCATGCAGAGAACATACATGAACCGATGAATCTAAAACAACGTATGTACTTAATTTGTTCGCTGCCGTGTTCCCTGCCATCAACATTAGAACCCAATCCCGTGGAAGCGCGGGATTTGTGATCATACCTCATTAGCCAGTCTCACAAGATCGTGGGAAGGGCTGATCATCAACATTTATTCTCTTCTTCATTCGTCATTCGGCGTGGGGGGTCCTTTACATGTCAGGCCTTGCAGTGATCGCTTTTTATCCCTACAGCTGCAGTGAACGTGTTAAGCATCATCGTGGGCTTCCAATGAAGGCACATGTGTCGACTACACATTTATAGAACCATTTGCTTGTATAAACATAATCGAATCGATTGTGGAAAGCCGATTCTCTAATCTAGTTGTCGTCGGTGTTCAACAAATATGTTTCTTTTATTATATGCGTCTTCATTTTTAGTAAAGGTTAGTTAGGTCTAACTCGAAAATGCCTTGGCGGTCCACTGGTCGATCGCGATCTCTTTAATGCCCATCCCTGCTCTATCGAAGCGTGAAATTACTTTCCCTATCATACAATCTTTTTACTGCAAATCCCCTGATTCGCGCGACTCAGCCTTGTTTGAAGAAAAAAATTTTAAATTTGATCCGTTTTTTCAACACTCCTTGCCTAATCTGAATAGGGTGTGTTGAATCACTATATCTACGCTAGACGAAGTAAAATCATTTATTCCGTTATGTTTATTTTGTTTCTGTATGCTTGTATATTCTTTGCAGAGAAATCAAGTAGTACTCCCACATGAATTCAAACGAGTTTTATTTTACGTATTTCAACCGCATTACTGAAGTAGTAAAGATTTTCATATGTTGAACAATACTTCCCAAACGATGCATTGTTTCTTTCCCTATTATTAAAAAAAGAAATAAGGGTGAATGTTCTGTATTACATGTTTTTCTTTGAACCCCTTGGTTCAGCATTAAAGAATATACTTTATTCTCCAGGTGCTTACTTATTATACTGTCGACTAATTTCGCCAAATCAAAAGACATAGTGAAAAGACGCGTCGCCAAAATATTTGGGAACATTATATTTTGAGTCCCAAATCTTCGAACATAATGTAAGTATTTCTTTGGTACAGGATGTCACTTACTTTTTTCTCTATTTGATATTAGAACAAGCTGTGATGGGGGGTTTATCGTGTTTTCATACTAATCCCCTTGGGAAATCTTTGGGGCAAAAATTGAGTTATTTCACACCTAATTCCCTCGAGTAGAATCCGTGATATTCAGATTAGTTAGTAGATATATAGTGAAGGTTTCGTAATCGCAAAAAGAGGAGAAAGGAAGCTGAGATGCTGAACGTCGTGAGCTGATGGTAAGGAATTAAACCTAGAAGCGTAATTATAGAACGGGCTTTAGTAAGTCAAAGAAATTAAGGAAGATTAAGATTCATAGGATAACTTTGTTTAAAGTTAAGCGGTTTGGATTCAAGGCGCTTATTTACATAGAATTTACGGATACGTTACATACTCCTGATTGCCTTCCTATTGCTTTGTTCAATACATTTGGATAAGAATAAATTGGGTTAATTATGGCTAACTTGAGTTATCAATTCTTATCTCCCTCAATTCTGGGTCGTGTAGATGAAGAAATGGTACCCCCAGGGAGGGGTTATCACAAAGCAGAGAAAGTATTTCACTGACAATATGTTATTTTGCTTACTCTGAATATTAGAAGGAAATATATATATATATATATATATATATATATATATATATATATATATATATATATATTGTGACGTCTTACGCGTCTTTTCTTTAACAAGTCCTTTGGGCCAGAATTAATGGCAACTCTTTTCAAACCAAATCCAAGAAACGAGAAGTGAAGAGATGCAAATAATATAGGATCTTAGAGTAAGCGTGATGGCAATGTAATGGTAATGTAAAGGAATGTTAGACAATTGGTGTGCGTTGTGGCAGTTGTTGATTATTGAAGTTCGTCGTTCAAGATTTAAGTTCTAAGTGTCGTGGATAAACATATTGGTGATCGATTAGAAGTTAAACGTCAAGCTAAATACCGTTGTAAATAAAGACCAGTTTATTACAGAATAATATAAGGTAAGATTGATTACTTATTATTATATTTGAAGATTAGGAGGTTCGATTATTGAGATTGATCTGAATTATATTGTGTGTTGCGTATTGCGTCATCGTAGATTCTCTCATTAATTATTAATATTATATTTGTTCAAAGTTTAAGTTGAATATCTTAATAAAGTCATATTAAAATAATGTTTGATCCTAGTTCTTTCGTAAACCCTACACCTCTAGCTCACGCTGATACTTCGAGGGATGCACTTCCAAGGGGAGGTACATCACAATATATATATATAGTAAATTAATTATGTTCTATTTGACTCTCTTTTTGTATGACTAGATAAGTGGATAGTGTTAAACTGCAGTTCAAAAGTTATCAACTTAACTGAGTTTAATAATAAAAAGGAATATTCAGAGTGTCCGAGGATCATTGAGACAAACTTTCAGGGGTAGTAGGGGATATAATGGGTATTCAGATTTGCATAGCCACATATGGTTGTAAACATCTTCGTTCGGTGCTAGGTGGCGTTGTCACAAGAGCATTTGAGAAAACGGACATGCATTATTGCAGTCATTCGAGTGGTCATCGCTTGTAGAAAAGTATGGAAAGTTTTACAAAAACTGACCTGAGAGATATGCACCTGATTTATGGATTGTCAGTAGGAAATGATCGAGAAGCAGAAAGGTTCTATCGCGAAATAAGCTCACAGAGAGATGCACTGGACCACTGGATGTTTGCTCATTTGTATCACAATTTGTGTGAATATGGATAATTAGGGGGTAATAGGTATAGAGAGGGTAGGCGATGGTATCCAACAAATTTTGTTTCATGCATACCGTTAGATACCGTTCGAAGGAATCCGAGTATCATGTTTGAGTCACTCGTAGTCCGCCCTCACTATGAAGACGTTTATGACCTTACGTTGCTGGGGTGCACGGAACCTAGGGTTCCCTGGAACTTGACAGGAGTTCCGTAAGTGATCATTATTTGATTAATCAATACGTCAAAATTTTAGTAAAGTTTTTGTTTTTGTAATAGATTGAACTCTTAAAGGCAGTGTTTGCCAGTAAAAGTAAATATAAATAAATATTTTAAGGATAAAAGGAAATCTTAAATTACGGAACTGTTCCGTGCTGCAAGCATGAATAGATAAATAAGTAGTCTTGCTAGTGAACTAGAAGGAACAACTTATCGATATAAAAGGTGTTTTTTTAGAGGTATAGAACTTTAAATTGCAATAAAACAACGATGTATTATTCGATTGACATGAATTTTTTTTATTCGAAACATAATCTTGTGGCATTACATTTTAAATATGACATCTGGCATATGACTGCCACGGCTGGCTCGGATGTAGTCCAATCTGGAATTCCAATTTTCGATGACTTTTTCCAACATTTGTGGCCGTATATCGGCAATAACACGGCGAATGTTGTCTTCCAAATGGTCAAGCGTTTGTGGCTTATCCGCATAGACCAATGACTTTACATAGTCCCACAGAAAATAGTCTAGCGGTGTTAAATCACAAGATTTTGGAGGCGAATTCACAGGTCCAAAACGTGAAATTAGGCGGTCACCCAACGTGTCTTTAAATAAATCGATTGTGGCACGAGCTGTGTGACATGTTGCGCCGTCTTGTTGGAACCACAGCTCCTGGACATCATGATTGTTCAATTCAGGAATGAAAATGTTAGTAATCATGGCTCTATACCGATCAATGACCATTGAATGTAACGTTGTGGCCTTCATCGTTTTTGAAGAAGGATTCCACCAGCCCATAAAGCGCACCAAACAGTCAGTTTTTCTGGATGTAACGGTGTTTCGACATACACTTGTGGATTAGCTTCACTCCAAATGCGGCAGTTTTGTTTGTTGACGTAGCCATTCAACCAGAAGTGCGCTTCATCGCTAAACAAAATTCGCTTATGAAAATCGGGAACAACGGCAATCTCGTTTTGGGCCCATTCGACGAATCTACGCCTTGCTTGATGATCGTTTTGATGAATTGCCAAACCAAACTGAGAATAAATCATTGATAGCTGTTAAATCGGTCGCCATTTTGGAAAGTAATGCCAACTTAAACTTCGTTACCTGGAAAAAAACACTCTTTATCAGTAGATTTGACGTTAAAGTCTAAATTTAAGAAGAAAGCTTCAAAATTTTAGGTTACAAATTTGCAGAAAACGGTTTCTTACACATAAATATTTTAATGTCATTTTGAACAATATACAGGGTGCACAGAATAACGGAAATTTTTGAAATACATGGTGGCAGCACTGCGGGACAGTAACCTTGAGCAAGTATGCATTGCTATTTCAATGACCATGGGTCAGTGGAATGAGCAACAGCATGCATTAACCATAACATGTTTGGTTAAAACAGTGATAGTTTGGAAACTGCACTGAGGAAGTTCTGATATTCTTACAACTTAAGATGTCACGGTGCCCTCCCATCAAATATGCGATAAAAAGTTGGATTTATAACTTTGAACAGATTGAAATTAGCCTAATGAAGAGACTAACAGGATAATCAAGAAGTCCCCATACTCCATAGAGATGCTGCAGCGGTCAGTGTGGAACCTCAACAACAGATTTCAAGAATTCATTTGTACAGGAGGACAGCATTTAAAGGACGCGATTTAAAAAAAATGACAAATTCCATTAATGTTTCTCAAAGAGAAAATTTTAAGGTTTCAATTACTACGAAATAAATTTTTTTCCCATCCTTCTTGGTCTTACAAGATTAATGAAAAGTTTCCATTTTTTATGTCACCCTCTACTTAAATTAAAAATATTTCTCAATGAATGTAGCAGGGACGTCTTAAGACTCTCTGAGGCCTTGGACCCCTATACAAAAATAGTCTCTACCTGAGATCTTTAAAAGTAGACAGACATTGTCAAATACTCGTTCAAACGGTAATTTGAAACAAATAAATGTATATGACTCACAATCTCAAAAACCTAAGCACAAACTGGCTGGACCAATGGCCATATTTCGACTAAATGAGTTGAATGATTGTTTGTGGCCTAGGCCTAGACATGTGGACAACGGTCATTACATAAGAAAACAATCTTGCCACTTTGGCCATTTGATATGCAGTTTGAAATTCCTCGTTTTTTTTCAGAGAATATGTACGGGAATAATATTTGACGATTAAAATTATCCGTATCAGGATTTTATTCAAACACAGTCGAGACCGAAATGAGGCCCCCTCTGAGGCAAAGGTCCACTACCCGGGCCTTAAGACGTCCCTAGTATGTGGCAACAAAAACGAAGTATAGAAGCAAATTAACGCAGGATATGAAATGATATTGAAGACAATTTCAAACCGAGACGTCGATGGTAGAAAGTTGACCAGTTTTTTTACAATGAAAAGGAAAAAGTTACAACGTAAATATATGAAACATTTTATTAATTCAAATAAAAATATGCTACTTATGCTTGCATTCCTTTTAATTATTTACTTAAACGAGTATTTTACCACTGAATATCTTTTTGTCAATATATCATTTTCTAATACATCGAAAATTTCGGAGCAAAAAATATCTTTTATATTAAGCCTTACAGTAAGTGCTACAGCCGAAGTATCAACATTCAATCTTGATTTCGCACTTCTCCAAAAATCATTACCAACTGAAAATACTTTTTCAATTTCTGCCTTAGTTCCAGGTCAGCACAATGTAAATTCATCAAGAATAACTAAATCATCATAAGGAAAGTGTTCATTTTTGAAATGATTTTAAGTATTTCCACCCATCTTTTACCAATTTAAGCATGCTGAATTATCAATTGTTCCAATTTATTATAATTTAAATATATACATTCATTATTTTAATTTATTCAAACAGACAGTTGACATAGATTTTAATATCAGGCATTTCTTTTGATAAAAACTCAACACAATTTCCTATATCTGCTCAATTTACTTGCAATGATGTCAAAAAACAGTATTGAAAACTGTTATTTCCTGTGGTATTTGTTTCAGAAAATTCTTCGACAAATTGGAATCATGTTTGGCTTATCTCTGAATAGAGATTAACAGATCAATTTTAAAATACTGAAAAGGAGGACGAGAAGGAGGACATTTTTTCGAGGGAGAACAGAACCTATAAAAGGACTGTCCTCTCTAAAAGAGGACGGTTGGTCTCCTTAATAATTAGTGTAAAAAATGCAAACACATATCACGGTTATTAAATATAAGGCTGTAATAAAGGACACACGGAGCACGAATAAATTGCATTAATATTATGTTAAAAAATTTTAACAAAAAATGCAACATTTTTTTTCACTTGGCTTTACTTAAATTGCCTATAACATGTAAGTGCTTTAAGTATTATTTTAAGATATATACTTCTTTGGGGCATTGTTTTTGGATGGGGTTCCCTCGAAATATCTTATAGTAAGGGGACCAACTGTCCTCCTTTAGAGAGGACAGTCCTCCTTTTATAGGTCCTGTCCTTCCTCGAAAAGTGTCCTCCTACTTGTCCGCCTTTTCAATATCTTAAAACTGATCTGTATTCAGAGATGAACCAAACATGTTTCTGATTTGTAGAAGAATAGTCTGAAACAAATATCAAGGGAAATAACAGTTTTCAATGGTGTTTTTTGACTTCATCACAAGTAAATTGGGCAGATATAGAAAACTGTGTTGAGTTTTTATCAAAAGAAATGCCTAATATTGAAATCGATGAAAACTGTATGTTTGAAGAAATTAGAAGACTGAATGTATATTTAATTTATGGTAAATTTTAACAATGGAGAAATCAGCATATTGAAATTAATAAAAGATGGGTTGAAATGCTTAACCATTTCAAAAATGAATACATTTCATATGAAAATGTAGCTATTCTTTTTGAATTTACATTGTGCTGCCCAGAGGAACTAATGCACCAGTTAAAAGAGTCTTTTCAGTTGGTAATTTTTGGACAAGTGGGAAATCAAGGTTGAATGTAGACATTTTAGCTGCAGTACTTACTGTAAAGATGAAGAATATTTTTTGCTCCAAAATCTCCGATATAAATTAGAAAATAATATATTGACAAACAAAAAATTCATTAAATGAGAAAATACTCGTTTAAGTAAATAATTAAAGAAGATGTAAGCATAATTAGCGTATTTTTGTTTGAATTAATAGAATTTTTCATACGTTTAAGTTGTAACATTTTCTTAAAATTTTCGTCCTCCTTTTCCTTGTATAAAAACTTGTCACCTTACTTATAAGTCAAGAGTTCCGTGAATCGGCAAAGTTTGAAAATCACTGCTCTATGTCATTTCACTTGCAACAAAATTACCTGGTTACATAAGACATTGAGAAATTTAAAAAAGAGGGAAACATGGATTAGGTTTTCTCAAGCGCAGAATAAACATTCCGAAAATGGGGTCAAGTTCAAACGTGATATTGGATCTGTCGGCACGTTTCTCCCTGGGGCCAGGGCGGTGGGACCGGTCCTTTTCAGAAGCGTGCGGCCTTTTTCCCTCTCTCCTTTTAGATGTTAAACAGTGCCGTCATCAGTCATTTCGGTGCTCGCGTGTCAAACTGTTTCGGAGTTCGCGGATGAGAACGTATGGAGTGTGGCTTGGTAATTTGTCTTTTGTTCCGTCGCATTATAGAAAAATAAAATAAAAGTTTGTCGTGTGATTAGTTTTGATCGATCCTGGAGAGATTTTCGTCTACATGTTAATGGAGTTTTAATTATTACATATACTAGCATAAACAGTTTATTTTTCCTCGCAATAATTAAATTTATTTCTAATCTCTGGCGTTCTGACAAAAGTCACTGAAAAGTATAGGTGCTTCTCATGTCGATATAGATGAAATTTAAGGTCGACGGTGACAAAACTTTTTTTTAATTGAATGTAATTTTTCACTCTAATGAATATATCCACCACTTATATGAGATCGAGAGAGAGAAATACATAGCTACTACGTACATTGATTTTCAGTTTTAAGCCCTTGTTAGATTTAACCCAATGGCTGCCAGGTAAATTTAGTGCATCCTGCCCTGAGTGTCAACGCTTTATTTTAAACAAAACATGAAATTTTACAAAATATAATAATATTCAGTTATGTTGTTGTTGTTACTAATGACATCTGATCGGCAAATGCCAAATCAAGGCCCACGAAATTCATCACGGAAAAGGGCTAAGTGACGCCAGTTGTTAACCGTAGCTTTGAGCACCATGCAGGTGACAGAACGATTTAACTCGGTTTCACCCCAATTTTGAGGGAGAGCTCCCTGCGGTTGATCAAGTGTCTCTCAGCTCTCTTCTCGTTCCACCAACCTCACGAGAGGACTTGCGGCTCGACGGCTATTTAAAGTACCCCCATGCCGCAAAGGCACTATACATTTACAAACATCCATGTCTTCTCCGGGATTCGGACTCAGGACCAACGGTGCAGCAGTCAGCGTCACTAACCACTATACCGGATGGGCGACATATCAGTTATTAGTATAACATTGTAATAGCATTTACAGTAATTTTTATTTTGAAAAAAACGAGATAACTATTAGCCTAGGATCCCTGAATAACATTCCTGCGCTGCCACTTACGAGTTATCTCGTGTAGGGGGGGGTCAATAAAAATCTTCATATACACAGAATTTTTTTCGTTTTGCTTAATTTTATGAGCTCGTTGTCTATTTTCATCTTGCGACAGTCAGATGTATAATGTTATGTTAGATTTTCATACAGACGTGTAATAATCCTCTTTAAGAAAACCTATAAGGCTATGGGAAAATAATGTTGAATAATGTTTCAAAGCGTTGTAAAATAGTAAATGTTAACTGATAAATATAATAATTAGCAGATCACAGGAAAATCATCTGTTGACACAAGAAAAAAATTGCTCTATCCTACTTCTAGATCTTCCTGCAGATAATGCATAGAAGTTCTTTAACCAAAGAAATCGAGGGAATGAAAAGATGAGGAGGCGTCAATTTAGGGAATCAGTTATTATGCTATTATTTGATGGCGACAGCAGCAATGCAGGAAAAAGCAGTTTCTATAATACAAATGCAACTGATTTTTATTACTTAAAACATTTTCCTCCCACGGAAAGAAAAAGGATGCCTATAAAGCCATGACGAATGTGTACAAAGCAATAAACGTAATGAGACTAGGTATTTTTGTCCACTGTGTCCCATCAACCCAGCACTTTGCGTTGATCTTTACTTTAAAGCTCATCATACTCAACTAAAACAATAATTTTTTTTAAAATTTTTGGATGCATTAATATATATAATTATTATGTTATAATCTAATTGTCTAAGCTATAATTTTAAAAATAAAAATTGATATTCAACATTATCCTTTCTAATAATTCCTAACTCAAACGGAGATTGTAATCAATCTGAAATTTCTGTCCAAACTGCGAGATACCACGTAGCTGGCAGTTTTGGATCATACACTTGCTACGGGATATCTCGTAATTGGCTGTCAGTGGATTAAAGCTAAATTCAAGTATTCATCATTTTTTAATTTTTATTTTTTGTGCTGAAAATTTTATTCTTCATTGCACAAGCTTGTGGTTGGTGTGTCATGTGTGAGTTCGAGCCCAATACCACTAAAGACATACCACGCAGAAGGTCTGATACACGTTAAATATGTCGAGGTTTAAATGTCCTCTCGTTGGTGTAGTGTGGTGTGGAAGTTAGGAGAGGGGTTGCCGGCCCAGGTGTCATCCTCGTCACTTGACCATGGTTCAAAATTCCTAGACCCATTGTCAGAAGCCTTCAAGTAGCTGAATAGTATAACGTTAATAGTCCCTCATTGAGAGAGAGAGAGAGATACATCAATGTATTAGGCTGTCAAGTATGAAATGAAGCAGAAAATGCACATAATTGAATTCGACTTTTTCCAATAAAAACTAAGATTTTAAGATGATCTATTAATTTTTTCAAACTGAAATATGCGGGGAAAAAAAGAGGAAAAGATGTGCCCTTCACACGAAAAACAAATAATGCCACATTACGGCGTCTACACGAGGTTATGTGCAATTGAAATAAATAACATGGACTTTGCTCCATTTCATACTTAACAATCTAATAATTTATTTTCTGAATATTTAAAACCCAATAATATCACTTGTGTCATTGCTATAATAGATATGTTTCTCGTTTTCACGCGTTTTATTTTTCTATTATGAATCTTCGAGACAAGTTTTTGGGAATAATATCACTGCAAAATTTCAAAAATTTTAAAGACGTTATTGCCAAAGTTATTGACAAGAATAATAAATTATTAACAAAATAGATTTATCGGGAAATGTTAAAAAAGATGCTTATTGGTAGCTGCAGGAGATTGCTATTTTTCAGATAGTGCTTGTGGGGAAGGGTTTCACATGCTTCCTATCACCATTGGTTGTTATATGTACTTATATAAGGAGCACTGGCGTAACATACACCCCCGCAACCCCAGCATTGCTGGGCCCCAGGGATTCTGGGAGGCCTAAACCCTCACTGATGCCAAAGTACGTATTTGGGCATGGGGACCAAAAATCTGAATTTGCAGGGGGGGCTAATATTATCCATTACAATTAGAAAATATTTTCTACAATATTTAACGATATAATGATAAAACGAACTGAATTACACAAGACAACAACTCCTAATATAGAATAACGAGGCAGCTTTGAAAATACATTCTAAGACATTTTTAAAGCTGTTTATACACGGTAGTGAACAGAAACTCACTGCATGCCTTGTGGAATATTGTCATCAATAAATTTAGGAGTTCATCAATAAACACTGAATTGTTCATCAATAAACACTGTATGATACATAGAGTAATACCTCGACTTACGCGAACCCGGAGTTTCGTGATTTTCAAATCTCTGATTCGTCTTTTACTTGTGAAAAAAAAATTGGTGAAATTCATAATGTGATTGAAGACGTTGACGATAGTAAATTTAGAAGTGGATAGTTATTGTGCTGGGTTCCCAGAATCAAGAGTTGACAATTGATGAGCTCATAGAAATGCATGAGCAAGACATAGAAGAACTTGAGTCTCTAGACCTAGTTCAATCAGAAGATCGAATGACGATTGGGAATTTGACAAAAGACCTCAGTTTAATTGAGAAAGAGTTACAAATTTTAGATAGTATAAACATCAGCAATGAGCGCATTTTTTCAGCAAAACAAAGATTTAAAAAAATATTAGAATGCTACGAGAAAATTTTTCTGGAGGAAAATAAATATTTGAGCCGGCAAATCACTTTGTTGGACTTTATTAAAATCTTTTACATCAAAACCACTTCGGCTTGCGAATTTGTATTTGCGTGTCATCTAAAATTTTATGTAACATTTTTTACCTTAAATTATTTCTTTCGTCTCCGATCCTAAGTAAAAATAATTTATATGTATATATATTCGAAGTCATACCCCGACTTACGCGATTATTACTTAGTCCCATCTATCACGTAATTTCGGAGTATTACTATACTTCTAGTCATTCTTAATGTCCTCTTCGCTAATGTCAATCATATAATTTTTACTGGAAATGGCGTCAATTAAAAAAAAAGAAGTTTTTGTGCAGATTTGATAAATGTCTTTGATTGTCATTATCATGCATATAATTTGTGTAAGGTCATACCGATGTCTCCTTTCCTCCATAAAATTGGGCGCCGGCTAATTGTTTTTGAGCGCCTTATTCAGGAATTTCTTTATATCATTATCCTATATAAATAAAACTAAGATTTAAGAAGGTTATCCGTTCGTAATTTTGCACAAAGAATTAGCCTATAATGATATACAAAAATTAATATTTTAATGATGAAATGAAGCTTGTAATTAGATTCTTGTAATCATAATTAGAAAAAACAACATAGTTTAAGGTGTCAAAGGAAGAATTTTAAAAAGCTGATATACCTGATATCATCAGTTCTCATTGAATATCTTGCAGAATATTTTCATTATTTTTGGTTGAAAAATATACATGAATTACATTTATTTAGTTGCATAATGTCTACTTTTCTAATGTGAATCAATTGAATCCATTACAAATGGCGCCAATGTAAAGAGTTTTATACATATATTTGGCGAATATCATTGATTTTTAATTATTATGTATATGATTTATCAAAGGTCATACTGATGTCTCCTTTCCTCATTTATAAGTATCTATTTACACTAGTAAATTTGGCGCCTATTAAATTCTTTTAGGTGCCTAATGAGCGAATTCAATTACTTCATTATCTTATGCAAATAAAAGAAAATTATGAGAATGTCAGCTAATATTTTTGTGTAAAATAATCTTGAGTTATAATGGGATACAGTTAATATGATAATGATAATCACTCGAGACAGCAGGTCTTATTGTAGAGTTCGTAAGAAAAACGTTGCAATAAATTATAAGTAATTCTAAATCCGATATATACCTGGTGCTATTCGAAGCTTTTGTTTGTGCCATAGAATATTGGCGTCATTAAGTTTCAATAAGGGACAACATTATATAAATTATACATATTTCCGATTTTACCTCTTCTTTTCTAAAGTTATTCAATTAACTTCATTAAAAAGGGCACCATTGTATATATATATTTCGTGAATATAATTAATTTTAATTATTATGTGTATGATTTATATAAGGTCATATTGATGTCTCCTTTCCTCGTTTATATGTATTTATAAACTGAAATAAATTTGGCGCCAATTTAATGACTTTAGATGCGTAAATTGGCGAATTCCTTTTGCATCATTATCTTATAAAAATAACATTATAATAAAAGAATGCTATTAGACACATTTTTCTAAAAAAATGTAATGATAAGTAACAATTAATATTGTTATGGTAATTACAGAGAACAACAATTAATAACATAGAATACATCAAAAAAGATTTTGGAATACTCTATAAGAATTTCAAAATCCGGTGTACCTGGTACCACTAAAAGCTTTTGAATGCCTCGCAGAATAATGGCGCCATTATATTTCAGGGGTGGGTTGCAATGTATAAATTATATATACCAGGTTTTACCTTATGTCCTCTTCTTTTCTAATGTGAATCAATTAACTTCAATAGAAACGGCGCAAATGTAAAGACTTTTTCATACATATTTGTCCAGATGCTATATATACCATTACCATGTCATGGTCATGATTTATATAAAGTCACGGTGATGGCTTTTTTCCTTATGTATATGTAAACGTCTATTAGATATAGTAAATTTGGCGCCTCTTAAATGCTTAGCTGGCGAATTAAATCTTATCATTATCATATAAAAATAACAACAAAATATAAGAGGAACATCTACCGACAAAGGTTTGTATAAAATAATTAATAAGAATGGCTTGCAATTCAATATAGGAATTTTATGGATTTGCAGAATCTAGTAATTTAGTTAATCGAATGTCTAATATGTACGATTAAAAATGAGCTTCGAAAAATGTATAGCTTCAAACAATTTTAATGTTTTATATGAAAATTAGAGTTATATGTGTGTGTAAAATTTCTTAACGATTTTTATCTTGAGATTTATTTACATAGACGTCTCTGTTTGCTGTGTTGCACGGGAAATTATCAGCTTTCTAAGTAATATAAATAATCCTTTTTTTAACAGTCCTTTATACTAATAACAAATCAAAAATTGTAGGAATCTTGTTTCAAAGTCCTGCTTTTATGTAGCCAAATGTACCATTTTGGAATCTTAACAAAATGGGCTATCTTTTCACGAACTTGTCTAGGGTTTCGTACCATATTTTTCTTTTTATAGAGAGTCAAAATTAGGTGACATCATTTTCTCCAACCTCAACTCAAACTATGTTAATTTCAATTCAACAAAGTTTTTTGCCCGATTTGTGAATGTAATGAATAGCGCGGCTATGTAAGATGTTGTTAGTAAAATAAATCCCTATTAAATTGTGAAACTTGTGGTCACAGTTCTTAATGATGTAACGGAGCTTGTCAATTTTCTGTATTTTCAAAAATATGCTAATAAATACTTACCCAAGTGATAAAGATTTTCTTTTATTTAAAATTTTGCCCCAAACTGATATGTATTTCACTTTCACTCTTTGCCCGCTTGACGTTGTTTCGGGACACCCTGTATATCTCGTGTATAACCAGCGACATTTAATTATATATGTATATAATGCATACGCGCATATCTATGTGTAATCGAGAGGAGATTTTCTAATCAATTTGATGCACAATTTGATTCAAAAATATAAAATCAATTTTAGAGTATCATAAATGTTTATTGAATTCAGTTATTTAGATGAAAAGGTCAATGTTGTTTCCTTAGCATAGTACACTTGTGATAATCCCCCCTCGGGTGATTATCTCTTTGAGGATCAGCGTCAGCTATATAGAAGCGTAGGATTAACGAAAGAACTAGAAGGAAACATTATCTTAATATGACTTTATTAAGATATTCAACTCAAACCTTTAACAAATTGGATTATAATAATTTATGTGAGAGTATCTACGATGGTTAAACACACCACACACAATATATTTATAAAAACGACTTAACCTAACTCGGGCCACTATCAATAACTGATTCGCTTACACTCAATTATAATACAGTCACTGATCCTAATATTAAGTAATCAATCCTAACTTGTTGTAGTATCAGTAAACGATCACACTAGTTTTAGATGAGGTCTTGCGATAACTCATGCGCAATGGTATGCATCTTGATTAATGGATCCCTACCTCGTATAATTACTATTCTTCACCCCGTAACGTTATCTAAAACTTCTTCAATCTAGAACCACGGACTGTTTACATTCCTCTAATTTCCATCACTTGCCATAAATTGTCATCGCGCTTACTCCAACTTCGTTCTTAATTTGCATCTTTCTTTCACACTTCACTTTTTTGGATTTGGTTGGAAAAGACATCGATCTGCCCCAAAGAACCCAAAGGACATGTTAAATAAAAGACGCGTGAGCCCGTCACACACTTTATGTAAAAGTTTAGGCTAAGCCAAATGAGCTTTTTCGAAAATTTTGGGAGCTATTTTTTTCAACTTCTCTTTGAATTTTGAAGGATTCTTACTTTACATCTATTTATGTAATCATTTTTTTAATTATCCTCATAAAAAATAATCGCAAGGAGCTCAGTCTGGAATGATGGTAGACGTTTTCTCATAAGGAAGAAAAGATTTTTTTTTATCTTTCAGCTATTTTATAGCTAATTTTGCAGTATGACTTGATGCAGAATCTTGGTGGAAAACGAAGTTTCTTTGAAGGTAAGACGTTTACTTTTATTTGATAATGTGCTTCAAAACTTTATTCTGATAATATTTAGCATCCATTTTTGCCTTTGGTTCAACAAAAAATGGTTTTGTTGAGTCGTGAGAGGATTTTCCATCCATACCATTACACCTAACGGCCTACTTGCTTTTTGCAAAACAATTGCGTCTTTACGACACTTTTCGCGTGAATTATATTGTATATTCGTTTTAAGTTGTGGATGATAGATGAAACAGAGCTTCATCTGAAGATATCCATGTTGTGTATCTACCTTTACGTAACATTAAATACGGAGCCTAAGAATGTTTTTTTCGGTTTTTGCAGACATTTGATGACAGACGGGTTTATTTACTTTTTTATAGCCCATTTACTTTATCTGATGGCAAATTGTCGATTTCCATACCTGTAGTTTCTTTTCTTAAAGTTCTTTGAGGCAGAGGATTTTCTACAGCGATACGTCTTTTCTCAATTTCTTTTTGACACAGGACTTCCTTTCGTCCCCATTTTCCCGTTGGATCTTTTAAGTGCCAGCCAAATTTTTTATTTCGTTTTGAAGTTTAAATAGTAATTCATTAGAAAAGTGTATTTCCTGATTTTTAAATGCTTTATTTACAGCAGAATTTAAGCAACCATACTTCAAATGCTTTAAAATTTCGTTTTGAGATTGAGGATCTAAATTCGGAGCCATAATTTACTCCGACTAATAAAAATAGCTCTATTGGTACTTTAAACGCTTTATTTTTAAAATATACTTACCGTAAAATCCGGCGTATAACACGCACTTATACTTTCAAGCTGATTTTTTTTAATTTTTAGGTACATTCGCCGTATAACGCGCACCCCTTTTTTACGAAGAAATCTGAAATATTTGCATACATTGTTTTTATGTTTTAATCATTTATTCGAGGTAGTCCCAGACTTTTAAAAAAATAACATACATCTAGAACTGCAACTTGAAGTAATTGGTGTTGATGGATGAAGGAAGGCACACACATATGAGCTTAGATATGATATTACTCTTTCAACGAGAACTTAGTTGGGAGTAGTGTATTTAGTTCTATTTGTCAGGGAAATAATTTATGTCTATATTTTTAAGTTCAGATTAGTAGTCTTTTATCCTGGTGTATTTGGTGATTAAAAAAAATCATATGATGGATTTAATGAGTTGCCTTAGAACCATAGCTAGGGAAATAAAAATATAATAATGGAGTGAGCGGAATAAGGATGTTGAATATTTTCACCTTCTGAAGTGGATGTAAATTTATCTCATTTTTTAATATATTTTATAATCATCGTGCAATAATTAACACCATAAACTCTTTTAGTTCATAAGGCAAGTCGTTTCTTTAAAAATAAACAGTGTTTTGATACATGTAGGAGTACATTTTTTTAAGCTCATCTCTTTTGTTATTTTTAAAGCCATCGTTTTTATTCCCGGCGTATAACACGCACCCTTAAGTTTCAATCTTAATTTTTATGTTCAAAGTGCGCGTTATACGCCGGATTTTACGGTATGTAAAATCATTAAAATTTACCATAAATAGTTATATGCTTTTAAAATTGGTCACACTCATTTTTTTTTTTTGAATCAACTTGTAATAAAAGAGAAAGTTTCCTTCCAATATTAAGGAATAAAAAAAAAAGAGACATGCTTTTTTTCAGATTGAAAAGTGCTCCAACTTCAACATTACATTGACTATTATACAGAGTAGTATTTTTCATTATGCCAAGCATTTTTGTTCGAATCCATCTTTATTTTCCTGAGACTAGATTCGTTCATTACCTTTTATATAGTAATGGTAAACTGATAATTGCATTCACTTGCTAAAGTGGAAATAAAAGTTTGTTTTATACAAACTTGTTTTAATACTTTGAAATTATAAATTTCCTATCTCTAAATGCGTTCTTAATTCTGAGCCTACTCTGAGGTATTAAGCGTGCCACGACCACTTGCGTGATGATAACTTTGAAAATTAAACATTTTTCAATACTCCTCTTTACCATGCAAACTGGAATTCAAATATTCTGTCTTAAAGAATTAAGGAAAAAATGAATTTATCCAAAATGAACCGTCTTTAGTTATCGCTTCGTTTGTTTTGAAGACATTCGCTTGGAAGTAATTTTATCGTATTCAAGAAAATTCCTTTTTAAAACATTTCATTTCTTCGGAAATTCTCTAAGGAGCTACCGTTGTATTAGAAGATGTTGTCTAAATGACTTTAATTTCATGGTTCACTTTGAGTTAAGAAACAAAAAATCATGCAATCCTGATGTATCTAAAGAATCATAGAAAGAACTATTTTCCTGTGAACAAAATATGTTTGAAAAGGTCAACCAAGACTAATTATGAAAGATAAAAAAATATATTTAAAAATAACGCAGAAGAATTTTAATAAATTCCAAGAACTTTGTTTTCATTAAATAGACTCAGAAATCAAATTGAGAAACAAAAGGCTTTTTCTAACCAATTTTCCAACTTTTAAACAATTAATCTTTAAGTTGTCATCTTTATTAGATATCATTTATTAGAAAGGAAAAAATGAACAAAATTAGTTTAAAGTCATTAAGAAATCGCAGCCTATATTGAATATATTGGAGTGTGTGTAAGTGAGTGTGCGTGCGTGCGTGTGTGCGCGCGTTTATGTGTTTCTGTGCACAATGCTGATATTCATTAAAAAATATGTATCGTATATTTGTGTGTACAGCCCGAGAATTTCTGAAACTTAAAAGAAGTTAAATATGGTTTATATACGAATCCAATAATTTCAGTAAAAACTTAGTTAAAGAAAAATGTTTTTTAAATCATTTATTAGCTAATGCGAGATCGATTTTAATCTTTTAACTTTTGAGGTGTTTTGAATGGAGTTTGTATTCAAAAAAAATTCGACTCCAGTTCTTTGTTATTGGGTGTATATTTTTAAGAAATAATGCATTATTTGCTTATATACGAATCGTTATATTTTTGGAAATGTACAGTATCTTTTTCAGAAATTATACAAAAATTTGACAATTTTCAAAACAATAATTGGGACTTTTCCACTTAGCCGGGACAGACGATAAAGTCTTCAAAAATGGTGTACAATCGAAGCCAAACGCGATAGTAACGGTAACCTTTTACAACCGCATTATTAAAACAAGTCGTAGTCTTTTCTTATCAGTAACGTCTTTTTTTATAAAACATTAAAAGTGGATGAGAAAACCGTGAGAACTAATATTTATTAATATTTTAAGTGTATATTGTATATTGTCGCCAATAACGCCAAATTGGCGACTTCTGCGAGGAAGAAAGGGAGAAATGCCCAATAATTTTTACTATTTGAAACAATATGTATGTATAATTTAATTAAATTTAGATCTACTGCAAGCAATAAATTGCATAATAATTATCAAGTGTTTAAATATATATGTTACCGTTAAAGTGCATGATTCAGTTATTTCTTAAAATAACTAGGTATTTCATGAAATAAATAGACAAGTCAATTAAAGTATATAATAGATGAAAAATTTCCTACTTTGCCTAGTTATTCTGAAATAATTAATGCGCGCGAAATAAATAAATGAAATAAAATAAACAATTTCACACACATATACACACACAAAGTTATTTTATAAATTAATTGAAAATAAACATAGCTAAAATCTCTCGAAAAATGTATTTGATCCCCATGCGGATGATTAATTAATAAACTATAAGGAAAAGCAGATGATATAATTTACTATTGCTGATATTGATAACATTAAATAAACAGAAAGGGAAAAAAGAATATGTTGCAGAAATAGTTATATTTAAATGTTATCAAAAAATAAAAAAACAAGCCACATTGCTTGATTAAAAAAAAATTTGTAAACTTTTTCAAACAAAACTGTAAGAGAATATTAATTTAAATTTTATGAAATACCTTCATTTTACTCAGTGGCGTAATGTAGTATATTAGGGTCACCCTGCAAAGTCAGGTTTTGGGCCCCAAATACGTACTTGGCGTCTGTCAGGCTTTGGACCCCCTAGAATCCATGTGCCCCCTGCAATGCGGGGGTGTACGTTACGCCACTGATTTTACTTTTTTTTTAATGTATTATAGTAATAATTGCTGTGATGAAACTTTGAATTGTGGTTCAAAAATGACTAAAAGCAGCTCGAAGGGGTTCATAGAACTTTCGAGTGCCGTATTTCATACTTTAACTGACTTGTCTAGTTATTTCATGAAATACCTAGTTATTCAATGAAATAACGGATTTTACACTTTAACGGTAACATACATACGGAATAAAAATGTAGAAAAAATATGGTTTGTTTTCGTATTTTAACATTCTTTCTCTAAGAGTCTCCCTTCGTTGAAATCTGAAAATCAAAAATGAAAATAATCAATTTAAAAAAAAAGCAGACAATATATTCGTGTTATTGTGTATCTTTTGTTTTTCACATCATGTGATTTACTAAAATCATTTTGCTGAAAAGAAATAATAATCGTCCACCAATAAAACAGATTATTTTCATTGCATTGTTTTCCTTTTTTTTCTCCCCAGAGCAGAAAGAACACTTCCCCCATGAAAAATAGTTTGTTTACATTTAAGCATGCTCAATTAAATAGAATTATTTTCAAACGATCAAAATTTTTTTTTGTACTCCAGATCATCTTTAAAAAAAGTGAATCGTATAACAAGAATTGAATTCTAAACAGAAAGGCAGAGACCACATACGATGAAACGATTGATCAGGTTTTAAATGAACAGTTGCACTCTGTAATTTAAACCAGAAATAATTTGATATAAACAGAGGATACTTGATATGGAGGGCAGAAGTAATTCCCTACGAGAAATAATTATTCTTATTGTACAACCCTTAAACAATAGCACCATAACCCCAAAAGTAATAATTAGCAACAAAAAAATTGCATCTTATTTTTTGTGTTGTTGTTATACCATCATTGCATTTCTTTTTTTAAATTTCTTGAAGCTAGAACCATTTCTCTTTACCCTCAAGGTGTATAAGTTAATTGTCACTTAGGGAAGAAACATTAATTTGTTATGTAAATGGCTTTTGATTCGTAAAGACTGTCTGCTGCAATCTTAGCTTTATGGAAGTAAGAGATGAAATTAATTATGTCTGGGAAAATTAGTCTTCCGTATTATCTAACTTGTTCAAATCACCACAGAAAATTGCTGTGTTTTTATCTTGGAAGTTCTGTTGTGGTATAGATGTTATTTTAAAAATAGATGTCATTGTCCTTGTGAATTGTATTCAATGGCTTTGCTTTGTGAACTAAATTAATAGATTAATAAATATGCGGAAGATAAGCCAAGAAGTTAAGTATTTCTTCCAAAAAGTTAACTTGTTTTGTTTAACTAAAAAAATGTTTTTTCAGAATGGATTAAATTCATGACGGTTACATGATAAATGCAATCCCGTGTTCTCCATTGAATTCAAAACTGACATTAGATTTGTACTTGTTCTATTTGTAACTAGTTGTTTATAACTATTTGTACTTGTTCTATATGTAACTAGTCGTTTATAACTAACTATTTGTACTTGCTCTATTTGTAATTAGTTGTTTATAACTAACTATTTGTACTTGTTCTATTTGTAATTAGTTATTTATAACTAATTATTTGTACTTGTTCTATTAGCAAAGTTTAGATTAAATTTCAAATTTGATATTTGAGTAAAGATATTCAAGTATTAAAATTCTTCAGACAGTTTCTCAAAATTAAAAAAAATAAACTTAAGTTTTTCTTGTAATTTTAAATCAAGAGCATTTTATATTCCTATGTAGGTTATAACTGTAGCTAAATACGGATTTATAAAAATAAATTATCTGCGAAAAGTTGAAGTTGGCAACAATGAAACTCATGAACCGACAGACTGGAAACACGTGTTTACATTTATCATGTGACTATGACGCCACGTGAATTTATTATCTGATTAGTTGAAATATGTGATTATAGTTATCATGTGACTGTGACGTCACTTAAATTTCGCCCATTGTTAAATGGATTATTAAGGACAAATATCATATTTTTAACCCGAGAATAAAGATGAGAACATCTTCTTAACTGATAGTTTACTATTCTTATCTTCTACATTACACCAAATGAAGAATTATTGAAATTTAATGTTCAACAACATCTTTTGATTCACGTAAAGGTTTCCAGATTAATCAAGCCTCAAAACCATAACCCTGTAAGTAAAATCACACATTGCAGTCTTCTAATAATAATAAAAAACATCGCAGAATAAGAAGTTACAAAATTAATAAATTTCTTAGGAAACATTTACATGATAGTACAACATAAGAGTTTAGGCCCATAATGCAGCCTAATTATTTATTTTTGCTTGCAGTTATCATACATAATCAATATAAGCAGAGTTAATTAAATAAAAAAGAAGCTCAGATTATTTAAAAGGTATATTTTCCCCAGTATGAAGAGAAATGCAATTTAAAAAACTTCGTGAGCAGTGTAAAATTTAATAAAAATAATGATATCTTACGAATTTAGTTTATCCAAACGCCAGTTGTCTACTTATGGTTCTTTCCCCGCACAAAAATGCACAATAGTAACATATGAGTTGTTTTTATTTTAATATTTTGACGTACTTTCGCACACAAAATCTTGTAGGACATAAAAATTTTGTGGAGAAAAAAAAACTTAATGCTTGAAACGTATTTCTCATTTTGACAAACGAATATACGAGTAATAACGCATAAAACAAAACTTCAAATCAGTTTACTTTAGTAAGGCTTTATTAAAATTATAAATCATTTTGTGAAAGATATAACCAGGAATGTGTTTTAAGGCATGCGTCAACTGGACCCGGGTTCAGGCCTTTTGCATCGGTAGGAGGTCTCGACTCGGCCTCCAAAAGATCATGATCTGAATAATATTAATCCTCAAATGTTATTCCAGGGCATATTCTCCGAAAAACTGGGAATTTTGAGCTAAATGTCAATTAACAACAGTGGCAAGTCTGCAGGGGTTTTTTTTGTTATGTCCGTAGGCCATGTCTGGTCCTAGATCTATCACCATACAACATTATAACTCCTTTAATCGAAAGGCAGCATTAAGTCCAGTCGGTTTGTGCCTAGGTTTAAGAGACAGTGAGTCACAAACATTTATTTCTTATGGTAAGGTGACCAGTCGTCCTCCTTTAGGAAGGACAGTCCTCCTTTTACAGGTTCTGACCTTCCTCGAAAAGTGCCCTCCTTTTAGTACTCCTTTTCAATATTTTAAAACTGATCTGTTAATCTTTGTATTCAGAGACGAACCAAACATGTTTCCAAGATGACGAAACAAATATCACAGGAAACAACAGTTTTCAATGGTATTTTTTGACTTGATCTCAAGTAAAGTGGACAGATTTAGAAAATTACGTTTGAGTTTTTATCGAAAGAAATGCCTGATATTAAAATCGATGACAAAGGTCTGTTTGAAGTAGAAAGAATACTGAATGTACATTTAAATTCTAATCAATTAGAACAATTGGAAAATCAACATGCTGAGAAATTGGTAAAATATGGGGGAATTTACTTTACCATTTCAAAAATGAACACATTCCATAAGAAAATGTAATTATTCCTGTTGAACTTACGTTGTGCTGCCCTGGAAATAATGCATCAGTGGAAAGAATTTTTTTCAGTTGGTAATGATTTTTGTTAAGTGACTAGTGTGAAATCAAAATTGAATGTTAATATTTTTTCTTCAGTGCTTACCTTGAAATTCAGTATGAAGGATATTTTTTGCTCGAACTTTCCGATATATTAGAAAATGATATGTTGACAAAAAGAAAATCATTCAATGGAAAAATACCCTTTTTTGATAATAATTAAAAAGAATGTAAGCGTAATTATATATAGCGCATTTTTGTTTGAATTAATAGAACGTTTCATATATTTAAGCTGTAATTTTTTCTTAAATTTTTCATTCCCCTTTTCATTGTAAAAAAAAAATGGTCATCTTACTTAAGGGAAATGGCGTAGTTAGTCGCGAGTGTGCCCCAAATCAAAAATTCATTGGGGACCCTGTTTTGGACTCCTTAATATTCTACATTTTTTAATTACACGTACTAGATCTCCTGTAGCTTGAAGGTCCCATATCATTCATACTGTTGATTCGACGATAGCTACGTCCCTGCTTACGGGCTACCATTTGTGTATGGGCCCACGGGGCCTGGACCACTCTTAAAACATCTCTGAATGTGACATCAAATGCGGTGTATCACACAATTTAGTTTATCATTGCTCCCTGTAGTAAAAATGAATTTATTAATATATTTTTTTACTAGCTACTAACTGTGCACCAAATATATTTGCAATAATAATAGCTCAGAACTAAGATTTTATAATTGTATAGTTCAGTGCTTCTCAAAGTTTCAATATTCGCGACCCAATATTCAATCATAATTTTCATCGCGCCCTCCTTATACAATATAACAATATATTGTATTGAATAGTACTGTACTTAAACGCTAAATCTACGATATGACTTTTACCTCTTAAGTACCACTAGTGTACATAAACGTCTCACTCAGCCAAAGCGTTAATATCCCCAGACGTAAGTATACATCTTTCCCCAATACGATCTCTTCTGTGCACTGCTACCCATAAAATTATTCCGAAGGTTTGGAATGCAATAAAAGGACCCTGATAACAATATTTGCGAAGGTTTTCCTTTTTCCGATTATTTGCTTCTTTATTCCTTTCCCCTACCCCAATACATCACATACGCACGCCTACGTGGAAAACGGTTAGCATTGGGGAGCGAATCGCGTAACTTTTAATCGGCAGCTAAGGGATTCATTATAAACCATACAAATGATCAAAATAAGTGTTAATTTTTGTATATAATTTTATATATGACGAGCCCATGGGGTCACTGGTAATTATTAAACTTGTTCTTAACTTAGTATTGTTTAATTAATTATAAAATACATTGTGCAGCACTGATATATTTATAAGCTTAATATATCACTATAAATGTGTATATTTCATTTTTTTATTGTCAGAATGCATTTTGTTTGTTTACTTTCACTAAATTAATAATTTTTTTCAATAATCTTTTGTCTTTAACTTTTCAATATGCTTGCGCCCCCACAGTTTGAGAAACATTGGTTATAATTGTAAGTAATATACATCTTCTGATTAAAGAGGAACTAAAAAAAGTTGCACGGAAATAAACCAGTCATTAATTCAAATTTTAACATATCCCTTTATTTCATCTAACTGAAAAAAGCAAATTAAAACGAATAAAATAAACGTCCATGATAACATTCTTAATAAAACATATTCAAATGTTTGAAAAAAATGTTTAAGTTATTAATACAGTTTCACTTTGTTTACAATGTGTTTAATTTCGATAAGGAATCTAGGTAAAAAATTAATAGCTCCTTGCATCATACAGCATATCATATTTACAAACAAACAATTAACAATAAAATCTTTCAAAAACAGTTTATTCATACGTTTCCCTTTAAACCACCATCATGACATTAATTACTTTTTTTGAAAATATCAATTCATTTCATCGCGTAACAAAGCTACTAATATCCAATGAATAAATAAAAAATAAAGCATTAAATATCAAACATCAAACTAGCTATTGAAAAGAAGTACGAATAGAATGTTTTCTAACGGAAAACGTGTTCTTTGAGGAATAAATATCACTCAGCCAAAATCCTTGAGGCAGCTTCTTCGATTTGAATCAATTAGATCAAGGTAATCAAGTCAAATAGAACGCGGAACATTAAAGTTCTAAAATTTGAATACCACACCCTCTGATATCTCTTTGTTCGATACAAAACGAGAATGGGTGATAATATATTCAAGACCTTCTTGTAGAGCTAGACACAACACATAAGCATTACTCTATTTCTTCTTTTTCTTGATGTTTTTGAACATTTATTTTCCTGTTCTGTGGTATCTGTGTGATAGTTTACCATTCGAAACGTCGAATAAACTGTTTTATTTTCCATAGAATGTTTGATGTTATAAGAAATACAAAATGGAATGTTGTTTAAGTTGCAGCAATATATCGTCTGCACGATTATAATTGGAATGAAAATCAGGATTCCTAAATTGGAATAAATTATTTTGATGATGAATATATGTAATTCATGAGATAATTTTTAGAATATTGAAAGCTAAGGAGTTTTTTTCTTTAAGAATACTTTTGAAAACTTTATTTGTTTCTTTTGTTTACTTTCTTTGCAGTCTCAAGGCTCATATAAATACATGCAAATAAATCAATGATGAAAATTTTTCTTGAAAATTTTAATTAATTTATTTTAATGACTAGTAATGGGCTTTGATCTGTAAAATTGCCAAATCGGGATGTATGAATTTTATTGTTTATCAAATTTTACTAGTTGCTTCGCTATAAAACTTATTTACTACGTGTTAATTTTTCATCGAAATTTTAATCATACAAGTCAAAGTACATTTGTTTTAATTAAAACGCAAACTGTCTAATTTTTTGTGCTGAAAAGTTCGTGGAAAATAAATTACTCTTTTATTTTTCTTTCTTCATTTAATACAAGTTCAAATATTAATTTATCAAGGAATAACTTTCTTTGAAAAACTTATTCACTGATTTTCATGTTACAAAAAATTAAGGTATCCGACTACGTTCGGAACCGTGATTTTAAAAAAGCGCATAAATGGATACTTTTCATGATATTTAGTGTCACTAAGATTAGAATACATGCATAAAATTGTTTTAAGAAGATTTCAACAAAAACAATTTATTTAAATATAATATTTTGGCAAAAAATTAACTTACAATAATATTTTCAAAATGTTCTCCTTTTGTGAAAAATGGCTCTGTTATAATAATATTTTGGGTGTATATAGCTCAGACCTCTCTACAAAGGCTCAACTAGAATTTTTGAAAAATTCACCTTATTTTCAGTTACCACCAATTGAAATAATTATTGGCGTTTTTTTCTTAAAATTGCTCCCCTCTGTTGTCGTAAAATATGAATAAACCTACTTCTAAGTTATATCTTTCAAAAATTCTAGTTGAGCCTCTGTAGAGAGGTCTGAGCTATATACAGGCAAAACATTATTATAATGGAAGTATTTTTCACAAAAGGAGAACATTTTTAATAAAGGTTATTTTAAGTTTTTTGTTGTTGAAATATTGTATTTAAATCATTTTTTTTTTGACAAAATGTTCTTAAAACAATATTATACATGAATTCTAATCTAAGTGACACTAAATATCAGGAAAATTATCCATTTATGCGCCTTCTTAAAATCACGATTCCAAACGTAGCCGGATACCTTAAAAAAGTCGTAGGTTGTGCTCTTATTTTTGCAAAGTGGCCCAAGACCTGATGAAATCATCAAAACTCAACTCTCAACTCGCTATGTCAATTTTCATTTTTATGGTATAGAACTCGTTCAGTATTTCATTTCCTACGCTGTAATGTTAAAGGTATTATTCTACCTCGAAATTTAAATTGAAAAACGCGCTACAATAAAAGAATATTAGTATAATATCGTCCCAAATTTATATGAAAATAGAAACATTTTTCTATCCAAAAATGTGCGTCTTTGGTATTAGACGAGTACCCGCGGTTGTCTAGCTGTTACGGTCAGGAAATCGCGGCTGCCGTGTGAAGAGTTCGAGACCTGTGGTTCTGAAGATCCTGCGTTTAGAGAGGCTGATGTCCTTTCAGTTTGTCGGGGCTAAATGCTCTCTCTTTGATGTGATGTGGTAGTTTGGAGAGGGGAATACCAGCTCAGGTGCCCTCATCACTTGACTGAGACTCATAATTACGAGATCCATCCCCAATAGCCCTAGTGTTGCATTATAGTGTGAAGTTAATAAACACTCTCACCAGTGGTGCACACAAAGGGGGGGGGAGTCTGGGTTAGGCCTCCCTCAAAGCCCTCGATTTCCTTTTTCGATTGATTATAATTCGAAGCATATAGTACGTAAAATTTAATTATCGTAAAATCCGGCGTATAACGCGCACTGGTGTATAAAGCGTACCCATATTTTCAAGGCACTTTTTTTTTAATTTTTAGGTACATTCGACGTATAACACGCATCCCCTTTTTCACGAAGGAACCTGAAAAATATGTCTGCAGAGCTGTTATGTTTTTAAGTCATTTATTCGAGGTATTATCCCAAACTTTTGAAAAAAAACCCAGAATATAACCCTTTACGTTCATTAGGTATGTCATTTCCTTAAAATAAACATTATTCCGATCTATATAGAAGTCTAATTTTTTTTTATGCTCATCACTTTTTTTATGCTGTCCTTTTTTATGCCCGGCGTATAACGCGCACCTGGAAGTTTTGATCATGTTTTTTTGTGTGTTCAAAGTGCGCGTTATACGCCAGATTTTATTGTTATTAATAATTAATTTAATTAATTACGGCTAATCATTTATTCAATACTTGATTTTTTACTGTTTTGTTCCCGAAAATCGACAAGATCAAAAGAATGTGCAGGGTGGCGTATTGGAACACGATACGAGAATGGTGGACATCCGACCCTGGACCACCCTCCCCCTTGAAAAATTTCTGTGTGACTCTCACTTGATATTAGATAGACAACTATCATCGATCATGAGTTTTCTGAGCAAATGACGGTTTAGAATGGCATCTCCATGTTTATCAGTATTTTTATTTTATTTTCCTGACTCACTAACCCTTACTTGTAAGGGATTTTTTATTCAACATCCCTCGGTAACGCAGTAAAACAAAAAACTAAGCATCTCAAAGAAGTCCCATTGGTGATTCCACCCACCTCCCACCAAGTTCCTGTCTCGGGCAGTCTAATTGCTCCACAGCACCGGTGCCACTGCAAACAAATTCACTCCCGACCCTTCCATCAAAAAGTTACCATCACTTTTCAAACCCATTACCTCGACACAACCATCCGTCATACTCATCGCGCAAAACTCAGCAGAAACGTGCGAAGAAAGTCAGCAGCAACTGCATTTTGCTCTGAGGTGTCAACGCACAGTTGCCTTTTCTTTTCCTGGCGTTTCTACAAAGAAACATCATTTGTCATCCAGTGGGATGATGCATTCCGGAGTGACTCGGGGATCATTACTTACCGGGTCGTTTTCTTGGGCAAGTTTATGCGGAGGGAATTTTCGATCGGATTTTGGTACTTAATGGTTGCGAAAAGTGTGAGAAAAAGTGTTGGACCTCTTGTAGTACGAGAATGGCCTCTGGCTGGGAAAAAAAAGAAGGTACTTAAGAGAGAGAGAGGGGAGGGAAAAAATAATTCTTGGTAAAAATGGCGATGTAATTCTTTCCATTAGAACATCGAAAGAGTGAAAAGCCGTTAAAGTGTTAATGCAGAGCCAAGAGAAAAGTTTCAATCTTTGGAGTCAATAGTAGAATATTAAATCTGTGTTAAGGGGGGGTGGGAAGGGAAGAGGAAAAGTTTGATAGAATTTTGCCGAACGGGAAACAAATAGAATAAAAATTCTAAAAAAAAAAATAGAATGGTTTGATTTTACAGGTTGATTTTTGTCATCATTCAACAGTAATGGCTCCGTTGTTTTCAAAAATGTATTCTAAATGTTCCTGGAAGATGAAGATATCCAGTTTTAAAGTAATCAACACATATTCCAGTGCTAAATATAAACAAGTAACATAAAAAAAATTAAGTCAATTCCTACTTAGGTCAACAAAGATAAATGTTATTTTAGTTACTTTTTATCAATTAATTACAATTAATATAAATATGTATATATACATATGACAGAAACACAACATTAAGTGGCAATTAATTTGTATTAATTATCATTCAAGTATCATATTGGCATCTAAAACAATGGAGTATGTAAAATTTCAGTTCAACTGAATGCTTTAAAACGTGAGAAAAAAACATCTTAAGTTTTGACATAAGTCCCTAAAAATGAAGCCAACGTAGCTGTATCTGTAATTATTTGAATAATTAGTTTTAATTAATTAATTTTATTAATTATGATTAAATTACCGTATTGTCATTCAAAATAATCGTCTATATGTAATTTCGGCTCAATTGAGCGCTTTAAAATGTATTTTATTTACGATTGAAAATTTGAACAATATAAAGGAAGGTTGTGAATTAATAGTAGGAATTGAATAAAAGTAGTAAATATGTAAAGGTAATCATCTCGATGGTAAGGAATTATCATTCATATTGTTCCATCTTTAAAAGCAGTGAATTTATCGAATTGGTGTCATTGTATAATTTTTACTTGTTAAGAAAATTAAAAAGATATCAAAAGAAGTTCGGGTTATTTTTAATTTCAAAATTAAAATGCTGCTTCAACTTCTATGGAAACCCGTAACAAAATTATGATACGTGGGATAATACTAATTTGAAAGAAGAAGGAAATATAGATTAATTTTGGAAATATTTAAAGGCTGATACTCAATATGCAATGTAAAGAGAAAGCATTTGGCTCTTTTTTTTCAATTCCTACAATTAGTTCACAGTCTTTCTATATATATTTATTTTTATATATATATATCGTGCTCAAATTTTCAATCGTTAATAAAATACTTTTTATCTATCCACTGAAGTTCAAAGACATTTTTTAAACTTGTAGGGGATAACACTTGATACTAATATATAGTTTTTTTCAAATATTAATTCCTTAATTAAGTTTAATTAACTAAAATACAAATTATCTTTGTTTACTTGAGTAGGAATTGACTTTAATTTTTTTATGTTACTTGTTTGTTTGTTTTTGTATCTTAAACTGCGCACTCATTTGTATGATGTGGTACAAACGGAAAAAAACTTGATAAAATTTAAACTAATCAGATCTGATTTTTCTTTTCTTTTTTATGCTAACTTAAATAGCTCCAGAATTTGTAAAATTCCACATTCTGACAGGACGGAGAAGCCGCGGTATCCGAGTGGTCAAGGTATCGGATTGCGGCTGGTTTTGTCACGAGTTCGAGCCCAGTACCAGTAAAAACCCGCCGTATAGGGTAGCGATGCACGTTAAATCTGTCGAGATCTCAAACGTCCTCCCGTGGTGTGGGGTGGTAATTAGGAAAGGTGGGTGCCAGCTCAGGTGTCGTCCACGTCACTTGACCATGGTTCAAAATTACGTGGTCCGTCGCCAAAAGCCCTCGTGTAGCTAAAACAGTGTGACGTTAATATTCACTTACTAACAGGACGGATTGAATATTTTAAAGTGGTATTTTTTTATTCAATATTAAAAAATTACAACTCTCAACGGGAGTGTTAATTAGCGTCACAATGTAAAACGAAACGAAGGGTATTGACGAAGGGCATTGTAATTTTGAGTCACGGTCAAGTGAAGAGGACGACACCAGAACTAACACCCTTTTTCCAAACTACAACACCAAGCCAACGTGAGAACTTGATGAAACCATGGCAGACTTTACATGCATCAGCTCATCTATATGGTGGGTCTTCAATGACACTAAGACTCGAACTCTTGACGCACCGGCCACGAGCTCATAACCATGATTACTTGACTGTGGCGATCGCAACTTGAAATGTATAACAAAAGCAAGTTATAGCCAAAAGATAGCAAAGTAGTTAGTAATTTAATAGAAAAAGATAAAACAAAATGAAAGTTTCTTAGTTTGTTCGATAGAAAAATAAACTGGTGAAACTCTCTAGAGAATTACTCTTGAATTCTTCATACTTTAAGTTAAATCTATGTCTTCAACACACAATGCTATACAATTCTTCTATAACAGTGCTCTGCAACCTTTTTATCGCTGTTGATAATTTTACCACGGTCCGCTGAGGGTGGGACACGTTGATTATTTATATTTTAGATTGTTTTGACTTAAAAATTTTAATTTATCTAGTTACATTTAAATATGGGGCCGTGGGTAGCCTAGTGGTTAGAGCATCGGACTCCAGACCGGAAAGCCTGGGTTCTATATCCGATGCCACCAAATACCCTCCGAGTACACACGGAGTGCGTGCTCGTTAAATCAGTGGGTCCGAAGTCTTGTGGGCTGAGTCACGAGTGCAGGGACTGGAGAATATTTCCCTCCCCTTCAGATCCATGCAGAAATTGTGGAGGTGGAGATAGGTGGTGTAGCCATCTATCGTCCCTTCGGGGAATCTCACCGAGCTAAATCGTACTGTCACCTGTATGGTGCTCAAGGCCAACGACAGGCGTACTTCTGACCCCTTGCCACGATGAATTTCGAGGAGCTTGATCTAACTACGTCAGACAGGTGGCATTAGAAACAACAACAACATTTAAATATGCTTCAGAATAAAATATAGTTATACAAAAAATGAATAAAAATGATATCCTGGGAAAGTTGCGCAAATCCGAGAGAGGTGTACCATTTTAAATAAAATGGCAATAGTTTAATGTTCTTTAGGTGGCCCGGCACCATTTGATCCATGGACCGGGGGTTGCGGCTCACTGCTCTACAATGTTTGAAATAGCTTCAATATACAATTAGAATCTCGGAAGGTCAGTTTGTAACAAGAAATCCTTTGGGCGAGCTTGGTCCTCCCGAGTAAGTACAGAAAGAAGCACAAATTTCCCAACTTTAATACCTTCTTCTTGATTGGTTCTAAAACGGTATTAAATATTAAACGTAAAAATGCTGTTCATATAAATCAGGGATGGACATTAAGTTGACACCGATTGATCGGTGAACCCCCGACATTTTGGTGTGACCGTCTTTATTAAGATCTAAGATGCTCTCTTACCAAAAGTAACATATTTATGGAACATCAACGCCAGATAGACTGGAAAATCGGCTTTTCATAATCGATGTTTACTTAAAAGCAAATAATTCGATAAATGTGTAGATGACACGTATTGGAGGCTACATTGGAAGCGAATGATGACGCTAAACACGTTCACTGCCACTGTAGGGGTAAAAAGAGATCACTTCGGTGTCAGCCGTAGAAATGAATTTTTCCCCACACGCCGAGTGCAGGAGAGAATAAATGCTGATGGTCGATATTCCCGCGATAACACGAGGTTGGTTATTGAGACATCATCCCACACTCCGCGCTTTAGCGGAATTGAGTTCTCGAGTTGGTATCATGTACCGCGATGGAGCGGGAATTGGCAGCGAACAATTATAAGTACATATACATCAGTTTCAGATTCATCGGTTAACATGTGTTCTCTGCTCGCTGCATTGAATATGCCCAAGCTCTACTTTCTAACAGTCTCTCATAGTGCCCAGGGATTCATCTTGACAATTTTCTGTTACTTGTATTTTTGTAGTAAAAATAGTAATGTGTCATATTTTAAAAGAGGAATACAGTGTCGAAAACAAGTGTTAAGAAAAGAAAACATACAATTTTAATACAGAATAGCCATACCTACCCCACTGGGTGGACCGTGACACCTTAAATAAATTAGAAGTAGCCGTGCCTTGGAAAAGTCCATCCACCTCTGATATAAATTCTTGCAAATGAGCACAAATAATATCAGGAAATAAAATGAATTCGTCGACTGAAACTGTACTGATATAACGTGTTTAATTCACGTTACACTGGAGCAAATGAAATATGACAGAACCTTGTAACTTTATTATTCCTTTTACAATGCTATTTAAAATATAACTGCTCAGTCTTCGTTCCTAGTGAAATATGTTTGCTATTATTTTTTTGTATCAGTTGTTCACCTTTTCAAATTTTATTAACTTCGTTACTTTTGATAATTAAGCACAACTAAATTAATATCAGTGTATTTTACTGGGGGTTTGTCTAAAAATTCTTGAAAATGCTTAACTGTCATAACAGGAGCTGTTTATTGAATAATTTACATTCTAAAAATTAATAACTTAATTTTATATTTCGATTAAATAGTTAATTAGGAAATTAATCAACTAACGATAAATCTAAAAACATTTTGTCAGGAAATTTGTACCTATTTTTAAGCATTAGTTTATTTTCCTGAAACTAATACGTTAATGATATTATCATTATTTTGAAGGGCAATCTTTTTTGTCATTTTAGCCATCTGTCTTATAATAATCGAGGATATATTAAATAAATAATTTTTGTGCTCTATTTCGAGAAATTGAAATAAATTAATTTCTTTTGAAACAAGAAGCAAAAATATGTTTCAAACGCTTTGTTCATAAATTTATTTACATTTCTAGGTATATCAATGTCATTCCAGATCGTAAAGATGAATTCTTCGCTTACATTAGCAAGAACATTACTTAAAATATCAAAACTGTTTGAAACGTCCAAACGCTTACATACTTTAAATTATGTTTCAGATTACTCATTCGTTTTATATAAATTAGAATAATATGAAAAATAGCCGAAAAAAGCATTACCATTTATAACTAAATTTTTATTTCATATAAAAAGAATAAAAAAACAAAACATTGGCCATGCAATTACATTAAGAAAGTTGGAAAGCATTTTGCCAGAGAAGCATTAAGTTTATTAATCAAAAGTAGTCATTTTTAACTTTTGTTATTTTACTCTAATCATAATGAATACAAACTCTTTTTACAAGTTATAAATAGTATCAATGATTAATGTGAAAAGAGTATCACAATAGATTTATCTGATATTTATATTTTTATTTAGATCAGTATAACATTATTATAAATTTGGAGAAGAGAAAGAAAACGCTATTATAAAAGTTTATAAATTTATTTATTTTTTATTAAACAGTACAGAAAATATTTACATTCCCTGTATGAACAAAGTTGTAAGACGTTTCGCATTTAATGTTTGTTGGGGAGATATTTTGTTACTTAAACTTAGTGCTAAAGAAATGCTGTATTTTCTTAAGTTGAAATATAATCGCTTTACTGTGCAAGTTTTATGCTATATTTGGCACGATAATGTTCAAGAAAAAATTATGTTTTTTCAAAAAAAAATACTTGCATGCATTAGTGATAATGATTACTTATCTACTTTAGATTTTTGCAATCTGTTTATCTTAATTAACCCTTTAACTGGTTTTCCCGTACATCGTACGGGCTACCGAAAATTGACTACAACCAGTTTTCCCGTACACCGTAAGGACTACTGAAAGCTGACTACAACCGACTTCCCCGTGCGCTGTACGAGTATTGATATTGTTACGTACATCCGGATTCGAGGATTTTATGCAAAACAATCACAAAGAAAATAAACAGTTCTTTAAGAGCGATGTGAATTTATTATCGAAAATCCAATCCTTTAAATACAGGATTCAGCAGCAGTATTCCCAGGGTAAATATCCGAAGGTCTTCACACTTTCGACAGCAATCAAACACAATCATCAGTGTTTAAAATACACGTTCGTAAAGATTATTCACAAGCACAGCCGAGCTAATCGCTGTCAAAACAATCCTCACTACTCGCTGGCTTAATCAAGACTGCCCGCCGTACCCGCGAGCATCTTCTTTTATCGGCGAGACAGAAACTTCGAGAAATATAACCGCTCGTGTCATTGAGAGATCTAGTGGAGAGATATACTACTTTCTAGAAGATTCCAGAGGGTTCCGAATTCGCCAACATGGTCGCCAAACGGTCGCCAAAAATGATGCCAACTTGGCTCTACCGCCAAGTACAATTGTGAATAGTATAATTTTAACATGAAATAAATATAACATAGAATAATATAAATGCATTAAACACTCAAATACAAATTATTTACACTCAAAATTCGTAACAATATGTTCTTTATGTCCTTGATTTGCACTTATTTTTAATTCGTCCAGTGACATTATTAGTGAAAGTGTTTTTAAGAGATGCAGTTTGTCCATGGTACTGATATACATCTCATCAGAGGTCTTTATGATGAAGGCGGGAATTTTTCAGGCAAGTATTTAGATTCTACAAAATATTCGATACAGAACAGGGATTGGCTAGGCAAAATGTGAAATTTGCTGCTTAAGAAGAAATCAAAATGGAAAGATAATCTGAAAAAGCCCTTAATATCTCTGCTCCGTTGCAATGTAAGTCTTAGTATAACATCATGCATCATATTGTGTGTGCATATATATATGCACACCCATGCACAATTTTCAACCGTTTCAAAAAGAGATATGAGCATGAATTTTTTTTGTAAGTATGAGAGAAACACCTTTAAGATATATGAAACATTCATCATAACATGTAGAGTGTACTTATAATAATTAAACATTTAGGATATTTTATGTTCCACAATAATAGAAGAAAAGAAAAATAGAGTGAAAACTAAAAATAAAAATAAAATTCTTCCATTTTCGCAATCTGTTAAATATTATGCTTAGTTTTACGCAATAAAAAATTGTTCTCTTTTTTTTTTGGAACATTTTGGGCAAAAAAATTAATCTCTTAAGAGTTTAAAACCAAGGCTAGTAAAACTTAATAAAAAAATGATTAACAACGCTGTTATTTTCAAGACAACTGTAACTTTTAAGATTTTATTTGTGTGAGATGTAAAACTTAAAATAATTTTCTTGATTAAAAGTCATTATGAACTATGTAAGCATTAGAATATGATTTGCCACGAAACAAAGGTCAATTAAGGGTAAATAAAACAGCCAACATAGCCACATGTAGTGCGACCTACATAATTTTTACTTGTAAAAAAATTGCCCATGGGAGAAAATGGGTTGGTTGGCAACCCTGTTAAATAAGCACAATGATTGATAACACTTAATAAATATACAAGACTCATTAAGATCAGTTAAACATTTCGCAAAATTTACAAAGTATAAATTTAAATAAACAATATAACATCACAATGCATTGAAAAGCATATTTTATACTTATATCAATCACCAAGTATCTGAATGAAACAGATTAATACGATTTGAGTACTTTTTTTAACATGTAAGACAAGAAATAAGTTACAGAATACTGAAACACTAGATTTACATCAGTGATGAATTCAGCTTTCACTGAATCTAATCAAAGGATTAAAACTTACAAACGTAATGTTCTTCGAGTAACGTTATGGCAGTACCTGACACTTAAATCACCCATCAAAAGTTGTTCTCACCGCTATATTGCTCTTCACATTATGCTAATTCTAATCATCGGTATCTTTGGGCAATACATAGTTTATCTTCCACACACTTGTTTATGCAAAAATCGAAATTTTATCTTATCATTCAACCAAACTACATAGTCTAGCAACATATCTAATGCTCACACGTAAGTAGGACCTAATAACTGATATCCTTCATCATTTGTCATATTAGGTTAATCCATTACAACCGCTCTGTTTTTTTCATTTTGTAAAGGTGTGTTATTTTAGTGCCATCGGAGCCGTTTTATTTTGAACCTGCTATTATGAAATTAATCTTTATTGGTGTCCGGCATCCTTAGAAATAATGGAGGACCTCGACCTTTAGGCTTTCTGTGTGTGGTAATCGCAATTTGTTTTCTTTCAGATTGTTGATTGGAAAGTGGCTTTGCTGGCATACAAATGAATTAGCAGAAGGAAATGTTACAAAGCCAATCTAATCCTGGTCCTTGCTGTAGTGAATGAATATTAGGTACTTATATATAATCGCAAACGATTGGTGACGTTACATGAAACAAAGCACATTATTGCCAATTCATATGCAAAATTGAGGTTGCCAACTTGGTGAATTATCTTGAACGCTGGCAATTGTTGACATAATACGTAAGTACTGAATATTGTTCTACGAGAAAACATTTTTCAAACACTTTTGCATATTCAGCTTAAAATTGTCTAGTACAAAAAAAATTGCATGTTTTTACCTTAATATATATTTAATAAAGGTACTTACGTATTATATATACACCGATGAACAATGTTGTCAAATAAAAAGAAATCACAAATACAAAAAAACTTCGCCAAATGCTGTTATCGTTATTATCGCTTTGGAACAAACATTGGTCCATTATTGACTTCATATCTTGCCACTTGGCGACGTCTTTTGATTTGAAGAAATTAATCGTCTGCATAATACGTAAGTACTGAAAAAATTTATTTTTAAAACAATGCTTCAATCTCTTTTGAAGGTCTCTGAATAAAAAATGTGCGTTTTTTGTTTATCTTTTAAAGAAATGTTTCAATTTTTGAAAAGAAGATATAAATTATTCTAATAATTTCAAATAATATCCTTCGGTTTCAAATTATCTTGAATTCAATGACGAAGTTGGTAATTCTGGGAAGGAATTGTGGAATATAACATGAAATTATAAACTTTTGTGGCAGTTAACAATTCTATTTAAAATTATGTGGCCCAAGAATAAAAATACTGTAAGTAATACATAGCATATTTTTCTAACAAGTAGAGGGCACGACTAAGAAAATTCATTTGGGGTCGAGACTTGGTGTAATAGTAGTGCTCCTTTTGAGTGTTCAACCCTCAATGTAATTCCGCCGAATGGGCAGTCAATTCGGAGAAAAAAGCCGTCGAAATTCATGCTTAGCTTTTATACAATTAAATTTAAATTTCCTCCAACGATTTCGTAGCTTGGTTAATATATCATCTGCATACTATGCGCGAGGTGTGGGTTCGATTCATCAGTCAATTTTTATCATTTCATTTAATTATTTTTTAAATTAAATAAAATTATTTATGAAAGGTTGATTAAACATGTAATGTATGTAATTATTTTGTATTTTATAAAGTAAAAAAAGCACTATAACTATATATATATATTTATATTAAATTTTATAAATATATTTTTATAATAACAAATAATATTTATAATAAAATATATAATAAATATTAAATGATATTATACATAAAAATTAGTTACAAATAGTTTTATAATGTGAAATAAAATGTGCTATAAATAAAATATTATATATAACATAAAATAATTTATGAAGCATATTATCATTAAATTAATTATTTTATAATTAATATAATAAATAATGTTTTTTTATATATTATTAATTTAATTACTTTATAATTTTATAAAATATTTAATAAGTCCTTTTTAAGTAAATTTAAATAATTTTAAAAAATATATTTTTAAATAATTTAAAAAATAATAATTATTATTTCAATAATAAATAATAAATTTAATAATAAATTATTAATAATTTTAATAATAAGTTAATAATTATAATAATAATTCTTATTAATAACAATTATTATTAATTAATTTTAATTATTAATTATTTTAATTATTAATTATTTTAATTAAGATTATTTTAAATAATAATTATTTTAAACATCTTTAATAGTTAATTATTTTAAATAATTTTAATTATTAATAATTTTAAATAATAATTATTTTAAACATTTTTAATCAATAATTATTTTAAATAATTTTAATTATTAATAATTTTAAATAATAATTATTTTAAACATCTTTAATCAATAATTATTTTAAATAATTTTAATTATTAATAATTTTAATTAATAATTATTTTAAATATTTTATTAATAATAATTTTAAATATTTTATTAACAATAATTTTAAATAATTTTAATAATAAATAATTTAAATAATAAATTTATTTAGTTGTTTTACTTTATAAAATACAAAATAATTACTAAAAATATCATTTAATATTTAATAAGCCTTTCTTAATTAAGTTTATTTAATTTTAAAAATAATTAAATGAACTAAAAAAAATGTGACTGCTGAATCGAACCCAGACCTGGCGCATAGTATGCAGACGATATATCAACCAAACTACGAAATAGTTGGAGGAAACTGAAATTTAATTCTATAAAAGTTAAGCTTGAATTTTGAAGGCATTTTTCTCCGAATTGACAGGCCATTCGGCGGATTGAACACCCTAAATGAGTACTATTATTACACCAAGTCTCGACCCCAAATGAATTTCCTTAGTCGTGTCCTCTCCTTGTAAGTTAGTAAAAATTATTTTCTAAGGAAAACCAGTACATTTTTTTACATATTTTTATTTTTATTTATTTCAATGGAAAGAATTTTTTTTTGTACCACTTCAAAAGTTATTTCAAATGTTTCGGTTTTTTATACAATAGTGTCATATATAACTTTCGATGCTGTATTTTTTTAATTTTTGTTTACAAAACTTAAAATTTCAGCTAGTATCAACAATGTTTCAATTTTGTGTTTTTATCGCGTAGTTTTTTTAAATATATATATATTAAAAAGTAATAATAAAGTAAATGTGGGCAAAATGTTATTTTATGAAATAAATCTATAATGGTTCTTTTCAAGCTTAAGCGTTAAGTTCGAAATTTTTTTTTCTTTCCTTAAATATATAAAAATAATATTTGATATAAAATCTTTGAATTAAATATTGAGCTATTTTAAGACATGAAACAATATGACTGAAAAATTAAATAATTTTAAAAATAATTAATTATTAACACACTTATTGTTTAATATAACAACTAATTACACACATTGTTTAATATAATAAATACTTAATGCACACATTGTTTCATACAATAATTTCTAATAACGGATTGTTTAACATAATAATGACTAATACACACATTGTTTAATGTAATAATTACTGATACACATATTGTTTAAGAAAATATAATTTACTCTTATTAATAACTAACATTAATTCTCTGAAAACCATTTATTTATTTATTTTGAACCAATCCATGCTGTTTACGCTTTTCGTTTTGCATGTATGAAAACTATGAGCAATATTTTCATCTCATAAGTCTCTCAATTCTAATAAAATATCTCAACACCATATTAATTATTGTGTATTTGTTTCGAAATAACTACCTTCATACGTACTCATATTATAAGGCAACAATTCTTATTGACAAAATTTATTTTTACACCCAAAATATTTCTTTGAAAACCACACAAATACATATTAAATATTTACAGATTTAAAACCAATAATTGCGTTTCACTTGTAATTTTATCTGATGCTGTATGAGATACACGATACACACACAAAATAAAATGGCTGAATTATTCATAACCAATTCTATCACGTGATTCATTCACGCGTCCACCCTTCATTCTAAACCACAGTCAGCTGCGTCAGACTTTTACAGATGGACTTCTCACCGAAAGGTCATGCCTGAAAAAAATCACCCGTTGCCAAATAAGTGGAACATAAAACTACAAAAAAAACCCACCTAACATTGGATAAGGAGACGTCTGATCGAATTAAGTTGTCTCTCAACAGCAGAGGACACGCCGTTGGACAAGCAAAATCCCTTTTTTTCCCTGAACTTCCATTTTTCAAATGTCTCCAGGACACGTCGTTGAATGATTAATTCGAAAAAATGTTATATCACAGCGGTGTGGAATCAAAATAGAATCAAAATGGAACGATTTTGATCGTTGCCGTGGGGTATGTAGAAGCAATCATTCTGGAAAAGGGGGTCAGGGGAAAGTACCCCAACGTCCGAAGGGAGTGCTGGACCAAAATCGTTTTCAGTCATGTTTCGAGAGATTGAAAACGTTCCTGGAAGGATAAACAAGATAGATAGGTATGGGGATATGGAAGCGGCTTATAGAGGATTTGATTTCATAGTTTTATGGGGAATAACTTTGTGCTTTGCCTCTGAGGGGTTTTGTGCTGTTTGTGTGACTTGAAAGATGCGGTACGCTAAAGCCTGTGAGGATATGGCTTAAACGGTGTTCTGATTGAAATAGAGTTAGTTGGTTGATTTGTGTGTGTGTGTCATTTTTTTTTATTTCCTGTAACAATCTGATCCATCAGAATATGTTAGCGTTTGTGTCGGTTTGTTGAGTTTGGGATTGAAAATATATACACACACATCATGGGAAATATATATGTCATATGAAATTTGCACAAAACATTTACAACTGACTGTGGTTACAGACCATAGCGTCCCACAGAAAATAGACAGTCAAAAGACGTTCAGTAAACAAATAACGGAATTTTTTTTCATAGTATAGAATTGGCGAAATAAAATAAATTTCGATTTCTATTTACTATTTTCAAATACTCTGAAGCTTCAATGTTATGGTATTTGGAAATAAAATTCGAAATAAAGTTATTTCATGCATGATTTGTATATGCATCAGACAGGGGGATGGGGGTAAAATGGGGCCCGTAAAGAATGTGTTTGAGACCCGCCAAGGCAGTCAGGAAACCAAACAGACAAAAGATGTTCTCTACATTTGGGTTTTTTCGACTGAACTTCATCAAGAGTAAATATAAAGACAAGTTGATTGACATTAACTTGCAGGTTGGGATGTGAATTTAAAAAAGCAATTTCACTCCTGATTTCAAATCAAATTGTAGAAATGTGTGATAAGGTACATTTGCCTCCTTAAACTGATTCTAAAATTAATTGTACTTGCAGCTATAAGTGATATAAAAATTAGCACAATGAATAGATTGAAATAAATTGCCACTATTTTATTTAACTCATATTCCTTGTTTTTTAACACCCTTTTATAAGTTTCCCTTGCATGTAACGGAATCTTTGAACTCGATTTTTACCCACTATAAAAGGTCAGATTAATTCTAAATTTTGAACACTTGTCAAGGACCGATGACAGTACAATAATTTCATAATTTTGTTCCATTGTCTTGAACCGGATAATCAGGAGACAGGATAATCCAGATTTGACGACTAATTCATTAAACCATTTCCAAATTTGGCGGCTAATTCGAGATCTTCTTTCCAGATTTGGCAACTAAAAGATTAAGAGTTGTGACAGGCTCACGCGTCTTTTCGATAACATGTTATTTGGGTTCTTTGGGGCCAGAATAAATGACAACTCTTTTCCAACCAAACCAAGAAGGGAAGCGTGAATGAAAGATGCAAATTAGGAAGATTTTAAATAACAGAAGATTAGAGTAAGCTGTGTGGCAATTTGGGAATGTTATGATCGTCCATGATTCAAGTGTGAGGAGGTTTTGAATGGCTAAGTGACAGCCAACAGAAGTTATCCGTGACAGAGATCCTTTAGGTCAAGGTGCATACTATTGCATTCCAGTGAACCGCAACTTCAACTAGGATCAAATTGATCGCTACTTCTTTCTACATTAAGATAGGAATGACTATTTAATATTCGGATCTGTGATAGCACAGGAATTGAGCTTAGGCAACTTAATTATTGATAGTGGTCCGAGTTACGTTATTTCGGTATTATATAGATTGTGTGTTTAGCCACCATAGATTCTCTCACTATCATATTATTATCTTATTTGTTAAAGGTTTAAGTTTAAGGTCTTAATAAAGTCATATTAAGATCATGGCAGCTTCTAGTTCTTCACTTATTCCTACACCTCTAGCTCACGCTGATAATCAAGGAGAAGGGCACCCGAGGGGGGGCACCCTTACATAGTAGCCATAAAAGCGAAAACGTTTTTTTTGCGTCAGCAATTTCTTATCATAATATAAGCAATTGTCCAGTCTTTTTAAAAAGGGATATAAAAAAAAGACTCGAGCATGTAAAAAAAATAATTTGTTCTAACTCAGGAATGGGCAAACTTTTTCGGTCACGGGCCAAAAATTAAAAAAAAAAGTATATGAATAAATGATAGTTAAAAAACTAAAAATATACATTCCTTTACTGCTGATCTAACAATAAAATGAAAAAATAAATTATAGTTTAAAAAAACTATAAAACACTCTTTTATGGTTAATCGAACTAAAAAGTAAAAGAAAATAATAATGATAGTTCTTAATATAAGAAAAAAAGGATTTACGAGAAAAGCAATGCCATTGGGATAAAAACATGGGGTGTGTAATTTGTACTACATTTTTACACTGACTCAGCATTTCGGAAGAGAACTGGTAAGAAATTATAATAATTGATATGGAGCCCACAACGGTTTTATCCCACTGACATTAATTTTCTTGTAAATCATTTTATTTTTATATTAAGAATTATTATTTTTTTTTTTTTTTGCTTTTTAGTTCGATTTACCATAAAAGTATGTTTTCTAATTTTTTTAAACTATAATTTTTAATGGTACAGTTTATACCTTTTTTGATATGTAAAGCTAACTAATGAATGCAATTATTTTAAAACGGTGCGGCCCACCCTAATCCTCCGCTTCCATAATGTGGCTCTCAAGTCAAAAGTATTGTCCATCCGTGTCATAAGCAATTGTACTTTACTGCAAAATAAATGCTTTTGTTATGAAAATTTCATAAACCATTTTCAGTAACAGGAAACAGTACTTACGTACTATCGCAACAATGTCAACTTTCAAGATGACTCGCCAAGTTGGCAACCCTGGTTTTGCATGTGTCGTATGTGCTAAACTGGCCACCATGTGCCTCGTTTCATATAATGTCACTAATATGGTTGCGATAATATGTAAATACCCAGGAAACTGATAGATCTAGTTGTTAAATTTAATGCCATTGAATCAATAACTGACCTCATTATCTTCAGATCATCTCATTGGGGTTTTATTTTTGAAATTTTTCGGGGTCTAGTCTCGAATATGCCCTCGTATTAATTGCAGTTGCCTGATTCTTTTAATTCTATTTTATTTCCATGATTTCCTCTTTCGTCTGGAATATTAAACTTCTAATTATTACTTGCCACTCCTCTATCGTCAACAGATGTAGAATAATTATTTGTAAAACCATTACACATTCGAAACAACATCGTTAATGTAAAAGTAATGTTTTTAAAAGGGGCCAATTTTTCTGAATTATTTTATGCATTTTGTCATTATGTACTGAATATCAATGTATGTATATAATTTTCTATTTTATTTACTTATTAAATTTAGAGTATATTTTAATTGTATAACTATTTGTAAAATGCCAAAATAATTTTTGAATTCGAATGAAATAGTTCAATATATATTTTTTATATAGGTTTATGTAAATGAATGTTAAAAATTTAAGTTATAAAATTTTAAAATGATGTGAGGAAAAAAGTTGTGCTCTTTCTGTAGGAAGTAAAATTCTTGAGTTCAATGTCAATTTTATAAAGACGTTCTTAAAAACATGCATTAGTGATCACTAACACTCACAAAGCTTTATAAAATGGACATTATATTACTTTTTTCCACAACTCTTTTAGAAAATATAAGGAGAGGGGGTGCCAGCTCAGGTGTCGTCCACGTCACTTGACCATGGTTCAAAATTACGTGGTCCGTCGCCAAAAGCCCTCGTGTAGCTAAACAGTGCGACGTTAATATTCAATCAATCAATCAATCAATTTAGAAAATATAAAAATTTTAAAATAAACTGCCTGCCTACATTTTTTTAAAAAAACAATGACTTATCATAATTGTTACAACTGTTCTTCATCCAGCTTGTTGGTAAGTAAAAATTTAATTTTTGTAATTATATGGTACTTCACTAGCATCGTTTTCTAAGCAGAATTTGAAGACTTAAAACTCCTCTTAGTGCACGGATAATGAGAAAAGAACTAACACCGAAAATTCTATTTTTCACATTGTCTCTTTACACAGTAAATTACATTGAAGAGTTTCTATATATTATTCTAAAAATCTAAATTAAAAATTGGTATACAGTAAATAAATATTTCTCTCTGAAAATATTTTTTAACTTCTTTCCATCAAATCATGCATGTCTTTTCCCTTTCCTTAGTCTACTTGACCAGCTAAGAGTAAACAATATTATTATTAATATTACTTTTGCAGTATAATGTCGTTTATCCAAACGTTTATTATCCGGAGCGTCAAATATCCGGACCATTTTTGTGTCTACTGCATGTACTGTATATGAATACGCTTTTTAACAGTGCAATGTTCAAAAGTTGTTTCGCGTGAGGCCGAAAGTGACTTGAAAACCCAGGGTCAGGGATATTTGGGCAAATTCAGATTTAGAAGGCGAAAAAGACTTCAATGACGACCACAAGGAGGAGATTACCGACTTCGTCCAATAGATCCCAGGATTTCAAGAATGCGATGAAGAGAAGATGTAGAAACCTTGATTGTGCATGCGATGCAGAAGACTGAGAATTTCAAGTGCTAAATGATGACAAGATTGTGACTTCTGTGCAAGAAGAACTCGACCCTGTCGACGATGAAACGGATGAAGACGAGGACAATGAAAGTAGCAAGGGTCCATCAAATGCTGGCGCGTTTTCTGCGTTAGAGATAGCTATGGAGTGGTACGTAAAACAATCAGAGTGCTGTCCTACTCAATTACTGCTGCTGAAGAGAATCAGAGACCTTGCAGCGAAAAAATGAAGGTGTACAATGATACACCGAAAAATAAGTGATTATTTTTCACAATAAAGGTAAAATTGCGACTTTTTGCACCTATTTCGCTTTTTCTTCAAGCACGTTTCCCACATGTGATGATTTTCAATATTCGTATAGTGTCCGGTTTCATATACTGCATGGATCGCATTCAATTTTCTGTTATCCGAACAATCGCGTATCCTAACGGTATCCAATCCCGATTGATTCGGATAAACGACGTTCTACTGTATATAGAACAGGGGTGGGCAACTGTGTTCTGGCTCGAGGGCCACATTGTGGAAGCGGATGATACCAAAAAGCTGCACCTTTTTAAAATAATTATATTCATTAATTAATTTTGCATCTCAGAAAAGGTAAACCTTGTACCATAAAAATCAATAAATATAAGTTACATTAAACAGTGGCAGTTTTACTCAGTTTATGTATTGCGATAATTTCATATCATCTATAGCTGTAAGAACATTTAATTTTAAAATCAGCTTGATGAGATAAATGTTACTCAATTCCACTCAGTGGCATAACGTACACCCCCGCAACCCCTCCTCCAATCACGGGGGACCCAGGTTTCTAGGGGGCCCAAAGCCTATGATGTTATGGTTTCGAAATCCCTTGTAAGATCTGGCTTGGGGCTGGAACCCTGACTTTGCAGGGGGGGCGCTAATATTCTCAGTATACGCGTTCTTTATTATACTATTTTATTTTACATCAGGAATGAGATTGCATGTTGAAATTCTCACTACAGCCTACGAGTTATTTTCAAACAACTTGTATTTATATTTACTCTTGCTGATTTTCATGCAAGAAACATTTTGCTCACAAGTATCTATTGACCGAATAATAGAGACCATTTTCTGTCTAGCTTTCTGACTGCTTTGGAGGGCCTCTAAAGAACTGTCTGTTGTCCACATGTGTCCCATGGACCGCTATTTGAATACTCCTAATTTAGTTCATAATTGTTGTTGATATACAATTTAATAATCTAAGAAAGAAACTGTAAAGTATTTATATTACTTTTTAATTACTTCTCAAATCAATCAATATGAACATAATTAAATCAACTCAAACAATTATCTTGATTAAATACAAATATCTAATAAACACTACATGTAATGTATCTCACCTACTTTCTTGCTGCTGTAATATAATCAACTACTAGACAATTATCTCGATCATCACTACAATCAACCACACACAGTCCCCCTTGTTAAAACACTCCCAAAAAACTCCATCTTGGTACAGCAAACCACACACTGATTCTCACCGAAGGAATTCCATTTCTTTCAGCCCAACAACAGTTCAGCATTTCTGCTTCCAAAAAGAACAAGGGACCGTCTCTCTTCCCTGGCCGTACTCTCCAGGGTCAAAAAACCCCTCTCCTCCAAACACAGTAACCCTTCCCCTGCAGGTGGGGGAACATCGCCAACTCTTAAGGAATCCACCGCCAAACAGTAGTCAGACACTACAGAAACAGTTACCGGAAAATGTATGGATGAAACTACAAACTAGAATAAACCAAACTAAGCTTTTTTACCATAGAATATGTATTCTGAAATGCCGCGTTTCAGCGTTGTACCTTACGATTGGAAATGTCAAACTAAAAGCAGGGACGCGAAATATAGTAAATCGTTTTATAAATCGTATGTTTTACAGTAGACGCTCAAAGAAACTACAAATTCGAACATAAATTTTACATTTACAAGAGCCCAACTTTCACATTTTTCAAGTATATCTCTTCACATTCGGCAATTGTCTGGTCGTAAATTGTTCCTGATAAGACCTTTAAGCATCTTTTTCGTTGTTCTATTATATCAGATGGACATTTTTAGAATCTTAAGTGGACAAGGAGGGGGGAGTATCTTGCGAGGTAAAAGAATTGTGTATTTTGAAGTGCATTTTGATTCTTCGAAAATCAGTAGTTTTTGTTCACTTTAAGGTATCCGACTACGTTCGGAGCCGTGATTTTAAAAAAAGCGCATAAGTGGATAGTTTTCATGATATTTAGTGTCACTTAGAAAAGAATACATGTATAAAATTGTTTTAAGGACATTATGACAAGAAAAGTTATTTAAAAACAATATTTTGGCAAAAATTAACTTAGAATAACCTTTTTTCAAAATGTTCTCTTTTTATAAAAAATGCTTCTACAATAATAAAATTTTGCTTTTATAAAGTAAAGACCTCTCCCGAGAGTCTGAGCTAGGAGTTTTGAAAAATTCATCGGCGTTTTTTTCTTAAAATTTCTCCCCTCTGTTGTAGTAAAATATAGATAAATCCACTTCTAAGTTATGTATTTCAAAAATTCTTCTTCATCCTCTGTACAGAGGTTTGAGCTATATACAGGCAAAAAATTATCATAATAGAAGAATTTCATAGAATTTCATAAAAGGAGAATATTTTCAAACTATGTTCCTTTTTAGTCAAATATTGCTCTTAAATTATTTTTTATTGTAATAATATTCTTAAAACAATTTTATGTACGTTTTCTAATCTAAGTGACACTAAATATCATAAATATTATCCATTTATATGCTTCTGTAAAATCACGGCTCCTAACGTAGTCGGATACTTTAACATAAATTTTTACATTAGTGTAGTGCTTCTAAACTTTTCTATACTTGGGACCCAATTTTCGATCATAATTTTCCTCGCGCCTCCTCCCCCCATACAATAGCAATGTATTGAATTCAATGATAATATACCTTGACGCGTAAAGTTACAATACGACTTTAATTATAAACCATACAAATTAACAATAAGCATTCAATTTTTTTATATAATTGTACAACATGCTCATAGGATCACTGGTAGTTATTAAACCTGCTCTTAACTTAGTACTGTTAAATTAATTATGAAATGCACTGTGCAGTGCTGATACATTTATAAGTGTATTATATGAATGTAAATGTGTATTTTATTTTATATTATGTCAGAAAGTATTTTGTTTTATAATTGTCGTTTGTTAATAATTTTTTAATAATGTTTTTTGTTTTTGACTTTTTGATATACGCGCACCAGATAATTATTACGCCCCCCCGAGGAGGGTGCGTCCCACAATTTGAGAAACGTGGCCTTAGTGTAGTAAAGTGTTTAATTTAAAATATCGAAAAAAGTTATGTTTCGTTACTATTTCTTTAAATAACATAAAATACATACAGAAAAGTAATAAACATAAATAAGCTTTATTTTTGTTTCCCGCATGATACCTTTTGAAAGATGAACTCTTGGTCTTTTTCGTCACTTGGCTGAGGCTCAGTATTAAGAGGTCCGTCGCCAATAGCCCTCGTTTTGCTTCGAAGTTGAACGTAAATCAAAATCAAATTAAAACTAATGCTATACAATAGTATTTGTGACGGATCTCATAATTTGAGCCTTAGGTAAGAGGCGGAGATGGCAGCTGGCACTCCCTTCTCTAAGCTTCCATACCACGCTAACGTAAAGACTTTGAGCCTCGGCAGATTTAACGTGTATCAGTCCCTCTACGGATTCATTGACAGTTTATTAATTCTCCACTTAGAAGCAACACTAAGATTAATAATGCCTCACTTTGTAATTTTGAATCTGTCCAAATTAAGAAGCAATGAAGTAATATATATATATATATATATATATATATATATATATATATATATATATAAAATTTCGGCAAATCCTACTTAGGTCAACAGAAAATTTTTTTATTTTAGTTAATTAAATTTAATTGATGAGTTAATATTTGAAAAAAACTCTTTCAACATCAAGTGTCATCCACAGCAAGTTTTAAAAAATATATTTGAAGCCAAGAAAAAATTCGTTAGAAAAACTTACTGGCGCCATCTGTTGATACGAGTTCTAACTTCAACAGAAATAGCGCAGAATAAATTTAAAATTAAAAAATATAGCTTAGTTAATGAATTAATATTTGAAAATAGTGTATTAACATATCAAGCGTTATCCACTACAAGTTTAAAAAATATATTCGAATTTCAGTGGATGAATAAAAAGTATTTTACTAACGACTGAAAACTTGAACAAGATATGCATATATAGTTAGAGAGTGAACTAAAAGTATGAATTAAAAAAGACACTGAAACAGAAAGGAAATTAAGAATTCTTACTCTAATCATTTCCCAGTGCTTATCATTATTTTTGATTAATGAAAATTTATCAGAGATACAACATTGACATCCATTTATCCATATAAATATTTAAAACCAATGCTGTTTTTATAAAAAAAACATTTCAAATATGAATATAATTTCAATTCCTTTTCTGCACCCCGAGGCTCTCCCTACCCGCAAACACAACTTACGCGTTGCACGAATCCGCCAGAATAAGCAACTATCTATAAATCTTATCCCTTAAACATTCACTATAACCCGCGGAACGGATTAGAACTCACGAAAACCAAAGAAAGATGTGTTGCGCGATACATAAATATCATCGTGATCCAACAGCGATATTCATGATGAGTTTTACTCCGCAACCAATTTCATGGTAAATTCTTCGCCAGGTTTAGATTTCGGTGATAATGACTTTATACATGACTGATAGGGGCTCATTAAAGAAAATTTGTTAAAGCTAATGTTTCAATTTTGGTTTACATAATCAGTGCCACTCTAGCCTACGGGTCTCAATCCCTATCCTTCTGGTAGCGTTTATGGTCAGTAAAAAAGTCATATACTTTATTACATCCGTCGAAACGGCAAGAACTTTTTGATTGCTGGATTATAAATCAAGTTATGTTTTAGTTTGTGAGAGTCTAAAAGGGGGTAATTTAGAAGCTAATCAAATATTTATTTGGCCGTGTTCTTTCTGCACGATTTCCATACCTGCGGACGGGGAGCTATTATTAGAGGAAATTATAAACCCATGATTGTTGTTTCTAATTAATATTTGTCGGAAAGTAAATTTATTCTTTGTGTGTTTGGAGTATTAATAATCATTTCTTTAAGCCTATATTAATATGTCTAGCATATCAAAAATTCAATTAAAGATATTTATACTTACCGCAGCAAGATCATCTCTTGTACCTGAAAAATTAGAAGCAATTGGAATAAATTAAATCAGTTTTTCATTTCAGAACTTATCCGTTTCCAATAAAAAAATCAGTAGTACTACTCGCATTATATGCAAAATTATTTAATGTTTTGTGTGTAACTATTGTAATACTTTAAGAGAATGTGAAATTTCTACTTATTTTTTTATAATTTAAAATTAAAATATTGCACTTACATTCATATTCTATAGTTTACAATTTTTTTCAAACAATGTGCCATCTGACCCATTTTTACATCAAAAATTTGACCTTTCATAATATTGATAGCATTTATTACGACGATATGTTATTCGGCTGAATATTAACCTAATATTATTCAGAAAAATTTTGAAGCACAAAACATTTGTGTACAAAATAACAAGGATACCCAATTAGGCTAAAAGTCGCCAGGTGTGTTCATAAAGTTTAATTTTTCTCAGTTTTAAATAGGAAGAATTTCAGCAAGTTTGAGTTTTTTGTTGCGCGACTTTAAAACACCTATAATATAGTACTTCAATATGTTTACTATAATGTAGTTTAACATATAAACACACCATGAAAATATTCAGTTTTATCTTCAATACTTGAATTCATAATGCTTGTATTCGGTATTTGAATAGTAAAATACTTGTATCAGCTGAGGGCTGATTTTTAGATACATCATTTTTAGTAGCATTCCATCTCTTCAAAATATTGTTTTCCATAGCAACGTGAAAACGTTTAGGCCATGGCATTTTCTCAACGGGAAAAAACTAATGATAAAGCTTATAAGATATATAAACTAATTTTTAAAAGAAAAATTGGCCTTGAAATCAATCTAGAACTATGAGAAGTCAAAAAAATCAAAACATAATCAAGCAGGAATGATTTTAGTAATTAAAATTGAAATTAACTACCATTTCACACTGAAGGAGTTGATTGAGCTCAAAAATATATTTTCAATTAATTCAAGTTAAGGGTGGACAAATTCCATTTAATGAAACCGAAACAAAATTCTAAGCACAGAAAACTTCAAATATCTTAAAAACTAATTATTTATCAGATCTAAAATTTGGTGACATGCTTCCAAATAATATACACCACAAGGAAATGCAAAATACAAAAAAAAATTGGTATATTTGAAATTTTTAGGGTAATGTGTAACCTTAAGCGATTTTCGTTTCATGTTAAGAGAAAAATGCATGAAAATACATAACTGTTTGTTGGGACCAATCTATTATTTAGTTTTAACCGATATTTCGCTTTAAGGTATCTGACTATACTAAAATCACGATTTTTTTCAAAAATTGACGAATGTTTTATGACTTTATTTGATAGGCCCTCTTATAAGCTTTATAAAAAATACCATGTTTTTTATTTTCCATTCGCTAGAACAAAAACTATACGTGTTATACAGTAAAAACAGATGCCATAACTTTACATTAGATGTCAAACTTTAAAATGCGTTTTACTCAAAATGTGCTTTTTTCGAAATGCTCAAACGATGACAGCTATAGCTCAAAAAGTTTTGAGAATAAACTACTGAAAAGTTTTGTGTAGGTCCTGTATAACAGTAAAAGTGGTTTAACCTTCAGATTTGTCAATCCCTGTTTTATTACAAAATTTACTGTCCTTTATGTGAATATAATCACTGTTTTTTAAGCAATTTCATACAATAACTAAGATAAAGTGCTATAGTTATTGTGAAAATTAAAATACCTCTTATACTGAAGGTAATTTCAAAAAGGAATAGCAAAGTAATACATTAAAATTGAAAAATTGAGAATTTGTTCATTTACTACTTGTACAGAGTTAGTACATTTCTTAGAGTTGTTATTTAGTACATTCCTTAAAATGTACTAAATAAATCTAAAAACCACAAAATAGTTTCCATATCTCTATTTTTTTAAAAAAAAAAGTTGTCACAAATAGTCAGATACCTTAAGCGTTTTCACGATAAACTTATTTCACTATAGTCAATTAACTATCTCAAAATAATATTATTTGTTAATAATATTTTGGATACTTATATGAAAGAATAAAACAGATACATTTTTTTGGATATTTCTTCATTTTTATCCTCGTTTTTTAAAAATCAGCTCAATTTTATTTTTGCTGTGTTTACACTGAAGCAATGAAACTCACGCAACTTCTTACCAAGGTTAAACAGCAAAGAGTTCACCTTAGGAGTTCAATGATCCTAAATAATAAATTTTTGGTATCATTTCACTTAATTTAAATAGTAATATAAAGCTGTTATTTAAAATAAGAGAGATATATTTCTAAGTTTATTTCTTTTATAAAAAATTATATTTTTTTCTCATTATTGCTATGGATTTAGTTATGAATTTCGAAGTTCTGAATCGGGTTTTTTTGTATAACTATGGAATGTTATTATTTATATTGTTACCAATAGTATAGAATTGTTGATTTACAGAAAGGCTTTAAGTAATCAAATACGAATACTACAATAAAAATTGATTTATTCTCTTAAAAATAGTACCGAAAAACCCAATACGTAGAATTTACAAATATGAATACATTTTGGCTAAAGCGATCAATAAACTTACTTTAATAATCAGGTATATACCAGGGGTTGGCAACCTATGGCACATGTGGCACGCGGTACAATTCTCAGTGGCACTCTCTACTACTCTACAAAGTTGTCAATTTTTGAGTGGAGGGAAGTAGATGAATTTGTATTGGACCTTATTTGGCAAACATCTTCAGAATTATGGACATTTTCAGAATTACGAAAAAATTTGAAAGATAACTCTAAAAATAAATTAATTATTGAATGCCATTGCTGGAGAGATTTAATGGTTAGAAAGAGAGAAAACTGCGTGTACTCTGCTTTCCGCTTTTGTTACTACATATCAAAGTAAAAATTCTTCGCCGATATGAAAAATGTCCGCAAGAAATTTTTCCAACAACTGAATGTTCAGAATCGTATCAAATTGAAAGTCACAAATTATACCCCAGATTTGGCTAAATCAGGGGTACTCAACCTTTTTTCCCAGGGGGCCTCATAAATATGACAGGTATTTCACGCAGGCTGCAACATGAGTATAATGGGGGGCGCTATAAGACCAAAGCAGCATTGAACAAAACAAAATTGATAAAAAATATCAAAACTGTCATTTTTGGTTTTTATTTTAATACTTTATTAACCTTTCTATCAAACACACACGGCCGCGGTCGAGTGGTATAGGTATCGGACTTGGTTTTGTCACGGGTTCGAGCCCAGTTAAAGATAGGGCAGCGATGCACGTTAAATCTGTTATCAACGTCCTCCCAGGGGGTGCCAAGGTGTCGTCCACGTCACTTGACCATGGTTCAAAATTACGTGGTCCGTCGCCAAAAGCCCTCGTGTAGCTGAACAGTGCGACGTTAATATTCAATCAATCAAATCTATCAAACACACACACAATATTTACTTTTATGCTTTTTTTTACTGAGTTTTGGGGTAGTTTCAATTTCCTTTCATCTAAGACCAAGCTCCTAGCTTACATTCTATTATTAAAAAAAGCAAACTGATAGAAAAATTGGTAGATTTGATTGCTTTATTGATAGAATTTTCCGCTAAATGTTTAGAACATTGTCCTTAAATAATTGAATTTTTAGTGCAATGGGCAATAACAGGGCTACTCAGAAAAGGCTCGCGGGTCGTACATTGAGTATCACTAGGCTAAATGAAAGTAGAGTGGCGCAAAATACTTGGTTCACATTAAAATTCGTACTAATCTTTTTATTTAACTGTGTGAAGGGAAGTACTTATATTTTATGTTGCTTATATATTTCTTATTTTAATTATATATATATATATATATATATAAAATATATAATATATATATGTATATTTATATATATATTTATATATATATATATAATTATGTATAAAAATACATAATATATGTACAATTTTATTTTTTTTTATTTTTGTTGATGAAATAGTTATATTTTATGCTGTTAACTTTTATGTTATTAAATATCTTTAAATGATGTAAAATTAATGAATAATAAAACTATATAAATCTACATTGTTGACTTCTTTTATCTAACTCTGCATGATTATCACTGGAATCAAATTATTTCAAACATGTCCCACTGTGTGGCTCGCTGAATCATATTAATAAATTGGTTTTGCACGTCACAGCTAAAAGATTGTCGACCCCTGGGTATGAACAGTTTTTAAAAAAATAATATGAAATATATTATTAATAAGTGTGAGTCAAGAACCCGTTGGTTATTCTGGTAACCTTCTCTCCACGCATTATTCTGATTGTTTTTTATATAATTCGACAAATAAAAATCTTCGATCTTACGTAAAAGACCAAGAATCCAGATAACACAGAAAGGATAAGAAGTGTTGTCAATAACGTTGACAACATGATAGTATCATGTTGAGTGGAATGGGGCAAAAACTAGACTCTATCGCATTAATACGAGGGCTGGGGCAAAAGTCATGGCAACTATTTTTTTTCTCTTGAAGATACCAGTCCGTTTGGAAAATAGGACATACACAGACGAAAGGACAAGGTATTAACTACATGTGTGGACAATGAATACCACTGAAATATTGTAACACACTAATTTATTTCGGTAGTATACAGGGCAATATGGCCTTCACTGTGCAAAAAAATGACAACATAGTACACATAAAGGTGACATGAGAAAGCTGGGACTAAAAACCCTCAATGTAGTCCCCTGCTACTGTCACCACACGCTGCCAAAGGTGAGGGAGGCGTTGAATACCATCAGTCTCAGCATTTGCCGCACCATGTGTGAATTGAGTCACCTGTTAGAGCACAGCATTAACAATGTTATTTTGTGTTGCAAACCACCCACCAAGTATTAGTTCTTTAATCATAGGAATGAGATCAAAGTCCCAGAGCGAATTTCACCCTTCGAGAGCGACTATTTTGATGTGAGCGCGATTCTCAACACCGGTTACTTCCATCTGACTCGACACTTTCCAACTGACTGATTTCACAGCCCTCGCTGCGCTACTACCCGCTATCACAGATCCGTCTGTTGCTCTTCATACACACTATGCCTGCAGAACTTCTACATGGCATATATACGGTTGTGATTCGTTCTCATATCTACAAGAAAAAAATAGTTGTCATGACTTATGCCCCAACCCTCGTATATGTCGTGTAGCCATGGTTTCACTCACAGAAAACCCGTTCAGTATGTAAATAAAACGAATTGTTTTCATTTTTTTTAATCTTTCGAATACTCTCCTTTGCTATATTCGCCTCAGTTTCTTTTTCTATTGGGCTTGAAAACCCTGGAGGGAATTATGAAGAAACACTAGGAAAAAAATGAAAAACTTTTTTACCAAAAAATAAATAACAGTTGCCAAATATAACTGAGAAATATAAGTCACGCTTAACTATAATATAGGTATACCTTCAATTAAAACAATTATTCCTACTCTCTTATTTTTCTTCTTACTTAAACAACTCCAAAAATGAAAGCTTATAATTACAGAAATAACTCTACACCCACGCACTTCACTACATTTCCATTCAGATTTTCTTCAAAAACAAATGACCAAAAAGGCTCAAGCGATAAAAACTTCGGCCATCCGCATAATAACACTTCCTCTCATCAAAGATTCCAACTTTTAATAGACCTAATGCTTTTGCTCTCACCGAACGACACTCACTAATGCCCCTTTAGGACACAATAATAATAAAAAAAATGATGTAATTTATAGATCACTTGAAGTTAATTGCACTTAAAAGCTGGGTGTGGGGCTTTTTTTCAACGAGCATCGCTCTTTCTTTTGTCAAGGGGGGTGGATACATCGTAATTATGGCACTCGTATTAAACGTTACTACCATGTAATTTGATTTATCGCGAAGACTTCCAGATGAAACCCTAATTTCTAATAAATTGCTAATCGGTATTAATTGGACAAGATTCATCAGCTTTCGAACAACTCAGCTCCATCATGTCTTTGACATATGTTTCAAAACATACACGGTAAGTTTGGAATTTATTAGGCATCAAAGTTTAAGACTCAAGAAACTCTGAACTCTAGAGTAAAAAATACTTGCTATAATTTTTTTAGTATTTTAAGTAGATATATTGAAATTATATTTATTTTCTATGAAATTGGCATTTTTTCGAATTCCTACTATTAGTTCACTCTTTCCTTATATATATATATATATATATATATAATCTTTCCTTATCACTCTTTCCTTATATATATATATATATATATATATATATATATATATATATATATATATATATATATATATATATATATATATATATATATATATATATATATATATATATCTTATTCAAATTTTCAATCGTTAATAAAATACTTTCTATTTATCCTTTCAAGTTCAAATAATTTTTTAAACTTGTAGTGGACGACGAAGCCCAGTGACTGAGTAGTTAATGCATCCCGCTTCCACACCACAGGTCCGAGGTTCCAACTCCGGCTGGGCAAGGTTGACTCTGCCTTTCATACTTTCAGTGGGTCGATAAATCAGTACCAAGCTTGCTTGGGAACTTAACACTGTTTCGCGTCTGCTGACCACCTGACCGGAACATCTGCTCATGCACTGTATACTGAGTTGGGCACAGAAGGCCTTGGCCCTCATGGGCTGTTGTGCCACTGAGTTAAGTTAAGTGGGTGACACTTGATGTTAATAAAATATTTTTTATTAATCCTTTCAAGTTCAAATTTTTTTTAAAAACGCTTGATGTTAATAAAATATTTCTACTAATCCATCGAAGTTCAAATAAATTTTTTAAAACTTGTAGTGGATGGCACATGATGTTAAAATATAGCTTTCTCAAATATTAATTCATTAATTAAATTTTATTTTTTAATTTAATTTATTCTGCTTTATTCCTGTGGTAGTTACAACTAGCTGCAACAGATGGCGCAAGTACGTTTTTCTAACAAAGTAGGAACTGAAATTAATTCTTTTATATATTGCTTGCTTTTACTTTAATTAATGAGATATAAAAAAGTTCATCAAATAAAAAAATCGAAAACATATTACGATATATTTTAGAACAGTGCCCCGCAACCTTTTTATCGCCGCGGACCGGTCAACGTTTCATAATTTTACCGCGGCCCGTTTAATGGTGGGACACGTTGATTGTTTATATTTTAGATTGTTTTGATTTAACAATTTTAATTTAGTTACATTTAAATATGCCTTCAGAATAAAATATAATCACACCAAAAATGAATAAAAGTGATTTAATGTGGAATATAAAGTGATTTCCGTGAAAAGTTGCACAAATCCGAGAGAAATGCACCACTTTAAACAAAATGACAATAGTTTAATGTTCTTTAGGCGGCCTGGCACCATTTGATCCACGGACCGGGGGTTGCGAATCACTGTTTTAGAATACTGATTAAAAATATATTCTAAAATTAGTGGTGGATAAATGTAAAAACTATTGTAGAAGTAAATATAATTGTTCCAAATTGACCAACTAATGCATATCTTAAATTGCAGTACAAAGGAAAAGTAATTTGTACTAAATTTAAACCATAAATAGACTCATTTTCTCGTAATTTGTTGTTTAAAAGGGAATAAACTGTATTGCTTTTTGCTTCAAAAAAATCATTTTTTAATTTAAGAAATAATTTAATGTAATTCATGAAAATACTGTATAAAATTGCTAGAATAATTATAGTAGAAGATAAATTATGTCCGAAATTTTCATTTTTTTTAATGCATTACTTAAGAACTATAATATTTTATAGTTAATTTCTTAATTATATGTAAAATATTTTTTGTCGAATGATTTCTAAAATTAAGTGCTGATTATATCTGCATCAATTAATTAATCGCAAGTAATATAAGAAAAACTTTTTAAGCCAATTCCTACTTAGGTCAACAAAGAAAATTTTATTTTAGTGAATTAAATTTAATTAATGAATTAACATTTGAAAAAAATTGTATTAATATCGTGTCCTCCAGTACAAGTTTAAAAAAATATATTTTAACTTGCGGGGCTCCCTTTGTTGTAGTTAGTTGTAACTTCATCAAAAATAACGCAAAATAAATTTAAAATTAAAAACTAAAATATAATTAATAAGTTAATATTTGAAAAAGTGTATTTACATCAAGTGCCATTCACTACAAGTTTAAAAAATGCATTTGAATTTCAGTGGAGATGAATACAAACTATTTTATTAACGATTGGAATTTTGTACAAGATATATGTATATATGTGTCCTTCATTGTGTGTTTGCTTAATGTCTATGTGTTTTTCGATTTTGATTCTTGGATGTGCATCTCTCGTTTGTACAGAATTGGACTATATATATATATATATATATATATAAAGGGTGTTTTTTGAGAGGTATAGAACTTTAAATTGCAATAAAACAACGATGTATTATTCGATTGACATGAATTTTTTTTTATTTGAAAGATAATATTGTGGCATTACATATTAAATAGGATTTCTGGCATAGGACTGCCACGGCTGGCTCGGATGTAGTCCAATCTGGACATCCAATTTTCGATGACTTTTTCCAACCTTTGTGGCCGTATATCGGCAATAACACGGCGAATGTTGTCTTCCAAATGGTCAAGCGTTTGTGGCTTATCCGCATAGACCAATGACTTTACATAGCTCCACAATAAATAGTCTAGCGGTGTTAAATCACAAGATCTTGGAGGCCAATTCACAGGTCCAAAACGTGAAATTGGGCGCTCACCAAACGTGTCTTTCAATAAATCGATTGTGGCACGAGCTGTGTGACATGTTGCGCTGTCTTGTTGGAACCACAGCTCCTGGACATCATGATTGTTCAATTCAGGAATGAAAAAGTTAGTAATCATGGCTCTATACCGATCACCATTGACTGTAACGTTGTGGCCTTCATCGTTTTGAAGAAGGATTCCACCAGTCCATAAAGTCAGTTTTTCTGGATGTAACGGTGTTTCGACATACACTTGTGGATTAGCTTCACTCCAAATGCGGCAGTTTTGTTTGTTGACGTAGCCATTCAACCAGAAGTGCGCTTCATCGCTAAACAAAATTCGCTTATGAAAATCGACCATTATTTTCTAAATAAAATTGCCCAATTTGAAAGCGTTGTTCAGGCGTGAGTCTATTCATGATGAATTGCCAAACCAAACTGAGAATAAATCACTTGACAGCTGTTAAATCGGTCGCCATCTTGGAAAGTAATGCCAACTTAAACTGCTATACCTGGAAAAAAACACTCTGTATATATATATATATAATATTACTTGTAATAGTAACTTGCATTTATCAATTTACAGAAATATTATTTTGAATTTTTTATTTAGAAACGATAACTTAACTACCCGCAAAATAGATAAATTCAATAGTCTTGCTACTTCTAATTCCAAATCCAACAGACAACAATAGGATTTCGAAGTCAGCATGTTAGTGGTCTTGCTGTGCTGTAAAGTTATATCATAACACTCATCTCACAGTTTACATCTTTTCCACACACATTTTGAACATCTTACACATTTTGGACAATCAACCAATTCATAGCCTACCAAATTTGATTGTCATCTCTCTTGGTATCTATCTTTGCTGGCTAGTTTAAAAGATAGTTCATAAGATGCTTTTATGTATATTCAGGTTTTTTAATTCGGCGAATAATTGCTTTTCATTAATTTCAAGATTCTTGATTCTCTTGGAAAAAGCTCTGTGAGTAAAGAAATTTTGTTAAATTCTTCTTTGAAAAGTACTTTTCATACGTAATTGTTTTAGGATTTTTCTGCTTTAAGATTTTGGGAGAATTTGTTGCAGAATATATTCAGAAGTCAGTGGTTTTATCATACTTTCTGTGCGTTTTTATATACTTTGAATTTTTGCTTATTTTATTTGGTTTTTCTACCGATTTGCAAAGGGGGAAGGTTGGCGCCTTCAAACTAGTTTAACCCCACTTATTCGGTCCTATGTCCGAAATTGCTTTCTAACACGATAAGTTCTTTTTTGTAGTTCCTGTTTTGTATTTTTCTATAAATTCGATCTTCATGTTTAGCTTTTATAATTTTATTACGTTATTTCTTGTTATTTTCATTATCTATTATTTCTTGTTTTTGATATATTATATAAATTTCTTATATATATATATATATATATATATATATATATATATATATATATATATATATATATATATATATATATATATATATATATATGTCATGATTTTAAAGACAGAATCAGATTAAGGTTTAAAAAAAAGAGATCTTTATTCCATCGTGTCTACATCTCTTCTGACCGCGAGCAGGGAGGAAAAAGCACGCCATGGTGGGGGTTCCAAGTGAATAACACGTGAAAAACATCTGGTAAGTATCGCGGCTTTGAAGATGATGTTTGCAAGTTAATGCTGACATATGTTGACTATTAAATCTAACGATCTAGAATTAGACATGTTTATTGGCTAGGCCATATGTTCGGAAGAAATAAATGGGCGATTAGTTTGATACTTGAATATGAGAACGGAGAAAGATGGAGTCAAGTGCTAGATAGGGAATGTAATTTTTAATCTAATTTAATTATCCTTACATATATATATGGAGAGTGTGAACTAATAGTAGAAATTGAAAAATATCTCAATAAGTAATTCAAAATTTGAATATCTAATTGGATTATTAATAAAATAAAAAGTTCTGCTCGTAAAAGAGCATTATGCATTCAATCTTCAAAGATAACAATGGTATTCAAGAATGAAATTACATCTTTCGTGTCGATCCATACTTAATAAATTAAGTGCGAGGGGAGCACAAAAATTATCTCCTGATTAGCATGCTTTATGTGCTGAGTCCAAACATCTCGGCAGCAGAGCCTGATTTAAGCAATCTCCCACTAGCTAAAGTGGTTAAAAAAGAACAAACAACGTCAGCAAACTCCGAGAGAGAACTAACTCCCTCTCCCAAAGAAATATTCCATCCTCACAAACTTTTCCATTACCACCCGAAATCGAAAGTCACTTCTTCGCTGGGCGCAATCCATCACAATTGGCAAATCGCCTTCTAAATTAAGAACGTAATTAATTCCCCTCTGCAAAAAGGCAATTAATTAAAGTTAAAGGACGGAAGGGGAAAAGATTCCTGGGCCCCAAAACATCATCCACGGACCCCTTCTCGAAGTTTCTTAATGAATTGCAAACGCGCGGAAGAATTCAAAGATTAGTTACCCGACTTCTCCAGAGCCTGTTTCCTCCTGCATCGACCGTGGAAGTGTTAATGCAATAAAAGCAGAGATTAATCATAAATAAAACGATCTCGACCCGATGTTTACAAGAGGGGGATTTATTAATTTAGTTTTAGTGGAAGGAATTAATGTGTATTTTTCACCCATTCATCATTATGGAAGCAATAAAGCTAATGAAGATGGTGGTGGGTACAGCTGGATGCATTGATTTACGATGGTGTACTTACTCTCCTGGGGTTGAGAAGATGTGTGCTACTTACCCCACGCGTAATATTCATGGATCCTTGATTATATTGGGGGAATGCGTTATGTGTGTATTAAGTACACATAAAGCCCTGTGTGAGGATTGTGTCTTGCGATTGAGACCAAAGGTTATGTGTAATTAATCACTAGAATTACGATCGTGAATTTTAGAAGATAAACATATAGTTTCTTGATAGGTCAATATTTTGAGATGGATTGTTAGACACTTTACAACTAGCATATCAAGCTCAAAAATTTACGTGGGATAAAATTAGTATAGTTTTAAGTTAATTAAAACTAAAAAAATAACTTTATAAGGCCCACTCTTATATGTAACGCGGAGTACATGTTACACCTTATGGCAAATCAAATTATATAATGCATCTACATATATACGGAAAGGGCGACTCTCTTATCTCGAGATTTCCGGAACTATTAGATTTACAGACTTAAAATTTCATAGGCATATTTCTTTTGATCCGTTAAAAACGAGTTTTTCAAAAAAATAATTGCCAAGGAATGCTTTAGATAATGATTCCTGTTTTTGAGCAATAGAGCTTGTAGATTTGAAATTTGGCCAATATGTTTCTTTTTCTGAGTATAAAACAGGAGTTACGAAAGGGTTTGCAAGTATTGACTTTCAAGGGTATTTTCTAGGGGTTATAGACAAAGATTCCCGTTTTTGAACTATAGAGTCCATAGACTTGAAATATGACCATCATGTTTCATTTGTCTAACAGAGATCCGTTAAAAAGTGCTTTTTTTTTCGGAAATTGACTCCCAAAGATTGGTGGAGGATGTGTTACGGACAAAATATATTCCGGATTTTTAACTATTAGATCTACAGACACTGGAAATTTCTTAAGCATGCGGGGTTTTTTACTTTTTCATTTTCTGCCTTTTTTTCTTTTGTTGAGTAGAGATCCATTAAGAATGGATTTTATGAAAATCGACTCCCAAGTGCATTTCAAAAGCGTTACAAACAAAAATACCAAATTTTGAGTCTTTAGACTTACTTGGCAGGAATGTTTCTTCTGTTGAGTAGATATTCGCTAAGAACAGATTTTGCGGAAATCTTTTCCCACAACTGTATATAAGATAATATTTGGATATTTGTTTTGGATAAAATATTTACTAACAGATGAACTTAGGAATAACCGGTTTATTCATCTTGTTTACTTCGCTATCATATTTGCTAAATAGTTCTACCCTTAGAGTTTAATTTGCCATTTTACTTATATTTTTTTAAAAACATTAATTTAGTCTTGATTTGTTAAAACCTTTTTTACCGTTCTATCTCGATTGTTATATTTTTCATTTCACATGTGCAAAAAACGGGTATACCTGCAGGTATATTACATTTCAAAGTAATTTACGCAAGTTGAAACACATCTCTAAATTTCAGTTGCGATTGGTTATTGACAATGAGATATTGGAATCTATTGAAAGGAATTATTACATTGTGGGCTGGACGTTAATTAACTTGCTCCATTAAAAATGTATTTTATTAAAAAAAGCCAATACAGGTACCTTAACAAAACATAGCGTTATTGTTTTGTATGAAAATTTATTTTGTTAACTACACTGCTGTTTGTAAAAAATGCAACACAATGAAGGAATCATCAGAATTTAATGAACTTTGCAGCAAATAGCAATTATAGGGTGTCACGTAAAATAGTAAAGTTTCAGAGCCGTGCACAGCTCCCTCTGAACTGAGGCTGAAAGCGTATAATAGAGGGCTGTAGCGGGACGAGGAAAATAGTTAGTGATTATTTGTTAGTGACGAACGTTTAGTGAGACTTAGGTATGCTTCCATGACGAAATAAGAAGAAATTACAACAGCTTATAAAGTTTGATCAGGGGGAGCCTTCGAGAAGGAGGATTTTCCAATCGCACAATAGGAGCTCGTGTGCAGCGGAACAGTTCCACAGTGATGCGAGTTTGGAAGCAGTGGACCGACGAGCACCGAACAACTCGAAAAACTGGCACTGGACGACGGAAGGAGACGTCAGCGCGCGACGATCGACACCTGCTCCGCATGGTGATGAATGACAGTACAGCTTCCTCCTAGCAGTTGGCAGCACGTTGGTCTACAGCTACAAATGAACCAATGTCGGCTTCATCAATTCGACGACGTCTGGTGCACCGTGGATTACGTGCGAAGGTGCCTTTATGCAGGATTACCCTTACGGCAAACCATCTACGGCTTCGTCTGGAATGGGCTCATGAGAACAGAGTCTGGCAAGCTGACTGGCACCAAGTTGTCTTTTCAGATGAATCAAGCTTCCATTTGTGGGACCATTATGGCTGCATTCGTGTTAGACGCTATGCCAGTGAACGCTTCCTTCCAGAGTGCGTTATCGAACGACAAAGTGGTCTAACACTCGGAGTTATGGTTTGTGATTCGATTTCGTATCATGGACGATCCAATTTGCTACGAATTGAGGGTAATCTAAATAGCAACAGATACGTCCTTGAAGTGCTACTGCCCAAAGTCGTTCCTTTCCTTTGAAGCATCCTTGGAGTTATCTTTCAGCAGGTTAATGCACACTCACATGTCGCAAAGACAGTTTGAGACTTCAGTTCAGCCCAACACATACAACTTCTTCCTTGGCCTACTTATTCGCCGGATATGTCACCTATTGAGCACGTGTGATATTTGGTTAGTTGGCGTCTCGCTCGTGATTCGCATCCTGCAGCTTCAAAAGACGAACTTTTGCAGCGCATACAAGCAATATTGAATTCTCTTCCACTATCAAACATTCAAAATCTGTTTGCCTCCATGCCACGTCATGTAGCAGCACTTATTGCAGCGCGTGGTGGCTACACCAAATACTGATTTCGGACATTTAATATTGTTTTTTTTTTTTTTTTCCTTTGAAAATCTCGTCATTTATTTGTACTAATACAAGTTGTTTGTGCATTAAATTTCATTTAATTCTGATAATTCCTTCCAGGTGTTTCATTTTTTACAAACAGCATTTTATAAAAACTAGAAACTTTTAAAAGGTCCGAGTTGATAAGAAACCGCCTAGAACCGATTGATAAAATTAGAAATTTCGTTAGATAGAAACTTTTTTCAAAAAAGCCAACAATTAATGAAAAATTCCAAAGTGTATCAATAAACGGCACTGTAAGTAGCATAACGAAAATGGACTCGTCTCCAAGTGGTATTTGAAATCGAATTATGATAGCTTTGATACGAGTAGCACATTAAACCAACCGTATTGCTCAATGTACAGGTTTGTTTCTGTTTTCTGACGGAAAAAGTGACTTCCAAGTCATTCAATAGTTGTTGCTCTATTAGTGAAAAATCCACCCACCACCACAACATCGCACCACATTAAATGGGAAAATTCGTTTTTAGTTGTCATTGAGCCAAACCCGCATAAAAAGTAACAATGAAAACACCAAAGATTTTTTTTTCTTAAATCATACCATTTTCTCTTTCTACAAGCGTACACATTTCCAATTTGAAGTCACTATGACCAATGGCTCATTGTTTACACCATTTTGAAAGTGGATCTTTAATTTTAACCACCCTGTATGTATCTATTTTGAAAAATTGTGGTGAGAATATAAGTTATAATTATTGTTTAATAATCTCGTACTCAAAAGCTAACATATCTAAATCGAGTTTCTAGAATAAAGCAGAAGGTACGCTAAATATACCAACAATCAAAAGGTTTTGAGTGCATTTAATTTAACGAATTGTGATACAGTTAAAGCATGATAACATTTCGTAGCTACGTTACTTAATTTAAATAAATATCATGTCAGTGTCAATTTGCATTTAAATTGGATTATGTTTTCGTGAATATGGTAGGTTCAATTAATCGTTTAATTAGTTGAAGGGCCGGCACATAAATTCACTTGTTATTTATATATACTACAGTTAACTTACAGCACAAACACATTATTTATAATGATTTAATAAACCTGCTTCAGCTTTCATTTCAAAATGATTATTAATTATGAATTTTTAAAAAGTATGATAGAGTTACCACACATAAAAGTTTTAGTAATTTTTTTAAATCTATGCATAACTATGTAATTGGAATATTCTGCTGTTTTAATTAATGTCTCTTAAATGAAGAATTTTTAACGTAACCTAAATTATGATAAAATCTATGATTAATGAGGAATTTTCTAAATGTTTTTGTTAAATACCATTTTATCGATAAACGTTAGATAAGATTTATGTCCTAATTACTTAGCATTGGTTTCTCACTTAACTACGCCCGAAATATATTTGTTATATATATACCTAATACTTCGTTCTATAATGTTATTCTAAATATTCAGCTCCAAAAGCAATAAAAGGCCCTTTTTGCATAGCGATCTGGCCATAGATTTAAAATTTCAATACTTTTTTTTATTATATTTATAGGTACTTTAAAATGTATACATTATCAGAAAAATCGACGTGTAAATTTTACTACAGAGAAAAGTCAAAAAACTTTTGAAATTTACCTTACATCTTAAAAAACAATAATTTTTTAAATGATATTTAAATAGCAGTTGAATATAAAATTCTAAATTTCAAATTTATTTCGTTATCATAAAAATAAAAATTTAACAAAAAGGTTTGCAAATGTCACCAAAATATACCAAAAGACGTCGCCAAATATCGCGTTAATAGTGGAAATCATTCCTGTGTATGTTCGAACCACAATGACAGCATTTGGCGACATTTTTTGATTTGGTGAAATTAGTCGACAGTATAATGAGTAAGTACCTCAAATAATATAAAATATATAAATGGATTATTAATATTATTATTGTAATGGTAAATCTAGTATTTAATAACATAAGGGTACTTACGTATTGTCACAACAATCGCCAACTCTATTAATAACTCGCCAAGTTGGCAACCTTGATTTTCTATGTGCCGTACGTGCTGAATTGGCAACCAGGTAATTCGTTTCATATAATATCGCCAATAAGTTGAGATAATAGGTTATCACCGATGTAAGATAAGAGATGGCTGATTTACATCGATGGCAAATTAAATCATTAAAACAGATATTTTCACTTCAAAATATTTCAAAAACCGAATTAAATAAATTTACGCGATGCCCTATTTCAATAATAGTAGACAATCTTAAAAAGTTAATGACGAGGCCAGCAACTGAGATTGGAACTGCAATGTATTAAATTATTCTTTAGCAAAAGTTGGAGTAAAATTATTGTAGTGAATGAGAAGAGCTATGATATTTTTTTTAAAAAAAACTCCAAAACATTACAAAAAAATTTGTATTGGTTCAATATACTTGAAATACTGAAAAGTTATTTCTCCTGGCCTATTTATTATATACCTGTCCAAATAAAAACATATTTTGAATTCATACATTTAATGTGAAGAAATTAACTTCAAATCAGGTTCTCTACAATCTAGGAAAAGTTTCACATAACATTCAACCTTTTTATATGCGTTTTCTAGAAATTTTCCCTTCTCCAACCAGTGCTAATTTTCGTACACTAGTGTATCAAAAATCCCGCCTTGTTGGGAATAATGGCATATAATTTTCTTTTACGTCCTTCAATAAACGATTACAGCTTCTTTAATTAACATTATACTGCAGAACCTCAGTGATAATTGTATACCTCAAATATTTATGATTATTGTATCGTATTTTACGGTATAAATTCTCATTATACCTCTCATCGCTAAATGTTCTTCATAACGCGTTTGTTTATTAGGCCAACATTCCTATAGTTCTGAATTGGCTATTACCCAGGTGCTTAATTTGTGTTATTAGGTCTTTATGTTGTGTGTTAAGTATCCGGATTATGTTTGTGTACGCGAGAGATTTTATAGATGAAGAGACAGCATTTGAATTAGCATGTGTTGAAAGAGTCATAAATTCGATTTATTACGGCATAGAAGATTTCTTCTGACATTTTCTGGAATTTTTGTGACAGAAGATGAAATGGGTATCTCCTTTCCAAATTATCTGTAATTTTTATGAGTGACATGTTGTTGGCTAAAATGCACTGTTAAAAGTTTTGAAACTTATTTTTCTGATGAAAAGAATTAAATAAAATTCCGAAAGGAAGAAGCACACACACACAAAAGATGAAAGGCCATCCTAGAAAAATTGAGAGCGGAATGTGGTCCATTTTATTTAAAAATAAGTTCATTCGTCCAAATATCCACTTGATTTAGGAATGAGCATGGCATGATCTTAAAGCATGGGTCAACTAGATCCAGACCCAGGGCCTCGGCCCGTTCTTGACTCAGCCTTAATAAGATCATAATTCGAATAATTTCAACGGTCAAATATTATTTCCGGTTGTATTTTCCGAAAAATTCGGGATTTCGGACAATATGTCAACTGGCTACGTGTGATGACCGTCGATCAAGAATAGGTATAGGTCTGTCAAAAGGTGGTAGTCGGTCGAGCCGGTTTGTGCAATTGTGAGTCATGCACATTTATTTTTTTCGGGTTATTGTTTGTACGAGTATTTGACAACGCTTGATATGTACTTTTTGAGAGGTCCTGACCTCTCTCTTGGGCACCTAGATATGTAGGAGGTAGGGAAGAAACACTAGCCATAATCCAATCTATTTGTTGATCACACACAAAATAGCGACATAAACTAAATTAATAACAGAAAGAGAATGTCTCGGTGCTAACCGCGAAAGTGAAACAACGACGAAATACACGAATGATTAGGAGACTATCAAACTCGATCCTTACTTTATATAGGATCTAATTTATTATCCGATTTAATCTAATATTAATTTAACCTCAGTGATCAATCGTCACTTTAAATCTGTCCCCTAAGAAATATTTAATCGTAATAATTCCATAATGATACCTGTCAGTAACAATCTCTCCTGATTTCTGGTTTACATCCACTCCTTCTCTCCATCTAGCTAGAAAACCTCAACTATATATAGTACTTAATTTACATATCGTGATTTCTTCTTCAGTAGGGTTGATTGGGAATAACGCGAATCGATAGTCCAAAGATTTCCCAGTAGGGTTAGAGGAGGGTCATAGATGGGGCCTACATTTGTGTAGGGTTCTTACTTTTGAGTAACGGCACAGGGCCTCAAGAAGTCTTAAGACATGTCAGAGAATAAGAAATATTTTAGGCTAGAATTACATAAAACGATTTGATTTGCTTTAAAAATGTAAAAAATTTCAGAAAATCGAGCTTTTAATGTTTTTTTATCTACACCAATCCGCAGCCCATTGGAAATAAAATAAAATAAAAATGTTTATTGATCTCTTGCTTATTAAGGATCCTAATAACTGATTTATATTAAATTTACACAAATAAGATAATTTTTCTAGAAATTTTAATTTTATGATCCCACTTTATCCACCTGAAACGGATTCCTTGATGAGAAAATATATTTTCACACACTATTTTTCTAACTTGATTAATAGTTATTCCATGTACGAAATATTTATCATTTTAAGCATTCGAATTTTCTAATTAAAATAAAAGGCAGGGATTTGAATTTATTGCTTGTTTTTTGTAAGTATATTGTTAAAGCTTTCAAAAGAAAAAAAAAATCTAAGCTTATTTTCTTAGCTTTCCAAAATAATAATTATACGGACACTAAATTACTTTCTTCCCCTATTACTAAGAGTAAAAATAGTTTTTATTATAACTCGTACTAATTATGGTGGCTAATAATATCAATAAGCGAGATAAATAATCTTTTTAAGGATCACCGCAACTTTATTCAACATCTTTTTTTCCCCACAACAATTGGACAAACTATTTTTTTGAGCAACAGAGTGTTGCCATTCATAAATAATGATATAGTCATATTCACTGCTGCCACTCACAGAAAAAAGAAATAAATACACAATTTTGTAACTAACGTTGCCATCCAAAAATAAATAAATAAAATAATATACATCTTCAACATATGTATCAAAAACAAGCGTCTTCCACAATTCATCCATTATTAATCGAACAACTTTTAGTTTTAGAAGTGCTTGATAACCACAATAAATTCTATAGTATGACTTGCTAAAAACAAAAAGTTTAATAAAAAACAACAGTTGCTCTATGAGCCATTCTTTATCCACCACAACTACAGTTATGGCTACACCAGGCAAGGCAGGTGGAAAAGCCGAGATTAAATTTGATAAACAGTAATCTGCTTTCATGAATAATAAAAATCGCATTTGTCTTGATGTGTAATGGATGACTCTTATCATCGACAGCTTGGAGAGCAAAACGACAAAGTGCCTGTGTTGTAAACATTCCTTGACGCTTCGTTACAAGTTCGTGACTGTGTTAAGCAGCAAGGTGGTCTATGATTTATACGAAGCAATGGCCTGCTCTCTGAGGAACGTTACATGAGTTGATATATTTGACAAGAGATGGCTTTTGGAGCAGTCTGCACTGACAACCCTTCATTTCAGTTTACATTGTTTATAGACATTTCAATAGGGTGACTTTTATGGTGGGTCATTAAGTAAAGAAAAGACTTGTTGGAATTATTATTCATGAAAAAGATGTTGGTCAAGCTGCAGAAAAATATCAACCGACACTTATTAGATGGTATCTTATGTTAATATTTATTTCTATTTTAGGAATATTGAGGGATATGCATAAATAATTTTCATGAAATAGTGGTCTATTATTTAAGTTATATGACCTCAAAGCTAATTGGGCATCTAGTTTGATAAACTTGTCAAGAGTAGACATTCTAATGATCTATACAATGAAGACATTACTTATGGAAAATTTTCGACCTTTTAACTTCCATGCCCGAGATGATCTCCGGCAACGGCACTATATTCCAAAATGCCATGCCCGAGTATTATCCGGGATAGTTTTTATTTTGAGTGCATCGTATTGTTATACCCCAATACATATTGGGAGATGCTTATTTCGGCTTTAACTCTTTGTCTAACCCGAATCTATGTTAGAAAAAGTTAATTTGAGTTAACAAAACTGAATTACTAAACTACTAATAGGTATTTATTTATTTATTTATTATTATTATCATTATTATTATTATTATTAAAATAATGCTCCACTATAAGCGAACTTTACCCCTGACACGCTGGGTGGCAGCCACCCCAGAAAAATATGCGGTTGCAACAAAACCTTAAAAAGTTTTTTGCATGTAATTCAACATTTCATTTAGTTCTAAACATTTGATTTTTGCAATAAAAAAAATTTGACAATTTATTTTTCAAATGATCAAAATAGCTCGACAGTTAAAGGGTTAATGCAAAACATTTATATATGATATGTTATTAAGCTAAAAAGAACCAGTTGTTAAAATTTTTGTTTAGTATATTGTTTTTCTCACCACAAACTTCATAAAAATAGGAGCTAAAATCTAAGAATATGTAATACTCATATCTATATATTCAAGATAGTAGGTACTTATATAAAAGTACCCGATTTCTATTTAAAGTCCTGGCAGGATCCGTATTAGACTTAGGCGTGTATTTTAATCCAAACATGTCAAGAAATAAGCCAAGCTGAGAAGAAATGTGGTTTGTTGATATGTTGAAAAACAAATATGGTGATCAAACATCTATAAAAAAGTTTGTTATCGGTATTTTCTAGGTTCTCGTCAAAGTAAGAATTATTACAATATATCAAACAATAAATTGAAAAACATTTTTCAAAAATTTAAAATGTAATACACATGAGTGCTATGTTCCTGTTATAAAATTCTCATATATTTTATTTGAATAGTCTTAGCAAGTCCACAATTCCTATTGAAAACAGTATATAAGTCTATATTTACAATCACACTATTTAGAGCCAAGAAATATATTCCTCAAATAAAAAGGACAATAATTATTGACAGTTTTTTTCCATCCCACCAAAAAGGAAAACTTTAGGAATCATGTGAATACGGTAACTTCTACATAATCAAATTACTTTTCTTTTTGTATCTGTATATATATTACTCTTAGCGGTATAATTTATAGTAAATAAAAAAAAAATATGATGAAAAAAAACACACATATCATAAATCTCAATTCTAATTACCCTCCTAATTTTATTTCAACTAAGCTCGCAATTTCGTGATCATTGCCCTCAAAAAACTTTGTCAGCTTTTTTTATCACTAATTATTATCATCGACTAATGAGTTATCATATTTTATCAGAATAATTAATGAAATGTTAGGTGCGTAGGACGACTTAACAGGGACATGATTAATTTGTCAAAAAGGCCCTCTAAACATGGTCATAAGAGCCTAGCTGGCACACCAGAATGCAGATATGGTATTCATAGTTCTTTATCATATACATTTGCTAAGCTTAATAAATTCTGTATTAATTTTAATCTGCATGATAATTATTTCTTTACGCTTTCAATATTATCAGAGTCACGCACAATATTATATATTATTCTGTCGAAATAATTTTTGTAGTGTGCATGCTAAAATATAGAGGAAATTTGAGTATATAAATATATATAATATTAAGTTAAAGGTGAGAAAAATACACAAATACCGTATTTATTAGAATCTAAGCCACGCTATTTTTTTCAGTGTTAATTCTACTGAAAATCGGGTGTGGCTTAAAATTTAAGGCAAAAATTTGCTGGATGGGGAAATCGAGTTTCATCCCTTTCAAAAGGAAAAATGTAATCGTACATTATGACCACTTGCATCGATGTCTTATCCCATTCCACAGTTTATCTCCAGTATTCAATCTATCGTTAACATCGTTGCCTGCTCGTATTTAGAAAAGGTTTTTGCATACGCTTTCTTTGATCACCTAAACATCAAAAATATCGATATCGGTAATAGCATCAAAACGAGTTCACTATTACGCAAGCTTGAAAAAGGAAGCAGTTTTACATGCAGAAGAAAACGGAAGCGCAGAGTAGTGGCCACTGAAAATTTGACAAGGATGAAACAAATATATGTCGATGGCGTAAACAAAATAGTATAATTTTTGCTTGTAAAGGCTCAACAGTCTTTAATAATTTCTTAACATTTTTCAAAAAATATTCTTATGAAAAAATGTCGCATAAGAAATGCATTGGATGGCACGGAAGACCGCAGTGTGTGGGAAAATGGCGACAACGGCACCAATGCCGAAGTCAACAGTGACAATGGAAGTGCTTGACAAATTTTAAGTCTGTTGGCATATTACTCCCAAAAATTTTGTGATGAATGAGGGGGAGTGGCACTTTTCTCCTACATTGTTCCATAAAACTGAAATTGTCTCCACTGCATGTAATTTTTTTAAGAAAAAATTGAATTTTCTCAGTGAATATGTTATTTAATAAAATATATATATAACTTAATTTATTAAAGAAAAAAATCTTTTTTTTTCCAATTCCGAAAAAAGTTTTTTTCATTAAACTACTCAAATACATTTAATTAAATTGCTGTTTTTCCTTCCTCACTTATTCTTAACAGTTTTTTTTTCCAAAAATCAAGATCTAACATTTTTATTTACCTTTATATATATATGTACACCCCCTCCATCATTTCTTTTTACTCCTAAATCCAAATTTTTGATAAATATCGCTTATACAGTAATACCAACCATTACATACATCGTTAAATTTAATTTTCTCTAATAAAAAAAGTTGAGGTTGAACTTTTTAAAACTTTTGTCATAATTTTTTCCGCAGCGAATCTTGACATTTTCCCCAAGAGGCTTCACAACCCAAACTGCTTTTTTGAAAGAAACCTGTTAGTCTCACGAACATAAACCCAAAATTTTAATACCGAGATCACAAAAACTTCAATTACCTTATCCACCCCATGCTAAAAGCGCAATCTCATTTTTCGAAGGCAAAAAAAAAAAAAAAAATACCGCTACACTATTTGAAAAACGAATTTCTACCCGAGCTCGTCTAATTTGCCTTAAATACTTTCACATTTTTATAACTTTATTTTTTTTTATAAATATATTTTATTCATTCTATACTTGTGTACTTTTCCCAATAAATATAAGGCATGTCTGATTTTTACACTATACGCTTAGTTTAACGTGACACCGACGAAGAATTCGTCATTATCTTTTGAGCTTTATAAGAATAGCGAGGGAGACGGCGGGAAAAAATGGTTGGAAAATTCCAAAATAAGAAGGGAAAAAAAAGGAAACTTGCATTTTGAGCCTCATTTGACGGTAAATCCCCCCCCTCTTTTTCCCTTTCATCTGCCTCACCCCCTTTTACGATACTGGCTTTATTTGTTCTATTAACTAAGCTGCTTGTTGCACAAAAAGCTTTAATTAAAATTTATATGCAGACGATTTTTTTAATTGAAAAATAATATCTTGAGATTTTTAGACAAAAAGACTAGTTTACTTTATTTTATTTACTTACTTATTATTATTAATTTATTTTTGTCGTTATGATTATTTTGAGAAATACATTCAAAAACAGATTTTAAAAGTAAATAAAAATATATTAAAATGATTATTTAAGCTTCGAACTCTTAAGAAATGAGTTTATTAATAAAATAAACAAAAGTAAGTTTTTTTCTCTTTCCTAAATTGAGGCAATGCTGAGAAATAGTTACAAAAATAATTTTAAAATTAAAACAACTTACTGCTATGGTATGAAAATATAAGAAATAATTTAATATTATTATAGTTTTAAGGAAAAGAAACACATGCAAGCTGGTTTTACATCTTTTTAGAAGTGATCGTTTGATGAATTGTGAGTACGCTAAATGTATTTCTTCCACTTCTTCAGCAATCTTTCAGCGTAGTTCCGTTACATTTTCGATTTGTTTAAAAAAGTTTAGAAAAGAAACATTTCGAACATTTATGTCATTAAAATAATGCAAAAATATTTTCCGTTTTATTGAAGTGATAACTTCCTTAGGCACGTTTTACTGGAGAGTGAACTTGAATGAAGCGTTACGCTCGGCTTTATAACGCTCATTCGTCATTTTTCGTCTGTAGTCGGAAATCGTGCTCAAGGCGTCCGTGACATACACACTCCTAAAAAGACATGTGACTAAAAGAGGGACGTAGCTCTCCCCCCACCACTCCGAAATGAAATGAAATGCGGTAGTCTATCCCCCTCTCCCCACCAATATGCCGTGAAAGTGAAGTTCCTATAATCATATATCTTATCTTTAGCTTCGATCTAAGTGGGGCTCCCCCCCGCCACCGCATTTTTTTTACAAAAATGAATGGAGGGTTTATTCTAATACTAACAGTAGCAGGAAAATGAAACATGTAATATTTTTAAAAAATAGCCTTAGAGAGATAGAAAAATCCTAATCTAAAATTAAACTTAAAATGTAGAAAAGGACAAATTTTTATAGAACTAAATAAATAGTCTAGTTATCATAAGCAATATTGTAGTGAATTTAAGAATAAGAATTTGTTTTTGTAAGCGAATCGGAATAGCGAGGAACAAATAGTTCTATTAATTACATAATTACTTAAATATACTTATTATTACACTTACACTTACACACTTATTATTACTTACATTACACTTACTTATTATTATTTATTATTACATTATTACATTAATTTTCTAAAAAGAAAATTAAAACAATTGAGAATTTAAAATAACAAAATTAAGTATAAAGGTATTAAGAAAATTTATATTAAATAATTTAAATACAAGAAGACAAAATATTCGGTTGGGGAAAAGAAATCTACTATTGTTTCGGTAGATGGCTGTGGTGTCGATATCTCGTGAAGTATTGATCAAAACATTTAAAATTTATGCTCGTTGTCAAGGTTACATTCCACACTAAAAATTTCTTTTTTGCTTTTTTTGTTTGGTCCATTCAGTTGTGAGTTATAAGGTGCTAAAAATGGAAGTCAACAAAGAGAAAATTCTGTACATTTTACAGTTTTCCTTTGATAAAGACGAAAATGCAAGCCAGGCGGCTGAAATTGTGAATGGTGTTTATGGTGCCGATATTGTAACAGCTAATTACATGCAATTTTGGTTTCATCGATTCTGTTCCGGCATTTTTGATGTTAAAGATGCACCTCGCACAGACAGGCCCGTCGTCGAAAATGTCGATAAAATCACAGAAATAATCGAAATTGACCTGCATATTAGTAGTCGTAGCATCACCAAGGAGATAAAGATCGACCATAAAACAGTTTTAAACCATTTGCGCAAAGTTGGATTCAAAAAGAATCTCGATGTTTAGGTGCCACAACAATTAACACCAAAAAACATGATGGGTCGAATTTCCATCTGCGAAGCCTTGGCCAAACGGAATGAAATCGACCCATTTCTTAAACGGATGGTGACTGGAGATGAGAAATGGGTCGCATACTACAATATTGTGTGAAAATGATCGTGGTCGAAGTGCGGTGAAGCAGCTCAAACGGTGGTCAAACCAAGACTAGCGACCAGGAAGGTTCTACTGTGTATTTGGTGGGACTGGAAAGGAATCATTTATTAGGAGTTGCTTCCGTATGGCTAAACACTAAATTCAGCTCTCTTTTGTCAGCAACTGGACCATTTGAAGCTAGCGATTGAGCAGAAATAGTCCACAGAAGAGGTGTTGTGTTCTATCAGGACAACGCCAGTCCATACACATCTGTAGTGACTCGCCAGAAACTCTGGGAGCTTGGTTGGGAAGTTTTAATGCGTCCACCATATAGTGTGGATCTGGCACCAAGCAATTACCACCTTTTTTTCGCATTGAAAAACTTCCTGAGTGATAAGAAATTGGGATCAAGAGAAGAATGTGAAAATCAATTTCTAGAGTTTTTCGCCTAGGGCCAAGACTTCTAAGAGAGAGGCATTATGAAGCTACCTTTGAAATGGCAACAAATTATACAGCAAAACGGTGCATATTTGAACCAAATTGGACGTTCGGAAGCATGTTAAATAAAGTCTTGATTTTCATGCAAAAATAATGAATTTCTTTTTCCCCAACCTAATATAATTAAGAAGACTTACCTTGCAGCAGCACCGGAATATAGTTGTACAAAACTGCTTTTACGATGACAAAAGAGCTAGTATAAGCTAGAGATTAACTTAACTAAGTGGCGCGACATCTCATGAGGGACAAGGCCTGCTGTGGCCTTGTCAAGGCCAATGGTCAAGGTGTCGGATCATGGCAGGCATGTCATGAGTTCGAGCCTAGTACCGCTGAAGACCCGCCGTGTAGGAGGGCGATGCATGTTAAATATATCGAGGCTCAAACGCCATCCCGTTCGGGTGATGTGGAAGTCAGAAGAGAAGGGTTCAAACTCAGGTGTCGTCCTCGTCTCTTGACCATGGTTCAAAATTACGAGGTCCGTCGCCAAAAGTCCTCGAGTAGCTGAACAGTGCGACGTTAATATTCACTCACTCATCGCCCCTCCTCTTCGCAATAACAAAGTATTTAATGTAATAATAATATAATTTGCTGCTATATAAAGTTACAATTCGATCTTATGTATAAACAGTACAAATTATCAAGATAGGTATTAAATTTTGTATAGGTTACTTTTAAGAAATAGATTTTATAAGTGTTGCCTTTTCTTTCTAATTTTTAAATTGGAACAGATTGCTTAATAATTTTTAATTAAAAAAATTACATATTTATTTTCTTAAGCATCCATCTCTAAAATCTCTTCCTACATTTCAAACATAAAACCTCTGTGAAAACGTATTTTCTGTCGTGGTTGCTTAAAAGGTAAAATATAGATCTTAGCTAAATATATATAGAAAAAAAAACTTAGAGTATCTATATATGTAATACTAAATCTTTCTTTGAAAGACAAGCCCGTGAGAGTCACTAGTAATTATTAAATCTGTTCTTAATTTAGTAGTGATGAATTGATTAACAAATACATTGTGCAGCACCAGTAGCGAACACAGGAATTTTTCAAGGGGGGGTCCGGGGTTGAAAGTTGATCATTTTTGTATCAGGCTCCTTTTGATTTTGTCGATTTTCGGGAACAAAACACAGTAAAAACTAATTATTGAATAAATAATTAGCATTAATTAATAAAATTAATCATTAATATCAAATATTTAATTAAATTTTTCGTACTATGTACTTAGAATTATAATCAATCGGGAAAAAAATCGAAGGCTTTTGGGGGGTCCGGACCCCCAGAACCCTCTCCTTGTGTGCGCCACTGTGCAGTACTGATGCATTTTAATAATATATCAATGTAAATGTGTATTTTAATTTTTTGTTATGTCAGAATGTATATATACTTTTATTTTCTTTCAGTAAATTAATAGTTTTTTTAAATAATCTTTTATTTTCGACCTTCGATATGCTCGTGCCCCCCACGTAAGGGTACCACGCCCCACAAATCGAGAATCGCTGGTTTGGGCACGTCTGTGTATTGAAATTATTATGTTACTATACAATAAATGAACTCTGTATTTAATGTCCGATTCCTTTTGTCCAATGCCGGGTGGGCAAAAAATCCGTATAAACTTTTAAAAGTTTATAAAACCCGGAAAATTAAACAAAATAAGAAAACGGTTTGCAGGTTTTACGGGATTTTTTTTTAAGGTAAGTGAGTGAGTGAATGAGATTTTATGGCGCAAGAGCCAAATCTGGCTATACTGCGCCTAACATTTGTGAAAATCTGTGATCTAGACGAGAAAAGAAAGAAGGGATAAATTGAATGACAAGAAGGAGGGTCGAAAATAGAGAAGGATCACTAGGGTACTCCAGCTTCGTGAGACCCGTGTTTACCAAAGGTAGTAAACCCCTTGGAAAAAGGAAAAGATCACTAGGGTACCTCGGGATTGTGACACCCGTACTCAGCTAAAGAAGGTGAGCCCCTGGGGTGTTTTTAAGGTAAGAAAAAAAACCTGCCGACAGATGGTGCTGGTACAAACGACTGAATTGGGAATATGCAAATGAGACACAGGTGATTACAAATACTGATGCCTTGATTCAGATCTAATTCTCCGTTGCATGCCAACTAAGTGAGCAAGGATGCTCATTGAGAAAGACAAAACTTTGTTGGTGAAGCTGTTTTTCATGAACAAGGAATCAGCTACTGTTGCACTGTGCAAATTTCGACTTCAGAAAAATGTGAAGACTGGAAAAGGGCTTTCAACAGAGGCACGCTTCATAAAGCTTGTTCAGCGATTCGAGGAAACCGGATCGCTCGAGGATCGTGTAAGATCCGTACGACTAAGAATCATTAGCAAACGTTGCAAGTTTACATGGCCTCCTCAGTCTCCAGATCTGACTCAAGTAGACTTTTGTCTGTGGGGATATTAAAATTTCCGGGTGTATTAATCCCGTTCATCGAATCTGTCGGAATTGAAAGATGCGATCCTCCAAGAGCTGTCATGTATACAGGTGGACATTCTGCACTCTGCCGTTGCTGGATTTATGACACGCTTGGAATGTGTCATCCCTCGTAGTGGTGGATATGTGGAACACGTGCTATTGTAATAAATGATTTGGTAACGTTATTTCAGTTATTTTCGAGTATTTTCTTTATTATGTACAAAACGCCTCCTATCGGTATTTTTTTAAATTATTCCTTTTTCTTAGCTTAAAAAAATCTCACGACTTATCGATGCTAAACCTACTAACCGTTTTTTATTTTGTTTAACTTTCAGGGCTTTATAAATTTTAAAATTTTTTACGGACTTTGTGCTCTACCGGTATATATATAAATAACAAAAGGGGAATCAAACGAGTTAACAACTTTTTCTATTGCTGGAAATTTTGTTGCATTTAACTATTCAGTTCAATAAGTGTAAAATTTTATAAAATTTTACAATAAAACTATATTTTTATGAATTAGTGTTCTTTTTCAACTGAAATTACCATTTCCGCAGATAAATTTTAAGAGATTAATGCAATGTCTTTACCACAGATTCACTCCAAACAAGATAGTAATCCTAGCGGTATAATCATTTTGATGCTTCCTTAACCACACCTTATATAGATAGTACATGGTTGTGTGTTCCAATTTATAAAAGTACTAACCACAGTCGACAGGGAGCTTCCCATAAGCTTTCTTCCCTTTGTAAATGATCTTTTGCAGTCGTCTGGTCGCCACAAAGAACAAGAAAAACTTTCGCAAGTTGGCTGTTTTTTCCATCCGAAGAACACGAGTAACATTGATTTATAGTTCCCGGTGGCTGACATCATTTGTATCGTCTCCATAGGCTTGACATGTTTCATCATTGACTTTAATTCTTCTGTATGATAATAACTTTTCATAATGTTTAAGACCGTCAGCATATAGGTACACAATGAATACATGCATTGTTATAGTAAATGAGGTTTGGGCATGAATTTTTCCAATTCATTGCAAGAAAAGAATTTTAAGTCAATTCCTTCTTTGGGGTCAACAAATAAAAATTTTATTTTAGTTACCGTAAAATCCGGCGTATAACGCGCACCTATACTTTCCAGCTGAATTTTTTAATTTTTAGGTATTTTCGCCGTATAACACGCACCCCCTTCTTAACGAAGAAATCTGAAATATTAGTATACATTGCTCTTATGTTTCGAAGTCATTTATTCGAGGTATTATCCCAGACTTTTGAAAAAATAGTATATATATATACTTCTAGAACTACAACTCTTTAAGTTCATAACGCAAGTCGTTTCTTTAAAACAAACGGTATTTCGATACACATAGAAGTAAATTTTTGTTTATGCCTTTTTCTTTTGTTATTTGTAAAGCTATCGTTTTTATACCCGGCGTATAACGCGCACCTTTAAATTTCTATCTTATTTTTTGTATTCAAAGAGCGCTTTATACGCCGGATTTTACGGTACTTTTTATTGAATAGTTACAATTAATATAAATATGTATATACATATGATATAATCACAATATTAAGTGGCAAAATAGAAAGCGATTTTTCATTCCATATATAGGGCTGGGCTATTATTTTTATTTGTTACTATTTATTCATTTATAAGTCACATTCTCAGAAATTAGTCCATCCCAGGAAGGATTCAAACATACGACCTTTGGATTAGAAGTCCAACGCGCTATCCATTGCGCTACAGGGACACAACGAGCGGTTTTACTTTTTATATATCCTTTTGGACTATTGTATTAGTTTATTATTGTTTATTCATTAATTAAATTTAATTAATAGACTAATATTTGAAAAATCGCTATTAACGTCTAGTGTCATTCAATACAAGTTTTAAAGGATGCATTTGAACGAATAAAAAATATTTTATTAACGATTAAAAATTTGAGCAAGATATATATATTATTCTAAATAGAGAGTAAGGATTAAAATTCCTTAGAATAATAATAATTTACTACTATAAATTTATCATATTTCCTAGTTATAGTTACCTCCATATTTTAAAATATTAGATAAAATTACTTATTATTATTTAATTCATATAATTCATTCTAGTGTCACTAAAGTTATTATAGTTTGTAAACTCTCTTTTTAATTTTTATTTCTATTTTTTTCATACTTTTGTTGTGCTACAATTCAGCCATTCTCATGCCTTGAATTTGCATTTGGGTCCAGAATCTGGCAATAACTTATTTATTGTACTCAGATTTAGCGTGGGCTCTGCATTCTTGAGTGCAATTTTTAGGTAAGTTACCTTTATATTGTAATGGATTTAGACATTCTATCCATTATTTTCAATAGGTTTTTGCTCAGTAATATTAACATAAAGGGGGAAGGTTGGCTGACCACAAAACATGTTCAGCCCCACTTTTATATAAATTATTTTACATATAAGCTGTACTAAGTCAGCAATGTTTATAATACTGCAGCATCCATTTTTTAAAGTTTAATTTCTCATATGTCCGTCTTACATTCTCAATATTTTTTGGTTTTAATTGATAAATGTTCCTCTCTCACATTTGTAGATAATTCATACTATATGCATATAAATATATACAAGGAGAGTGTGAAATAATAGTAGGAATTGAATGAAAAGAAGTAGAAATAGTCAATTTTTTTTACAAAAGACAAATAATTTTATCATTTTTTTTTTAATTTGTGAAATGGATTTTTAAAATTATGGATGTAAGATATCATTTGTAGAACAGATTAAATGGGCTCAATTCATGATGGTCACATGATAGAGACAAACACGTGTTCTCCATTGAATTCAAAACAGACATCATACAATTGTACTTGTTGTTTTATTTGTAAATCTTGGGTAAAATTTCAAATTTTTTTAATTTAAAGATGTTCAGATGTTATTAAAAATGAAATTCTTCAAAAGATTTTAAAATTTAAAAAGTATCTTATTTTTTATACATGTACTTTGAAATAAAATGCATTTTGTCAACCTATGTGCATTATTGTTGCAGACAAATTTGTATTTTTTAAGAGAAAGTTTCTGAAAAGATCAAAAGTTGGCAATAACGAAGCGCATGAACTGATCAGCTGGCATTCATTGTGCGGCTATTACGTCACAAGAGATTTTGAACTGATTGGCTAAAAACACGTGGCCATTGTTATCATTAAACTATGACATCACATGAAATGAGCCTTTTTGGCAGATTCTATTATAATACCTTACGTTTGGGTCTTATTATCACCAACTTTGCTATTCACTTTTATTTATCGCCAACTTGGCGATTCCGCCAACTTAGCAAATTATTGCCATTATGTTGGATATAAATAGAACACAAACAAGTAATATAAAAAAAACTTTTAAGTCAATTCCTACTTAGATCAACAAAGAAAAATTTTATATTTTAGCTAATTTTTATTAAATACTTACAATTAATATAAATATGTATATACATATGACAGAATCACAACATTAAGTGGTGATTGATTTTTATTAATTATCATTAAAGTAACGTATTGTTATCCAAAACAATCGTTCAAATAAAATTTCAGTTCAACTGAATGCTTTAAAACGTGAGAAAAAAATCTTTTAAAGTTTTTTCACAAGTCGCCAAAAGGGTCACTAAGTCACCAAAAAATATGCCAACGTGGCTGAATTTGTAATTCTTTGAATAATTAGTTTAATCAATTAATTTTTATTAATTACCTTATTGTCACCCAAAATTATCATGTATATAAAATTTCAGATCAATTGAGCGATTTAAAATGTATGCTTTAACGATTGAAAATTCCACCAAAAAAGATGAATAAATAACTATAGAGAGAGTGCGAACTAATAGTAGGAATTGAAGAAAAAAAAAGCTGTTGGGCTTAATCTGGCACTATTTTTTTCTCCACCAAAAAAAAAATGTTTTCTAAACTAGGATTTTACGTAATTAATTCCAATCGTTTAACAGGTCTTATTTTATTTTGATCCCTATTATTTTTAAAAGGTAACGGACATTGTACTTTTCTGCAACAAAAGTATCCACATTTTTTTAAATAATGAATGAGCAATGGTAATATTTCATATGCTTTTGAACTGATGTGCCGAAGAATTGTATTTTGGAAAAAGAATCTAGGAAAAAGGGAGTGGGGTCTATTTTTCGTAATCGGTTTGCATTTTTGAGTTTGGTAACCTTGAAAAAAAGTATTCTTGCTAAGCATAATAGCGAGAAATAGTTAACTTTCAATTTTTGTTTCACACAACAATACATTATTTAACATTACATTATTAAAACAAAATTTGGAGTTGAATTTACGTTGCATTTATAGAAAATTTTAAAAATGACGAGGACGCTTGAGACTATTTTTTTTTAGCAAAAGTAATATAATAAATAGTAAAAGAATTTTGTTTTGAGAACCCCTTATAATTTTTCAGCGCAACATAATATAATTTACAAATACCCCTCTGAGGAGTTATACGGTGAAATACGTTTAACGCGAAACGCTTAAGATGAAATATCGGTTAACACGAAATAATACAACGGTTCCTACACAAACTATGTATTTTCATGTATATTTTTCTCTAAACAAGAAACTGAAATCGCTTAACAGGAAGATTTTTCCCTTCTCGGAATGAACAAAATGCGGAAAACACCGGCCTAAGTTTGAAAAAATTTCTGCATTTTTGGACTGACCAACGTATCATCGGTGGAATTCGTTGCAGTAGATGACTATAATGTTTGTACACCCCAAATTATGCCAGACAAAGATATTTTGGAGTTTGTTCAAAGCTTAAAAAATATCTTTGATGCAGATTTTGACGATGAAAATGAAATGAATAATGCAACCCTTACTCCCGCGTCATCTGAAATGAGAAACATCAAGAAAAGTATGTGCAGTTATTTGAACGCACGTTCCACTGATGAAATGATTAACCAAATAGACAACATCGAAGAATTTTTTAACAACTTAATGCTAAAAAAAGACAATACAAAGAAAAATATCAAATTATTTTTCCAACATCACGCGAAAACGATCGTTTTGGCATGCTCGATAAAGAACTGGCGCTCGGAGCGGTAAGTGCCCGGTTCGAATTTTCCTACAAACTCAATAAATGTTTTGTTTTTCAAAAAACGTGAAAAACTTGTGTTAAAGTTTTTTTAAGTTCTTGTGAATGTTTTTATTTCATTGATTTTTATTAAATACATGCATATATATCTATCTACGTAAATAAAATAAACTGTAAGAAACTTAATTTATTTTAGTATATGGTTTTCTTTCTGTAATATCCTTTAACACGAAAATATATTTCAGTCCCCTCGGTGTTGTATCAAGCGATTTTCACAGAACTTAAGGCGTATAAATAAAATTTATTACCTTATAGGGGGCATGTATATACTATCAACTGCAAACCAATGATTTAATTTATCATTTTCTGACTTTTGCTAAAATTAATAAGTTTATATTGCACACCAATTTTATTTAATTTTTATTCACATCCAATATATGTGTGCGTGCGTGCGTGCATGCGAGTGTGTGTATCAATTCAAAAATGCCTTATAGCTGATGAAATGAATAACTTTGTGAAGTAAGACTGGAATTGCAAAAGCTGAAAAACAAAAACGAATTTTTTTAAAGTAAAGTTTATCAATTGCGCATTAAATTTAAAACATTCGTGCGAAAGATAACAAAGTTTATTTCTCAATTCCCAGTAAATCAAAATTTCGTAAAAATGAGACGTGAGGAAATGAGAATCAATTAAATAAATCTTTAAAAATACAAAAACAGCTTTCCTTACGATGAATTAACCCATAATTTTCAAAACTTGAGATTACATTAAGTCCAGCCATTCTTGAATTAACTACAAAATTTCTCCGAAGCTGGTTGTGAAATAAATAACTCTTTTTGTTTAAATCAACTGTTTCATACAAGTTCCCGGCTTGTAAAACCACATATTGGGACAAACTTTAAGGGGGGGGAGAGACATCACAAGGATTCAGATTTGCAGAGCAACCCATGTTCGGAAACGTCTTCGTTCGGTGCCAGGGGGCGTTGTTCACAAGAGCTTTGGAGGAAACAAACCTGCATTACCACAGTTATTTCAGCAGTCATCGCGACCCAGATGAATAGGGAACAGTTTTACGAACAACTAGCTGGCAGATATACACCGGATTTACCGATTAATGTTGATGCTGTTACTAATGCCACCTGTCTGACGATGTTAGTTCGAGACCCACGAAATTCATCGTGGCAAAGAGCTAAATGTACGCCTGTCGTTATCCGTAGCTTTGAGCCCCATTCAGGTGACAGTACGTTTTGGCATCAGAACCACCTTAATTTTGAGAAAGAACACCCTAAGGGTGGTTAGAGGTCTCCCACCTCTCCTCCCCTTCCACCTACTTCACTAGAGGACTTGCGGCTCGAAGGCTATCTAGAGAAACCCCATGCCGCAAAGGCACTTTCTATTTACAAACATCCATGCCTTCCCGGCATTCGAATCCAGACCCTACGGCACATGAGTCATCGTTACTAAACACTATACCGGGTGGAACTTTTTGATTAAGTTAATTTGATTTTTTGGTGAAAACAAGGGAATTTGGAATTGATACGCATCACCTCTTCATTGATTTTAAAACCACTCTGATAGCATCAACAGAAAGGCTCTTATTGCAACCATGAAAGAGTTTAAAATCCCTGATAAGTTATTAAGGCTCATGTGCCTGACATTAAGCGAAACAAAGATCACGGTCGAGGTGTAGAATGATATTTCGGAGCCATTGGAGATAAGAAATGGCGTTCGACAGGGAGAAGCACCAGTATGTCTTCTTTTTAATCTAGCATTAGAAAAACAGGCAAGATATTTCAATATCAACACCAAAGGAAATATCTTTAATAAACCAAATACGGTTGTTGGCTTTTGCTGATGACATCGATATCATTGCGTGAACACCCACCGCACTAAGACATGCCTTCTTATCTTTTTAGAAACAGGCCCTTCATGATATGACTGAAAATCAATGTGAGAATAAGACCAAATACATGCCTTGCACTAAATCATGCTTTAACAATTCCCGCTTTAAAATTGAAGAGTATAATTTTGAAGTTGTTGACAGTTTCACTTATTTAGGTTCGAAAATTAACAATAGAAATAATTGTATTACTGAAATTCAATAAGGAATCATTATGGCTAATAGGATGGCTTAATGGAATACGAAAATATATGAACTCGAATGTAATCAAAATAAAAACAAAAAAAAGGTGCTATTGTATGAAATCCTTTTAAGATCAGCATTAACTTAAGCATGGGAAAATTGGTCCATGTCTTGAACAGATGAGAACATGATAAGTATCCACGAAAGAGGAAGATTTTAAGATTTATTTTTGGAGTAATTCAGGAAAACGGAACGTGGCGAAGAAGATCAAATTTTGAGCTCTATGAATCATATAAAGAAACTGACATTGTTAACTTCATCAAAATACAACGAATTAAATGGGCAGGTTACTTTGTCCGAATGATCGAAGACCGCACCACTAAAAAGTCTTTAATGCCCAATCAATTGGCACAAAGAGAAAAGGCAGGCCAAATTTTAGATGGATTGATGGCCTAGAAAAAAATCTCCTAGTTTTGAGAACTAAGAATTGGAGAACACACTAGCAGGAAGAAGGCTGGACTGATAAAGGCTATTTAAGACGGCCAAAGCCCACCCTGGGCTGTCGAGCTACTGAGGAAAGAAGGAATTTGATTTTGAAAGAAAGATATATAGTTTTATATACTCCCTAAAAAATCCGGTATCTCATTCCTAAACTAGCTATATTTAATAACTCTAACTAACTATATTTTCAACATAACTGATAATCGAAAATATAGTAAAATATACATGGTGTTTTTTTAGAGGTATAGAAATTTAAATTGCAATAAAACAACGATGTATTATTCGATTGACATGAATTTTTTTATTCGAAAGATAATCTTGTGGCATTACATTTTAAATATGATTTCTGGCATAGGACTGCCACGGCTGGCTCGGATGTAGTCCAATCTGGACGTCCAATTTTCGATGACTTTTTCCAACATTTGTGGCCGTATATCGGCAATAACACGGCGAATGTTGTCTTCCAAATGGTCAAACGTTTGTGGCTTATCCGCATAGACCAATGACTTTACATTGCCCCACAGAAAATAGTCTAGCGGTGTTAAATCACAAGATATTGGAAGCCAATTCACAGGTCCAAAACGTGAAATTAGGCGGTCACCAAACGTGTCTTTCAATAAATCGATTGTGGCACGAGCTGTGTGACATGTTGCGCCGTCTTGTTAGAACCACTGCTCCTGGACATCATGATTGTTCATTTCAGGAATGAAAAAGTTAGTAATCATGGCTCTATACCGATCACCATTTACTGTAACGTTTGGCCTTCATCGTTTTTGAAGAAGGATTCCACCAGCCCATAAAGTGCACCAAACAGTCAGTTTTTCTGGATGTAACGGTGTTTCGACATACACTTGTGGATTAGCTTCACTCCAAATGCGGCAGTTTTGTTTGTTGACGTAGCCATTCAACCAGAAGTGCGCTTCATCGCTAAACAAAATTCGCTTATGAAAATCGGGAACAACGGCAATCTCGTTTTGGGCCCATTCGACGAATCTACGCCTTGCTTGATGATCGTTTTGATGAATTGCCAAACCAAACTGAGAATAAATCACTTGACAGCTGTTAAATCGGTCGCCATCTTGGAAAGTAATGCCAACTTAAACTTCTATACTTGGAAAAAAACACTCTTTAGTAAGTATAGTATCCTGGATTTTATCCATGAGAAGAATTATATTTAAAATTAAAAGTTTCATTTCACTTCATTTCTATAAAATATTTGCATGAATCAACTTTGATGCATTGCAGTGAACTTGCTGATGAAGTAGAAATGTTAGAGTAAAATTAAATTATTCAAAACGAAGCAAAAATTTTTAAAAAGTAAAATAAAACTCAGCTTTACAATGAAAATAATTTACAGAAATATATGATAAATGTTTGAAATATTTATTAAATCTTTGAGATCCCCCCAAAAAAAGAAACGATTCATTATTCTTTCAACTATTTTTTTCTATCCAATTTTTGTACTTTTATACGAAGTAAAGGATTTGAAAAGAGATGAAGACTTTGAAGTGGAAATTCTTTTTCCCTAAGGTGTGCTTGAAGAACCGAAAAATTCCTTAATGTAGGGAGGGGGGAGAAATCGTTTCCACACTTTTGTTTCAAAGATTTATCAAAAGTAAGACGTTTAAATTAAAATATACTCTTTTTTGAATTCAATCTTTGAGTCGTCTTTTAACTATATAAATTTAGATTATTTTTTATACAACTAAGTATTATACGTTCATTTTTTTAAAAAAAACATTAGAGTTTGAGCGAGAAAAGATTAAAATTTAACAAATTTATTCAAGTGGTAGTTAATGAGAAGGGATAATTCTTTTAGAATTAATATAAAAGGAGGGATTTTTTTAGTTTTTTGCAGCTTTTAAGGAATCCTAGTTCATTAGGTATGCAAATGTTAAAGGACTTCCTTTCGTAAAAATATCACCTTTCTAAGAAAAGCTAGAAATGTAACATATGTAGCTTCAACAGCTTCATTTTAAAAACAGTTTTCTATGAATGGAACCCCTTTTTCAGATAAGAGTCTTTTTTTGCAGAACTTTTGTCTGTATGTGCTGGCTATTATTTCTCAAAGTTTAAAGGGAAAAATACTGCATGAAAAAGATTAAGATTTTAAAGATTTATTCAATGTTACTAAAAAGACGTGTTTGATACCTTCAGGAACAATGAAATGAAAAAAGTAACTTTTATGTTTCGTAATTGAACTCTAAATTTTGCATTTAAAAGATTAACAATCGTCAAATAAGTAAGTTTAAGAAATATTTTCTTTGTAAAAATATCATGTTTCTTTCAAAAATTTAAAATTCTTTTTAAAAAAAGTGCCATTTACACGGTATATTTATGTCAAATAATTTTTGTTATTTGTATTATTAAGGAATTAGTCATGTTTTTTTATTAATTTGTCAATTATACATTCCACTTTGTTCTTAGAAACCTTTTAAATTTAGATTCCAGCTAAATATTTATAATTAAAAAATTAAGAAAGTCTGTTAAAAGATAATTAAGTTAATGAAAAAAGTTATGTATGTATTTTGTAAGCATTGAAATGTATTTAATACGATAATTGGTGTCTAAAATTTTAAATAAAGAAAATTTCATTAAAAAAATATCTCAATTACCATTTACAAAACTAAAGAAAAATACAATATGTGTTTGGAAATGGCTTTTTTATCTGAAAAAGAGAGAAAAAAGGCTATATATATATATATACTTTTATAGTTAACAAATTATTCATCAATTAAAAATTTTAGACTATACGAGACAATTACCACTAGAACGTGTTTCATAATTTTGACGATTCAATTTAAAAGAATTACTTTAAAATATTTGAAATTAATCAAACATCTCTCTCATCAGCCTTCAATAATAATTTATGAAAGTCATTTCCTTGGAGTCTTCGAAAAATGATACAGGCCACGGTAGCTTAGTGGTAAAGGTTATGAGTTAGAGCCCTAGGGCTACTGAAGCCCCTGCGTGTAGATACACTGATGACGTCTAGAAAGAGAGAAGTTAATGCTATCCAATCATATTTTCTGAAAATATTTTAGCTAAAGGTATCTGATAACATATCACTTCCATTAAATCATAAATTAAAGTGACACAAATCAGACTAAGTTTACAGTCATAGTCACAGTTATCTACAAGGACCTACACACACTAGAAAAAAATATAAAAAAAATTAAGTCAATTCCTACTTAAATCAACAAAGAAAAATTTAATTTTAGCTACTTTTTATTACATAGTTACAATTAATATAAATATTAATATCGTATTGTCATCCAAAAGAATCGTGTATGTAAAATTTCAGTACAACTGAATGCTTTAAAACGTGAGAAAAAAACCCATTTAAAGTTTTGGCCCAAATCGCCAAAAATGATTCCAGAGTGGCTGTATTTGTAATTCTTTGAATAATTAGTTTTAATCAATTAATTTTTATTAATTACAGTTAAATTACTGTATTGTCATCCAAAATAATCATGTATTAAAATTTCAGCTAGATCAATTGAGCGCTTTAAAATATATTTTATAAACGACTGAAAGTTCCACCAAGATAAATAAATAAATAGAGAGTGTGAGTTAATAGTAGGAATTGAATTACTGTCCAAGACTACCGGTAGTTGAATAAAATCAGCTATGATAGCTCGGGAATTCCACGGAGGTTATGTTTAGATTAGAATGATGAAAGAATATAGCTACAGTATTTCTTTTAAATCGTAAGTCAATAAGACTTTTATTATTTTAAATAATTATATGTAATGTCAGTAAATATATACTTAAATCTTGTTTTTCTGATACATATTTATTGAGAAATTAAGCAGAAAGATCATGAAATTATATTTAATGCTGAAAATGTGCAAAGTGTTTTCTATATCACTTATACATTTGATACTTATACTGACAAATAATTTGTTCATTAAACAAATAGTAATATACATTGTAACCTTTTTCCGCCTCGCAGGTAATAAATCAGCTTTTCTATGCAGCGAATATGAATATTACGTCGTTCATATTCGCACGTGTACCCTTAAAATGTTGCAGCATCTTTTCTTCTGACAGCACACCGACAACCATCGCCGAAAAACAAAAACATCTGCACTCCATTTGGAAGCCGAATCTCGAGTGGAATTCGAAAAATAAGAAGGGACCGTCCCACCCCATAAGAGCAAAAAGGCAGACCGCTCGGAACGCTCGAAAAGAGAAGTTGTGTTCTGCCCTCTTCCTTCTCACCACGAAAATTGTCTGTAGTATTAAAACACTCAATAGTTTGAATAACTTGTATCTAACTGTAGATATATTGTAGTAATTAATAGCTATAGACGTTATAAATCAATAATTTAATTTCTCCAGTCCCTCGCTACTCATCAATTTTCCCAATACTTCACAATATAGATGCCATTTTGAAATAAATAAAAGCACTTAATAGATTATAAAGACTGGTACAGGGTATAAATTTCATCTTTTTTTTTTCGCCAGTAGATATTATTTTTTTTAATATATTACGTACATACATAAATAAAAATCCAATGACTTACGATGAAGTACATTCCCTTTAAATTTTTATCTAAGCCTATTATGAGAAAAGATTAATTATCCTAGACCTCTATTTCCGTTAAAACATCCATAAGTTATTGCTTTCTTACCATAATGAATATGATTATACTTCGTTATAAAAATTATGGAATAGATTTTCTTTTAGACGACTTCTAAGATACTGTAAAAGAAGGGTGTCAAACCCAAAGGCTGACTTGGGCCTAATAAACCAGGTCTAACTTAAGGTGGGCCGCAAAGAAAATCAAAATTCATTGAAAAGTAGGTTTACTTTGAATAACACAGTACAATAAACAGTTATAAAAGAGCAAGAAAAATTTAATATGTACGTCTACTATCTTTCATATTTCGGGAGAAATTTTGATATTTTATTACATAGTATTGTGTTCCAATATATTGACCGAGCCGCAAGGTTGACACCCCAGCTGTATAGTATCAGATGCAAAAATGTTAAGTGACATGAGTGTTTTTAAGATTCTACGAATACGACATATTTTCTTAGATTCAGTTTTCTTTAATGTTTTGTCAATCATATATATATATCATTAAAATTTCCTCCTAGTGCAGAGAATAAATAAACAAAAGTTCGTGTTTAAACATGAATGACATGTATGCTAACTTCCCATTTCACAGATATGTATGTGTGTTGTGTTCATTATTATTTCACAAGAATGGCATAATCAATTCATAGTTCATTGTCTGGAATGTTTTCAAAGCCTCAAAAATGCTCTAAAGAGGGAGGTAAAAAAATACGAAAGGAACAAAAGTTTTCCAAAAAAAACTTCGAACAATCAGAGAAACTTTTCTGAGCAAACCCTGACGTTGACATTTCTTAGCGTGTGCCATTATCAAACTTTCTACTACTAAAAAAATAAAGAAAGAATTCTTCTGGAATAAAAAATATATATAAAGGACAAAACAGCCTACGTCACAACATTTCACCTCACCGAAAACACAAAGCGCATAGTTAGCACGTTCTAACCAATGACCACACCGAGAAGCTCTTGACCAGTCATTTTGAAGGTGAGGACAGAGGGATTGTCTGGCCTTTTGACGTGATTGATGACAGAGAAATCTGTCTGTTGCGCTGTTTTCAGCGACATCTTGGCGAACACATAACAAAGAAGTAAAGAAATAGACCAAGTCATCGGATTTGGCGTCTATTTTTCCTTCGAGGCTAAATTTGTTCGACGTAAAGGGGACTTTACGTGCTTTAAGGGGATCAAATTTAAGTTAGGAAGCTAATTTTTTTTCTCTGGTCGTGCGTGTAAGAACAGAAGTTAGATAGTTTTTTTAAGGGACATGTAAGTTTTTCGTTTGAAGATAAAGTAGAAATAAAGGTTGGGGCTGTCAAGTTATATTTCACTTCATGTTGTTTTGGAGTTGCTGAAAGGTTTTGAGATTGGTTTGAAGAAAGCAATGACAGTTCTATAATTTTTTAAAGAAGCTCTAAAGCATACTGAGTAAGATTTAGCTATTATAAACTTTTACTTATTAAATTTGCTTGAGTTTGAAATTATAAGTATACCCATAATTGGTAGCTTGTAAAATCCATGTAATTTGTTTTAAACTTAAAATATATGTATAAATAAAATTAAACAGATGTACTACATATTATATATACATGTGTGTCTATATTTATATATGTATGTACATACGTACATGTATATACAAATATACATACATACACATACGCACACATGAGCAAAATTACAAAAGCAATACTTTGCGTATTAAACATCAATATATTGATAAGCATATAAGTGTTCTTTAAAATAGTGAATTTAAGCCTAATACGAAGATCACTCTGAAATTTTTGAGATACTCTTAGGTTTTCAAAGTTATGCTTACAAAATTTTAGGAGTGTTCAAAGTAGACTCTTCCGGCATTAATGCACTTTTATATATGAATATTCGACAAATTAAATCCCTTTAAACCATTAATTTCTTAGAATTCATGAAAAAATGCATTTATAGCCACATCAATGTCTTCTTCTGAATGAAAACGACGTCCACGTAAGTTCTTTTTTAGATTAATAAAAAACCAAAAGTCACACATAGCTAGATCCGGAGAATAAGGTGGATACTCTATCGCTTTAATTTGGTTTTGCTTAAGAAACTGAGCTGTTAATCCGATCGTATGGGAAGATGCACTGCTCTTATGGAGCATTAGTCCCCTAACTCAGTGTTTCTCAAACTGTGGGGCGCGCCCTCTAGGGGGCGTGATAACTCTTCAAGGGGGGCGCGAGCTAATAAAAAAGTCAAAAATAAAAGATTATTGTTTAAAAAAAATTATTAATTTACTCAAAGGAAGCAAACAATAAAAAAAATCATTCTGACATAATAAAAAATAAAATACACATTTACATTGATGTAATACACTTATAAATGTACTAGTACTGCACAATGTGTTTCGTAATTAATTTGACAGTACTAAATTAAGAACACGTTTAATAATTACCAGTGATTTCTATGGGCATGTCATAAAATTATATACAAAATTTATCATTTATCTTGAGAATTTGTATGGTTTATAATTATAGAGTAGCCTTGTACCTTTACGTCAAAGTATATTAATTTTGAATTCAATACATTGATATTATACACTGCTGGACAATTGCTAAGGACGGATAACACTATCATCCATAGCAACCACAAAATGAAAGGAAGCAAAATGTGGAAAATTACAATAAGTGCGGGATATTAGTGAGAAGAAGTATGAGTATGCAAATTTTTTTTCCACGTCTGTTCATCACGTGATAGCGTTCATAAGAGCTTTAAAGGTTTTGACGCGTGTGGACAGTTGTTGTTTCAAGTCAAAGTTTTACAGGAAAGATTTAATAGACGAACTTAAAATTTTGGCATGTCTTCCCGACATCACATAGATGATTTTATGCGTGGCCGAATTATTGGAAAGATCGAAGAAGGGCGAAAAATAACAGATGTTGCCAGGGAGTTCGACATCGCTCACAGCGTTGTTTCACGGCTGTGGAAGTCATTTAAAACTACTGGAATGTGTAGTAGACGGCACGAGGGAGGTCGTGTTAGAAGTACGACGCCTGCAGAAGACAGATATATCGTCCTATCAGCAAAAAAGGAACAGGCGCACCACAGCTCAGCAGGTGGCAAATCAGTTTCTTGCTGTCTCAGGAAAGCAGATCTCCCGAAAAACTGTTGCCAGACGTTTCAGGGGAGGAGGACTATACGCATGCAGACCTGTTGTGTGTGTCCCATTGACCAGACAGCACCGTACTGCCCGTTTGCAATGGTGTCGTGAGCATCACAATTGGACTGAACAGGACTGGGCATGCGTACTATTCTCAGATGAGAGTAGGTTCAGTCTGTCATCAGATTGTATACGCCAACTGATCTGGCGCGAGAGTGGTACTGCTTATCGTCCAGAAAATATCCAGGAAAAGGACCGATATCCGACATGAAGTATCATGGTGTGGGCCGGCATCATGATCAATGGCCGCACGCGTCTATATGTGGTTGCGAATGGGACTATGACGGGCCAACGATACATTGATGAAGTTCTACTTCCTCATGTTCGTCTTTTCCGTGGTGCTGTCGGTGATAAATTTGTTTTTATGGACGACAACGCAACATGTCATCGAACACTCGCTGTTCAGGATTGTCTAGACAGCGAGGGTATTCAACGTCTCGTATGGCCAGCGCGTTCTCCAGATCTAAACCCCATTGAAAATGTGTGGGATGCTTTGGGGAGGCAAGTTGCTGGTCGAAACTATCCTCCGACAAACAAGAACACCCTCATCCGTGCAATCACAGAGGAATGGGATAAATTGCCTCAACAGCTGCTGGATAATGTTGTGCAAAGTATGGTACGACGTGTGGAATATTGCATCACACTCCACGGTGGACATATCCCATACGATACCTTTCTTTAAGGTGCCTGCTGACTTTTAGATGCATTGTTCCATTTCTCCGTACGCAGATCAAATGAACATTTTTTTTTCTTTCAGATGTTTCACAGCTTTTGTACTTCCCAGAACAATAAATATTCTTTATTCTAATGTCTGAACAGTGTGGCAACTATATTTTATCCTACTAGGCCTCGTGTCTCGCTTAATGTTATGCTACATAGCAATTTGTGATCCGTCCTTAGCAATTGTCCAGCAGTGTATGTAGGGGGTGCGAGGAAAATTATGATTGAAATTTGGGTCGCAAGTATAGAAAGTTTGGGAGGCACTGCCCTAACTTGTTGGAGAATTTTCGGAAGACATTTAGTGGTATACCAGTTTGCTGTTACTGTCATCTATCCTTCCAACTTTATCGCTTTGATCAATCCCGTACTTGTGAAGAAAACGGCATATATTACTTTTTTCATTGCTCGTTGGCATTTCACCATTGTGGGTGTGGTATCATCTTCAAAGACCCAAACTTTGCTTTATTGACGTGTTGGAACGTCATAAAACGGCATGTACGTTTCATCATCCATTACAATTTTAGAAATGATGCGGTGGCCACTATCATTTGGCAATTTAAGGATTTTTTTACTGATTCTGACACGTTCCTCTTTTTGGTGATCAGTTAGATTACGGTGAACCCAAAGGCAAACTACTTTTTTCATACGTAATTCTGCATGAATAATTTTGTATATGGATGTGGATCCAAAGTTAAGTTCCTTCTATATCATTAGGTAGGTACAGCGATTGTCATCCATTAACATTTGTCATTTATCCGGGATTACTGCCTACCGTGACCTTCCTGTGTGTTCTTCATCCTGCAGAGAATTGTGACCACTGCAAAATCCTTTAAACCATCTGAACACAGTAGCACGACATGAAGATATATCACCAAATGCTGATTGCAGCCTTTTATGCATTCTTCTTGATTTAATCCAGCTTTAAAATCATGGAAAATCATAGCACAATAACGTTATTGCGTCAACTCCATTTTCTCTTCTGTCTAAAATTTATTCCACGCTAAGCAACTTGAAGTGAGTCAGTAAAAAGTCGTCTGATATGTTAAAATATTTTGTATTTTCAAATTAAACCGTTCATTTTGTTTAACATTTTCTCTTGTCTGCGCGTATCTCAAAAATTTCAGAGTTACCCTCGTATACACGAAAAGATTGGGTAGTATGTTAATGACGTAAGTTAGAGACCGAATTAGCTATAGGTTCAAGTTATAAGAGTTGGCATTACTGTTTCGACGGGTTCAACAATAATTCGGCGATAGATGACGCTAGTGTTTTAGTAAGGAAAGTGAGACAATGGTGCAAGTACGCCTGACTTAGGAGCAGCGAAAAAGCATTTTGAACTGGTTTTGGAAATTTCAGAATACCAGTGCTGTGCAACGACAGTGGAGGCAACAATTTGGAACGGAACCACCAACAAGCTTAAGCATTGCTCGCTTTCGCGATAAGTTTCAAACTAATGGAACAATAAAGGATATCCTTAAGGAACGATCAGGTTAACCACGCACATCAACAAGCAAAGCGTCTAGTGGCGTAACATACATCCCCGCAAACTCCGCATTGCGGGAGGGGGTACCCAGATGCTCTAGGGGACCCAAGGCTTCACTAACATCAAGTACGTATTTGGGCTTGTGACGGATCTTTACATGACCTCCAAACAAATCCTCTTGGGAAATCTTTGGGCAATCAATTCGCGTTGTTCACAACCAGTCCTTCGTAAGAAGAGAATTGTGATATGTAAATTAACTCACTATAAATAGGCGAGGATCACTATAGTAGGAGAAGGAGCCAAGATATATTCTAGACAGCTTATAATATAATATAATATAATATAATATAATATAATATAATATAATATAATATAATATAATATAATATAATATAATATAATATAATATAATATAATATTTGAATTATAGAACTTTGATCATCAATAGAAGGAAACCTTAAAGGGACGATTGTTCACTAAGATTGAATTAAGATTAGATTAAAGCAGATAAAAAGTAAGATTCTGAATTAAAAGTAGGGTTCAGTTTGTTAGTCGACTGATCGCTTACGAGTTACTGTCATTGTTCCACTTCACGATTTTTATTGAGACATTCTCTTATGATTATTAGTTGAAATTGTGTCTGATCTTAGTGTTGAAATAAATATATTAGAGAGATTTGAATCATGTCCAGTGTTTTTTCCCTCCCCTACACATATAGAGTGACCCCTAGAGTACCCCTGGAGTACCCCGGTAAGAGACTCGCGAGACATGAACATGCTTGGGGCCCAAAACCTGATTTTGCAGGAGGGTCCTAGTATTCTTCGTTACGCCACTGAAAGCGTCATCTATTAGAGTGTTAGATTCATTCACACGGTCACCACAAAAATTGACATCACAATGTACACGAGACACAGGCGCGAGTAGGGCTAGAGTAGGTCGTATTTTGCAAAGTCAAAATTTAAGGTTTACATACCATAATTTTTACACTCACTGAATGAGGGCAACCTCCAAACAGAAGAATTCAGTATTGTGAATGATACCTCGCGCAGGTTAAAAATTATGCAAATTTTGTTCCCCAAATGAAGTCGTCTCTTTTACTTATGGGGTTAGCTCAAGAATTCAGTGTACTACATGATATCATGCCCACTAGAGAAACTGCGCTATGAAATTGAAACGGCTAGCCACGCAACTCCTGTAGCTACTCTGAGAGATTCCACCAACAATGAATGGCATCCTGCTCAAAAATGTTTGGAGGTGAGAGTATTATAGTTTGATCACTTATTGTAACACTTACATACTGTAACTTTGTAATTTTTATTGACTAATATTCATGATAATATATATACGCTTTTCTTCATCGAAGGGTATATACATTTTTCCATCACTCCTGCAGTTTTCAGTCTCCATTTTTTAACCTTATGTTTACGAAAATTTAAGTTCTTGAATTTATGTTTGCTCTTTTTAATAATATCTTTTTGCTACTATTTTCATTTATTCAAATTAGTTTAATTGATTAATAGTTTACTGTTTGTTACAATTTATATGCCCTCCTATCTTCTTTTCAAATCCCTGACCCCAAATGGTTTCAGTAAATCTTATGTCGTAAAAACTAGGAGAAGCAGTTCTTTTTGATTTGCAGTTTATTTGTATAAACTTCAAGCAATGAACACGGGTTTTCTGAAGTAGTAAAAATAGATTGAACAAAACAAAATTATATAAAATAGCATAAAAATGATCTTCATAAACTGATGGTCCAAAAAGTTGGATATAAGCTTAAAGCTGCCCATTTTTTTGTACCTTTTTGCTTTTTAGCTATTCCAAACAGCCTTCTAATCTTCTCATCGAAGCAAAGTGAAATGATCAACAAAAAGTCACTTCATCCTTACCTTAATGTATTGCTTCTGCATTCTGGGCATTCTAGGCATTCAAGGAGGTGATGAAGTAGCGATAAGGTCCAAGAGTTTCAGACATTCCTAACATGCTTTCTTTCTTTTTCTACCTGAAAATGAGAGGAAGCTAAACTATGGACAAAAAAGAAGATAAAGGAACATCAACTGCATCATTCTTTCAGATGGTAAAGAAAGTAATTTGGCATCGCGTTGGTGACGTTAACATTAGAATATTTGCCTAGTTTTATTATTTTCTGTTTTGAGATCACAAAATGTCTTTTTTTACAAAATGATTTTTGGTCGAAAATATTATACTGTTTTTATATTCAAGGTAATTTCCTTTTCCAGTTATTGAAAAAAAAGGAACATTATCTCACAAGCCTTTTATTCAAATTTTTTTTTGTATTGACTGACTACGTTCGGAACAGTCATTTTAAAAATGCGCATAATATTTAGTGTCATTTGAATTAGAATATACCTATAAAGTTGTTTTAAGAGTATTATTGCAAAACAAAATTATTTAAAAGCACTTTTTTGGCAAAAATGAAAAAGAAGGACATATTTTCAAACCATTCTCCTTGAAAAAAACGCTTCTATAATAATAATAATATTTTACCTATATATAGATAGGATTTCTATACTGGGGATGAACTTAAGTTTTTGAAAAACTTACATTATTTTCAGATTTATAATCAATGGAAATAATAGAGGAAGTCCACTAAAACTTCTCTACCATGACGCAATTAAAATATGAATTAATCAACATCTAAATTATGTATTTCATAAATTTTAGTTACACCCCAGTGTAGAAGTTTTAGCAATATATAGTCAAAATATTATTATTATAGAAATATTTTTTCATAAAAGGGGAATGCCTTAAAAATATGTCATTCTTTCTTAGTTTTTTGCCAAAAAAATGCATTTAAATAATTTGCTCTTGTAATAATATTTTCGTAGAAAAATTTTATACGAATATTTTAATCCAACCGACACTAAACACATCAATAGATTTTCCAATTATATAATCACTCAAAAGATAAAAAAAAAATCTCTATCCAGATGAATAATAATATCTTGAAAATACACAAAACTATGCTTCATTGGATATTTCATGATGCTGTTTGAATATATATATATATATATATATATATATATATATATATATATATATATATGACTTAATGTTAATCATTTTAAGAAATATTTTAGATTATGTATTCCTAGTTTTAATTATTATCCACAATATTTGAAATTATTCAATCTAATTACAGTAATGAGTCAACAAACTTTTTGGACCTTCAATTAAACGTTAAGGAAAATTAACTACGAAGTACCATTTTTGATAAAAGATTTTTTTAAAATTAAACATTATAAAAATACCATTCTGATGTAGCAACATGCACATATCCATATTAAGAAATATTATTTCAAATTTTATCAAAAGAACGATTTTGTTACAGACAATGAATTAAAACACGATTATTATAAAACATTCTGTTAATATTGACAGGATTACAATTATCTAGTTAAGTTCACATTTTCTAATATATTTCGAAATGATTTAAGCCCTTATTTTTAAGCTACTTTACGCTTAGTTTAGTAACAAAAAAACTGTCTAGGCGACTCTGCTTTTTCTTTCTCTACATCAACACTCAACACGTCATCATTTAGCGCGCGAATTCTGAGTAATGAACATATCGTTTTAACAAATTTATTGGTCAGCATAAATATATGTAAGTTTTTGGTTTTTCTTGTTAATTTTTTAAAATTTTCCTTTAGTAAGTATCTTTTTTGTGAAAAACCAATTTTCAATATTCATACACATTCATTTTATTTTTATTGTGTTGTATTCATCTCACGTGTAGATAGACATAGGCCTAATTTTCAATAGGGTTCTGTCTTTCATTTTTGTCGAAAATTTCTGCTGAAGGACCCATAAAGAAAAGCTTAACTCTATTTCACTGTCCTAAATTAGTGACAACTTTAGAAATCGAAATAGTTATCCATTTTTGTCCAATAACACTTTCTGTCTTTGCATTTTTAATTCTTCATTATTTCAGATTCTTGGAAATTCTGTTATTCTACAATCTTAGTTTAGTAGAGAGGATATTCTTTTATATCACTTGTTTTATTCATATACTATACACACACACACACACACACACACACACACATACATATATATATATATATATATATATATATATATATATATATATATATATATATAATATATATATATATATATATATATAAATGTAATAATTCCAATAATTTAATCGGTAATATCTCTTGAATTATTTAATGTCTAGTCCTTAGGACAACCATGTAATTATTTTAATTGGTTACCCACCTACCGGGGACTTTTGAAACTATCTCCATCCTCCTTCTAAAAGCCCGTGGCGTCCCGCTGGCTATAAATACCGAGATCTGGAAATCGTGCGCTCTCTGCTCTTCGCTGTAAACAGTAGTCAGCCGGCTGCCGCGCTTTGTGTGTTTGTGATTGTCCTTGTCTGTGATGTACCATCCAATCTTTATATTTGTAATATGCTATATGTTTCAAGAAGTGCAATAAGTTGGATTAACTTTCAAGACTGCTTCATCAATTCCATAAAATATGATCAACCTTGCCGTAATCAGTCAGTCACTACCTGCCACGCCCTACCTTTGGTTCGCCATGTTAAAATCAACCACTCTCCATAACAAATTATGTCACACAATAAGTTTTATTTTTGTATATAAATATATATAAATTATTGATATCTAAGTTCTAGCATTAATAGTTCGATTGTATTAGAAAACATTCTTATAGACCTCATCTTTTGATTTAGAAAGGAAAGGACATGGATTTCTAAAATTGAAGTAGAATGATATTTTACGCTCTCATTACCCCCTACTCTAAAGTAGATTTCCTTTTAACTCATTTTTAAGGAATTTCTATTCAACAAAATAAACATGGTTACCAAATTTCAAGTCTAATGGCTCAAAAAGGGATTTTTTATCAACATGCCCCGTAACGCTCCCCTCCACCCTTGAAAGTCGCGGGACTCATTTTTAGTACATTTCAAATCAACAAAAGAAACATGCATAACAAATTTCATTACTATAGGTTTTGTAGCTCGAATATAAGAGTTTTTTTTTATCTATACACTCCAGTAACTTCCCGTGCTTCATCCCCCCATTGGAGACGAATTTCGTAAAAGCCGATCGCTATTCAACAAATGAAACAAATTTACCAAACTTCAAATGGGAGAGTCTATTAATGGTAAAACATAAATTTTTATCTATAACGGGCGTGATATCCCTATGCGGGTGGGGCGAGCATATTGAAAAGTCGAAAATAAGAAGTTTAAAATAAGAATTAATTCACTGAAAAGAAGCAAAACCAAATAAATTCTAACGTAATGAATAAATACACATTTACACTGTTATACACTAAGGCCCCGCTAAACGCTGTTTTTTTTAGCGCTGTATAGGTTTAACGTTCTTTTATTTGAATTGTGGGATTACCCGAAATATAGCACACAGTGTTAGGCTTCACGATATCCGACGCAGTTTATCTGTGTTTCTTCTTTCCGGCGGCATTACATGAAAGTATTTTTATCGTTTCAAACATTTGTTGACGTTATTGTAAGTATAAATTTATATAATATAACGAGTGTATAGTGACAAAGATTATGGTTTATAGTTTTTATCATGGGTGATAGTAAAAAAAAAAACGAATATAAAGCATAAAAAAAGCATTTCACTAGAAACTAAAATGCAAGTAATTAGAAGTTTAGATACTAGTGAACGTCAAATTCCAATTAGTGCTGCATTGCATTTGGCAACTTCAACTATAAGGACCATTCTTAAGAATAGAAAAAAAAATACTGTCATCGCGTGGTAACTGCAAATACGACAAGCTTTGCAAATAGAATTACCCATTATAAAAATAATACAATACAGGAAATGGAAAAACGACTTTCTATATGGATTGAAAACGAAATTCTCAAAATGCCAATAAGTTAATCTACTTTCTTGATAAAATGGCAGAAAATTGGAAATACAGAAAGAGACTGAATGATCTGAAATGTAAACAGACTGACTTAGAATTTTATTTATTTTAATATGTATATTCATTTATTATGTTTCTATATTTTGAGGAAATATATTTTTGTTTTATTGTTATAAAAAACATATAATTAATAAATTTAATGTTAAAAAACCTGACCAATTTTCTATCCATCTTTCCTAACCCCATTATTTACATGATGATATAACATTGTTTAACGCTGTTTCATATTACGCTCTACTTTGATGGAACATATACCACGCGTTAAGCACGGGATCTTACTGTAATCTAGATATCTAGATATATATTTTAAATGCGAAAGTTTGTGAGGATGTTTGGGCGTCTTTCACGCAAAAACAACTGAATGGATTTTAATGAAACTTTACAGTAATATAGCTTATACATCAGAATAAACATAGGCTATAATTTATAGCATAGACTATAATTTATAAATATATTGTGAGAAGTGTCCAAAATATAACAATATTTGTCAAGTAAGTAGGAAAAAATTCTGCCATCTGCAAGCACTACTGGCGTGCGCTGCAAAAAAGCCCACGTCAGCATATATCTATCTTTTGTTTGTGAAAGAACCCTTTTTGTTTTGGCTACGCAAGGCGCTCGCTTCTAATTAATTCCAGTGATCAGCATAATCCTTATTTTTTTTATTTCAGAATAAAACTAAGTTTTGAAGGGAAAGGTTGTTATAAATCTCTCTTTATTTGAATGTTTTTTTAATGATTTTATTATGCACATTTGGTAGTAAGAAATTCATATTTTTTCAAAATAAATACTTTTATTGCTTTTGGTACTTACAGTAGATAAACTTTGTCTTTCACACTACATCATTTGGACATATTTGCATAGTTTGTTTGTGGTTAGTAGTTAATTATAACGCTATAATTTTAATTGAATAGGCGGATATTGCATTTTTAAGTATAAAAATAATTATAACTACTGTACTATATTTTTTGGAATGAGTGAATATTAAAGTCGAACTGTTCAGCTACAGGAGGGCTTTTGGCAACGGACCACGTAATTTTGAACCATGGTCAAGTGACGTGGACGACACCTGAGCTGGCAACCCCTTCTCTTAACTACCACACCACACCAACTTAGAAGAAATATTCTACCAATACTTAGCAGGAATATTGTTTGAAATCCACTCTTCCAAGATATATGGCAGAATGGGTTCCATGATGAGTATTTTAGCGGGGAAGGCGAACAGTTTTGCAGCAGATATGCGTTTTCAGCGGATTGCAAAGATTATTATTTTTGTCCCGAAAAAATAGTTTATGTCAGAATTTAAATGTTTTATGTTTTTTTATGTTAATGAAGACCTTAGAAAACGATTTAACTATTTATTTTAAGTGAACTGTGTATATAATTAATTTTACAGTGGGATATCTTTAATTAATTTATTATCTCTAACGGATTAAATTTCCCAAAGTGGAGTATTTCGTTTATGTATATCCCTTAATTTTCAATGTAGTGATCCCCAAAAAATATTGTATGAAAAAAACTGCAGTAAATCATAATGCGGTTGGATAGAGTATTAACGTGCATCACGCCCCTACACGGTGGGTCTTACAAAGCTCTAATAAAGCTCGAGCTATGAAAGTAGCTAGACATTTGCCAACTTGACTCTATCGTTATCATTTCGCTGTGTTTTTCATTGAATCGCCATTATAATTTAAGAAACGGCGTTGCTTGCTAATATTACAATTTTAACATAAAATAAATACAACAGAAAGTAATATTAATGTATTACACTTTCAGATATAAATTATTTACACTATTTTAAGCGTTTATTACGCAAAACTTTTAACAATGTGTTACTTTTGCTGAGCAGAGATCAGCTTAGGGAGGTATTTTCAAAAATCGACCCTCAAGAGTGTTACGGGGAATTATAAATTTAAAAAAAATCCTTTTTATCAGCTATTAGAACTGCATACTTAAAATTTAACAAAAGTGTGTTTTTTTTTCTTTCTTTTTTTTGTTTAGCTGAGATATGCAAAAAGCTTTTTTTGTTTAATTTGCA